>JAUMTR010000012.1:6485091-6546940 GCA_032270685.1 Microctenopoma stevenorrisi
TGTTTATCAGTAAATTACAGAAAATAATGAACTTTATCACAATATGCTAATTTTTTGAGAAGGACCTGTATATATATATCCATCTGCTTGTACTCGTGTTTTTGATAAATGTAAATGCCAAACTAGGATTTAGCATTTCTCTGCCGGGCAGCGTGTTTGCAGGTTGCTTTGCTCACATGCGGAGCAGCCACTTCACAACAATGAGAAGTGACAGAAAAGAGAATACCACTCTCATTTGCAGCACGGGTTGGTTGGTTCTGTGAGGCCCCAAGCTCCCTAGTGACAAAGTCCTTATTTCTAGAAAGACGGGCCCGTAATCTGACTCATATACTTTACACCCCTTCCATGTAATTGGACTCTGGGTCACAGATTTACCCAGGCCTGTCAGTCTCTTCGTTGAGAGGGGATATGGACAAAAGGAGAGCAGAGAAATAGAAGGGGTCAGTTTTCTCTGAGACTGGGTTGTCTGATTGGTACCAGGGCTTTCAAAAATCAAATGCCACATCCCCGATGATCCGACTGAAGAGTGTTGGTCCTTCACAGTGTAGCTTATGTAGTCAGGCTGATTTGAGCTGACTTTCTTAGCCCGTTTGCCTCTCTGTGTGCAGCACACAGCTATTTGTACATGCTAATTGTTGTTGTATCAATGCAGCATTGAGTCACCTTGCCTTCCTGGATGAGATGGATGCCTCCAGAGACCTACACAGTAGGTGATAGACCACACCTTCTATTTGGTTTATCTGTATAATCACCATAGACCAGTGGTTACACAGCTGTAATTACTGTCACACATATTTGTTGTTTTTCGGATAATGAGAAGAATCAGCAGCTGTTTCATCGCCACATGTGTGTTTTGTTTTAACCAGACCGAACGGGAGAAGTTTTCCAGTTACAGTGCGAAGCGTTCCTAATGACAAAGACGAGTGAATGTGTGCGTTCAGTCTCACTATGCGCGGTATAAATCTCTGCTGCTGCAGACACACACACATGCAGGCGCACAGAAACAAACAAGTGCTGCTTGGAGAAGCTTCAGTGCGTGAACACAACGTAAATTATCTGCCCAGATTGCTTTTTCTGGAGTTAATCATCTCCTTTTATGTTATTCATTTATCAGTGGTTATTGTTTGTCAAAGTAATGCAGTCGCCGCGTGATATGAAGTGGAATATAAATTCTGTTTGGGCAAGTCATCGTTATGCACAAAAAGAAGGTGGCCGCGCTGCAGGATTTACATTTACAATTATAGTCATGATACAATCATCTCTCATCATAATTCCTCTGCCCAGGATGTCAACTCCGATAGAGAACAGGCTTTACACAGTGCATACCAAACAGCTGCTTGGCAGGCCTGGCACCATGCTTCGGGCCCGGTGATTTACACCATGTAGCCTCGCTCTCTCCCTCGCTCCCGCTCTCTTTCTGTCTCGCTCAGCTTCTGTGCGCCTCTAATTCTTAATGTCTGTCTCCTTCAGTGTCTCTGCCCCTGTAATTCTTGCTGCTTGTCTGTCCTCGCTCATGAAACATAAAACATGCACATTTGACCGGGGCCGGTTCTTTACTCTCTGTTGTATAAGCCATCATTTAATGTCCTGGTGGATCAGCACACCGAGGCGAACATGCAGTTCAGCATCAGGGAGTCACAATGACTTTTGTTCAGAGTCAGCCCGTGTGATCAGTCAGGTCGTATGCCAGTGGAATGTCGTCTTGTATTAGATTTTTTTCCTCAGGATGGAACGATGTCAGAGGCTTGTGTGCTGCTTACTGTGCTACTGTGCATGCAGGTTCTGCCAGGCACAGTCTCAAAAGACAGTCCCCGGAAAGAGGTCAATGTCACCGAAAACTTCACATACAAATTCTTCCAAAAAATGTTTGTTGTTATGAAAGGTTTCATTTAAGAAGAACGGTGGTTGCAGCGACTAAAGCTCCAACATGAATTTGAACTGAGTCTCACTCCTGACTTCTGAGGTGAAAATGTTGCCATGACAAAGTTCACTCCTCCTGTAAAAGTGCATTACGTTCAGGTGTCTTTGAACAAAAGCCTGAACACGTGCAGCAGATGAATCCTTGAATGACTGAATGATTGTTTATAGGTCTCTGTGAGCATTTTACCATGTGAAACAACGCTGTTTATCTTTGTAGAGGGAACATTCACGTTAAGCCCTTAGGATGTGTCTGACCCCGGGTCCCAGTTAAACTATGTGTAGTAAATAATCTCGTTCTGCGTGAACTTTGCTGTCAGTTTGGCTTTTTTTCTTCTTTTTCTCTTCTTAAATTTTACAGCTGACATTTTAAAGGTCCCACAGAAACCTATCACTTTCACTGGCAAACCTTGTAACCCTCCTGGTGTAGTGAGGTTAGGTCTCGGTGTTCGGACTCATTCACAAACATGTTTTCATGTGAATTTACTGAAAGAATCTGTAGCGTATAATAAACTGTTGCACTGTTTTTCAGGTAATACATCTCTCTTTATAGACTCAGGGACCTTCATCATAAAAGACGCTGGCACAGTTGGTAAAAATGCACCGTCCCATCTAAAAGTGATGTGGAAAAGAGGGAGGGATCTTGTCAACACTGAGTGCTTCCGTGCATACAGAACGGACATAAACCTCTGTGGATATCCTCACGTCTTTCATTATTTTTATTCACCTGCCATCACTCTGGTTTAGCGAGAAGCTACATGCAGATGAGTGCTTGTTAAATCAGAGGAATTTGACAGTTTCATCTTTGCTGTCTTCTCCATTTTCCTGCTGATTTGCACTTTTCAACTTCAGGGAATTGTTGGGATTCGTCTTAAAACATATCATTGGAATAACTTGGGATATATTCCTACCTCAGCAGTTACGAAGTAAAACATCTTGTGCATTTCTAAAGGTAGTTTTCTGTCCTTCTACACATTCAGATAGTGTACGTCTTTGTAACACAAGTGATCTGAGCCTCGCTGGATGCAGCACACATTGATTTGTACTTTCCCACATAAAAGTCATGATCCCTCAGATGGTTGCTCATGCGTTCATCATCTTATTCCTATATCTCACTGTTTTAGCGGAACAGCTGACAGGAGCTTATATTTCATCCCTGCTTGCACAAAATCTGAGTAATCAGTTCTCTGTTCAAGATTTTTGCAACAATTTTATGCTCGGAATTGCGCGCGTCCGTGAGGGCTGAGTGTTTGGTCTCACTTTCACGTGGAGCTGAAGTGCACTCGCAGCCAATTCCTCTTTGTGTTACCTTGCCCTGTTGATCTTATCGTGGGAAGCCGGAGCACAAATGCGGCGAAGGCAGCTTTATTTTAATGTCACAGGTATTAGATTTGCTGAAGAGCGAATATTGAAATGGGCTTGAGCTTGGCATGTTTAAGGGGTTTGCATCCGTTCTGCTTGTGGTGCAGATCTGGGTTGGGAAAATGAGTTTTCCCCCCCAGACCCAGTGCTAGTCTGGCACTCTGCCTTTTCTCTCACTTTTTTTTATTTTTTGAAGCCTTCTCTTTCTCCAGACGTACTTCTGCTGAATCTCGCATGCTGTCTGACAAGAGTTTTATGCTAATGCAAGCAGTTAGGAGAGGGGGAGTGAGGGGCGATGACAAGGGACGGGGATTCATCCAACAGACATCTTGTACTGGTAGCATGTAGAACAGGGCTTCTCGCCTCATTTGAGGTTTAAGCTACTTCATTTTTTTTGTCTAAAATGCTCATCTTAAGGCCTAATTATACGTGAGCTGCCAGAAAGTAACAATGTAAAGTACAAGGGTTGGAGAAACTGTAGGAAATGTACACGCTGTCCTTCCTCATTCCTCTGTGAAATTTACACGGATTAAATAAAAGGGAAGATATAAATTACAATAAATATCTATCAACAAAACCTAGTGAAGTCAAAAAGATTTAACTCATGTATTTCAGACAATCTAATCAACATTTATAACATGCATATCTAAAAAAGTTATGTCTATCTTACTGTATGTTGGTGAAGGAGTGATGTGATTTTTGCTTCTTGTCTCTATATTGACGGATCCAGAGCTCAGCTCAGAGAAACCTTTCCCCCATAAAGGTAATTAATATCTTGCCCTAGTTCTCATCCAAACACACGCGGTCATGATGTTTTGGACACATTTTAGGGGTTAAATTCTCTCAGCAATTCTAAGCAAATATTGAAACGGCTTCTCGAGGAAATGTTTCTGTGTAAACAAGGCATTTTTATCAGGGATCCCACGAGTGATTCACCAGCCCTTATTGTTAAGTGCGGTTAACCTTTTCTACCTAGAGCTGTAGGTCTGGGACTGCTACATCCCCCCTTTGAGTTGGGTTTGCAAAAATTCTTCTCCCAGCTTTGAGAGACCTCAGCAGATCACAAGGTCGAGTTCATAAAACGGGACTAAGCTCAAGGGAGAGAGCGTGCGTAAAAGTACATCCAGTGACAGTGTGAGAGCAACCATCAGGTGACCCAATCTGTGCCCAGCAGCTGGCCACTCACTCCCTGGTCAATTAGCCCCCAGAGTTGAGATGCTTTCACTTGCCACGATAAGGCCTGCCTCCTTCTCATCGGTCCCATTTAATCAGCCTCTCCCAGAGCATCAGTCTCCAGATTAAGGCTCTATCAGCGCCGCACAGAGGACGGGCCTGTTCACTGACAGCAGTCCCGCCTCTTAACGGAAGAGGCAGCGGCGTGTGAGCGAGGGAGGCATGGGTCGACGAAGATAAGATGCACCGAGTGGCCACGAAGGAGGCAGAGGAAGGCAGCAGGGGTGAGAAATAGGAACAATCAAACGTGGTCCGTGAGTCTGAGGTGATTCTGTGTCCGCTGCCGTGTGAGCGGGACTGATCACTGTCTTGTCTTTTCTCAGTTAATCAAAGACATCAGATCCGTCATTCATTTTCTTGCATGAGTAATGCAAACAGACAGGAAATTGCATTTCCTGAGGCCCCTGCTGCAGACCGTCGGTGATCGCATGCGCATATGAAAACACAAAATGTAATGTCCAGAACGCACAGACAATAATTATCCAACTGAGCCTGAAAAACAGAGAGCATATCAGAAGCTGTCACATTTAAAGGATATTTGTGAAGGTACGTCACGTTTAATCCCTGCATCGATTCGGTCGTCCTTCAAACAGTGCGTATTTCCTTTCCAAATGCAAGTCTGTTTCCTTCACCCCAGTTGCCTTTAGTGAACAGGCCTCTTAAAAGAGCACTTCATTGGGGTAGTGGAGTATTTTCAGCTCCCTTGTAGTCTTGAAACACCCTCTTGTTGTTACAAACAGAGGGATTATGGCCCATTGGCTTTTCAAAAAACCTCTCTCTGTCCCTTTAGAAATGTTCCCATCATTGAGCCATTACACTAACTTGCCACTCACAAGCTCTGGTTTCAACAGTGACTAAGCACTTCGGCGACTCTGGGTAGTATGAGAAAGATGAAAAGTGGGGGGTTTTTTTGTGCTACTGCAAAGACTTGTCGTGTCCTTGTTTTTCACAGGATGTCAATTTGCCTCAATCCACCCGGGCCCGTTGGTAGCACAGAATTGCGAGTCACAAGGTCTCCTGCTGGAATGTTCAAAGTACTTGAGAGCGGTTAAGGGAAAGCTGTTAAGCATTTGTCTTTGTTCAGGGAGGGAAAGCTGGAGTCAGTGGAGGTTGTAGGTGAGGCATACGTTCCATTTCAATTTACAGATTTGCATTTGTCCTTCCCTCAGACAGTATGATTTGGTTCTGTTTTCTGTGACTTCTCCCACATCGGGCTCCAATGTCACATTTGCATTATGCAGGAGCTCGCCACTGCCTGTTGGTTTAGTGGAACTGATTGTTTTTTGATGACAGTTGAGAAGGTGACTCACATATTTAGTTGATGCTTAACATTGGTGGTAAGTAAGGGCATTGAAGTGTGTTGGAATGAGTGCAAAAATCATAATACTTGGCGAAGCTAGCGCATTAGAGCACTGTAACCTTTGAGTGATCATGGACATCGTCTAAAATGCTTGTAGTTTATTCTTTCTTGTGTGGATTTAGGCCTGATTCACCTTTGCTGTTTGTTTTAGATTTAGGCTGTTGCTCTTTGTGCTTGTTACGATGAGGCCGTAAATGGAAAATATTAGCATAAGTAACGAAGATTTGCATAGAAAATGATAAAAGGTTAATATGCAGCGTTTGAACACCAGCAGGACCTGATAAAATTGTAAAAGTCGGAACGTGCCAGAAGATGATGATCACGCTAGGTAGGGCCGTCCTTAGCTGTGAGCTCCAAATGTAAATGGTGAATTTGTGTGGAATTTGCCTTTCCAGCCTAGTTTTATGCAGCGAAGCCCCTGGGACTGGGTCCATGCTTGTAGAAAAGAACAGCGGCTCTGCCGACTGGTTATCCATCACGCTTGAGTCTATCTCCACAGGGGGAATTGGTCAAAGAAATACACACACACACACACACACTTTGTTTGCTACAATTGCCACCTCAGAGAATCCTCGCCAGTGACTAAATTGGCTGCAGGAAACACTTTTTGGAGGTAGTGTGCGTGTTCCCATTAGCAAGGAAACCAGGTGTGCTGTTTTGCCCAAATCCCAGGATTTATTCCGTGGTCATCAGGCCCAGAGGAATAGATAGTTATTTGGCCATGTTTCATTCTGAGCAGAATAAAACAGCACGGGGTAGGAGAGAGGAGGGTTAAGCTAACTAGAACTTCGCAAAGTCATCCCCCTCTCAGTCATTTGTTTGCCTCCTCTGAGGTTTGGATCCTGACATAAAGAAGCTGTTTGAGTTTGGACATTTAGTTCACGGTGCATCTTTGTGGTACCTGTGTACATCCACGTATCTCTGGGGCTGCCCGGGGCGGCCTGTCAACCCAACGAGGCGGTTATTAATGTAGACAACTTGGCTCTGTGCTCACTGTGTCCGTACGGCTCTCTGACAGAAAGGACTTTACGTGCACTCTTACAACGCACATGTACGATGAATGGAGGAAGAGCATCAATTAAGGCCACAGCTTTCCAAACTGGCTTTTAGTGCCCAGACGAGGAAATGTCTTGAAACTAACACACATCCACACACGCGCACACTGTTTCCTTTTCAACTCTTTGATTACTTTGTGGGTGCAGTGATTGTGAGGCCACTCTTGATTAGCTCAATTTATTCCCCAGCCATGCCAGAGGGCCATTTAGGGAAGTTTTTGCAGACTCTTTCCATTTATCTAGATGGGAGGCAGGCATGATTTGAATCTTAATATGTACTTGCGGCAGAATGCAAACAAGTGCATGCAGGCAAACTGTCTCTCACTGTGTGCACGCATACTCCATCTGTTGGGATGTAGGAACAAAAAATAGTCCTTGAAAATTAGGTCTGTTCGTGACAGCAGTTTTGCTCCATGTGTTGGTTTGTTTATGGATGTAGAGTCAGGCCCCCCTTCACTAACTGACTCCTACTCTCTGAAAGTCAGAGTTGATGGATGAACGGTGATGCAGCAGCAAGAGCAGCAACCCCTGTGCTGAATATCTGCACACAGACTTGCACCAAACTGTGCTTTATGGAGATTAATTAGCTAATTATATTATAATTCTATAGATTCACACACTCACTAGTTAAACAATAGACAAAGATAAGTCAGCAGAGCAAAAGCTTCTTTTTAATAAAGTTACAGCACTGGTAAAACCATTATTATAGAAACATTTATTAGCCCATAATGTAGTATTGGACTCTGACAATTTACCTCATTTTTCAGCAGTCCACAATCAAGCTTATATAGTTGCATGTGATTAGTTTCTGTTCACCCTGCCTTTTTGTCATAATGTCTGCACTTAAGGGTTTTTAACGGCTGTTTGCCCGGCCAGGGAGAAGATTGTTTGACAGGATGGATGGAAGAGACTGGATGCTCCAGTGGCATTGCTAAACCTGTGTAATGTTGCCTTGGCAACAACCTTTGCAGTCTGAGTAATACCTCGGTAACAACTTTATGGCCAGGTAATACTGAAAGTGTTTAAAGCTCGAGTTGGGTGGCTGCCTTTTAACTGGACCAGTTTATCTTTCAAAGTCACATCTTTATCTCCAGGATCAGCCTGGAGCTGCTCCCCCTGGTTTTGGACAACCAAACGGAGGTTAGGTAGCCATCGACTGGCTCAGGATTTGAGGGTTTAAAGTGGGTGAGGCAGTAGATTATCTACCGTTTTCCTGGCATCCAAACTGAGGTTAATAGCCTCTTTTCAGCACTGGGACATAATGTCGGCTAGCCGCCATTGTCTCTACTAGCCATAATCTGTTTACGCTCTCGCTCTCTCCCCATTCTGACAACGTGCACACATCTGAAGGGATGAACAATGAGGGGGACGATGCAGTGGACATTAATTCTCTTTCTGAGAATGTCTTATTAGTCTCGAGAGGCTGTTTCCAGAAAATGACTCCAAATTTATCTTGTTCCAATTCTAGCCTGATGTGAGGGGAATTCTTTACCATGACACGATGAGAGTGCTCATCAATTTTGTGTTAATGTTGAATTGCAGTCTCTTTAAAGAACAGCCTCCTGGGAAATTATTTCCTTCTCAACAAACATTATATTTAACTTGCCCATATTCACCTGCATCTATCCCAAATGTATTGACTGAGGCGGCGCGCAGCTTTTCATCTATGCCGTTTTTTTTTCCAAAGCCCGTTTCTGCAATTCTCTGCACTTTTAAGTCCAAAAATAGCAGAATCGGAAGAATGTGGCAGGATTGGATCTCGGCTGGCTGATTGGATTGTCTTTTGCTCTATCTCAAGCTGCATTAAGCAGCGGAGGTTCTGGACATATAAAAAGGTGATGGATGCCTCCTCCTTACGTCTGGACCGCTTGTAGCTGACCTCAGCAGAAAGCAGAAAAGGGAAAGAAAAAGAGAGAGAGAGAGAGAGAGAGATGGTGATTTACTGACAAGGGGAGTGAAAGCAGAAGGGAGGATGAATGCCACTCTGCTTCCACGGCTAACAGCCACAGATGTAAAGCTGTGCTAGTGCTGCTTGTCTCTTTTGTGTGTATGCGTGTGTGGTGTTTGGAGGGAACATTCAGCATGGAGAAATTACAGAGGCTAATTATCCCTTGCTGGAAATCACAAGATTTTGTGATTAGCTATCAAACCTTTCATTTCTCATCTTGGTTTCCAGTTTGTTTGTTCCGTCTTAATTAGCACAGTTATCTGTTCTCCTTTCCCCTCACCCCCATTATTCACCACTGTCACTGTCATTTTAGTCCTCAATGCTTTTAACATTACATCAAGATCAAGTGGTGCAGTGGTGGTTGGAGCGCTAAGTGGGTGCATCTGCTGTGACCCCGCCATAGATCTGTCAGGAACATTTAGCCAGTTAGATTCATTCATTTTTGTGTTGTCTCATTAGTGGGCGTGGAGGTGTCTGTTAGACTCCTTAAAGTAGTATTAGTTAGTCGGGCATATGCCAGAGAGAGCGTTATGCTGCGTACTGTAAAGTGAGTCACAATGTCATTAGTACCGTATCAGGCTGGCAGGGAAACATGCTCATATATCAACATGTGACACTGGAAGGGACACGCTTATGGGACATGTACATCCTGCAGTCTTTTTAAGTCAACATTTATGATCAAGTGCGCTGGGACAGTTTCTTATGGAGGTATGTAACATACATACAGATGAAATGTAAAAACCTACAATATGAAGCAGCCGTATGATCACCACAGTACTTCTTAGTATTGTAAGACAACGCTCGTTGTCAGCAGTGCACAGACTGTAACAATGACATTACTTTGTGTTTGATTGATAGGCAGCGAAGGCTCAGTTCATGGGGTTGGAGACTTTTCCACTGCATTTTCACCTCAAGATCACTTGAGTTAATAGGGAGCCACGAGGGAAGGAAAATGACACACAGTGTCCTCTGATGTGGAAGTGAAAGACTGGATGAGTCAAGTAAAGTATTAAAGATTTTATCCCAAAAGGACGTGGCAAATACATAGTATTTATTTACAGATAGCCCAGGAGAACTGCAGGAGATCTGGTGAAATAAATCATTGTGTCAATTTTAGAGAGCTAAACCTTATAATCATCTATCATTCCAGAGATGAAGAACTGTCTAGAAATGTAATCTTCTTGTTACAGTTATTAAGTGTGTTTTTTATAGATTTCATAACTTGCGCTTTAGTCTTTCATCACTTGCTTTTCAGCAGGTTCTTTGTAACATCTTGATTTATGCCCTATTTCTCCGAGCAGCAGATTTTTGGTTTGTCTGTCAGGCCACGGGAAAAATTCCCTAACAAAGTTTCACATGCCAATAGAAAAAGGCCAATTTACACTCGTGGACTCGTAGATAAAAATATATGCTTTCTGTGCAGAGTTAGGAGTGAACAACCCATTTCTGTATTTGGCTTCATTTGGCTACTCACACACACACACACACACACATACACACACACATACAGGGAGTGAACTAAAACAAGCTTACATTCATCTGCAGCCAATTCACCATTCAAAATCTTAGATTTCATACTCTAAAATATTTATCCTCTCAAGCATGTCTTGGCCGTGTGTACCATTGACTTTAGCTGTGTGATAATCTCACTGGGTGGATAATCAGTGGGCTTTATGAAAAAAATTATCAAATAGCAGAATCAATATTCACAACAGGCAGAAACATGCAGCACGGGGCTGAAATGATACCTTGAGAAAGTCGAACAACTCGATTACTAAAAGTCCTTGATGCAAATTCTTTGCCTTGAAACTTTGTTTAATCCATCCAGTATCTATATACAGTGCACTGTGTTGATGCAGATAATGTATATTTGTAATAACTGTGTATATTTGTATAGCCCCAAATGTTCACCGCTGCCGTTGCACATCCCTCAGAGTGTATTGTACGACATCATTCCCCCAGTGGGCTCACATGCTCTACCTGGAATGGAAGGGAAAATATAAGGCATTGAGACAGATATGTGATGCATATGGCCATTTGTTGGACAGCTGTTGACACCCTGTTAGCCCCCTCAGTGTTTTATTAGCTCACATTGGTGTGTGTGTGTACGTGTACATATAGTGTAGGCATTTGTGTCTGGATATGTCACATATATATGTGTATACACTTAACAAAGCAAAGACTTTTCAATCTCCTCGTGGCCCAGCAGTGTGCCTGGCGCAGCTGGGGCGGAGGCCAGAGACATTACTCAGCTATTAAACTGTTATTTGCAGGTGTCACCCTCAGCAGGGGCTGTGTTGATAGAGGCAGAAACGCCCTCAAGGTCCACAGCTAGACACACATATATCCTTCAGGCAGGGGTGTTCGAGGTCCAGACTCATGGCTGTGGCTCCCTGGCTTGATGGGGCATAAAAGGGGGGCAGTAGGGGAGCAGACGGGTGAGCCAGATCAGGTGGCGTGGGGAGCAGCGGCACACTGACTGGGTCAGCGGGGAGGCCGCCTACCACTCCATTTCACCCGTGATAAATCACCCTGTTTTCTTTTTGTTTGTGTGTTCTGTTTTTCTCGTTGCCTTGTTTCTGTCAGAAACTTCACTTCTCACTCTGACGGCACAGTTAAACAGTGGTGTGAAGCCTTCTGTAGCCCTGGAGCACAGCTGATGGAACCATCCTTAGCCCTAGTAACGTGATCAGTGTTGTTAATGTCAGGCTCCGAAAACATTCTAGTTGGATGGAGAGGATTTTTTTTTCTTCATATGAAGTCTACATGTATAACAACATCTAATATTTGTACAAGCTACAGTTAAAAACAGTCAGGTTTCCTTTTTGAGTCATCAGTCAGGAGGAGGATCATGATGGGTTGTTACCAGATACACGTTTGACTCATGCCATGTTTCTATGAACATGGCTGCGAAAATGTGTTCCGTTACATTTAAAAAGGGTTCAAAGCTTATGATAATCTATTGTCCCATTGCTTCAACAATATTCATCAAGGAGTTATTCATCTGCTTTTTAATGAGTTGGACAATTATAGTTTCAGGTATTTTACGGCAGCAACATCGGGGGCTAAGACACGACCTAGCTGATACGTGACTCATTTGTTTTTGCACTCCATTATGTTCCAGCTGTGCTAGCTGATGTTTTAGGAAGCAGGTTCATTCATTACCTGCTTCATTAGTTCTGTCCCTCAAGGTATGGCACCTTTCTGTGATTCTCTTTTGTTTGCTCTAACACCATATTTTCCAAGACTGTGCACAAAAAAACTGCCAGTCTGGCATTCTTTGGTCAGCGTCCCTCGGGGGCTTCACCTGAGAATAGGGAAATACAATCCAGAGGGGGAAAAGAATAGCTGCTTAAATGAGAAGGAGGAAAACTGCAAACCTGTTATATAAATATAAAAAGACAGACTCATCACTTTGTTTTCTTAAATTTTACACTTTAAAAGAACCACTGTTGGATGGAATTAGCAGTAATTATAACGTATTATAATTTAACAAAAAGTATATGTATGATTTGCTCAATTGGAATCCGACTGACGGAACTAAAACAACACAAAAATGGCTACAGCTGTAACACAGACAAACACCATTTTGAGAAGAAAACCAAAAAAAAAGAAGCTCATCACAGCAGGACACACGCTCTCAGAAACAGCTGTTTGTTCCCATCCAGTCGGGTACGTCTTCCAATGTGAACTCGACCATTTTCCCATCAGAGAAGATAAATACAGCACGTTGTAAGAAATTGGTATTTAAGAATGTCCCATACTTTAAATTATCCCTGAAGATGTGTTTAGATTACTGTCGTGTTCCCTTTAACTGTGTTTACCACCCATTGCTCTCTTAATTGGTTCCCTACAATTTAGACACTTACTCACTTGTTGACTGGTTTGTTCAGTGTGTCAAAGATGTGACAGAGAAGCAAACAGCACCCTACAGAGCAGCAGAAAGTCATATTCAAGATTCAAAGAACTTTATTAATCCCCGGGGGGACGTTGCTTTGTCGTTTTTATTAGCTGTCAGCTGCTTTCTGCTAAAGAGTTATGGTAAAGTGTAGTTATGATACATTACAGAGAAAGCAAGTGCATGATTATCTGAAACTACAGGATTTACTGTTCGCTGTTTGCAGTCACTGATTCTGACTCTGTGACCAAAGTCACCGATGACTGAAATGCAGTCACGCTAAAAGCTGTGACACCTCTGCTCTGGCTTGTCCTGGCACAGCTGCAGCATATTATTCACGTCTTCAGTCAAATCTCTTATCTTCCTTTAAGTCATTACTCACCGCGTAGCACGGGTTCACAATAAGAGGCCAGTGCGTGGGGTTTTAGCATTTTGTTGAAAATGAAATATTGTTGCTGTTTATCTCCTGGTCTAATGAGACACAAGGAGCTATGGGTTAGCGGCTTATCTTCAGAGATGGAAACAGCAGGGAGAGCAAAGATGCTACATATATAAGCTGCCCACTGTGCGTTTACATCTTTGCATGGAACCAATCACTCACTGCATTCAGTGTTTCATTCGCTGCGCTTTGAAGTAGACAAATTTTATTTCAAGGGCACAGCAAGATGCAGTACTTCGTAATTAAACTCCAGCATACTTCTCGATCTGAAACTATTGACTCGCCTACAAAGTAATATTTAAGCAAGGCAGCAGGTACAGAATAAGAATGGAGAAGACTCCACACCTGGTTACTGCGTCATTTTTATCCGATCCTGTTCTCCTCATATTGGTGTCGGTCACCTCTGTGCTTATAAACTGTAGAAATCATATAAAGCATGAAATAAAGGGTGTGGTGGGCATGCTTTCCAGTATGAAAAGCAGTCGCAATGGTTTCACGTCACACACACAGGCTATGTCGTGTGACAGCAGGGCGATCATCCTTTAACCAGCTGATCTAAGTTCAAGGGCCCTTAAGCAACAACACTTAATTCCCTCACGTGACCTCTGACCTTTTTCAAAGGATGAACTTCTGTGGGTTTCATATTATATAACATAACAAAACAACATACAGGGGCGCACTCTGAACTGAAAACACCACCCAGCTCACGGGTGAGGGTAAAGGACATGAGCAGGACACAGCCTGCCATAATAAAGCAGTCAGCAGCAAACTGCATGTGTAGGCTAATAAAAGCGACAGGGAAATTGCTGCCAGCTGATTTCCTCCAAATCTCCCCAGTAATTCCCCATGAGTCCCGGCATTACTGCCTCACTACCCAGCCTCAGATTCAATCCCAATCCGCCTCCACCCCACCCTGCCCTCACAGTAAATGTAGCTAAGGTGTTCACCATGCTAGTTTAGCCTCTCGATTTTATGGTCAAATGGTTAAACGAGATATATACTCTGATTCATCAGCTGATACCAGTGTTATCCTCTTATCAGCTGTTAACACACCCATCATTATGAGTTAGTAGGGGAAACTGCTTCTACTTGTAGGACAGGTGGTATATTTTAATACTTATGGAAAGTTCTTTGGTATTTATACTTTTACATCTAAGTTTTTCTCCCACCACCGACATCTTGTTATTGTTATTTAGCCACGATGATGACAGTTTGATGCATAATAACTGCCTGTTGTGGAGGTGGAGAGCCCTACTAAACCACATCTATGATAATGATAACGTATGAGAACAGCCCTCAAATGATGTGGCGGTGTTCAACGTGGAGGGGGAAGGTAACTATTTGCAATCAGATGTGAAAGTAAAATACTTTGATATTCTAATCTGGTTATCTTGCTCCATTTAAAAAGTAAAGCCCTTAAAGTTCTGAGCCCCCTCAGTTTCCTCCTGTTCTCCAACTCACCACCGTCTCGGTCTCCACTTCACTCCTACAACCTCTGGGTCAATTTGTCCTGCAGTGCTTCTCCTCTGAAAGCATTTGACCTAGACCTGGTGTCCTATGTCCTGCGAACCAATGGGCATTCAGAACAACATCTTGTTTTTCTGTGCCCAGTTTTCAGTATCCCTGGTCAGTCAGGCCACCACTGGTTCAAGCTAACATCTTAATTTAACTAAAAATAGTCGTCATTTAGTTGGTTTTTTTGTACACATTCCCTGTTTCCAGAGAGAGCTTATTTATATCCTGTCTACATTAATTCTAGTACCAGTTTTCTGGTGAATAAATAATATTATAAGAAGAAAAATAATAATCCCAACATACAATTCGCACAAATTTTGATTACCAGAAAATTAACCCATATAATATTCTTTACTCCTAATAAGCAACATATTATTGCATCAAACTAAGACAGTGAAGATTGCAAACATTATACTCGTTAGCATTGTTGCTATAAAACAAGCACTGCACTGCTAAGTGCACCCTCAGACTCAAGAATGTCAGCAGACTCTTACTGTATTGTTTACTCTTTTTCTTCTCTTCTTGCTTCTTTACTGCTTTATTCTGTCTCAAGATTTGTCATTTCAATCATCCCTAAACCAATTTGTGAGATACACTGTATACATGGCCCTGCAGCCCAGGCCAGGCAAAATGTCAACACACACATTTAGGGGACACGTGTCAGCATTTCAAATCCTACCGTACAGTATGTGACATTGAATAGAAATAAAACTAAAAAGGACCTGCGGTAGCCTCATGTGAAAATAAGAATAAAACCTATATCTCCATCAAGATGAGTTTAAAAAATGTCTGTCACAAATTACATTCAATAGATCAACAAATAACAGATAAGATACAAATAAGACACAATAGGAACTGCTGGCCATATTATATATATATATATATTTTTTTTTTGTGTGTAAAATCAAATGACCCTAGACTCTAGATACAGGTCTATATAATTTCTAATTTACGGAGGAAGTGCAGAATGTATAGAGAGTCTATATAAACAGCTGGAAAGCCCAGTAGGAAGGAACATACATAAAGGTCTGTCTCTATAGACAGAAACACCTTTATGTATCCTATAGACAAGGCTCCAAGGTCTTCAAGAATAAATACCGTGGCCAGTCAGAAGCACCTGCTGTTTATCCTGCGGAGTGAGAGGCAAGGATAAAGGAGGGGCAAAAGGCTAGATTGACTGAAAGACAAGTGAAGTAGAAAAAAGGAGAGTAGATAGTTTGATGGGTGCATGCTAGGATCTCATCAGTATGCTGCTCGGGTAACCCTTTCAGCTACGCTGCACACACAAACACACGTGCAGTATGTACACAAGTATGGCCACCAGGGATAACAGAGTAATGTTGTAATGTCACTCTCACTGTCCCACAGATGCAGCATTCCACACAGTCCACGCACACGGCCCACACTGAATGTTATCACACCACGGATTTGCTGTTATTGGTTGTCATCACCCACATAGCTGAGCGTCAGAATGGGCTAACTGATAGGGCAAAGGTGAATACATCCACCCCAGAAACATTTAGACAAACCTTACTAAATCAAAAACTATGGTCGCATCATAATGACAACACAAGGATTAATTTCTCTGCTACAGCAGATGAAGTGTCTAAGCCCAACAGCTCCCTGCTAATACCACGTTTGTCAGACTGTCTGTTATTGTTCTGCTGTGTTTTGCACTGTAGGATTTTTATTTTTAGCATGTCTTATAATCGTATCATCATCGTATCGTCATTTTCCACATATTGATACAGATGTATTCTGGTTCTTCAGTCCAAAACTGTTGCATTCAGGCAACTTCATTTGCCTCCTCCTCCGTCTCCCTCCAACCTCTTGCTAGCATTGCTTGTAATTTATTGTATTGTTTTTATTTAACTGCACGGTGAGGAGGTTTAAGTTGCCATTTCTTATCCTAATTCAAAATTCCGCACACACCTACTGTTAAAGTGGAACTATAAAGCTGAATAGGTCCCAGACTGCAGTGCTGCATGTTAGAGGGATTGAACAGTCAGACAAATGTCACCTTTGAAAGAGAAGAGTGGGGATAATAAAGTGACAGCTGGGTAGTGGTTAATGCAAACTTCCCAGATACTAGGACACCATGGATTCACAGCTCCAGCAGTCTGGCTCATGTATTCTCAGTCTGGCAAAGAGGATCAGAGAGGAAACCGCCTTGGATTACAACGATGCTCGCCCTGATAAAGAAGAACTTTAAATTAAATTAAGTCACAACAGGTTCAGTGCAGCACTACTTCCTTCAGTATAGATCAAACCAGATTTTGGCATATAATGTCTCATGAAATAAGATTACAAGAAATTAGGGTCATGTTATGTTCTGAAAATTGTGGAGATATCTCATGTAATTGTTTAATTCCACTATGTGTGTATGTGATTCACATCCCGCCTCCGAGCCCGCCGACCACCTCTTGCAGCACAGACCTAGCAAGAACACAGTCAGTCCACCACCACAGTGCTTAATAAGGTAAATATACTGCAGCAAGAAGTCGTGGGTGGGAACGAGAAAATCAATTTGATTATCCACAGTGCAAGCGGAGATGTATGTCTGAATAATCGCAGGGTGAGCTATGGACTCTATTCTGTATGACTGGCGTTAAATGTGATTTCCCTATATATCAGGTCATTGGAGAGTAAGCCTCAAAGGTTATTTGTTCTAGGTAGCTATTCTCTAGACTCTGATTTTATTCCAGTGGCAATCTGACATTCAGCAATCACGGCCTGATGACCTTTCTGACCTAACATTTAAATAGTTTCTTTTGCAAATGCACCATTCAACCAGTCGTGTCAGCACCCCCTTTTTTGGTGGCAGATATTTCCTATAATGCTGACATTTTGTTGTCCCCAGACAGTCTTGTCAATCACATGTTAATTTATCCAGATGGATACGCGGAGGTTTTCATGTTTATGAAGTGCACACCATCAATTTAACGTTCATGTGTGGCCTCGTGTCCCCAACATTCCTCTTTCATATATGTAAATATTAATGTATGTTCTATCATATGCTTGTGCAAATTGGAGGGACGGCAGCATAGGTAATACAAATCACTCCAGTTATGCTGCCGGTGCACGCTCACACAGACACACACACACACACAACAGCAGAGATCTCACACTGTGTTTTTCTGTGAACATGATGGACAGGGAGAAAGCAGCAGGGCGCTGTGTAGATGATGCCTGCTCTCACCAGAGCTTTAACCTTTCCCTCAGCGTCCTTCCTACACAGTTCGTCTTTCTTTCTCTCCCAGCCCCTCTGTTAGATACTCCTATTGTTTGTCCCCACTTCCCGATTCAGCAGTCATTATAGAAACCTGTTTATGCAGAGAGCTCTTCGAAGACATGCTGCAAGGCATGAGAGAGATGGAAGGAAGGTGAGGTGGAAGACAATGAAGAGAAGATAAATAGGGTGAGTGGAGATAATGAAACAATGAAAACCAGAGATGGATACATGGAGCGGTGCTATGTGGTTGATATACAGTGGCTGATATACTGTCATTGATTTATGCTGCTAGTTAGCATTAGCACATGTACCTGCAAATGCCATTATTCAAACAGTGTAAAAACATTTGGACATAACAGGATTAGTCAGCTGACAGAAAATAAATTCACAAGAGCAGTGTGATTGATTCAGCGTCTTTCACATGAGTCATTTGATCTGTTGAATATTTAAATCCTAGAACATGCGTTCTTACAGTAGCACCGGACCGCCCCCGTGTAAACCCAATTCTCTACTTTTCCTTATCCTTGTGATGCAATGATGGCCAACCCCACAACAGCAGCTCCCTCCCTTTCTGCTCCCATCGCTTGATTCGAGGTGATTCGTTACAGCAGCTTTTCCTCCCGCCTCCTCCTTTGAAACCTGCTCCACTCATTCACTTCATGTCGCTGCCCCGGTGAAGTCGCTGCCCACACTTTCCTGTTCATTCAGTTCACGTGCGCTGCAGCGAGCCCACACCGTGCCTCCTGAAACGCTACGGAAAAGCACCTATAGTCCCAGTCAGTCTGCTGTGTCCTGTTTTCATTACACAGACTCCCCAGGAGAGAGTATTGATATAATAGCACTCCTTGTTCCCAACTCGTTCCTCTCTGTTTTTCTGTGTCTAACTTTCTCTCTCTCACTGAGCACAGTAAACTGTCTTGATATTTGCTGGCGAGTTTCTCCACTAGGCCATTAAGGACTAGATGTTTGTCACTGAAGGTGTGGGAGACGAGGGCTGCTCTCCTGCGATCGGGTCCGTCCTGTCACTGCTTTGGTGAACCCATGACCATGTGATCGCACAGTGACACACGTTAAATGAGTGACAACATTTTTCTTCCAGCTTTGTGGCAATGGTTTTGGGGGAGGCCTGTTGCTCCTCGCGCAAACAGCCAGACCAAACCAAACAGTGGGACATCGTCTGATGCCACCATCGGAACAATTTGGAAGGAGGAGGTGGAGAACAATTCACATACCCTGGACAATAGCAAAGAAAAGAATTTACTGAGAACATTTCTAAAGTGGTCTCAAGCTGAGCACTTAACCACAGGAAGCTGCAGCCAAGAAATAGGATGGTTAGGGATGTGAGCACGCCTTAAAGGTGACCCAGCAAGGCTTCGATGAACCTGCTATTTAGAGAATTCTCTGGACAGCGTCCTCGTGCCACGCTACACTCAACAGTTGTCCCCCATTCTGCCTACATACTCCTGCACCAAAGCCATATTTATGAAGTTATGAGGTGCACACGATCAATTTCACATCGTTTCTGAATACTTACATATGCTTGTGCAAATTGGAGGAACGGCAGCATAGGTAATACAAATCACTCCAGTTATGCTGCCGGTGCACGCTCACACAGACACACACACACACACACACACACAACAGCAGAGATCTCACACTGTGTTTTTCTGTGAACATGATGGACAGGGAGAAAGCAGCAGGGCGCTGTGTAGATGATGCCTGCTCTCACCAGAGCTTTAACCTTTCCCTCAGCGTCCAGCGCCAAAGCCCAGTGAGAATTTAGGTCCTGTTGGTGTTTGAAGGTATGTGATGGAAGCTTTGTTTTCCTTAGCTTACTGAAGTCCTTCCACTGTATTATTTCTTAAACCACATATTTGAATCAGCAACAAGATGGAATAGATATATTTTTGTTAAGGGAATCAAACAAATGACACTGTTACATTTCTACACATAAATAAATGTCAAAAGCGTTGTCATCATCTCACGACTTTCTACATGTAGTATACGCTTGTTTCGTCCTTTCAACGCCGCATTTGTCTAATGTTTTGTGAAGTAGCCTTTAAGTGTTTCATTAACGTCTAATGAGCCTTTCATTATGAGAATTCAGCGGTGACTTCTCCACGCAGGATTATAAGCAACACAAGGTTTCACTTTGGTAATGATTCTTCTTCACTGGATTGGGCAACAATAATGGGCGCCGCTTTAGTGCTGGGGAATGTTGTATTATAAGAACATCAATGCAAAGGGTGGGTGTTGATCTTTGCAAATGTCACGCGCTGCTCACAAGACTCGAATTGGACTTGTTATTCACTCAACCCGTGGCCTGTTTGTTTCCCACTGCCCTGCAATATTCAGCGGTAAAACCTTATTTAATTTCAGACAAAGCCGAGAAAATTGTCATTTCACAACACATGATTGAACACTCACTGTTGTGATTACCACGCGGTAACTTGCTTATAACATTCAGAATAGAAGTTTAAACGTGGCATTGTGTCTCTGTCTGTTTTAGCCGCATTAATCAATGCGAGCGGCGGAAGCAGTTTGCCTGCTTAGCAATAATGAGGTGCAAAGCCAAGTATGAATAACAAGAGATTGACCATACGACAGTGGAACGTAGCTAAATGAATAGTGAACACAGCACAATCAGTGGCTGCCTTAAATGCGTGATTGGAGAGGCATGGGGTGTAATAAACCAAACAATGAATGCTGAACAGAGAGACAATTAAACCAGCACATCTGGCAGCGTGATGCGAGTGGGACCCAGCCACTGCAATTATAGGACTCCATCACTGCTGTAACCCTTCGATGCCCGGCTGTTAAAGACCACGCTCACTCCTTTTCAGAGGCTGTGAAAAGAAAAAAGATCTCAGGAACTACTTCATGCAGCCCCCAGATGCCCCGCTGAATGTGGGAACCCCCTTTCAGCCACCCTTAATCAAATTATCTATCTAAGAGCATTTCCTGTTTAAAAAAAAATATAGCCAGCTCTGGGCCGTAATTTTTCTAACTACACGTGATGCCCACTCACAGCTACAACATGCAGCTTCATCTTGCACCACCACAAGAGCAAAAATCAATCTGTCCCACTCTGCCCGGGCCTTCCTCTCCCTGCTCTGCTGCTCAGCGCTTCAGACAGTCATATACAATTAGAACAAATGAGAATGAATCTGAGGGTTCGTTAGCATCGGTTAACAGCCACAGGTGCTTTGTAGCATATATTCAAGCACCTTTTGTTCTGAATTCAGTTTGATTGAAAATCTCCACAACAGCTACTCAATGGACCTTGTAATGAGAATTGTATACAAGGTCAATAATTAACTTTAAATCTTAATAGTGTGTTTAAATATGTTATTCTACACAATCCTTCAGGCAACCATTGGCCTCCATTAATATCAATAATATGTGGAGGCCACTTTGCAGACAACTCTAACTTGCTTACAGATTTCTCATTATTTGTACAGAGTGCTGTTCTTGTGCAGCGTGCGTTTGCTTGTAATTGCCAGTTTAATTATTTTCAATATCACCCAAATCATTAAACATGAAGCTGCATATATGTTTCCTTGTTGTAAAGATTGCAAAAGCTTTATCTCGTCCACGCTCTCAAGTATTATTCCTGCTAGCTGGAGGGCTTAATTTATTCAAGGCAGTTAAGAGCCAGAAAAAAAGAGGCTTCCCTACTCAAGAGCGGGATTGTTTGGATCTGAATGGGAAATGCTGGTAGATTAACTCGACATGGACAGTGCACACACTGCATGCAGATGTACTGATCTGTAATCTATGTAATCTTCAGAACGCAAGGGAGTTGTCGATGAAGACTGATTTGTGTGATTTCTAGCCAATGTGCCCTCTTTGTCTCATGCTACACCTCTGTCAAATGCACAGAGATGCATGCCGCATAGCTTCCACTCTGCTTGTTTAGCCACGGGAATCTTTGCTGACGTCTCCGTCCTGCAGCGAAAGCAGCTGAGAGAGATGCCCTAGAGGTGCATGGAGATAAGAGAGAGGAGACAATCGCATTAGGACTGACTTTACCTCCCTCACCAAGATCAGAGGTTGGGCTTTGACTGTTTGGATCTGTGTGTGTAAATCCCAGCATGGCTGTTTTCTTTCTCGAACTGAGCGCGCAGCCGCTTCCCTTGCAGTCTCAGGCGCTTGCAGTAAAGCCGGTGCAAATTAACATGTCGTCGTTAAGGGAATAACATGCAGCAATGTGCATGATGAGACCTTTGGAATAAGTCTTAGAGTGTGACACGGGCTGTTGTCAGCACAGCAGTGGAGCTGTCAGTGCTACAGTAAAACATGCTGTTCAAATCCATAGGTGAAGCCTCTTGACATCAAAGGTGGCACACAAAAGGATCCGTGTTTCCCTTTACTGTTGTCTGCACCTGTCAAAATAGCGTGTTTTGGGTTTTTTTGTTGTTGTTTTATGGGCTCCTCCTGCACACCGGCCCTCATGCTTTGTAGCACCACAGAGACCCCTGGTGGAACTGGCAAGTGTAGCTGTGTGTATGCATATGTGTGTGTGTGTGTGTGTGTTCATGTGTGGTCCGGGAGGATACCAGCATCCCCAAAACACATTCTCTCTGTTTCTTCAGTCTCACATGCGCTCCCAACCCTTATCTCTCAGCTGTGGACAATGTTTTTGTCGAGCCAAGAGACAAAATGCAAAACCGTCCTCCATCTTGGGGCCTTTTTTTTTAGTCAGATTTGCTCTGTTAATGCCTTAGCTATCATCTGAGCATGCTACATTGCACTAGAGGGCCGAATTAGAGCAGACCTTGGTAAAATAAAATCCCTATTATCTTTGAACTAGCAAGTACCCAATTATACGCCACAGTTATCTTCCATCTCACAGACTTCTAAGTCCCCGCCATAGGGCCAGTGAGCAAAGGGTGCTAATGAAGAGGTGCTGAATCACCTCCTCGCCTTCCTGGACACACAAACTGGTGGAGCCTCCTTGATCGTCATTGGCTTTTTTTATGGATCAGGGGGCCGTTCTCCGATTTTGACGATGTTCTTTTTCCTTCCCCTTTGGTGAGGCTGTCACAGCACAGGCCACACACTCGTGGATGTGCCACCAGCTGTGGAAAAAAAAGAGTGAGAGATCTTTAATCCGAGACAGAGAAAGAGAGAGTAAAGGTTTAAAAGGGGTTTATCTGTCTCCAGTCACGTAGGATGTGCCTTCAAAATGAACCTAGCAGAGAGAAAGAGAACTCCTGGTGTGAAGGCAGGGGGTTTGTCTGTTGATATGCGTTTTATATGAACTTTCTTACGCTTCTGATCTCATAGGTCATCACTGCTAATACGGAAAAAGAACAAAATATTTAACTCAAGATTGGTTGATACAAAATGAATGATGGACCTAATACATTTCCTCATTGTCTCTTGGCTTTTGGATTTGTAAATAGCCAAAAATTTTTAATATATTTACTAAAAGTCTCATAAAACATCTATTTTTTTGACGACTCTCTCTTCATGTCTCTCGCTCATCTTTCAATGCCTGTGTTTTTGCCTGAGCAAATCAAGTCACGTGGTAGTAATTTTAAAAGGAAGAAATCATTGTGTATTGTAGGTTTTTCCTATGCTATAAGCACAAAGACCTATTCTTACTCAGATTTATTGAAGTACATCCTGCAAAGTCCTGTGATTGAAATGAAGCTGAAGAGAATAAGAGCTTTTCTGTTGCAAGGTTGCAGTGGAGTAGGGTTCAAGAGAGAATTTTAAAATTTAAGAGACCGCCAGGAAATGTATCTGAGGGTTTGGGATGGTTCAAAATGGCTAAATGACAGTTTAAGACTTTGGGGAATTGAAGAGGCTCTTGTGGAGTGTTTGCAGGATAAAAACTGGAGTCTGAAAAGAGAACGGTCTTAGTAAAAGAAGTGCATGTAAGTCTGGGTGTTCAGGGCTGGTGTTCATCGCAAGATCAGGTATCAACACACATCCACCACCTGAGGGGCACAGGGAAAAAAGCACCAACACTGTGATCATCTTTCTTGTTTTTGTGTGCAGTGCAGAGATGGAACTTTCTATATATAAGATTTGATGGTGGCAGAAAAAGTGTGTTCAGGCTGATGTGCAGACACCGGCAGAGCACTGCGTCATTTAATGGTGACACCAGAATAAGAGAACATTGCTAAATATGCTGTCAAATGAGATGTTATTGTCATGTTTAAAGACATGCAGCTTCATATCACCTCTCGTCTCCCACAGGAAGTCCAGTCAACCTGACGTGCCGCGCGTTCTTCGGTTACAGCGGAGATGTCAGTCCACTTATCTACTGGATGAAGGGGGAGAAGTTCATCGAGGATCTGGACGAGGAACGCGTTCAGGAGAGTGACATCAAGTAAGATATTCAGCTTCATTTTGAGTGTTAATGCTATCGAACATCAAATATATTGGTCCGGGTTAAATCAAAATTCATTAAGAGTGAATATTATTTAAGCTAGTTACATCCACAGCAGAGCTTGAATAACATTTAACAAATTCATGAAGAAATGCTCTTCAGTATCAGCACCCGAAGAGCTGAACTGGTAAACACCTATTTTAACAACTGCACATTAAAAGGAACCTTTCACCACCCTGATATTCATTGATGCTTTATGCCACTGTTATAATAATTCACTTAGGCATAGTTAGCGTCCTTAGCATGGACAATATGAATGCACAATTCAGGCGCTGCTCCATGAGCGAGCAGCAATTACTTTTCACTGAAACATGGTAAGTGGATGCAGTAATAGCAGAGCAGCCCTACAGAGGGAAACTTCAGCTGAATGTCCGCGTTAGCCTCCTTTTCCATTTGGGTGACCTCCATCTGTTGGCCCACACAATCATCACAGGAAACAGAGGTCTGCTTATTCCAAACTCAGGTGGAGACCTGATGGCCAGGTCACAATCTGCCTGAATCTAGGTAACCATCCAACAGTGTCATCTAATTAGTTTCCTTTTGCTGCACATACTGAATATTTCTTAAACACGATTGTAAAAGGGCTGCAGGGGTTCACAAACTGCACAACACTATAGAAAACTTGTTTGCAGTTATGCAGGTTTGCAAGATGACATTTTCCGACAGCTCACACTAAAGTAGGTCATATTGGAAAAGGCAAAAAGAAGCATGTTGTTAAAGCTTGGAAACAGTGACAGAGCCCATCGAGTATAGTTTTTATTGATTCATTTCAAGGGAAGGATAAAGAAAGTGCAGTAGAAAATTATTTGCTGGCAGACTTTATATTTATTCGCTACAATCACAAGTGTTATTTAAGCGATGCGCTGGTGTCAAGAATGCCCACATACTGCACATACATTACATTTCACTGAGTCAAACATCACCTTGTTTGTTTGATGGTCTCACAAGAGCAGAATATGTTCACTGTGCAGCCCTCTGGTACTTTTTTCCAAATGATGAGCCGATCATTAGGCAGTGAAGATCAATGGAAGACAGCGCAGAGTGCTCATCATCACTGTGGGAAACCATGGAGATACTCCTGTTAGGAGTAGACAACTGTTTGATCAACGTTACCTCTTCAAATATCACAAGCAACAAACAAAATGTATTATTTATTAGAGTTAGTGACGCACATCCAAGGGGGAAAGGTGCTGCATGCCACATTTACTGTTGAGGAATTTTGAAGCCAAGTATTTGCTCAACAATCCAGTTTCGCTCACATACATCACACACGTTTGTATCTGCCGGCGTCTACTTCGCGCGTTTGACTGGAAAATTTTTTGTTGTGGACAAATGTTGTCTAATGAAAAGGTCACCTGAGCGCAGCATGGCGAGGCTTGTAGGAGAGTTAGCAGCTCAGCCAGTGACCTGGCATTTCAAGATGTCTCTATTAGCCTGCTAGCACGCGCCGTCCAGCGCCAAGCAACCGCTCTCTGTCGTGAAGGACACCAGGCCAATTAAAGCCTACAGGATTTAGGGGGGGTAGTGGAGGGGGGGGGCGGCGACAGGTGGCAGCATCGGGTAGGTGGTATAATGAATATGAGAGGAAAGAATATGCTTTCATGTGATAGTCGAACGCCGTAACAAGCCAAGGGATCAAAATGTTGACCCTGAGCTGCTTTAAAAAGCGGGCGTTGGTGTGGTTAGGAGGCTTGTGTGTGTACAGCAGGTGCCCACATATTTAAGTTTTGTTGTGCGCCACCACGTGACACCCTCTCCTTCCATGTGTTTTTATTTATTAAATTTTTTGTTCCCATTTGAATGTGCACCACTTCAAAAACCCAGTCCCTGATATCATTCCATGAGCTTTTAGCTTTGAAATGGAAATTAATCACACAGTAGTATTCCCTGAAGGGCTGCCTGTAATACATGAAATGGAGCATTTGGCACAGTGTTTCACCGCTGAGATTCTGGGTTGATATATCAAATTTGGTGACTGCAGAACAGGACTTCGTGGACCTCAGAGGTGAAGTTGTGGTGTGGAATACAGAAATGACGGCTGTGCTGCTAAAGTCTGAGGCCACGAGAGGGTGGAGTCTCTGGTGGATGGCTATGCAGCACCATTTAGAGCAGTAGTTCAAGTGTAAAAATTCATTTTCTAACCCTAATTAATGCTCCGGTACATGTATTCATGGGACATCCGGTAAGGAAATCCACCAAAAGAGTGGATAGACCGGACCTACACCAGCATTCTGCATTTTTTTGGGTCAAATTAAATTATCATATCATGTTTGATCAAACGGTTGCTTTCCAGGCCATTATTTACTGGGTGATCTGCCAGTGTCTAGCATTTTACATTTAGATCTTTTTAAGAGAGTCTAAATTACATTTAGAGCAGAGTCGGGAGAGGAGCACACAGCGGGGATGAATATCACAACCAGAAACAGGTTAATGGGAGAGACTATTATATAGGAAAACCTTGGAGACGATGATAGGACCCTATGTAATTCTGCTGCAGCACTTTGGAAAAGATGTTTTGGTCCACTAAGAGGTTCCAGGCCAGTGTCAGGAGTGTGACTGCACTCCTGCTTAAGTTTGGCCTGTGCTCATGTGAAAGTTTAATTGAAGGCTAAATTAATATCCCTGTCACATACATACCCGCACAGGCCTTAACCCAGGGCGTAACCTTTATGGATCCCTGCAGAAGACCAGTTTAAGAAGTACCACTTGGTACAGTAATTAGTTTTTATGAAGCAGCTATGTAGCTGCAAAATGATTACCTCTAATGGTTCTTTATTGTGCACGGTCAATAAAAGAAATTTCACTTTGAGTGTGATATTTTCTATGTGGGATACCAATTATTGTCAGCACATTGTACAGCTAATGTAAGATATTACCATGGCAGCAGTGGTCGCATTGTAGTTTATCTTCATCTCCCCAGCTCTTCACAATCTGCTTTGTTTAGTCCATTCATTGATCAACAAGAATTAGATGAGTTTTCGTATTCAGATGCCCCGCGGCAGCCAGCAGATGAATGCCCAAGTGGCACTCGTACCTTTTCACACTATCAGCCCCATGCATCATTAAACAGGGGCTCGAAATAGCTGCAATTTTTGTAACCTTAAAAAGAGTATCTGCTCATACATCACTCCTCTTTTTGCAGGAGAGACTCAGCTCTGTGAGCACATCATTGTTGTCCTGTTTTTCTCATAGAGTTGATTCCGTCACGTTGTCATGTTTTAACACTTATTTCTTTCAAGACGTTTAGCCAAGCATTAGACAGAAGTGGTCATTTTTATCTTCCTGGAGAGACTGCCTGAAAATGTGCGTCATAATCCCCGACAATATTGCAACCGACCCATCTGTGACATCTGGCTTTCCACTCCATCTTTTAGTGTGGCCTTTCTGATTTTGTGTGGACCACTTCGCCTCTAGTACAACCTGGCTCTAAGTCTGCCACAGACATGTTTTCATTCATTTATAAAGTCTTTTATGAGTCCATGTTTCTCAGTAATTACTAAAACCAACATTGTTCTAACGAGCCTGAGCTCCGCTTTCTTTAGTTCTTATTAGCTAACACTGCCACAGTAATAAACTAAACTGTAATGGTTACACTGTGCGTGCTGAGCATCAGCATAGTGCCTAAGTGCCTAAATCCAGCTTCTGCTGGAGTTACCTTTTCTTATTAGACTTGTTTTGTTAGTGTGGGCATTCTGTTAATTGGTCCTGACAACGATACCTCTCATTTCAGAGGCTGACATCAAACTTAGTTATTTTCAGCTCCACGGTCTTTCTTTCTACAGTGTCTAGACTCTATATAGAGCTAGACTCTTATAAAGAGGAGTACAGTTGAAACCTTTGTCGAGGACCATGAAGCTACATCTTGACATTTCGAGGATTTGGGTGTTTGCTGTTACTGAAGCCAGTTCACTGCAGCATCAATAAGTCTGTAAAACAAAGGGAACTGTTAAAAAAAAAATTTTATAATGAAAAATCAGTTAGTGTCACTGTGATTTGAGTGTGAGACTTTTTGCCCGTTTTGTTTGTGATGTAGTAGAATCTGGAAAAACGGCTGAAATGTATTTAACAAAAACATCAAAGGAGCTTTTCTTCTACCGCTAACCCTTATGGCGAAATGTTTTGTGATAGTTTGGTGCTGTAGTGTGTCATGACAGTCACATTATTATCCCCGTATCAACATGTCACAACCAATAAACATAAAGAGTTGCAGCTAGTCAACCAAAAGTCTTTTTCATAAAGGAAATTTGTCATGACTCTCATGATGCTGGATTGTCGTCAGTCACAGATTATCACCCCCTGCCTTTGTTGTTTTACATTAGCTCCAACATTACCGCTGCCCCAAGTGTCAGGAGATCAAACGTGTGTACGATGCCGCTTTCTTTAGATTCATTTATAAAAGATAAATTTGAAGGCACCGCGTAAGGGTAAACGAGTGCACAGCAGCTGTACTCAGAAAATGTCACATCTATGATAAAGCATCAGCAACCGAGATGAAGTTTTATAATTCCAAGGTCATGATTTATGGATTTTTTGATGCGTACTGTAGACACAACTCAAATTTCCTTCGGGCAAACTTTTTTTTTGTCAGAAAAATCCATATTTTATTATGGAGTCAATAGACTCTACTTATGACTTTTTCCACTGCCTGCAGACTTAAAGTACTTTTTTTCCAGAGTTTGTTTTAGTCTTGATTTTCTGTAAACATCTCACTGACTGATATGTTGAATTAGTCACAGAGTATTTACTGGTACGGGTAATGTAGTTGGACAAATGTTTGAAGTTAGGCTGGTATTAATATTTTACCAATTAGCTCGTATGTTGGTTTTATTTTACCAACCACGAGTCGCAAATTTAGTAAAAGCTGTGAGCCAACAGGGACGGATCAGGCGGCCAATAGTGATTAATTAAAGGTTGCCGTCTGCCATCAGAAGAGTCATGTTCACTGTCTTTGGCTCAAACAGTGGATCCTCCCGTCATCAACACAGCACCACAGCAGTGTCTGTACGAGCCCACCTCAGGTCTGCGGTACAGGTCTACTTCATCATGCCAGGATAGCGCTAGTATTTCACATGTATATCTTAAGATGAATGAAGAGGCAATGAAGGGAGCAGGCGATTAGTCTCGACTCTCTTGCTCACCCGGTTAAAATGAGTGAAGCTGGAGAGAACATTAACAATGTGATATTTTCCTCTTTTGATATATCCACTTCACTTTGCTGCTTTTTTGCTTCCCATTCAAACATGAACACACATTTATCTGTGGGCCAGTAAATTAAAAGGCAAGTCAGGTTAGAGAAGCTATTTTTCAGCCTAGTTATTTGCCTTTTTTTACATTTTAGTGATGGAACGTTAATGAAAGCTGCTGAAACTATTATTTTATAATCTATGTGGAAAGGAAAGATGTTCTTTACAACGACAAACTCACCAGACTGTGCCATTCCCTCTCAGCTTTCCTTTGAAGGAAACTGGTGGACAACGTAACGCGCTGTCTGGTGCGTGCGGTGATTTACAGCTTGTTGATCGCTGAAAACAGCTGCCTGGAAAATGCAGCGCAGCGAGAGCGAGCCAAAACATTTACGCTGTGATAAAAACCCAAGCGCGGGCTGAGAGATTCTAAAACCTTCTTCAGAGTTAGGAGACGGTGTCACTCAGCAAAAAAGGCTGGCTGTGGTTGGAGCTGTTTGTGAAGCATCCAGTAACGTGGATCACTGTTCCCAATTCTGCTGTTGTCTGTTTAATTACTGGCTGCTGCCTCCGTTTGAATCCACCTTGCCATTCTCTCTGCCCCCACCCTCGCAGGACAATCCGAGAGCACCTGGGGGAGCAGGAGGTCTCCATCTCTCTGACCATTGACTCTCTGGAGGAGAGCGACCTTGGCAACTATTCCTGCTACGTGGAGAATAGCAACGGACGCAGACAGGCCAACATCCAGCTCACCAAGAAAGGTGAGCAGACACAAATACACACATTCATTTCTCAGATCAGAAGAATGTCTGCTATTTATAGGACATGTGGTCTGTTACTTTACGCTACCAGGATATATTCATTCATTCATTCATTAATGACATTACAAATTTGAAGACAAATACCATTTAATAGCACAGACAATAGAGAGAATCTCCTGCAGAAGTCTGCTGAGCACAAATAACAGCTAGAGCTATTCTGGGAATTGATTGGTGACTTCTTGCCACGAGAAAAAAAAAATGGGACAATATTGTGGATGGTCCAGAGAGTATTTTCATCTACTTCAGTCTAGGAAAGCGTTGGTTTGCAAAGAAAGAAAATGCTTTCAGAGAAACGCAGCCGTTGGTGTTAGGATGCCAGGCAAGCTGTTTGATTGCCTGACAATGACCTCACACAACACACACACACACACACACACACACACACAGTCTTTGAAATAGCTGAAATGTTCTCACAAAACCAAAACATCCTCATTAATCGAAAACTTCCCCACAACACTACACACACACACACACACACACACATCCTTCTCCTCCCCAAACTCTCACTCAGAGGTTTTCTCATCTTTCAGCACTGGATACTGTTGCCTTCCCCCCTCCCTGCCCCCACCCCCTCGACGTTTTATTCTAGCAAACATTTTTTTGAGCTTTTCTTCTGATTTACCCTCAAACAGGATGAAAGTTGATTCCATGATGATTTTAAATAGAGATGCACACTTTCCACTGTGGTTATGTAAGAGAGATTTTTTTAGCTAGGCTAGTGGGGCCTCTACAGGCTTAAAGTTGTCAGTGTTGAATACATTTACATAGTAAGATATTTCCCTCTCTTTTAAGCTCACAGCTTTGGATCCAGCTATGATGGCAAGCCAGTTCCCCTCCATTTGCTATATTAAAGGGTTTCATGCTGCACAGTCGAATCTCAGAATAAACCGGGGGAGATTAGCCTAGTCCTCCCAGGATTGCAGGTCTAGAAGAAACCGTCCCTTTTTTTCCCGTGTTTTTATTTGCTGCATCCATTGGTAGGGTGCAGTACAAGGCCAGCGAGTGTTTACACTGCTTTTCAGAATCCATCAAAGTTTTCCCCGCTTGTCTCTTGAAGCCATGAAAACAGCACATGACACTCCAAAGGAATTTGGTTGTCTCAGCTGTCAGTTTTCTCTCATCCTTTTCTCTCTCTCCGCTCGACTCTCTTTCTGTCACATGCACTCACACACTCACAGACAGTGTGAATCACGGAGCGTCGATCAGAATATTTCAGCATTTCTCCGGCTTTTTAAACCTTATTCTACTGTTTGTGTTAGTGCACAGTAGTTAATTGTTCTTGAACAGCATTTTTGCCATGGCAACATGATCCTCAGATCATTTTCACAGCTGCAGCTGCAACATTAACTATTAAACAGCTGCTTCTACTGTACAATCATAAGTAATGTGTAGATTCTCAAAGTGAGTAGCAGCAGTTGTAATGTTCAAATGCTCTCCTTTACCATTCCCCCCCCCTCGAAAGAGAGAGATGCAGAAATAGAGGGCAAGAAAGGGGCGATGAATCGTCCGCTGCCACACGGCTCTATCAAATCCGGCCTTCTTCTCATCAAGAGCTAATTTGTCTTAATCTGTCCCACTGCAGCGTGGCTACAATATGGATGCCAGGCTGAAAAGATTTGGCCTCCTCCACCATAATCTCTGCCGCTTGAGCAGCAGCTGGCTCGTTATACTGTCCGCATTTCGGAGGAGCGACGCCATGTTCACCGAAGCAGGAGGGCACAGCTGAGGTGGAGGGGGCCGTGTGAGTGAGGGAGGCTCAGATCTGGCTCCTCACACCACCTTTCTCGGAATTAAAACAAATTCGGGACAATTCTCAGGCCGAGGGGAGAAAGAAAGTGAGAGAAGAGGCGGGTAGGGGGTGGATGGGTAAACCTGCGCTCCATCCGCCCTGAGTTTGTTTGCTCTTTTGTTCGCCTACTTGCGCATATGTCCGTCCGTGAGCTTGGTTGAAGGTCGTCGCCTGGACAGGTGTGATGGAGCGGCACAGGCCACGCTCGTTAGCTCCATAGAGCATCATCTTTCATCATGAGAGCTGTCAGCCTGACGGCCACTGCAGTGGGGTTGCCATTGTGCACCAATGAGGTTAAATGTGCATTGTGATGGATGGTGATGCATACAAGTCCTTTCCATCCATGTATATGTGTGCACCATTGCAGTGAGTCCAGGCTTTACTGTTGCCCATTAGTCAGCCAATGAAGGCTGACCACCCAGACTTTGTGAGGCGTAGCCGAGAGGAAATGTTGAACTGCAAAAGATGGAGTGACGTCCAACAGAGAAGTCAAATAAAAAAAACAGGCGAAAAAGCCTTGACAAAATAACAAGATCATGAAAAGATGGTTTTCAAGGCAAGTTACTAGATCATGGAGCCTAATAGCGGAGTCCATTTCCTGTGGTGTTAAAATACAACCTCTCCTCTGCTAAACCTGAAATACTAGCAGTGAGGTCCAGTGTGTGATCTTCCACTGCTGCTCTTCACCTGTTCATGTCAGGCTACAGGGATGACAGGCAGCAGGATGAGTGGTCCGACTTCCATCTTTTAGCAAATAGGTGGTTCAGCCAACCGCTGGGAGCCTTCCCTCATCTCACACCTCCCCGCAGCCATGCTGCCGTAGAAATTCTTCTATTATATTTGAGATTTCCTAGTCCTCTGAAGAATCAAGAACTCTGTGTGATGAATCATCTCTGATTTTATTCATGCTGACACACAGACACAGACTCCAGCAGCAGTGTTGGTTGTTCTGTGGGAGAGTGTTTGTGTGTCTGAGCTGCTGCTGCTGCTGTTGGATTGCCTTAACCTTGCACAATAGCCTGATCCTCTTCTACCTCCAACACATGTAGACAATATCTGAAATAATGATGCATTTCGCACAGTACACACAGCTGATAAACCGTAAATGAGACGATCTCATTGGGAGATTTTTAATATCCAGTCAGGCTCAGAGTCATTAAGTGACAGGTTTAAAAATGGTACTACCTTCCTTTGAGTTTGAGTTCACTTTATCCATGATAAGCCCATAAAAACCTGACACAAACAAGCAGGAAACGTACAGAGGACATCATTTTAAAACCATTTTCAAACAAATGTGGAGCTGCTGAACAGCAAAGTCATTTCACAACATGAAATCCGGTAACAAAAGCTGCCGCAACCTGCATTATTAGATGGGAATCAATGTTTTGTTGTTGGTGCTCTTTTAAAAGTATAATCTGATGTTCCGTGGATGCAGACCAAGTTTAATATACATACAAGCAAACTCTGAAGAAAATAAACATGGTCCTAGTAAGATACTGCATACTGTTTCTGCCAGAGAAATGGATCGCTCAAACTTCATGTACGCCATTTTTATATTTCACCAGATTGACTTAAGAGTGCGTGTTGAAAGTTATTAAAATCTCTCTCCTTGTCTGCCTTGCTCTCGTTGTGTTTGGCCCATTAGCAGAGCTGATGTACACAGTGGAGCTGGCCGGAGGTCTGGGAGCCATCCTCATGCTGCTCATCTGTCTGGTGACACTGTACAAATGCTACAGGATGGAGCTCATGCTCTTCTACAGGAACCACTTCGGGAGTGAGGATATAGATGGAGGTAAGGTTCCCCGAGATGAATTACGACACTGTTATATAATAATCTTCATAATCCATAATCAGTGTTTTCTGTGTGGTGGATTTTTTTAAAGCATCCTTTTGTTGCTCAGTTGGGACTAAATCCCAGATTGGTGTGGTGTCAGTGCTGCTCTGCATGTTTATTTATATCCAAAGAACACCTGGGTTATTTTTCATATCTCAAAGCTGCAGCATTTTATGTAAAAGTCACCTGTTTTATTAGTCCGAAGAGTGGACTAAACATAAAAGAACCTCCTATAGCTTCTAACGTGTGCATTTTGTTGACAGTTTGAGGGATTTTGCTCAAGAGCTAAATCAAAGATTCTATGCTAAATATTGTGTAAACCGACCAGGTCACCAGGTGCTAAACATCCACTATCCAGTGGATTATTAATAATGGATGTGAACACATTGTAATTAGCCACATTTGTCAGCCCCTAATATTCCTCTCATGCCCATTATGTCACTGTCATGTTGTTCACAGCTACATACAATAGCTGTTAGTTGTCTAATGCTGCTCTCGGATTTTTGATCAGTAGTCTTCAGTAAGATGAGAAATGCTATTGGCATTCATACAATATTACACTAGATGTGTGGAGCACAGCATGTGATTACATTTACTTTACAAATTAATTATCATACAGACCTGATGCAGTATCATCAATAACAGTGTAAATATAAAAAGAAAACAATGAAAGTATTCCACTGTGAAATGTCAGTACAGTGTATAACTCACTTAGAGAAAAATCACTTAGATAGACGACAGTGAAAATACTGGTCCCAAAGTAGCCTCACATATGGAACATGTGGCTGCATATCTTCAGGTATAGAACAAAAAACAGATTGTGTGACTTCACAAAAATGGGAGAGGGATACACTAAGAAATAAATTACAGCATAGGAATGTGAGACTGCCAAAAACAGAGGATGTAGTTGTCGCCATGCACAATCTACTATTTATACAAACAGACAGATAAATTCTTATGACTTTGCACAAAGATTATGTGTGGCAGCTGCCAAAGAACATGAAAAGGAGTGTGATGACTACTGGCATCGCACTCTTTGGCCAATAAAAGCAAAATAATTGAGTTTGGATTAAATGGGGTCCAGCATGTTTGGCAGGGCCCTGGCCAGGAATTCCACCGCAATATGCCAGCAGTAAAAAACAGAGGTGGGAGTGTGCTGATATGGGGCTGCATGAGGGCAAGCACTCAGATTTCACTGATACAACCCAGGAGTGTTTTTACGTTTCTTCTACTGTCTACTGCGTTTTCGCTTCTTATCCCAGAAAAACATTTACTCATCAGCAGAAACTCAGTTGCATCAGACCGAGACAAGGAGCAAGTTTTAATTTGATCTCCATGTAATGAGACTCACAAGTACCACCTGCATGAGGATGTGATTAGTTAGGAGAGGCTGAGAGACTGCACAGAGTAGAAGACGAGACAGCTATGAGCGCTAAAAGGAAGAAAGTAAATTCTGTATGTGGCTCTTCTGCTCATATTCTCCCAGCTCTGTCTAACTGTGATAGCTGCTACATCAGACATTGCAATGAAAGTCATTACCTCTGGCGGTGTTGGGCTTCCGGCCCCAGAAAGTGGAGCTTTGCTGTAATGGATTGCCCAGAGGCAGCTGTGATGAAAAAGGGAAGAAGAAAATGTTGGGCCTTGAACTTAATGCCAAACAGCGATTGTCTCCTTTAATTGTGCCACCCGAGTGAGTATTTGGAGAGAGAAACAGATTTTCAATTTGTTCTCCAGCATAAGAGGATCAGGTTCAATGAGACACAGCGTGCTGCCTCCAGAGCTCCCAGGACACCCCCCCGATACTTTCCTCAACGCCACGGTTGATTAGATCATCTCGCTGCCACCTCTGGCGCGAGCGCGTGCGCAGTCGCGTCTGCAACTCGCGAGTCATCTCTGAGTTCTGACGATGACGACGCGTGCGGCAGGTGAATCGCAGCGGACGAGGATCCAAACGGGAGACAAAACGGTCGATAAGCAATGGCATCGCTATGGTAACCGCTGAAGTGGCTGCGTGTGAGTTATAGCTGTGCACGCACAAACTTTTTGTCAATAAAACCCTTAAGCCAGCGTCTGATATGCACAGATATTTACTCTGCATAACTTCACACGCTGCCAAGAAAGTGCTCTGCTTTCATCGGGGCCACTCCAAGAACTAATTGAACGCCTGCCTCCCTCCACTGCCAGATGTTAAATTGTAAGCTTTGCGCAACAATAGGATAGACTGTCAGCTATTTGTCAGCGGCGCAATTTAGTTAAAGACCACTCAGTTGTCACATTGTGTGGGTGTCAGTGGAATCAATAATAGGCTTCATGATGACAACAGCCTAGCAAGCTTGTCAGGAAGGTGGGAACTCATCAACAATGTTCCATAAATACCAATGTCAGCGTTGTCAGCGCACTGTGGAATTATCAGACTCTGTGTTCGTGTACTCTGGCCATAGCATGAGCATTTATAGCTTTCACATCTGGCGGACGCAGCAGCTGCAGCGCTCCCTGTTCTTATTTGCACGTTTAAGATGCAGAGGTAACAAAAGTAGCTGATTTGTAAATCCAAAGCTCGACTAAAGTGAGGCTGTCGGATGTAAACGAAGAAAAAAAGCTGTGCGATAAAGCAGAGAGTATTAAGCTGCATCACATCTGTGTGGGCGAAACATTGATCCCCACAGATAAATACTGTATGTACATATTTGATCTACTACTCTGTGCTTAATATGTCGATGAAACAATGGCGTTTTGTACTAATTGTAAGTGAAAAGTCTAATAAACATTATAAAAGAGAAATATTTATTGTATGCACAGCTATGTATGAGAATGTGTAAATGTGCTGAACGCAGGGCATAAAAACAAAGCACCAAACTTCATTTTTAAACACAATTCAATTACTGTATCTTAAGACAGTCTGCTGTCTGATGCAAACCAATATTTGTCTGGCTCAATTGAATTATGGAAAAACAAAACGGTATGTTTAAGCAGAAAGTGCTCCATTCCTCATTAGCAGTCCGCCCCATGTGCTTTTGTAGCTTCAGAGTTAAGTATGTGTGTTATGTACCAATCTACTCTCCATTAAATGTAATGGAGCCCAGACACATCCGAGAGATTACGCCTCCGACTCTCTTGGCACTCTCCACCGCGGGTTCAAGAGTTTTACAACTGTGAGCTCTCTGTGCACATATGCATATTTCACTCCCCCCACCCCCCACCAGCAATCTATTGTCAGGCAAGCTGCTCACCTTTGCAGCCAGGGTGCGGGAAAGAGTGCCGTTTAGAGGTGTGCTGCACCCTCAGATACGCCTCTCCATCCGTCCATCTCCTGAAGACGCAGATCGAGGGTCATTTCGCCTTCAAGATTCACCCACCGCCTTTCCCTCCTCTCCCTTCCCTCACTACAGACAAGTGAATCAGCTCCACTAAAATAGCCCTTGATCTGCCCACACAGCTTTCGCTACCGGAGAAAAACACAGTCACTGTAAAGAAGTATATGAGCCTTAGTTACACTGAGGTTCCATTTCCATTACTTTGTACATGTTCCTGATGTTTTGAAAATGAATTGCAAGTTGTACAAGCAACTTAGATTAATTATGTAGTGTTGCGTAAGGGTGGTAAGCACTTTTCAGAAATCCAGATTATCCACTAGGAAGTGAGTGAGTGAGTCCTGTTGACATGTCTCACAGACCAGAGAGAGTCAACAGTGGAAAATGCACTGCTAATTTCTCCGTAACTCTCTGTTCTTGAAGCCATCCGCTCCCCTGCTAGTCTCTACTCGACTCTTTCATCCTCAGGTCGTTTCTTTTCAAGTGCTGTGCCAGGTTCAGCTTCACCTCTCGGCTCCTGCGCTGCCACATAGTCAGTTTAAAGCAGCGAAGCAGGGTCGTAATGAAGGGACGGGACAGCGGCTCCTGTCTTTAATGAGTTTCTCTCATTCATAATCTGTGGCTGAGAAACCGCCGAGAGGTTCTGATCTAAATGCGTTGTTACTGTAGGAGCGTAAGTTTATGTCTGAGTCACTTTCCAGCATTTCCACCCTCCTGACTCTTTCTACTGAAATGCTTCAGCTCTTTTTCCGTCTCCGTACTTTCAAACGTGTCATTAATCAGAGCTTCCGTGTGCGTGATGGAGACTCGCCACGTGTCGGCCTAACAAGCAACGGTGGGCATTTAGCTTGGGCTGCAGTCTAATTTGTTTTGCCTGCAGTGGGCAGGTAACATTATTCGTCAGCGAGGACGGAGCTGTAATGAAAAGCACTCGGATACGCAGAGGTGCCCAGAGGTCAGTGTGATGGAAGCATCTCAGCGATGTCTCCCCGTGAATGAATAGCTCTCTGTGCACCAGCATGCAAATAGATTGTGAGCGTCTGGGGGGTAGCGGAGCACATCTTTGTTGACCAAAGCAAGAAACGAACACTCTGGGAGTGTTTTGGACATGGGAATCTGTTTTCTTTTTATTCAGACTTTATTTACTCTGAGTGTGTTAGAAAACTAAAGAATGTGAGCACAGTAAAGGGTTCTTTGGTTTGTGTGGTGAATAACGGAAGCAGCACCTGTCTCACTGTCTGTCTGCCCTCTCTACATACAGATAACAAGGACTACGACGCGTACTTGTCTTACACCAAAGTGGACCCGGACCAGTGGAGCCAGGAGACCCAAGAGGAGGAGCGCTTTGCCCTGGAGATCCTCCCTGACGTGCTGGAGAAGCATTATGGGTATAAACTCTTCATTCCAGACAGGGACTTGATCCCCACAGGAAGTAAGCTCTCTCTCTCTCACGGCGATGTCAAGTTGTGTCGAATGTTTTGTCGCTTGGTGTTGCTCGTGTTGCCGTTGTCAGTGGTGATCTGCCTTGTGTTGTGTCGTAACCAGACCCGTACGGCCGTCGCTGAGCGAGCTTTTTCTAACCACTGGCTGAGCTGAAATGGATCATTATGCTGAGAGGGGTTCTTCAGTTAAAATAGGCATTTTATGATAGATGATCATCCATTAATTACATATGTTTAGAAACACTTTAAATGAACATAATGTGCGTAATATGAATAATAGTTTAGTATGAGCTCATCTGACTGGACCTCCAAATAACCTGCCTTTTATTGGTCTAACCGAGGAACCTGGTGGAGTATGCGGGGTCTGAACTAACCCCTGAAGAACCCTTCAAGCTGCGAGTTAATGGATCCTTCATTCAGCGCTATGCATGGCGTTTTGGGAGGCTGTACGTTATGAAACAGGGCTTAAGAGGAGCTGATCCCACGTAACAATATTATATTAATCTGACACTGAAGGAAATTAAAAACCGTCGTCTACTGTAATGACCCGGAAACATATACTCGCCGTTATGAGGACGATAGCTTAATAGCAGGTTCATTAATCTAATAAATATTCTGTAGATGGCAGATATAAGTGTTGGATGTAAATGAATTGTAAACTAAATTCCACTCAAATGAACAAAACAAGCTGTAATTGGAGTTAGTGATGAGCTCACCAGTGTAGAAAGTAGCACTGAGGTACCTTTATAATAACAGTACAGAAAGTTTTCATTGCTAAAATATCTGAATACTTCTAGTGCCGCAGGAGTTTAAGAACTTCTGCTGGTCTTAAGTTTCCAAAATGTTCAGCATCTGGTCTGTAACTGCTGCTCCCCTGCAGTCTGCTCTGTCCAGGCTTTCTATTCCACATCGCGCCTTAGGAATGGCTCAATAGAAGAGGGCTGGACACACTAGCTGGTTCTAGCAATGCTCAGGTCCTGCAGTGCATTATGTTCACTATATAAAGCTTGTGGGAGGTGTAATAGCCTACATCACACATGCAGCATAATTAGCGGAAACAGCCGACCCTGTTATTACAGCCCGCGTTCCTGATCCAGCTTCGCACGGACTGCACCTCTGCATGCTGCTGTGTGCCAATGTCAGCTGTACAATCAGAAAGCTCTTTATGCATGGATATTAATGCATGTTTTGCCACCGCATATCTCTAATGGAGCCTCTCGCCATGCCCCACGCTTATCTTTGATTAACTCATCACACAGATGAGTTTGATAATATCATTATGTTATTAGCCTCCATTTCAATACTTGCATCTGCCCGTCTTCCCGCACATACCGCCATTACTAATTATGTTTCTCTTCGGTGGCATTGCGCCATGGTTATAAACCGAATCCCTTGCTGTGATTATGTGCTCGATGCAGGGGGACTGTTGTAATATGGGAAAAAAGGCATAAAAATGCAAGGATTGAGAGGAATCGAAAGTGTGTCTGCCGCTATCCCGGCTCAGCGGCACGGCTCGCCGCCTTATTGTGTCTATGTAGAAACATTTAGTTCCCATCGGGAACGTATTAGCATCTTAACAGTCGATATAATAAAGCGTAATCCACAGCTATAGATAAACACAGTTTGGCCTGTTGGGGTTTCAGCACATGTCAACAATCCTTCTCCTGGGCTGCTGATAAGTAACATGTTATCCCACAATATGCAGGATTATCTGGAAACATATTGAGCATCTCACAGTGAGAGATTTCTTCTTCCCACATTTTCATGTGGCAGCAACAGCACAACTCGGCTGAACTCTTCTTTTTTTTTTCTTCTCCTTGTTCTTTTTATGCTACACGTCCCATATTAAACTGGAATAAACTGGTCGGCACCATTCTCGTTTCACGTCAGCGGAGTTTATGCCAGAGTCACGTCCCCACGGTGACACCATAAATGTTTCTTCAATGCTTTTCTGCTAATTCACTGATCCCACTTTGAATGTAAATATCTATGTTTAGGTTTCACCAATGATCATTTCCAGGATGACACAAGACTACTTAGAGGTACTTTTTTCCCCAGATTTCTACCGCGTGTGTAACACAAACCGCCACAGATGCTTTCATAGGGGTTAGCGTTGACTGTATAAAATGCTATTAGGGAACATTTCAAGCATTTATCTACCTATTTTGTAGTTTTGTATCTTGTTTGCTTCTTCGTCTGTACTACGTATTACTTAGGGCTCCATTACATGTTTGCTCAGTAGGAAGATAAACTGTTTGGTGTTTCAACATGACTTAATGGACTGGAAAGTAAAACATAAACCCCAGACCTGTTTGTTTAATCCTTCCTGAGATTAAACTAAAACTTGTTTTTTGGTCTGATTGCTTTAACTTCATCTGAACAGGCCAAAGCCCTACAAAGGAGTTTTAGCTCCGGGGACACATTGCGGGGGAATTGCTCCGCGAGGACCAATTATCAAATGGCAAAGAGATTGACTTGTCACGTCGAAGCAAAGAGCGACTTTAAATCTAAGTTTACTCTAATCAGGTCCCTCTCATGGTGGAGCCTCAGGCGGAGCGTGACATGAAAGGAGGAGTTCATTCTCAGAGACACGGAGAGGGGGACAGAGAGGAGACGTGACATTTGTTTCCCTAAAATCCACCAGACGCTCTATGATAGCCACGCGCACACACACACACACCCTCTCAAAACAATTTCTCCTCACACACGTAAGAGGGTCATAAGCTTTGACTGGGAAGTGAAGCCCAGTTAATCCCGTCTACCCGCCGCTACTCTGTCTGTCCTGCCTGACTAGAAAGGCTAAAAGCAGGCATTAGGTGTGAACACACACACACACACACATGCGCGTACGTCCCCCCTCCTCCTGACACCCAGGACAGGCCTGGGGAAACACTTAATCACATTCATTATTATCCGAGCAGCTGAGTTCCTCATTAGGGACGTGAGCACAGTAATATATTCACTTATGTTACGTTACGTACTGTATGTGAGGATCCTTCTCTCTAGAGACTTTACAGTATAATATCTTTATTTTAATTCTGTATCAATATCCTCTAAAGGCCGCTAAAGGAATTAGTGTTACTGCAGATTTTAGATTTAAGCAAATGTCTTTTTTTTTTTTAATCAAACTTATTTCTTCTAAACTTTATTGGAGCTGCTCATTTGAAACTCGGATAAAAGGATGTGCTTTGAAGAGCAGTCGCTATGAGGCCAAGAGAGTTCTTCAAACAGCCTGTGTGATATGTGTCATCATATTTTCATCATTAGCTCTGTGTAGTTTCATGTACAATTTCAGTTATCTAGATAGAACATACAAGCAAGTATGCATGAATAAGATGTGCCGTCCACTTCCTGCTAACCTAAACTTATCCACCTCTCTATATTCCTGTTTGTGTATCCAGCCTACATCGAGGACGTGGCCCGCTGCGTGGACCAGAGCAAGCGTCTCATCATCGTCATGACGCCGAGCTACGTCGTGCGGAGGGGGTGGAGCATTTTTGAGCTGGAGACGCGGCTGCGCAACATGCTGGTGACCGGCGAGATCAAAGTCATTCTGATTGAGTGCGCCGAGCTGCGCGGCATCATGAACTACCAGGAAGTGGAGGCCCTCAAACACACCATCAAGATGCTGACGGTCATCAAGTGGCGCGGCCCCTCCAGCAACAAACTCAACTCCAAGTTCTGGAAGCAGCTGCTCTACGAAATGCCTTTCAAACGCATGGAGCCCCTGAGCATCTCCCACGAGCAGGTGTTGGATGTCAGCGAACAGGGTCCCTTTAGCGAGCTCCAGACCGTCTCGGCCATTTCCATGGCGGCGGCCACCTCCACCGCCATGGCGACGGCACACCCGGACTTGCGCTCCACCTTCCACAATTCTTGCCACACCCAGATGAGGCAGAAACACTATTACCGTAGTTACGACTACGACCTGCCACCAGGTGGCACACTCCCACCGCTCTCATCGCTAGGCAACCAGCACACCTACTGCAACATCCCCATGACGCTCATCAACGGACAGCGGCCGCAGTCCAAGTCACCGCGCCAGCAGAGCGTGGAGGAGGCCCACGGGAACAACGCCATGCTGCCGCTGCTGCCCAGAGAGACCAGTATATCCAGCGTCATCTGGTGACAGAGACGGTGCCGGGCGGGTTAGACGTGGGTCTATATGATGTCTGTCACAGGGAGGACTTACCACGGACACTTGGACCTTGAGAGCCCTGAAGTCAGATGAGCTCTAAGCTACTTGCTGCTGTTGAATTTGCACCAGGAAACAACAGGGAGAGAGGAGGGAGGACAGGGCGTCAGACACACTGGACAAACACGGGACGGAGACGCTGACAGATTTTTCTTTTCCTTTTCTTCTTTAGTTTTGGTCAAATAAGAGCTTTTATTGAACCTGAAAAGAAAAAACGAAGCAAGAGAACTTTTTTATATGCCTGTAAAAACACTCAGTAACACAAGCCAACACCTGCTCATTTACACAGAGAGGAAGGAATACAGGGTCCTGTACATACGTTTTCTAATTCTTTGTAGCATCAGTGTTTGGGACTTGTTTCTTCTTTACTTTCATGATCTGTTGGGACTCGTTCCTTTTTTTTGTTTCTTTAGTTTCCGTTTGTACAAAGTGAAGCAATGGCCTGTGAGATGTGTTGGTCAAACTGTTGTTACCTTGATCTTAATTTGTTGGCTGGTGTAGTTTCTAAAGCTTTTGGGGTTTTTGGAGCAGGGGGCGACATGAGAATGGTTTGGTTCGGATGGCAGCTCCACTGGCTGCTGCTGCTGCGAGGGTTGAGGATCTGGACTCAGCCAGAATATGCAAAATATGGAGTCCAGAGAGTGGGATAAGACGGCTCTACTGTTTTAGGAAAAGTCGTACCTGTGGAGGGGGACATGAAGAAAATGGTGCTAGGCTTCCCATCTCTCTTTCTCTCACCATAACATTTACTTAAAAAAATCAGCCTTGCTATTTACCTTAACAGATGACTATATGACAAAAATGAATTACGTGTATTATTTTATGAAAAAAAGAAAAGTCTATTTTTGTAACGGAGGGATATTTGCTTAGAGGAGTTCTAAAGTTTCAGATGGATGGAAATGAGGAAACCTAATAAACAGAACGGCGTTTTTTGTTACGCGGAACTGCATCGCTCATCGTCATCTTTCTAACAGACACGCTCTGACGTCTCCAACACGCCATACGGGTTTGTTGCTTTCACCGTCACTGCAGAAATCCACCGGTGATTTAAGGAGGATGGAGCGACACCATCGACGATGCCGGTGCCATGACAACCGCCGCCGTCGCCTGACACCTCTGCTGTTGTCTCGGTTTCCTCTGCAGGACCAAACGAGGCGGTCCAGGGCTAAAAGCGTTATCGCTGTTATTCACTCCCTCTTAAACGACAGCTCTGTTATTTGTTCGCCATCCCGCTTAATCCACGGAAATGATTTGTCTGTTGAGTTCCACCCTCAGATGAATAACATAGGGCTCTCCCATCACCGTCCTGAACACTTTGAGTCAGCACTGCTGCGGCGATGACATAAAGAAACAGAACAACCACCTAAAACGTCCGTTTGCTTGATGATAAAGTTGTAAAATGTTTTAGTTATTGATATAAAAGTAACATTTTAGCACCAGTGTAACCTTTTATGTTCTTGACCTACTGACCAATAATCATCCAGTAACCTTTTAGAAAGAAAAGTTTAAATAAGTTTAAAAAAATTTAATAATGATGTAATAATCATGACGAGAATGTATTTAAAGGTGCTGGATAACTCCTGGGATAAATGGAATTCTAAAATAGAAATGCTACATGAAGCGAGTTAGACCAAAGCAAGCCGCCGCGAAGAGCTCTCACGAGTGGGTCTCTTTCATTTTAACGTCATCCAATCACACAAAACCTGAAACACTGCTACATCTCCCGACGTGGATTTTTCATTCGGCGCCATAAAATATGCAAAGAAATGCACACCTAAACACGAAATAGAAAAATTCTGTTCCCCTTTATCTTTCTGCAATATTCAGTGATTGATCGTCGTTTTATTTTCCATTTACAGGATATTTCAGAGCACGGTTGCTGTAAGCTGTGGAGGGACCGTCCTCTACATATCAATCACACAGTGAGCAGAGTCAGGCCCGTGGTTTGGCGCCCACCTCAATCAGTCCGCCCCTCTAAACCCTAACACGTGGAGGATGACGTTCCAGAGCGGCCATTTCTGACCAGAGGAATGCGTTGAGCTCTGCGTGTAAATAAAATCCAGATAATAACCCGAATAAGATGAAGACAATCGAGCCATATTCATGAAACACGGCCTCTCAAAGTAGAAACGCTTTTACTAATATTGAGATTTGGACAGGAGCTCCTGTGAATAGAGATGTTTGCATTTTCTGAGTGGATTGATCAACATTTTCTTTCGTTTTCACGATGGATTGAACATTTCTGCCATTTCTGGCTTTGATTTTAAAGATGATGAGGACGATAACGATGAGTAACAGTGACGATATATAGCACAGAATTATTCCAGGCACTTTCACGACTCGAGACGACGTCTCTCTTGTTTCTGATTTATTTTCTATTATGTATCTGCAGTGTTCATTAAAAGAGATACTGTTATTATTAATAAAACCACATTTACGGTAATGTGATTTCTCAGTCCTGTGTGTGTGTGTGTGTGTGTGTGTGTGTGTGTGTGTGTGTGTGTGTGTTGAAAACACCACCTTGCTCACTTTGTTTATGGTGGCACAGATTGCTGACGATGCCCGGATCCCTGGTCCTGGCGTGGAGCCGACGCGGCCCCAACCACCATAACTCTGCCGTCTCCCATAAAACCTCGAAACAACAATCAATATGTCTACTTATTCCACTCAGAGAGCGAATCAGCCGGGCCTCCGTTTAGAATAAGACTAAATCAGTCAGTACATTGAGGAGCGCTGTAAAACCTCCATGTCCCGATTGTTGTTTGACCTTAGTGCACTTTGATCCACAGATCAGCTCCCGGTGCAGAAAGTGCATTTTCTGCTCGCTCATTTTATATGATCACGCAGAGTTTGAGTGCAATTGTTAATTCAAATAATTTTCTGTGACTGTAGGAAGTTTGTAACGTATGCAGCGTGTGAACAGGCTCCCTGGCATGTGTCTGCTTCATGTGTAGGACTTTTTCATTGGGAATTAGTCCGTTGAAAACTGCAGGCTGCAAGTTTGTTCAGTCAAACTGTCACATTTAATGTTTTTAAGAAAACAGGATCCTTGTTCTTCCAGCGTGCTGCTCGGCAGATAAACACTCTTCTCTGCCTCAGAGCTTTGTGCCAGTAGGGTAGCCATTTACTTACTTTGCTGTGATCAAAGCACCCGCGTTGGTGAGAAATGAAAAAACAGAGACTGGAGGAATAAGGAAAATACTGCCTGACACTGTTAATTAGCCTCAATATGCTCTTTTTTTAACTGATGACAAGTTGGGCACAAACAGATTCATATCAACAGATGTTATCGGACGAATAAGAAGAAGGCTACAGGTGAGTGTAGCTGACACCACCACTGGGGAAACGTTGGAAAGCTCTCCATCAGGGCCACAACATGATGCTCTAATCATCCAAGCCCAAGTGAACATTCGAAGCTGACATGTTGCCTATGGTGTGAATGTGTGCGCGTGATGAACCACCTTAGTTTCAGCACCCATCCCTTCCAGGAATGAAATAATTTTCCCTTCATTACAGTGTCACTGTATCATAAGCTCCATGACCAGAGGCACGTGACTGCTCTGCTCATGCGTTGACGTCAGAACATGTTTTGCACGCTCAGTGTTGTAGACTTGATTTGGAAAGCGTCATTCGCCCACCAGTCCACGCTCTGCCACTCTGTGATTGATAGTTTATTAGGAATCAATACGCCTGACACTGAAGGCAACTGTGCCCGTTCAGAGTGTAATTTCTAAGTCAGAGTGTGCAAAAAGTGACGGTGTCCAGGAGCTTTCTGGGGCCTCTGTACGTGCACAGATGTTTTATTTTGTGCTCGGCCGACACACACACATAGTCATACTAGTGAAGAGTATTACTCACTCTGGCAGGTATACCATGCCCCACCGTGTCCCACAGGGCCTTGTTACTTGGAGCTCTGTGCCGTGTGACATGTCTTCCACTCCAAGAACCAGGCCAATTGTCTGTGCATGGATAGGTGGCGGTCGAGACTGTGCGTGTGTTCGTGTGTGTGTGAGAGAGAGAGAAAGAGAGAGAGAGAGAGAGAGCTGAAAGCATTAGGACAGGGTGTAGGCAGCTGTTAACCCACTTTTGGAATAATTCAGAACTCACTATGGTTCAGTAAGGCATAATTGCCTGTGCACACAGTGGCTGTGTGTGTGTGTGTGAGATGCAAGTAATATATCACAGATCACTTCAATTTACTGTTACTTCCTGCAGGAGCAGCTGCGTCCTTCATTATTTATTTTACAGTAGTATCGATGTGTGTGGTGAGGCTGGTTATCGATCCGGGGATATACTCCAGTGTACTTACTGTTGTTTTAATGTCTTGATGTAACAAATTTTAAATGTCAGAAGAAATCATTTTAACATAATAACCATAGAAAAACTGCAACATCACATCTGGGCAGTGGCCAGTTTCTGTCTCCCACTCAAGACACGGTAAAAACTGGCCGCCTCAGGAAATTCAAAGTGAAACGCTGCCACCTGCTGGACGCACTTCAACCTGCACCTTCGCTGACTCAGTACCTCGCAAGGCATGCTGGGAGCGGAGGGCCCAACTTGAGCCATGATAGTGCAGGTTGGTAAATCATTCAGTCAGGATAAAAATCACAGCCATCTTTTCTAAGATGCCCCAGTTGAAATCTTTTTACCATCTGACACTAATAATTGTGATGAATGAGAGTCTGCGCTTTTCCTCTCAGCTCAGATAAACTGCTGCTCGTACTTACGCAGCACATTTTGTGGCTCCCACACGGACAATATTTCCTTCTTATTATTTAGATTTTCAAAATAACGCATCAAGCACAGAGTGGATACATAATGAAGACAGAGGTGACGTGTCAAATAATTAGCTGAGCGAAAATAAAACACCATTCATGGTTTTATTCATTTTTTATCTGCTGAGACAGTGACTGTAGGATTTGGTCTATATTCCATTTTATATTTACTTTATTGTAAACTACCTTTAGAGCTTCTCTCTTCACCTCCCGGACAGAGACGTCACCTGGATGCGTCGCTCCTAGTTTGGCTGTGATGACGCGTCTCGAGGGGAGGGGGGGGGATGATCGCTCCAGGTGTGTTTGCAGGGAATTCTGGGAAGTGTGGAGAAACATGAGGACAGCTCAGGAGACGCTGAATTATTCTGCACATTTTGGAATAATTTGTGAACTATGTGACCAGGTAAGCGCCTGCACCTGTACCTGCACCTGTCACGTTTACACGTTGCTTAGCTTGATTATGTAAAACAAACAGTTTGATATCATTGGGAAAATAACACCGGGCGTTTGGATTCGTCCCGTCGTTAAAAACATTTAATGTTTCAGAGGAAAATATCTTCAGAGGCAGTTTTCACTCGTTTATTATTGTAACCGTGGATGAAGTATTGTTAGTTTTGTTTTTAGCACGAGGAAAGACGTTGTGACGTCACGTCAGGTGCGCGGAAAGCAAACGGTTTATTTGAAAAGAACCTTTTTATTTAAGGTGAGGTTGGTTTATTTGTTTGGATGAGCTGACGTATACAGGATATACGATCAAGATATCTACTACGTCACTTCGACTAGTCAAAAGTTTAATTACAGATATCTACTACTTGACCTTGACTATCAGTGATGTGAATTCTAGATATCTACATTTTGACCAGTCAAAACTCTCATTTCAGATATCTACAACTGGACTTAGACTAGTCACAATTCAAGTTAAAGATATCTATAATTATTATTAGCAGTGTCATTGTTGCTCAGTGATTGTTTGCTAGTTAATTTGTGACTAGTGCACACGAGTAGTTGGTATCTCTGATATTTTCTGCAGTGATCTTGGATGAGCTAGAGGTGGGGATCATGCAAATACTTGGAAGACTCTTGTGCTGAAACCGAAGGCTAAGCTTAAACAAGTGCTGCTGCCTTAAAAAGCTGCATCTGGAATAAAGAAAAGCCCCAAAAGAACAAGCTCAGAAGCTGATCAGTGTCAGACGCTGCACAAATGGGAAGTTGGTAACTTTAAGACTTTGGTGCAGGACTTTTAACAGCACGCAGCCTGTAGCCGCGAGGAGAGATTAAAAAGCTTCTAGAGAAGATGTCTCAGAAAACACCGGTCTCATCGTAAAGTCGCAGTATAGAGAACATTTTAAATGTCCTGTGATTAACTTACTCAGACACTCTGGGAATCTAGTGTCTCCGTCAGCAGCAACTTATTTATTCTGACCGTTTTTTCTCCTTTCTAAGGTTTTGTCTTAAAGCTTGTTGCTTTACACAGTAGTGTGGGGACACTACTTTGGCCTCAGTGAAACTGTGATGGCAGTCTTTAGTCGCCCAGATAAACCAACTCTGCTGAATATATGTAACTCTTAGGAATCTTTTTAAGTAATCATAAAGTGTGATCATACTGCTTATCGCGTACTGTTTTTTATTTTTCTCCATACACTTCTTAAACACAGGGTTAGGGTTAGGGTTAGACACATTTTGATGTGTTGTTTGTATTTGCACCAGGTTGTAACACTCGTATTTATTTTTTTCAGGAACCCTACGGTAGGAACTGTTTTTTACTTTGCTCTCTGTAGCGGCAGCGACACTCCTGCTTCTGTTTTGGAACTTGCTGATGCTTGTTTGTTATCGATCGCTAACAGCGATATGTGGTGGTTTTCTGTGCAGCGGTAGTTGTTGTCGGTCTGGGCTGGTGTAAGTGAAAAGGGGTTAAACGTGTGAATGTGATGTGCACAGCAGTAATATGTGTTAAGACATTTTGTCATGCAGTAATGCTGTTACTGGACCTTAGTTGTATCTCTGCAGAGCTGGAGTTAGTTTGGACTGGAGCATGTGATATAATAACAGCATCAAAGGGCTTTTCCTGCTTTGTATTTACCTCATTTCCTTCAGTTTTATTTAAAAGACACTGAATGTAATCGTTTCTTAGAGAACTGCATTACACCTGCTAGACTGATCACAGCCTTTATAGGGTGTGTGGAAAATGGAGCAGAGGTTTGGTAACACCTAATGATAGTCCAGTGGAAAGTGACAATGTGTGGCGTGCTGAGACTCTGCTGCGGCTTCTCTGCATCACGACTGACCCCAAGCTTCTCTTGCTGTTTTCAGTGTCATCTGTTTCTAGATTACACGTGGGGCATCAGCTAGTTCCTGACTGTCTTTGACCTAGATTTGGTTACGGAGTAAACTTTCTGTGACTCATTCAACCGAATGACTCCTCAGCTTTCTGGTAAATTTGTTTAACTTCATGATCTTCCCTCCCTGAATGTCAGAACGTTTAGCAGGTAAACCAGCACAGGGTTACTTTAGCACATATACAGTAATTTAGGTTTCTGATGCTGAGGTGAAAAGTGTTTTTTCACATAAGCAGCGGGTCAGGAGAGTTTAATTCTGCTTTCTCAGCCGTAGGGTTTGAAGGACGTGAGCGTGAAAGAAGAGTTTGTGTAATGACTTCACAAGGCCAGACGTTCGTGTGTGTGCAGGAATCTGTTTCTATAGTGACAGAATGTAGGTGTGGATTCAAACCAAGAACAAACCTTGATGATTATACAAGGACTGTTCATGGACACAAGTGAAACGAATATAATGCTGAAGGACGCTGACGCCTTTCACCAAAACTTCTGCTAATGATCATTCACTGAGTCTGATTCATCAGCAGGGCTTTCCACACTTTTTCCCACTTCACTTAGATAAGTGTTAGTGACACGGAGGGTCTTCAGTAAGAACGAGGCGTCCTGTGATCTACTTAGTTGTGAAACATTGTGTTTAACCAGAGAGGTTTCAGAGCGAACATGTGACCGATCAACTTCCTCGAAGATTGTAATGCGTCTGCTTTTTGTGTTGTTTCTGCACATGAGATCCAATGTCAAGTGATTTAAAATGCAAAGACTTTGTAGAGTTTGTGTCGCATTAGTCCCTTCCTGTGACATTGAGCTTCTCGCTGTTGGAACCCACAAACCCTGCAAAGAAAATATACACGTGTTGCACATACAATGTGTGCAGAATATACATTTTTTGTTTGAGTTTCTTAGTATTTGCACCGCGATATGTGTTTCAGTGCATTATTTGTTTTGCTTGTGCATATTTATGGTTTAAGCTTAGCCAGTAACCCAGTACGTTAGAAGGAAAAATGTCACCGTTTTGTGTGTAGAAGTCTTCCATGAGCAAGCTTCAATTGACTCCTCTCAAGCTGCCCCAGTCTAATTACTGTAGCTCAGACAATACCTGAGTAAAAAAAGTGCCAAATCAAGACAGCTGCCAGACAATAGTTTCCGAGTGATCTTTAGTTATGTCGCAGGATTTCCTGCTTCCTCAGCTCAACCTAACCAATTCAAAACTGCAGCAGCCAGAAGTGACTTATCTGTGCGTCAGAGCGGGAGTACACAGTCAGACAGATGTCCCCTGCAAACAAGTCTGCTGCGAAGCTCTCTGCTCCATTTATCACCGAGTTATTCCAGCAGGTCTCTTCAGGTGAAACATCACAGGACTGATGGCATCGGCCTCGAACACGAGGACAGGTGGCCCACTCCTGTTTTAAAGATTCCTAGTTCAACATGTTCACCTTGACTTTGACCTTTAAAATGGTCCTTTTGGTCCCACATTAATTTAAAAACATTTTTCAACTCGTAATGATCCTTGGCTTGATCCTTGTCGTTTCCATACAGCAGAAATGGGCATGTCGGTTCTGGTCTCGTCTTCCTGGTTACTGTTTACCGACCTTGGTCTAAAAAGGCATGTGATACAGTTCTTATTAAGTGTGTGAACCCTACAGAGACAGAGACAGTCACAGTCTTTATGGAAAAGATAAGAATTTTTTACGTAAATCTGTAGCTTGTGGCTTGTGTCCTGGTCTGTGATAACTAATCTGGCTTCTCCTCCTTGAACACCTCAGTTGAGTGGAGTTTGTAAGGTTTGGTGTCTGTTCTGAACTGTCTGCGCCAGGCCTGTTTAGCTGGGATGCTTTTTCTTCTTCTGGTGACACAGTCCTAATTATGTCTCAAACACTTCTATCGTGGACTCATCTGTCCCATCATCCGTCTTTGAACCAAGTGCCTCTGCACGGTTGCTGCCTTAGGCTGCTTCTGCTGCCCAACACTGAGGACTTCCCAGTGTCCCGACTGCTTTGTGCATCAGTTAACTGCCTGCCGTAGTCTCCAGCTGTGCGCACAGCTGGCTGTTTGTCTGCACACAAATAATTAACTAAGTGATCTGAATGCATCTGGCCTGATTATTGAAACTTTAATGGAAGCTAATAGCTACTTACCTACTTACTGAAACCTCAATTTCTGCAGTCTGACATTAGCAGCTCTGAGAAAAAGTACATTTTAATATGGAACTGCATGTCTTGATGTTAGCAACATGCCATGAGACATTACATTATATGGATTTTCTAATAATGAGGATGGCTGTTTTAGGAAAATACTTCACTTATGTAACTCTTGGAGTACAAACAAGACATTCATATTTGTATGAATCATTGGTAACGCAAGGATTTACCAGTAAAACCCATTTTTTTATTAGTTTTCAACATAGCGCATCTCTGCAGGTGCTGTACTGCATTCAATGAAGAAGCAGTGAAACTTTGCAAGTCTGTAAGTTTGTTTACAGCAAACGAACATCACTGTTCTTCTTCTAACCCTCTGGAGCAGGGGTGCTCACTCCCGGTCCTCGAGAGCTACTATCCTGATTGTTTTCCAGCTTTCCCTGCCCTACCCTCTATTGATTAACTGTGGAATTGTCCACAGTCAGTGTTCCAGTGTCCCGGGCTTCTTTCACGCTTGAGATGCCATCGTCCAGACGTTCTTACTGTCGGGCGACCTTGTTTTTGGATACGAGCTCTTGAATGTCTTTATGGGCTTCGTGCTCATTCAACAATATTGAGTTGAAAGCAGAAATCTGAAAGATGGAAACCACAATGTGTGCCGTTGGTTATTGGGGCGACCTTACCCTTTAATGTGAGCCCTTGAAGTTTGCAGGGTCTGACAGCGAATGTGTTCTTGCTGTCTCGTTGTGGTGTTCTGTGTAAACTAGGACACCACTAACCACAGGAACTCGTCACACAGCACGTTGTGCAGGTTCTTCTCTAACTAACCAGATTAAAGTGAAGCCTGCCGGCATGACGAACTCTCAGTCTGCCGCTTTTATATTATGGCTCTGAGATTGGAATAAACTCAGAGATTCTTTGTGGTTGTGCAGCCAGTGTTTTATAGGAAGCATAGCTGTAGTCGTCATTGCTCACATTTAGTCTTCTGTTGACTGATGCCTATTCGGTGTTTTTGCAGACAGTGTCTTGTTAGAATGTGCTCCTCAACCATTTGTGTCCTTTTTTGTGGAAATCTTAAATTGTGCATTAGACAGACAAGGAGGAGTCTTTAACACCCAGGCAGAGCACATCACATCCTATACTGCACAGTCAACAAAGTATTTGTATTGGTGCTTTTTTTCTTGTTTGAAGACCACTGATTTCAAAACCATTAATGAGACACAGTGGTAAACTGGGTTTGTTGTTGTGGTTGGGTTTGCTAAGTTCCTCCAGTTGTTCGCGGTTGTTGTTGTTGTCCGGCATCAGCTGAGCTAGAGACACGCCCACTGCGGCGTCGTTGGCAGGCCAGTAACCTGCCCGCGTGTATACGGCACCGGTGGTCAGCTGCTAATGAGCCCCCTATTTAAGAATGTCATATCAAGCTCCATATGACTAGCACTAGCACAAAAACACTTGAAAACTCGCTTGTTTAGAAAGAACTTGAGACTATGAGACTAGCTCTAGACAGATCCTGCTCTAGACATGTTCTTTGTGTTGACGATTTACACCTCAGGGATTTTTTTACAGCATCTTCTCCTGGTAAGTCACTTCAGAAAAAAGTTCCAGCCTGGTTAGGTAAAGACTAGTGTAACGCTGTACACCAATGTCAGTGGGACATCAAATAGGACATAATGCATCTGATATGATAAAATGACCACTGAGAAATCCTGTAGACATCAGCCATACATTTGAGAATGTCTGTGCTGTGACTTCACTGACTGCACATGCATTTAAGACGCTGCATTGTGCACTAAGTACTGCAGACTGTAATGTGAGCAGCAGAATCTGGAACACCTATGTCAACAATAATAATATGTCACAAATTAACAAGGCAAGACCAGGCAGATTACTTTAAACACGTAAAAGGAAATATATTTTTGTTTAAAAATGAAATAACAAAAAGAACAATTCATACAGACGAGCTGCTTTTTGTCATTTGCAGAGGTAATTTACACAGGACTTCAAATGAAACATTTTACCCAAAGTAGCACAGCAGCAACCGCAACAAACAGGTTGATTTTTTTATTCCCCCCTCTCCCGTCTCTCTCTTGATGTGGAAACGTTGTGCCACTTGTGGTAAAGCCTGAAGAGGTCATGTCACATACTGAGCTTCTTTTAAGGATTAATATACACTGGCTCTTGGTAATTCACTCGTATGACGTACGCACCATTAAAACATTTACACACAATTTAGTTATTTTCTCGCCCTCAAAACAAGAATACTTCTTAGATTTTTTTTTAAAGACAACAGTAAAGAGTTCAAAAGTGGTGGCTCTGGGATTGGACTTATCCCGTCTACATTAGGCCATCCTCTTCCGTATTCCTATGAACATTTCATTTTTTCCAGCGTGACTCACCTAGTGTGAGGACACAAGAAATTGGTTGTCGTGGCAGTCAGCTTGGCAGAAACCAGGGGTGTGCATAGGTGTTGCCGACTTCTTCCCCGAGGCTCTGACAAGGCAGTTTATTTTTCGCCGTAACATATTTTTTTTCCTTCCAGTTCAGGGGCCATGGCGGATGTCAGTGCTTTCTCACAATGTGTTGTGTCCAGGAAGGATGTTCCAGGTCCGCTGGCCACTGAATTAACGTTTCATGTATTGTGGTTTGGGGGGGGGTTAAGACAGTCAAACAGAGTAGGCGGGACAAGATGAAAACTGCAGTGACAGAATGTAGTGCGTCTTCTTCGTTGTCCATAATGTGCAAACTGGGATGTAAACAAAGACCGTCAGAGGCTGGGGAGGGAAGCGGGTCGTAACGGGCTACATGAACATGGGGGGAGGGGATGCAGTGTGCTCCTTCACCAAACTGAGAGGCACAGAAGGCCAGTTAAATACATAACGGGGGACAGTTTGCTGTGCTTTTCGCTTCACTCAAATTTGCATTGGGAGTTGCTCGTCGCCACTGTAGCAGCTTCTAATGTGCTTCAAAGTTCGGCTTGTTTGTCACAGGGGCCGATGAGACTAGGAGATGTTGGCGAGGACAGGAGTACCACAAGAAAGCCTTTCTAAAAAGGTCAACGCACACGCACGCAGGCACCCGCTTAAGATTGCTTTATGGTCATGCTCACTATTGCCTTTCCAATATTACCACCCATTCATTACTTACAAAAGAAAAGTACAAAATATCTACCACGCTGCCCCTCCGCTCCCGTCTCTTTAGCTATATGTGGACAGAAGCATATTCACTTTGTTTTGTCATTTATATATATGTATATATTTGTACACAATATGCCTTTTGAGGCTGTTATGAAAAAAGGGGAACAGGCGAGATGAAGTCTCTGTAGTGAGGTGTCAGAGTCATTGGTTTCTTATTTTCCCTCTTTTCCAACAGTTTATCTACAGAAATGTGTGATTCTGATGAGACGCGATCGGGTCAAAGTTTCGCATCTGCACTGGACCAAACTGTTCAGGGTGATTAGCTTAACTACTGTCCACTGTTTGTCAGTAGACCCAGGAGACAGGGACCCACTGAGCAGTGGTGGACGCGAGGTCTACAGCCTCCTCCAGCAGGCGTATGGTGTCATCGATCTCATTGTTGATGATGGTCTGGTCAAAGTAGTGAGCGTAGGTCTGCTGCAGCATCTCCGATTCTTTCTGGAGTCGCTGAAGAGAGTCATCCTGAAGGTTGGGAGGAAGGCGAGAGAGATGTTTGAGCACATTTTGCTACATGTTCTGTGTGGATTTGTTGTGTATGTTCACACTTAAACCTCACATATTTAAAATTAGGGCTGAAGGATCTGGTCACATTAGAATAAATGTTAAATGGCAACAGATGTTGTTCTGCAGATTTAGTGCATGCCCTCATCAACCACAATGCGATCTAGTGGCGTAAGGATTGTGTCAGGTGTCAGAACACCACTGTGTGCCCATTGTGACCCTCATCCACCACAATATAAAAACCTAATTTGTAATCATGCTATATTCCAATTTCTCTTTTCTACTCTAGCTTTTGGCCAATACCTGCAGTTGCCATACCGATCAGAATATTCCTACTTAGACATTTGCCTCAACTAGTCCATGATACAGCGAGAGGAGAAAACATCACAGAGAGGTGGCATCGGGCCAGAGGAGACAAATGAAGATGCGCCACTTACAAAGCACACAATTAAGAAAGACTAGAGGGATTAGAGAAAAGCAGAAGAATTCAGTGGACAAAGCTAGATAACTACTGGGAGTTTCAAACACAGGGGCCAGATGTGCCTTTCTACAATCTCTGAGCACAAGTCAGTACTTACTGGCAGTTTTCTGCACCACTTTGGAACCTTGAGTGCAAAATAGGCATGCCAAAGAAAAGATAAACATGCGTAAAGCAAAAGGATGACATAGATATAGAAGTATGGCTGTTTTCACACTGGGATTGAATTGTATTGTATTAAGCGCTTTTCCAAGATAGATGGTCTGCTTTGCGTCTTGATTCTCTCACAAAGTGACAGAATGTGAAGTCGTATCGTCATCAGAACTGAATGGATTTTGTACGCGTGCCCACACGTTGCTGGGAGAAATGCAGCGATGTAATGTTTGCATTACTTATTGTTCCTGTTTTTATTGTCAACTACTTGAACATTCCCAGTGTGACTGTGCCTTACGTTTGGACTGAATGAGCGTTGATTGAGTGATTATATGAAAATAGTAATCTTGAAGCACTTGCATGCGTAGGACAGGAGAGGACAGGAGACATTTGTGATTATACCTCAGTCATGCCAGGGGTTATGGTTGGAGCTGCAATGAAGACAACATATGGTGCAAACTCTGCTGTCCTGAGGATCTTGAGTGCCTGATGAGCAAGAGAGAGATTTTTTATTTTCATTTGGTAGTTCTTCCACCAAAAACTGCCCAATGAACAGTTAGCAAATGTTTTAAATGTTAGTAGAACTCATTGAACAGCCTTCAATAATACTGCACATTTTACTATAGATACAAAAACTACAGAGACAAAGTAAGGAATAAAACGTGACCTTGATGGATCAACAATGTGAAACATACTGATAAGGATATCTGTTTATTTTCTGGTATATTGCTTAATGATGAGCAAACACTGGCAAAATGTGAAACCATCTGCAGTTCAAGCTCTACCGTGAAACAGTGTTGGAGTTGTTGGACTATAATATTTTTCGGTGTACTTAGTTGTTTGAAAGCTTCTCTCTGCAGTGTATTAGATGAATGCGACTCGCCATTATTGTTTCATCATTCCGGCATAATCCAAGTTGTTTCAGAACAACACATACTTGCTCTATACATTTTTTAAATGATCTTCCTGAACTCTAGATGTCATGTTTGCATTGGCCTCGTATCTTTGGCTCAGTAAAACGCCTCCACTTCTGTGAGTTTCTTCTGCTGTTTACTCATTTAACTGCTGATAGAAACACTGCTGAATCTGCCGTAATAATAACACTTTTTCAACACGAGAATGATTTTACTGAAAGTTTAAAGTTGATCAAATGTTTTTTCTCACTTACAATTACATATTTGGCTTCCAGTGATTATGATAAATAGTTACTGTGCCTCACGAAGCCAGGGACGCTTTCCACTTCTTATCCAAATCATCTGTGAGTGGGCATACATGCATGTTTTCAGCGGCGATGTTTACCCTGTGTTAAGAGCCACACTAATGCAAACATTACATCAGTTTTCTGCTGTCGCTTTTGAACTATTGCAGCCTGTGAATCAAACATTAAGTACAACAGTGTGTAGCTTAAGATCATTTAGGTAGTAGTGTTTTTCATCAACTGTCGCTAGCCAACTTTTATTCTGTGATGGAAATGAATACGACAAGAATTATTACTACAAGTTATTTTCTACATTTCCTAATGTTATCCCAGTGACATAGATTAACTGTCCCTGGCTCTACTGGAATGCCTTTTAGGTGTTAGTGCTGGTTGATTACACAAACAGGTTTTCTTATCTCATTTACTAACTGTTGTAGCTTATAAAGCTATCCGTAACCGTATCTAAAGGTTCTGTGTAATTTATCAGCAGATTTTTTTGAGGTACTTGGCACTTTCCATTTTGTATTTAAATAAAATAGTGCAAGTTGTGTTTCAGGTGTATATGTGAAGATGGATCCATGCTTTCATGTTGTTGATGCCAAAGTCCGACCCTAACATCTGAATGTCGCAGCAGAAATCGAGACTCAGACCAGGCACCATTTTGCTTGTCCAATTTCGGTGAGCCTTTGCAAATTGTAGCCTCAGTTTCCTGTGCTTAGCTGTCAGGAGTGGCACCCGGTGTGGTCGTCTGCTGCTGTAGCCCATCTGCCTCAAGGTTTGGCGTGTTGTGCTTTCAGAGATGCTCTTTTGCATAACGTGGTTGTAACGAGTGGTTATTTGAGTTACTGTTGCCTTTGTATCAGCTCAAACCACTCTGGCCATTCTCCTCTGACCTCAACGAGGCTCACTGGATGTTTTCAGATCATTCTCTGATGATTCCAGAGGGCTTTCTCAGGTCTGACTAACTAGTGTGTGGAACAGGTTTATAAACCCTGTAGGATTGGTGATTGGTGGTCACCTGTGGGTTGTCCTCCCCTCTGGCTTTCACATGTGTTAATGTGACCACTTGAGCCAGAGTGTGGGCAACTTTTAAGCCTTCCGGGTATTGTGGAGATAACAGCATTGTAGGTGGGTGATAGATTATGCCTGAGGCCTCCACCCCTGTTTAACAAGGGTCGTCCAATCTTGCGGTGAACTGCCTCTTTCACACCAATCAGCTTTTCCGGTCTAGGATCCTGACTTGATTGTCCTCAAACGAGTGGCCTTTGTCCTTGAGGTGTAGATGGACTGCTGAGTCCCGTCCTGATGTGGTGGCCTTCTGTGTTGAGCCATGCATTTGGTTTCTCCTATGTACAGATCTGTACATTCCTCACTGCGTCTAACTTCATATACTACAGTACTCTGTTTTTGTCTGGGCGTTTTGTCTTTGGGGTAGACCAGTTTCGAAGTGGACAAGGATGTTATGTTTGTTGAAGATCATCCTGAGCTTTTCTGATACCCCTGCAACATAGGGAATGACAGCACTCTTACCTTTGTTTCTCCTCCCTGTCAGTTTTAGCAGTGCTCTTTTTTGATCTTCTATTGGATTTCACAAAGTCCCAGTTAGGATATCCACATGTTCTAAGTGACTCCTTGATGTGTTGGTGTTGCAGAGGGTGGTAAGAGTCAAACAGCAAATACTGATCTGTCTGTGTAGGTTTCCTGTACAATCCAATGTTGAGGCTCCTGTCGTCCTCATTTTGTACTGCACAGTCCAAGAAGGCCAGGCTGTTGCCTGTGACATCCTCTCGGGTAAATTTGATGTTTAATGTGAAATTATCCACCTCCTGTGTTTTAAACTTGACCTAGGTATCATCCACATACCTGAACCAGTGGCTGGGTGTAATCGCTGGGAACGAACTCTGCTCTCTACCTCTTCCATGTAGAGATTGGCTACAATAGGGGACACAGGTGAACCCATGGCACAGCCATGTTTTTGTCTGTAGAAATGGTCATTATATTTGAAGTAGGTGGTAGTGAGGCACAGGTCCAAGAGGGTACAGATGTTTTCTGGGCTGAAGCTGCTTCTATCTGGGAGTGTGCTGTCTTATATCAGGTGTTTTCTCATGATCTGGACTGCTTCCGTTGTGGGGATGCAGGTGAAGAGCGAGGTGACATCATACGAAACCATGGTTTCATCTGTGTCCAGTTTAAGGTTTTGGACCTTGTTGACAAAGTCCTGTGAGTTGTTGACGTGATGAATATAGTTTCCAACCAAAGAAGCTAGAATGCTGGCCAAGTGCTTGGCAATGTTGTAAGTGACCGACTTACAGCAACCTGTGGAACCCTCAGGTTGGTGATTGGTCGTCACCTGTGGATTGTCCTCCCCTCTGGTTTTCACATATGTTAATGTGACCACCTGGGTCAGAGTGTGAACAACTTTTAAGGTTCCTGGGTGTTGTTGAGATAACGGCATTGTAAGTGGGTGATAGATTATGCCTGAGGCCACCACCCCTGTTTAACGAGGGTTGTTCAATCTTGCAGTAATCTGCCTCTTTCACACACTAGTTTTACATGTTTAATTTCAAAAAAGCCCAGTTAGGATATTCACATGTTCAAGTGACTCCTTGATGTGTTGGTGTTCCCCAGCCTTTCCCTCTGAGGAAACTTGCGGACTACAGGAACCATCTTCGATTCAACCTAAGGTGCAGACAACAGACTCATCCCCAACAGCCTTCACCTGGCCTCTATGGTGAAAGGTCAACAAGCAAACAAGATTTTGCAAAAGACACAACACCAACTTCTCAGTGAAAGAATACGGCAAGTCCATTTTACAATTGAGGCACTAAAAGAAAAATTGGATCAGACCCTCCAAGAACTAAGATCATGTCTACCCAACACCATCCTGGAGGAGGTGCAGCGCTTTGGGGAAAAGGCACAACTTTCACAGCACTCCAAGGGAAAAGAAAGACAGACACGCAAACTTCTAAACCTACAAGCAAGGTTCCGTGATACAGACAGACCTACTGAAACTTCGTGGAGAAGTATAGACAACAACATCACATCACCGGCACAAGACAAATGGGTTAAGAAACTATCAGACAGAACTCTCACCCAATCTGAAATAAGCGTCCTAGCCAAAGGACTTAACTTTGCCATAGCCCTGGAACAGATACCAGTGGTAGAACTCATCACAGTTAAAAGTCTACAATCAGGAACAACAAAATGGCAGAGGCAGAAGCAGAACAACTTAGACTTAAGGTCACAGCCGCTCTGTCTAGCGCAAAGACACCCCCTCCCAACCTCACCATCCAGGAAAGGAAGGCGGTGAACTCCCTCAGCAAGGACCCCAGTATCACCATCCTGCCAGCTGACAAGGGGAGATGCACAGTTGTCCTGAACAAAGATGATTACCACCCTGAACAAAGAAGACTACCACCACAAGGTGACTAGCCTCTTGAGTGACACTGCAACATATGAGGCTCTTAGGAGGGACCCTACCACTGCTGTCTTCTTGGCGATGGGGATGATGGTGGAGGTTTTGAGGCAGTGTGGGATGGTGTTTAGTTACAAGGACAGGTTAAAGATTTTACTGAAGACTCCAGACAATTGGTCGTCACATGCTCTGAGAACCTTCACATGTATTTCTTCAAGGCCTGCTGCCTTCCTTGAATTTACTGACCTTAGAACACTAGGTTCTAGGTTCTATACATGCATTATGTGAATTGGGTTATAAGATTTATAAATCATTGCATTGTCTTTTTATGTGAATTTTAAATAGCGTGCAACATTTTTCAAAGTGGGAGTTTTGTATCAAAACCTTTGAGGTGTGAGGATAAGATGGAAGTAGAGAGAAAGAGATAAGAATGTGATCCAACAGCAAAGAGAGAAAAACCTCAGTGTCCAGGAGGGTGGGAAGGGGGCATAAGGGGAGGGATGAAGGTTACAGCAGAAACTAATATTATCAGTTGTCTGACAGAGTTTTAGTCAGAAGCTGTGAGGGCTGCAGCTTCTCCTCCTCCTCTCTCTGAGGATGGAGAATCAGGATGAAGCACAGCTCTGTTTTCCACAACTCCTCAACATGTCCTGCATGAAACCAAAGCTCCGTCAGTCTGATGCTGTGATGCTGTATTTTCTGTTCTTCATCTCTGTGCTCACTGTGATTCTCA
>JAUMTR010000012.1:6549272-6570251 GCA_032270685.1 Microctenopoma stevenorrisi
AGTGTCCTGTTTGACATTAGGATGGAGGAAGGAGCTCACGTCTGCGTCACCGGTGAGTTGAACTACGTTTAATTACGCTGTGACAGACAGTTTAAAATGCTGTGTGGATGTACCGGCGTTGATGGCTGGGTGATGGTGTTAATAACCGTTGCTTCAAGGTTCAGCGTTAACGTAGCCAGCATACTATTGTTTTTATTTTGCCAGCATGCTAAGTAACGCAGCCATCAGTCCTGATCATTCACTAACGTTTCAATCAACCTCTGATGCGGTAGCTCGTAAAACATTTAATGTTAGCTGCGCCAGTAAAGCTATCAGCTGTTCAAACTAGTCGTATTGTGGTCTGACGTATTCATTAATAATAACATTAATGCTGAACCTTGATTAGACGAAGCAACAGTTATTACCACCATCACCCAGCCATCAACGTCGGTCCGCAGTACATCCACACAGCATTTTAAACTGTCTGTCACAGCGTAATTAAACGCAGTTCAACTCACCGGTGACGCAGACGTGAGCTCCTTCCTCCATCCTAATGCCAAACAGGACACTAGAAACAACCCCCGCAGGCTGTAAAATATACGCTGCAGGTGATCGGCTTTCCTGAGCTGCGATGAAATGCGGCGATCAGGACCACAGGCTTTTTCATGGAAACTGTCCGGTACTGATCGGAGCATAACTGGATTGAACTGAACAGAGCTCATACATGAGCAACAGGAAACTGCTTCTCGAACTAATATGTTCTTTTTTGCTGCAGCTGGAGCCAAATTATGTTTTATTGCCGCTATGACGCGATTTCTGTACAGTGCATTTACATCGTTACTCTGCGCAGACGTGAGCGCGCCTTCCTCTATCTTGAAGGTACACTACACCTTTTAGGACCTGCCGTGCGACAGGGACAGTCTCCCCTGTGATTGGTTATGACTGACCATGACTCACCAATCACATTGAAGCGTCAAAACCGTGTCAGAATTCGTCTGTGTGTAACTTGAGTTCTGTGCTTTTAGTTTTGTCTGTACACTTAGTGATTTTTACACAGCCCCCATTTACACACAAATCTTTTTTTACGGACAAACGTTGGTTTACGCACAAAATCTTTTTTACACCCGCACAAAATCATTGTGGAGGTGATTTGATCCCATATAGTACGGACCCAACCTGACCTCACATGTAAAAAACTACAAGCATGAAATCTGCGTAAACGAGATTCTCCATCTGTGTGCTATGCCACGACTGTACAATTACAGCTATAACCTTGTATATTCAACAATGCTGTTTCCAGTAAATATGTTTCTGCTCAAAATGAAACTTCCAAAACTTCCCAGCCCTCGAATTTATACTGTTTACTTACCAAGCAAAACCAGTGTTTTCCGCTTGAACGATGGCAGCTTCACCACTTCCTCATACGTCACCAGGTCTAGTTGGTCAAACACTGCAATAGAATGGAAAATATTGCAGGTTAGCATAGCATGGACCACAAAGGAAGTTAAGTTAGTGTAAATAAAGCAAGTTAGCCCTTTTTTAATAGCTTTTAAATAACATTTCAATGCATTATCTGGTAGTTGAGGTTTTAGAAAAGTACCGTTTACTGCAGAACATACATCAGAGAAACCTGACACGACATGCCAATTATTTTTTAAAACAATATTAATCCAGTTGGCTTATTCACCTGTGCCACAGACATCTCGTGTTGTTTAAAAAGATTCTCAACATGAGCGAGACACACTATCGGATTAAAGCCACAACCTGTAACGTTTTACACATTTGGTAATAAACAAGAGCCAACTATGTATGTTCCAGATCTCTGCTCTGTTTACAGTCCATCGGCTAAACAAAGCAGTGCGATCTGGCACGTGCACAGTTGAGTCTTGTTTACTTCAGACACTGTAAAATGTTATGGCTGAGCAATTTTTGGGTAAATGTGCCAGTGTAGACATGTATCTTGCTCATGTGTCCTTATTAATTACTTAAAAACAGCTAATACTATTGATACTGAATACTTTGTCCTTTAAGTCAACCCTGGGATATTTGCATGTTTTAACATTTACAATTGAATTATTCGAAGGGTGCCAAGTTAACTTGATAAAGCTGACCTGCAATCTCAATTATAACTGCATTGCTAACAACACTTCTAATATTCATAAGGAAGAGGAGGAAGAAGAAAAACACAGAAGCTGTCTGGAGTTACTTACATGCAGCCATGTCATTGGGTAAGAGACAGCATGAAATATGGACAGAGGGTGGGAGCGGAAGGGTTAATATAAAAGACAATAAAAGAAAACCACTTGAACAAAAAAAATACATTTTACACATCAAAAGCTGTTAATTACAACACAGTCACTGAAAAACGAGGCAAACTTGAGACATTAGAAGAGGTCCGTCAGAGGGAAAAAGCAACAGACGTGCAGCAGTTACAAATACTGTAATTCTGTAATATTACATCCGTTAGAGCAACTGAAAGGTTTATATCTCACATAAGAAGTTGGTCAGAGGGAGTACTCTTTAGGTGGAATTATGCTGTCTTGAGTTGAGTGGACTTAACTTGGCACTGTTGCACCATTTAAATGCTAAAATTCTTTGGACTTACCTGCATTGTGCTTGGCCAGGTACTTGTCTTTGTACTGTTTTTTCTTCTTGCCAAACCAGGTACAACTGGCCTGTTGCTCCTGTTTGGTCTTCTCCATTGCTATACACGCCACACGCCTGCAAAGGACACATATACTGTTAAATTAAATGGCCTTATCCAACTGTCAACAGTTACCAACGAAAATCACAATTTTAATAGGGTTAAACCAGTAGCCTCAGGTCATCCACATCCATCCCATTCAGCTGAGACTGTAAAGATGTAGTTAAACGCATGACTAGTTTGTGATGGTGATGAATTGGACTTTATTATTTCACTGCGTGTTGTACATTGTAACTATGTATGTGATAAATAAAATTGGAATTTATTATTATATATATATTTGTATTAAACAAATGTCATTTGCCTTGGTATAATGTCATTTAAATAAATAAATCAACCACATGATGCTGGAACAGCACAGCTGTTGTATTTGGTCAGCTCCACGTGGACAAGCTGTATGAGCATGAACTGTTAACTGAGTGTAATGAAATGTTTTGGGACTCCTACTCACCACTCCTGGAGCTCAGGTGAGGGAATGAGGCCTGCTGTGCCATTTTTTGTGTTCTCCAGTTTTCCCTGCCACCAGTTATGGTCGTCCTTAGAGATGATCTGAATGATATCACCGACCCGGAATCGAATGCCCGCCTCCTTACATGGAATGAGGTCGTCTTTTGTTGGGTCATACTCAAACTGAGCACGTACGTAAATCTGTAAGGATAGGACGAGCCGACAACATTTTTTGTTCAGTTACTTACATGGAGGCAAAAAAAATAGTGGCGTGATCGTAGAAAAATATATACAGAAGAAGATGATTGGCCAAGCTGCCCGTATGAAGAGACTGGCTGCTAAGTTGTTAGGTAACTAGAGATGCAGTGCTAACACCACTAAAGGTTGAGCCACTAAAAAGATACAGACAGCAGAGAGTAACTCCATAGCATATAAGCCAAAGCAAGAAAGGGCACAGACATTTAGATAAATGAACAAGACAAAAATGACTGAAGAAAGCATTTCTCTATCCACAGGGACCCATTGTTGTGCATACACCCACATTTTCTGCCGCCTTTTAAGTCCACTGACAAACCAGATATGAAGCCTTGATAGGTAGCATGGCATTTAGACACGACTATGAGAAGGAACCGAGCACTGCGATGGGGGTGGAAGGAATTGGGATCTACTTCTACAGAGGGTCCATACATCTTACCTTGACGGACAATTTGTCCTTGATAGTAGGTCTGGAGATCTATGGGGTTGAGAGCATCACACACACTTACACATATATCATGCAGTAGAAAACGTTGGGGGTATAAACAAGGAAGGTGTGATGAGGAACCCACCGTTGGACGCTAACGCTCTGCGTGTACTGCATTTATACAGTATACATGTGTATGTGTGAGCATGATATTTATCATGCTACAAACAAGAACGACCAAATGAAAAATGAAGAGAATGTTGTGACCAAGACAAATCATGGTTCCTAACACTTACACTTAAGATTTCACAGACCAGCAAATTGTGAATGTCTTTCCTAAACAGCTGACTTTTCAGGTGTTCGAGGGTAGCCAAAGTACACTGGAGCTCATGTTAAAAGGGATATATTTGGTGTAAAGAAAATAGATGAAATGGAAATGGGTGACAGTGCATTTAAGTACACACATGCAAATATGGACTTGTTGGGATGAGTGTTAGTTTGTCATATCAGTAGCAGATTGTGAGGCAAAGGAAGGAGCCCAAAGCTGATTTGGAGTAATGCAGTTGCAATATGAAGGAGAAGGAACCTCACCTGGCGGCCTTTGGGCTGAACTGTTGATGGCAGGTCCTAGGTGGAAAGACATCATCATCTTATTAGAATTTGTTTTTCAGGGCTGTATAGCAATGATTGCTTTTATTGTCATGGTTGAAGGAACATTTGATGGTATGAACCTCGACACACTAGCTGAACCCGTGAATTAACTTTTCTATGTGCTGAACCAAGAATAAGTGGACATTTACCAAGATGGAGCTGGTCACACTGGCATGTCCGTTTGCAGGAGACTGCTGGGATAAATCTGGTGACTCTTTCTGCAACAGAAAAAAAACACAACTGGGTTCTTCCTGCCTCTGTGGAACCTGCAAAGCATCACAAACCAGTGTGCGTTCCTGTTCCCCCACCTCACAAGACATAGACTGGGACCGGTAACTGGGCACGATCTTAAAGGTGATGCTACCTCTCATCTCCCTCTGTTGAGAAGGGAAAATGCACAGTACAAAACATTACAATCATCAATAGAAAACTTAAAATCATGATAATAATGTCAAGAAAGTGATAAAGTGAGACTGTGGCTACATTTACCATTTAAAACATAAGATTTCTCACATTATAAAATACTATTAAGTCAAATATTACTACATTAGTTCACATATCTCCTGTACATATTTTGATGCCAATGCAATTTAGACTTCAACATTGCACCATGTTACAGAGATACACGAAGGTTATTATGGCCTACCTGCATAATTTATGTTTTGTTCAAATCATTCATACGGATTGGAGAAAGAACTGATGAGAATGGTGAAAGAAACAGAAGATGGACCCTACTAGGAGCAACTAAATCACAATAACAGTATTTGGACAAACTATTAAGATGGGTTAGAGAATCCAATGCATTACATCCACTACGCAAACGTTTTAAATTATCTCTGCACATACACTTTGTTTTAAAGTTAGAAGTCCCTAAGCTCATGATTGTCCAGTGACTAGGTGCTATAAGACACGCAGTGCCATCCTCACAACAAGTTCTTTATGACTTACCAGCATCTTTTGCAGCTGTTCTACTGTCTGATTGGCAACGCTGATGCCATTAATCTCCCGAATCTCGTCTCCTACATGCAGAGTCCCTGAAGCAGAGATATAATGAATTAATAAAAGGCTACAAATTAGCCTCTTGGGTGTTGAAACATGAGCGCTTCACAAAGCACAGATCAGAAAAAACACAGGGGTTACTGACAAAACTCCAGAGGAGCCCAGCTAATGTGAGGAACGGTTACATTTCATTGTTATTTGAGATCCTACTAGTGAATTCAATAAGAGGGTGGAATAATTACAGTAGTTTTTTCAGATTGTACTCTGTACATCCTCTAATAAATCGTATTTTGAGAGAACATTTTTAAGTATCGATGTGTGATTATTATTACCACCATTTTGTGCATGAGTGGTCTCAACTTGAACGCAGCATTTTCATGTGTTTACCTTGTCGATGAATCATTCCGCCATGCATGATGCGGGCCACTATACAGTGGTTGAGGTCATTCATTTTAAGAGTAATGCCCTATGAGAGACAGACAGAGGATACAGTTTCATAATAGTGGAGACAATATTTTACAGTATAGCACACTGTACCATGCTAAGACACAATCCTAAGCCATGCAACTTTCATGCATTATATCATGTCTAGACTCAATCTGCTATAATAAAATCTCTTTGTTCACCCTCTAGCCTTGCAGGTGTCAGTATTTTTGAGAAGCTTACACCTCATGCCCTCACTGTAGTGTAAGATAAAAGCTAATGTATAGTTTTATGTGTGCATTTAGATCACAGTGCAGCCATTTCCATTTTTTATAAAAGAACATTGTTCGAATGGGCTACAACTATTGTTTTGTGTTTAAGGTGATAAACCTGTGATACTGCCCCTGTGTGTACATGTAATTAAGACAAAATAAATTGTGTTTTTGTGCGTCTTCTGTCTACACACCATGGGCTCATCAGTATTCTTTTGGAACTGGACAAGGCGAACTCTGGTGACGTTTTCCAGGTCCATGTCTCCGTTGGTGCTGTCTGGGGAGTCTCCGTTTAGGTAAGGTGAAGTGGGTGGGGGGGTCACCCTGAGTGCCTCATCGCTGTAGACTTCATGGGCCACGACATCATGGGTCTGCAGCAGGGCCTTGAGGGTAAACAGACAGACATGAATGGTAAGTCTACAGGACAACACTGCAAAGTATCCAAAGCCTTTTTATTATTATTATTATACACATTACAGGATAGATGCATGTTGACGGAAAAGATTCAGACTTGTGACTGGAATCCCAAGCTCGGTAAAGTAGATACATGTGCAGCTGCGCACACACACACACACACACAGCATCGCTGTATGTGTGTCAGTAGATGGCTCCATCATTAGAAACAGTGTTCCTACACTAATCCTCTTTGGGTACTAATCATGTCACTGACTGTGTATTTTTACAAATACTACTAATTCTACAAATGGATACATTTGCCAAACAATCACATCTGCTCATCAGACGAACATTTACCCCAATGATTTTGGAACAACTGACAACTGAAAGGGCTTTTGGCCCATGTTGAACATTAGCGTTTGCACCGTCCGACTCTGCTACCATGTTAAATCCCTCCACACACAGTCTGCTAACTGAACTGGTCTCTGTTTACACAGGATGAAAAAACCAACTGGTCAGGTCAGAGGGCAGGACAGCTTAATTGGATTGAACCAAACCGAAGCGTGACAGCTCTATGAGCCACATGCGTTGTGTTGTTTTGTGTGTGACAATCAACAGAACAAATTAAAACAAACAACCATCCAGTAAAAACAAGACTTGATGACGTAAATGCTATTATACAGCTGTATACAGTAGTGAAAACTGCAGCAACACAACAAACTACACTTCTCTGAATAAGGCAGTTCACAGACCCCAAAAATGTTGTCCAACTCCAAGTCTCCAGTCTGTTAAGGGTGTCCTCGCAAATGACTCTTCTTGGTTCAGGTTTGTTTAGGCGCTAGACTAGACTGCTCTGATAAAAACTGCAGTAATAACAGTCACAGCTAAAGTAACGATATAACCACATCAGCCCCCCAGCACGTTCTTCCTGGTGCTCTAATGCTTCTGTCTATCCCTGCCTGAGGGCTCGCTCAGCGCAGGTGCTAATCAGCTTTGTGGCTGAGGGAGTTATGTGAGCCCTGCTTCAGATACGGTTGTAACGCACCAGTGAGCACGCCTAACACAAACTCACAGACGAAATAAAACTAAGAATGTGTCGGTTAGATTATTAATGGACTCACCATGAAGTGTGGCTGTGTGAGGATCCTCCTGAGCTCCTTGGCCTCCATGTTCTCTGGGTAACAGGAGATGGTTTCTAGTACCTGGTGATGAAAACGAGAAAGATTCTGTCAATACAACGTACTGGTAAGTAAGAACATTAATAAATGTGTCACACAGAATTTCATTGTATTCACTGTCTGTTAATCTGCTTATCGTGTCCAGTGTCAATTTCTTTGTTGTGGTTTGCTGGGGCAGCAGAACTATTTTCTTCTGGGATCAATAAGGTTTTTTAAATCTTGAGTAAGCACCACTTAGTGCTTAGGAAAGGTCAATAACAAACATAAGGAACCTTTTTGTTTGACAATGGGTGTTGCCATTTTAAATTGTCCATTTAATAATAAATCACAAGCAGCCACCGTCTCACCTCTTTGGCTCTCTGCACTCCATCACTAGGTGGATTTCTGATCTGAGGGGATGACCTGGTGTTGATTTTGTCATAAAGCTGAAAGCACAAACAATGACAATAAATAATAAGGCTTGTCTAATAATTCAGTGGTTGAATGGAACATGTAAAACCCAAACAATACAACACGTACCACCTTATAAGTAAATAATACATATAGTAGGTCTAATACTACATGCAGTTCTTCACCTGTCAGCTACTGGGCACTTCTGGTATTAAACGTTAGGAATACTGTATGTTGTAGTTCACTCACATCTAGGAGGGTGTGAAGGTGCTGATCTTGGAAGACACTGTGCAAGAAGTCCATGTCTTTCTCACTGCAGTCTGTCAACGCATGAATCTCCTCTAGACTGTCCAAAACCTGTGATACTGCCCCTGTGTGTACACACACAGACACGCAAACATACATTATACACGTATATATAGACTGGAGCACACACACACACAGACATAAATATTACAACCAGGCAGTCCCTGCAAACACTCAACACAACATAAATGCAAACAATGAACATGACATACACACACATCCACAGATCCACCACTGGTTGCACATCCACAACCAAGCAAACAATAAGATAAAATAAGGAATACCAAAACAAAAAAGAATAATCACAGACAATATAACTCATAACAGAAAACACACACAAACACTCAGAACTATTGAACCCTGAGTACCTGCTGCATCGCCCACACATGCAGCAAAACCAGAGAAACAGCGGTACATGGCATCAATACATCAGAAGAAAAGTCACTTCAGAAAGTCACAGTGAGGATGATGGCTAAGCAGAAGTTCACCAAAAAGGTGAAAAATACTGATATACAAGAATGTGTAGTGAAGGAGGAAATAAAAACAATCTACAGTTATTTCTACATCGGGTATATTCAAAATATGAAATAGTTTTTACACTGCGAGTGTGAGAACAGTGCTATACGGTCACAACACATTTTCCTCTCCATGACAGCTCTAAACGTGGTTTATGTTTAAGCCTCATTCTGAAAAACTAATTTGGCCAGGGACACCTCTGAACCTACAAGCTGATCCTTAAATGATTCCAGAATTTATAAGCGATAAGCGACATTATTTACAAGAATAATTCTTTTTTTTTATTGCCCAAGTCCAAGCCAGGAAATGAATAACCAACCATTCATATTTCATGTTAAATATGGATACCAGAGGTCATTACATCCTGTACACCGTTTAATTCTGCACTCATTCATATTTTTAAGATGTTGTTCAATAGGTTATCAAGTATGTCTACACTGAGCATACTTAAGACTAAAAAAGTATGAAAGATGGACATGAAAAAAAAAATCCTGTTACATAATGCTAAGATAATAATGGTGAAAATCCTCTGAAATAACAATACTTTGAGTGAACCATGAGGTATGAAGAAGAAAACATAAGCTGCTGAATCTCTACATATTTAGGTAAACGTATATCATATATATTTAAATAGTGTATTATTAAAAATGTATTAAATTAATTAATTTTCATTGTTAACTATTCAGTGCCTGCTCTGTATTCCAATAATTCTGCACAGTTATGGGTGGTTGTAGAGGACAAACATTAAATGTGATTAGGGAATTAAAGCCCAACTGTAATAAAACAGATGGGTGAGAGCTGTAGTACAATGTGCTGAACAGATCAGCTCAATCATTAGTTAATTTAAGAGTTAGTAGGAACCAGCTGATCCTTTAGCTTTGTTTTGTTTACTGCAGTAATAAGAATATTTAGTATAGTCTGACAATGTGTTGTGTGACTGGAAACATGGCAATGCATATGAACAAATTATCATCTTTACAGGACAAAAAGAAGCATTTTGGAGACAGAAGAGAAGACATAGGGAGGTACAGGAAAGATTGGAAACCACATCACCCAACACACAAATTAAAAAGCAAGTGATAATGTCGCGGCAGTGTTACGCGTTAAGAATCTATGGGTGGGATGGGGAATACGTACTTTCCGCAGCTAGCAGTCCTAGAGACAGCATAACAGAAGAAAGACAACACCAAAGAAAGAGAGGCTGAGGTTAGACGTTTACAGCAACTACTGATGTAGAGTTTAACACTTCAGAGGAGAAAATAAAGCAAGACGGAAGATTACTAAGAGAACAGGGAAACATCAACGCCGGTGCACACAGCAACAGAGAGAGACAACGCAGCAAAAGCAGCCAGATATATATATAATCTGCCAAGCTGATGCAAGCGTCTCTACTACAACAAGGCAATGACCAGAAACATGTCTGGTGCCCAACAGCAAAAATAAACCTGTCGTCAGGAAGCATGATTGCAACAAGACTGCCTGCCTCAGCATTAAAGGCATACATGGCGCCACATCTGGCAGCATGGAAGAATCCCAGCTAAAATTGGGAAGAGCTTAATTCATAGTACGAATTCGTTATAAGATGATGTAACCCACTGAACACATTCTATTGTTTACAATACAATGATTACGACAATGGTTTTTATGTGCTGATAACTATTAGAAAGTACAGCCAGCAGAAGTGAAAGTCCATGGTTGAGACAGGGAAGTGAGGCTGTTGGGCAACATCTGTCTTTGTGTTGACAAAGGTAGTTCTATATAGACAGCTGGAGGATCACATTAAGACAACGGAATAGAAACCAGTGTGTGCTCTGGTTGCATCCCTGACCTTCAATGACAACAGTGGCTATTTCACATATGGAGGATGTCGTCCTCGCCCTTCTCAAACCCAGATAGTGATCTGTGTGTGATTCACCTGAGGAGGTGGGGTCATCTGCAAAGTCATGTAGCTCCTCTGGTGGGTCACCATAGTAGGAATTGAACTTGTGGCTGGAAACAGCAGCCAGCACTGCACCCTGGGATAGACGGCAAGGATAACACATTTATAATATGTCCTCCATGTTTTGTGAGATGTAAACATGTAAATTTACTTTAATAAACGATATTTAAATAAACGTGCTTTAATACGTGGTTGAACCACCCTTGACAGCTATGTCCTTTCATCTAGCTGTGCATTAGACCTGCATAAAGTCTAGGAGGACACAACATTAAGATGCTGTTGAGGTCATTCCACAGCATCTATAATGGGCTGAGGTGCCACTCCAAAAGGGAAATCTAACGTCTTCAAAGTCATCCTGCAGTAGATTTGTTTTGATGTTTAGAGTCATTGTCAGAAGATCTGCCGAGCTTCAGCTATTGAGCAGCTATCCTCACAATATCCTGCACAATACCTTGTTAAAGTTGAGAATTATTCTTCCCATACACTGACAAGCTGTTCATGTCCAGAGGTAATAAAGCAGCTGCTATAATGTTTGTGTTTTACACTTTGGTGATGAGACCAAACATTTGACAAGAAATTAATCTAGGTCAGTAATCAGTAACCGCGGCGGTGGAGAGGAGGTGACACTTCCTCTTATCTCACATGTAATCATGCTGAATCTGGAAATTCAGCATACATGCGCTAACCTTTAGCTTCCTCCTGGCGTTGAACTTCCTCAATTGTTCTACCGTTTCTGGTAGGTGGATCTTGTAGGCATACCTGTCCCTCTCCTAAACACACACACACACAGACAAACACATAGATACCCACGTTAGCACAAATAGAACCTATAAACACAATTGTGGGAACAATCAACAAGCGCAATTTACTTGAACAGCTGCACGTGCACACACAGGAGAGCGGTCATAGGACTGATGTGAAAACAAAACTGTGGTTGAGGGCAGAAGGAAGTGTTTGAGTCTTTATTATGGCAGGTCAGTGGTTTATAAGTGAAAGCATACTTCTCTAAACACTGAACACATGCATATTGCACTGCACGTCCGTTTTCTTTATTATTATGTCACATCACAGAAGTGAGAGTTCAATACCCTCAAAGCATTTGGCTAGTGTGACTTGCCTTCAGCCAGGGGTGATTGAGGGCCTCATAGACAGTGATCCTCTCTGCAGGATCCAGCATCAGCATGCGTCTCACCAGGTCCTTGGCACTCTCAGAGATGTGGGCCCACTGGCGCGGATTCATCTGGACAAATGCACAAACACACGCAAGAACTGGTTTTATGAAGCATGTTGACTCTGGTGTTGGCAGCCAATATTAGTGTAGTTCTGTTTGCCATGGTCACCAGGTCAGCAATTAAAATACTATTGCTGAATTGTGAAGCAGCAGTTTAACAGCGGCTTTACTGAGGATGCCACAGCGGCGTCCATCAAACTGCCTGCAGTGATTACATCTGCCACACATTAGTGCACAAAACAGGAAAGCAAAGACAAAATTCTTGTACAATATGTTTGGCCTTGAAGATCAATTACTGTTGCTGTGATGTGGCCAGTGTCAGTCAGTCTCTGCTAAACGTAATCAGTGTCTACACTGACAACAAGTGTGCTTTAACAATAATTTCCTTACTTTGTATTTCCCCTTGATGATGGCCTCAAACAAGCGCTCCTTGGTGCCGTAGAATGGCAAGCATCCGGACAGGAGGATGAAGAGGATGACTCCGCATCCCCACACATCCACAGGTTTGCCGTACGGCTCCCTCTTTACCACCTCTGGGGCCATGAAGTGCGGCGTACCGACGCGACCTGAAGAGACCACACACAGAGAAAAAGTTCAGAGCAAATACGCTGATGAGAGACACTGACACTAGTGAAGGACTTCAGATTTGATGTACAGGATGTGCACAGCAAGAACAGTCATTTCAATGATCAGATAATGGAATTTAGTGTATAATGTTGCAAAACATTGGAATACAAGGACTACTTGCTTGTCTAATAAGCTTATAAAGATTTTATAAAGCGATCACTTAAACAAATAAATATAATTTCCCATCCTTTTGGAAATATTTATGCAGAACACCTGGAGATAGTTATTTCAGTATGTATGCACATGTTGCATGCACGAGTACATGATGGTGTTTTTGAGGTACCTCCAGCTACTAAGCCAGACTCTCCCAGCTGTATTGCCACTCCAAAGCCTCCGAGTTTGACAGGAGCAGAGTTCTCCTTTGAAGCCAACAGCACACAGTGAGGCTACAGGGGGATAAAAGACACTGGTTAAACAACACATTACAAAGTAAATGGTGGGATTAATTATCATTCACTCATTTGTTAAGCTGTAATAAGCAATGCGGAAAACTGATTGATTCTTTCTACTGGGACAAAAAAGGTCTTCGCCATGTACAGCAAATGTGCAGCATTGCTTTGCTCTTTATGTGCAAAAGTGCAGGATGTCATGTTCATTTGCTGGTTAGTGAACTTTAGTATCACAATGAGAAGACATTTACGACCACAACTCTATTAAGATGCTCTGACTGCCAGGAAATAGTTCTTCTTCATGCATAATGGTTACCACTAAAAAAAAAAAAAAATTCATAAAGCAAGATGCAGCTCCCACGTGCACCTTCTTACACAAGAGAGAATGTTTTCTTTCAAATTATAACTATGCATTGCAGTAGTCTACATTTGCATTTAGTTTATTTCCAACACACTTTATAGGTCAACCCGCCTGTTAAACCCTGTGTTTCCTTCCACATATTCTATGAGCATGTACCATGTACATGCCCATCTGCATGTTAAAAGAAAGTGCAGCTTTGTGCATTCTAAATCTCATAGATGAAGTTTAAATTAGAAACTACTTCTCTGAACAAGACTCAAGCACTAAATGTGTCAAAACACAGGCGTTAGCAGATTAAATCAGCACTTGGGTAACATACATGACCAGACACTGCAGGCATTTGAAACTAGATCTATGTCACTGATCTGCGAATGCAAAAGTAAAACACCAACTCCTTTACAGAAATGTGTGTGTAACCTTAGAAACAGGATGAATTTATGAGTCTCAGTGTGGTGGTGGACCCATTTCCTGTCTTCTCTTTTTTATGTTTGTAAGTGGGAGATTTTAGGGGCGTGGAAAATGAAGAAATTTGAGGCGGTGCAAGATCAGAGAAATGCAGTGAGAGAGAAGAAGAAAAAAACAAGAGCCAGAGAGAAGAGGACCAGCAGACTGAACAGTGTAAGAGGGAGTGGAGAGGATAAGAAACGCTTTTCAATGATGAAAGAGAGCAGAAAAACCAATGCAGAAAAAGAACTGAAGGCAAGCTGAGAACAAAGTGCCGAGGGGAGGACGAGGAGGAACAGATAAGATCTAAACACTGTGAAAAAGGACAAGTCTGCAGGATTTGACTCATTCAGAGACTGAAGAGAACGTTGAAAGTAGCAGAAGAAAAGACAAAACAATGACTGTTTCTATCTTATTTTATCATGTGTGCATCTCTGATTTTATTCAACAAGTCGCATTTCAGCAAAGTGACTCCTGCTATTGAAGTTCGACCGAGGAAAATACACACTGGACTACTGCGCTCTCACGCATCTCTGCAGGTTTCCCCACATTAAAACTGCAGCTGTGGTGAACCTCTTATGGAAGGAATATTCATGGTGAGTCCAGCAATCGCATACTAACCACAAATGTACATGCTTGTGCATCTAAACTAGAAATGTATATTTACCATATTGCAAAACTGAAATGTATGTGTTTAATAGTCATGTTATTTTAATTAGTCATGATTCGAGTTTCCAGGACCAAAAAAAATCCATTAACAGAAAATAAAACAGAAAATAGTTTGAGGTAGTATGAAAATGTTCTAGAAATTGAATGGCCTGTTTCTGGAAGTTCTCTTTATACAGTGCTGTTCATGGTTTTGCATTAATTACTATAATTTCCATTCCCCACTAACTATTACGTTCATGACCTTTGAAACCCACATATTGCTCACCTGCATTACTCATAAAATACGTAGGTTCCACCGTGGGGCACTCCATTTTTTTTCCTGACTTAAATGACAAATGTTCAAGACTTATACCTACATTGTATTTGTGAGGTGACACTGAACTGACAGCTGGTTTTCTTTTTCTTATTTTCTCAGAGGATGACTCAGACACCTAAAGTCGTCACTGCTGACACACAGTGACCAAGTTTTCTTCTGCCTCTCCTGCACCCTTCAGTCGTACTGCCTCTGCATGGTTTAACTCTTCTCTTGCCGTCTCTTCTTCATCCCTCCCCGTTTCAATGACTTCCTTATCAGCTACCACTCATACCCCTTCCTCTTTTTTGGTCACCACCCCTAATCAGACTGAGTGCCATTTAGATGACACAGGCCTTCGTCTGCCTCTGGCAGTCTTCTACTCCATGTTCTTCTTTTTTGGGCTTGTGGGTAACCTTTTCGCCCTGTGGGTCTTCATTTTCCTGCATTCAGGTCGCAACTCTGTGCGAGTGTTCCTCATCAACTGCGCCGTGGCTGATCTGGTCCTCCTGGCATGTCTCCCCTTCAGAGTTTTCTATCATGTTAATGGAAACAAGTGGGTACTCGGGTCTATATCCTGCAAGCTGGTCGGGAATCTATTTTATATGAACATGTATATCAGTATTACATTACTGGGCCTCATCAGCTTAGACCGTTACTTAAGGCTGCGAGGAAAAGGCAGAGCACGGAAAAGCATGAGGATGACGCTGTGGGGGCAGAGTCGGTCGTGGAGCTGGGTGGCATGTGGGGCTCTGTGGGGCCTGTCGCTGCTGCTGTTGGTGCCTATGATTGCCACAGCCGAGGACAAAGAGGACAAAGACCATTGTTTCCAGTACAAGCAGCGGCGCAAATCCAACGGGAAAGCCTACGTCAATGCAATGCTGGTGGCGTTTTTCTGGCTCGTCTTCATCATGCTTGTGGTCTCCTATGCAAACATTGCCTCCCGGTTGCTGAGGGTGTCCCGGGACAAGCCAGACCTTCCCAATGCACGAAGATACAAACGAACTGCCAAGAAGTCCTTCTTTGTCCTTGTTCTGTTCACTGTGTGTTTTGGGCCCTACCACGCCTTCCGGCCCATCTACATCATCTCCCAGCTCAGTGAAAATGCATCTTGTGACTACTTGCAAATGGTGGACCACATCAATGAGGTAATGCTGTTATTCTCTGCTTTTAATAGCTGTTTGGATCCCGTCATGTACTTTATGCTATCTGGCTCGGTGCGCAAAGCTGCGATCCAAGCACTTGGACACCGACTCGCCAACCGGCTACTCTCCCTAAATGAAGCAACATCTAACAGCTCGATAACCGAGTACAGGCGTCCATCTGTGCCTTTGAATTTGATTAACCCAGAACTATGCACCCCAAAAAACAGTATCGGTGTCATCAACTCGAGCCCTCGCTGCACAGGACTGACCACACAGTAATGGCTGGAATAAAGGAATATAATAGGACACTTCTAACACAGAATAACAATTGTCTGAAATTTAAATTCTAGTTCAGTGTTTGACTGAAAGACTGACAACACTGAGGAGATGCAGCTGAAGACCACTGCTTTTATAAGAATATATGTTGTGTATTTTGCAGCAGTGAGTAAAACAATATTTGTGAAAATTCGTGTATATTATTACTGTTAATAATAACAATAATAATGACTATATCGTGTATATTTTGGAATAAAGACCTACATAAAGACCAGGTTAGTCAGTCACAGTTCTGTCAATTTAACCTTGAAACCAAGGCTGTGTTTATTCCTTTATTGACTATATAGTCAAATGTCTGATGTGTGGATCTAGGGCCTGGTACAAGACTGTTGCATCTGATTTTGCTCTGTGTGTTGCTTGTGTTAATCTTGCTGGAGTCAGTGGCTCGATGCTAATCTGACTATAAGAACTCCTAATAAATCCAGATCAGTGTTTGACAATTAATGTGACCTATCATGACTTGAGGTTTGCTAAGACACTAGTGTGCAGACTACAAGAGCCTCCATATGGTTAAGCCTGAACACATCTTTTCTTTTAAAAGCTACTTAAAACTTCTTCTAACAAGCTAATTACAGCACGAGTGCCCCATGGTGTAAAGCGTATTTATATTTATTACCCATTAGATTACCCTTCCCCTGCCCTCTGGTCCTAGTTAAGTGACTCATTTGGTGCTTTCAGTAGTCTGGGATGAGTAGGTCTCACCTTTACGTCGCGATGAATCACATTGTTGTCATGACAGTACCGAAGTGCTTCCAATATCTGCCTCATATAGTGGCTAAATGAACAGAGAGGAGAAACAAAGTGGGGATGTATCATTAGGGCATACACAGTTAATTTCATTTTACATCAGGCTTTATTAATATTTAAAACATTCCTCCCACAGTTCCTAGACCGTGTGTCCTACCTTGCCACTGCTTCACTGTAGACAAAGCCAGCATCAGCTCTCTTAACAATTTCAAAACACAGGTCTGCTCCATCCATACTAAGAGAAGGTGGAAGAAGAAGAAAAGGTGAGGGCAGGAACAAGTCGAAATTAAGTTTCTACCCTTTAGAACAGATGAATTAGCAACTCTCAATGGAACATTTAAATCAGAGAGCATACTATTACATAGATTAGGGAGCTATTTCATGACCTGCTGTCCTTAGCACAAACACAAAGGCACTATATTTTCATTAAACCACTTCATGTGATGCGCGCCCAAGGAAGGTGTTTCGGAGGCTCCGTGATACCAATTTACAACATAAATCTACACAGAGGAAACAAACAAAACAAAAAATCTATTTAAAACAATTTATATTACTGTGCAATTAGGAATGGGTTTAATATAGCTTCAGATACAGCTAATACATAATGCAAAAAAGTGTATAAGCTTTAACGCCCTGTTTGACACATGTCAGTAAGTCTCAAACCACAAAAATTAAGGTGTGAAATTACCAGCAGCAGTTATTTGGCAAAGGTTGGTAAATTTAGTAGGTGGCTGTCGTATTTGTTAAAGTAACCACACGTCTAAAGGTGGTCTCCTACTCTGACTCAGACTGATCAGCAGTTGTGCTGGTTGTTACATTTCGAAAAAGGCATTTCCTTCCCTAGTTAGAACCATAAATACAAAATGAAAAAAAAAACACAGTCAAATGTTGTATATGCACATTTGATATCCGATTACATAAAGCATTCTGTCTGACAGTGTGCAGCACACACTTACAACTCAAAGACCATGTAGAGCATGCCATCAGAGCTGTAGGTCTCCAGCAGTTCCACGATGTGAGGGTGTTTCAGCATGTGGCAGATACTGGCCTCTCGCTTCAGATCTGGCAGACAGAAATTAAACAGATGGTGGTGAACACAGATCACATCAACCAAATAGTTCACTCTAGTGTAATACCAGTTTTATTACAGACATTGTGGGGGAAAATAATTTAATCAGAATTTTACATTTAAATAATAATAATATTACTAATAATATTAAATAAATAAAGGTTAATTGACATGAATATATGGTTAAAGCTGACAAGGCTTTTATAGCTAGAATAACATAAACTGCAAAGTTTGCTGCTATACTCTAGGTAAAATTATTCAAATCACAAATATATTAAATGGATCTTTAAATTAATTTCAATTATTTTCTGTTGTTTTAACCAAACCTACCATGGCAGAATAGCTATTTTTCTTTATTTTACACACACAATTAAATGTTTGCAAAGAGAAACTGATATAGCTTTGAGCGTACGTATAGAGTTGCACTTGATCTGCTACTGGTTTGACTGGACAATTATATGGAGCCAAACTTAATACTGAAGTTACCACATGAGCAACTATACCCAAAACAAATATGGGATGAGCAGAACACTATTTATCTGCTGTATTTAAAACAGTTCAATGAAAAACATAATACATTGAGCCTTTTCATATTTTTAGCATGATGAGCATGAACCAAATAAGAAATAAAGAAATTGCCCATTTATGACTGGTTGCTGTATTTTTTCATGTCCGGAGAGGGAGAACTGTTCCTCAGTTACACGAACACCACCACCAGGGGGAGCTCTACAGCAGCTTAAATTTTGTCAAAGGGACCCTGCCCCTTTTTTATGGCAACTAAGAGCCATATTCTTCACATGTTGGGCAGACACATAAGCAAGCTAAAGAGCTCTTCTTTAGCAGAAAGCATGTAAAGCCTGCTGTAACAACAGCAGAATATCATTTTAACTGCATACTTAAATGAACATCTGGCCCGCACCAAAACCCACTGCAAACACAATTACAACGTCAATCTTTCTCTTTCAGCTGCCTCATTGAAGGAATTACTATTAGAGGGAAAACACAGCGGAGGAGCGTGGACTGTTTTTGAAGACAAGAAAATGCACAATATTGCATAGAGTGAACAACAACAACCAAGAAGCAGGATGAAAGACAAAGATGGAGACTGACAGACATAATATGCTGCTGTTAAGCTCCCCACTCCATAAAAACCTCATTTACTGTACACACTCCACTTCCCCATCTGCAAGTCTACTGATCTTTGTGTGTCCATTGTGTCAGGATAGACCAGCGTCATTATGCAACACAGAGAAATGACACAGTGTCCCCACTACAGAGCCCCCATTCTGATGTCTAATGTTGCCGTGCTTTCATTATTTCTCTCCTCTCCCCTTTTACACTCATCTCCAGCCTGTCTCATCGACTATCTATTCTCGAGCTTAACAATGCTGCCCAGTGTCTGCACAGCAACGAGGAATCCACTCAGACAGAGGGAGAGAGCCAGAGAGCTCTGAACAGTCTGAATGAAACCAATGCCATTCACAAGGCCAAGTCCACATCGACTGTCAGGCAGAGCATTTAGGCTTGATTAGCCCCTGGGATGCAATGGTCAATTATTTATCTCTAAAATGTGTTACAGAACATTTTGGGGGAAATTCTCTTGCCATTTAACTCTATGATATTGAAACCATTTAATAAAACCAGCTTGTAGAAATCACACTGATGCCAGGTCATGCCGTTGAGGGGATTTGTCTGGGGTTCTGATGAAATACATTTCAATATGTTCACTACTTAAATTTACAATAAACAATACACATCTAACTAATCATACCGCAAATTACATTGCTGCATTTTCTTTACTTAATTACAATACCATGAAAGCACATTCATCTTAATTAAATTCTACAAATCCAGACATTTACTCATTCTGCTTTCACTCAATAGTTCCCAACTCTTAATTACACTATTAATCTTGTTTTTTCCCCCAAACCCTCACATGTTCACACACAAACACACTTACGTGTAACTACACACGTTTGGTATTCAGCTTGTAGCTCAGGCCTGCCTGCATGTCTGTCTCCTCTTAAGTCTTACTCATATTATTCTGGTCCTGGGAAACAAATCTTCAAATCTGGCTCCACTCAACTACTCCACCTTGTCAATTTGAAGTAACTTGCTCATTTCTTCTTTTTAATATACGTCAGACATGTGGGTGTCACAGGTACTTTTTTCTAAGCTTGTGTGAAATGTTCCCCGTGATTCACAGTTGAAGCTCTCATTTACATGCACATGAATATTTTACTGACAATCAAAAGCATATGACACATCGACCAATCCGATAACTTACTATAGGAAACTTAATGCTTCAAAAAGAATACATAATGTGATCAGTGAAACAGATTCATCTTAACATGAATTGTGTAAACAGATTTGTATGTCACAGATTTACCACTGTGCTTCATCAACAAATCGATTAAAATTAGACAATGACATAAAACTAAAATAGGAAAATACTATGTTTCCATTAATAACTATTTATCCTCAATCTCCCCTGTAAAGTATGGTGTGCCCCAAGGATCAGTTTTAGGGCCGATTTTATTTTCCTTATACATGCTCCCTCTTGGACAGATTATTCGTAAGCATGGCGTATCTTACCATTGTTACGCTGATGACACCCAGTTGTATCTGCCCATTAGAGTTTCAAACTTGGCTTCAGTGAACGCTATACACGATGGCCTACAAGATATTAATAACTGGATGGCTCAAAATGATCTGCAGCTTAATCAGAACAAAACTGAGATTATTGTCATTGGTTCCCAGCAATCGCTACAATACCTCCCTCCCTGT
>JAUMTR010000012.1:6570359-6645099 GCA_032270685.1 Microctenopoma stevenorrisi
TTATCTCTAAATGTATAGCACTTTGTAATGTAAGTTTTGAAAAGTGCTCTATAAATAAACTTTATTATTATTATTATAAAACAGTTTAGGACAGCCGCGTCTTATTTTAGACTCAGAATCATGATATCATACTAACATTCAAAATTATTTAGGGCAGCGATTGATTTTAGTTGGGGAAAATCTGGTCTGAATCTCCAATTTTACTGTTCCTCCTTCCTTGGGTCATTTCCTTGTCTTGCTGTTACTGGCTGCCAGACTAATCTCTGACTGGGACATCACAGATGGCACACGGTGAACGCCAACATTACCACCAACACATACTCACCTATGCTCTGTGTCTCCCTCTATCTCTCTCTCTCTCTCTCTCTCTCTCTGTCATATAGACACATGGACCTCAGCATGACAAAGCATAGGACTGTATGTAGGCATATATCATGCATCGATATTCACCAACTCAACCCAACCAATAAACATTCAACAACAAGATCCACAAAAAGGTTCATCTGGGTGCAGCATGTGGTATATTATGACATTTATTTGTGTGTGAGAGTGACATCACACACTGTGTGTGTGTGTGTGTGTGTGTGTGCGTGCGTGTGCGTGTGCGTGTGCGTGTGTGTGTTTGTTTCATATCTGAGCCAAACAGCATTTGCAGATAACCGGCCAACATTTGTTTTCAGTCAGTCAGATTCTCTGTGACTGATGGCATCCTTGACAACTATCCCGTCTTGTCCTGGTTCTGTAAACCCCACCCATCTGGTGCGCCAAGTGTACAACAACAGACGTCAACATTCAGCTGCAGGTAAAGTTCAGACATGGTCTACTGGGTTTCTCACCTTCTGTGCTGAGGCCAGGGCTGGAGGTGAAGCTGGCTACATCGACAATCTTTACAGCAAACTGCTGGCCCGTGTCCCTGTTGATGCAGCGCCTCACCACACTGAAAGGACCCCTGCAACACACAAATACAGAGTTAGTCACAGAACTGTGCAGAACTTCTGCCTGTGCAAGTTTTCTCAGATTCAAACACAGAAATAGTTCAGTTAGCACTTACCAGAAACACAGGCACAGATAATCACACTCTCACACAAATGCCAACCTAATGGGCTTACAGAGCACCGTTTCTGAGGATACTGTGGATTTTTTAGTGGGTGGTTAGCTATGCATCGTAGCCTCCATGCTTGTGCCAGTGAGAATTATAGAGCAGTGGAGTGCGGAACAGCTGTAAAAGCTAAAATAAAAGCTTTATTATAGAGACCTGAGCAAGGGAGACCTACCCCACAAGGTTTATTGTAAGGCTGCGTTTCCTCATCAGGGTTGTATCGAGGCCGATGTAGAAGCAGTAAATCATGCTTTCTTATCCCGTGTCAAGATTTAGGACTCAATATGAACAGAGAAGTCTCGAGATGCTGGTCTAGCCTAATTTCTTAAGTTTGTGACACAGAAATTAACACTACAATAATATATCTAGGGTTTTAAAGTCATCACAAAACTAATGATTCTGCTGTTAGGGTGTCTTAGGCTTAGGGTAGAGCTTAGCTCCTCTACACAAAGCAGACATAGGAAATGACCAGAGGGAGATAGACCCGACCCGTTATTGTACATGCAGTAAAAAGCAATCCCTATCCACTGTCATGTTAACCACAACAAACTTGTCAGACTGAATTATTTTTAGCAATATTTACATATAATAAAAGGCCAACCAAGTGTATTTGTGATAAAAAAAACAGTATAGGTGTTTTATGAGATTCTTGTTTAAAAGGTTTATGTATTTACATACAAATAAGGTCATAGAGCATTGTGGGAAAGGTTTTTTTTAACTTTTTATTGGGTAGGGACTGAGCCAAAAATAAGTGATTTTAAATTTGTGATATGATCCAAACCCTTACTTTTTTGAAACCTTTAAAACCATTTAGCAGTTTCCTCCACCACCCAATATACTGTAATTCTGATTTGAAAGTTGATTACCGACAAGAAGCATCTCACACATTATTCTGTTCAACACAGCGTCTGTCATCTCATGTCACCAGGGCAACATAAAGGACATTCATGAAAAAGAGGTACTATAACATTTAATGCTGTTGATGTGGGTGTAAAGTTACACAGCAGCAGTCATCTAAAAACTGTTGCGATTTCTTCTCTGACTGAATAGAAAGCAGTCCAGGGTATAACTCCCACACCCAATGGTAGGGAATGACCCCACATTTCAACCTTTTATAGGATAAGAGAGATAATTAATGAAATACGACAGAAACAACAGCAACAAAAGCAACAATACCTCAGTCAGATGTGAATTAATGAATAAATTAGACCCAAATGTATTTAGATTCTGTTGACTAAAACCTAAACATCAAATTAATATAATTTTCACATCAAAAGTCTAAATCAGAAACCAAAATCAACACTGTATGATAATTCTTTCTCATTATGTCAAAGCAACAAGAAGCAACAAGCGAGATAACTCAGTAACAAAGTGGTGGGAACCGACACCGAAAGCCGAGACATTTGCACATTTTGTCTCTTGGCCCACTGAGGGTTTGAAGCAGATACATGCACATGTACAAGCAGCTCTGGAGTCTATAATCCTAAGAGGCAGAAACGGTGCTACTGGATACGTGTACATAAAATCAGTAGCCAAATTAGCAAATAAACATACCTGATAAAGCATTAGTATAAACTTTCCAGTTTATGTGAAAATGTTGCAAGCATAGGAGCTACAGCTGATTCACTCTCACACGTGTTGATGCGATTAATATTTAACCCACACAAATATATGCAGGCAGCTGGTGTGCACTCTGGTCCGTAAGTGTAAAATAAAAAACTCTTCACTTTGGAGTCCACAGGATTCCTGCTTTTGATCTAACAACCCCAGTAACCTTTGGCCTGCTGAGTTGATGTGCTGTAGCAGCTGTGATTCCCATTAAAAAGCCTTGGGAGCTGTGGACTGCTACTTGAGTATGTTGGAGCTTCTAAAACCATCCCAATGCTTCAGATGTGCCTCACTGCTAAAGGTCTGAAGGATTTTAGAGGCACGGAGCCTGCAAGAATGGATAAAAATAATGCACAGTTGGTTTGGCCATCTTAGCACTGATCAAATGTATCAATAAAACGCATTATCACCATTTAGCAATAATGTGGGGTTGGATGAACCTGCCAGATTTGATACAACAACTACATTTTTTATCTTGGCAGTCAATTCAAGGAGGATGCAAAGATTATTAACTTACAAATGTTTCTACAAGAGTTGTGTGCTTCAAGTGCAAGAGGGTTAGGACCACTATTTAACTCAATAAATTAGAATGCAATTCATTTCATCATCTGGAATAATAAGTTAATTGATCATTCAGCCATGTAAAGTAGCTATTATAAAAGCATTAAAAAGGAGCAAGCGTAAGGAGAGAGAGGGGGGCAGAAAGTGTGTGTTTGTGTCTAAGTGCGAGGAAACATACTGCCATACTGACATCACTGCAGCTGTGCTGAGTGGGCTCATACAAAACGCCCACACATGGCTCACATCCGACGGCGGCAGTCATCACACGTTAGTCCAAAGTGTCTTTACAGCCAGCTCCTCGGTTCATTTCAACTCTCAGCTGCATGTAAATCAGAGACTGGCCAAAAACTAGACGTACATTTTTAACATCCATGCAGGCCATGAGCCAATTTTTTCTCTCAGTGGTATTTTTTTCCTCCAAACAGGGACGGGACACATCTGTAGCTGCAGACTACAGCTGTAGACTCAACATCGCCATGCTCTCCTGAGAGCAACCATCTTTGCTTTAAGCAGCATTTTGCTATGTAGCTATCTAGCGTAATTCAGAAGGAATGAGAGTAGCTGGGCTCTAATACAGAGCCAGCTAAATGTTATCTGGTCTAGTGGATAGGAATATCATCATCGGTGGCAGACAGTGATCTCAATAATAACATAAAGCATGTATGTCAGTGCTATGATGGTAATGATCCCTACACAGAGCTTATGGTTGCCTGAAATTAAGTCTGTGAAAGTGATTCTAGTAAACTAATTCCAGAATAAACGTTTTTTGCTGTTGCCTATTGCCTTGAGTGCAAAGCTGTTAATTTTACAAGCTCAACAAAGTTCAGCCCTGTTCACCCACAGTCTGAATGCCTAAGCAACAACAATCCATGGTGCTTCCTGATTCAAATTAGGAGCAACAAATCCTCTGAATATTAGTGGGTAAATTAGCATTCAGGTTGCAAAATGAGATTTAGAGCCAAGGGTTCTAAAGCTCTGGTCCTTTCCTCTACGTAAACCAGAAAAGGATCCAGGTCTTTACAAACCAGCTGATCTATCCTTGGAGTCTGAAAAAAAAGCTTAACCTTTACATATCAGTTCACAGCTACGTATGTGTTGTGTGCGGGCCACTAAACAGAGTGTGATGTACATAGAGAGGAAGACTCAAATGTAAGAAATGTACTCTATGTTGCACAGAAGTTAACTTTTTTAAACTTTGCAGCATTGCCCCTTATTTGAGCTAAAATTGCTCTTTTCTACACAACAGAAGGTAAAATTACTCATTCATTAATGTGATTCTTTATTGATCCCAGCAGGGGGTTTGTGTCATGCTTCAGGATACTTCAGCTCGAGCATGATGATGGCCACGGTGGAAGTATTTGCACCGTTTCTGTTTTTTCCAGTATTTGTCAAACTTAAATCTTAATGTTACATAAAGAGCAAATAAAAAGTGCTGTTTCTAAATGATGACTTCATTTATTAAGGCTCACTGAAATGCTCACAGGCATTTTACAACATTTCCTGACTTTTACTGAAGGACTCATTCATAGTATAGTACCCATCAACATGACATCAAACAAGCCAACATGAAGCTGGAGCATAAATATTAAATATTTCTGGAATAATAATAGCAAATGAAAGTAGTACTCGAACCATCTGATAAGCGGAAGCTAAAATTCAACTTTAATTACCTCACCTCAAGACAAACTGAAGCAAATGCTACTGTACATTTTGTATGTTTAAAGTTGCATCTGTTTGGGTAGAAATTAGACTAAACTGCAAAACAATCAATGAAAATGTAAGATTTAAATGCCGTCCATGCAATTTAATTATCCAACTTGGAATAACCCAGAGGACTGATCACATCATTGGTTTAAAGAGCGACGCACATCCCAGTATTCTTGGCCCTAATGAGTACCCCAGGGCTGAAATAAAGAGCACTGTGACTGCAACAACCGAAGTCCTATTCAAACACAATCAGTACAGATAGAAATGGATTAAATTGCTTCTGCACTTTGCCAACACTACAACTAGAGTTAAATTGACATCTAACTAATTTGATCTTTCTATAAAACACCACAGGAAAGCCGTGTGTTCATATACATGTCTTTCTTGATAGCAATGCTACACAGACATATGTAACTCTTACAGTAGCAATGCAACTATAAGCCCTGGTGAATAAGCGACTCACCTTCATATAAGTTCAAAATATTTTTGATTTATTGGTTTGTGATTTGGCTCTCAGGTCTGAAACCTTGCACAGGTCTCCGTGCTTCCAGCAATGCAAAAGCACGTCTTTCTGTTGAAAGTAATGAAGTCAGGGCTGAAAGAGGGTCCCGGTGGACAAGGTGCCTATGTAATTTTGTGTGCATGCACAAGGTACCTGAGACACACTCTACACTCAAAGATTATGCTATCCAAGAAGCCAGTTATAAAAAAGTATAAGCTTTCAAAGGAACAACATAACTTCACATACAAATTAGACTTTCTGTAGAAATCACACTGAAGATGTTTTAACTTAGACTTTACAGTCCAATGTAAAAGGAGATAACAGCAAACAGTGACCACAAACCCATTCTCTCAATGAAGTCACATCATCTCTCCCTCAAACGGGACAGATAACAGACCAACAAGAGAGTCTGAAATAAGTTAAGGTCACCAAGAGATATGCAAGTACACAAAAGTAATAATTGGCTCCTATGATTTCCACAATGAGGAGAACACGACATTAAGAAAGCATTTTTCCCATCACTTTTAGGTGAATAAATGTGATTTAAAATATATTACACATAATTCAGAGTAAGAAAAATGGAAAACAATGAATTTAGAAAAAAATAAAACCAATTTCATATGAAGTATATGAGTTTCAATATTAAGTCCAGACAAAATCTGAATATACTTAAATGTGACAAAATGACATCTTTGGTGTCTCTGTTGCAAAACAAACGTAGGCTAAAATGTAACGAAGCCAGAAAAGACAACATGGAATCGTGTTTTAAATTATGATCGGCGGGAGCTAAGCCTTTCCATTTAAAATTTTAATTAAATGACGTACTCAGGTTTCAGCCGTGTGCCATGTTGTCCACCACCCATAGTAGTGCTGACATTAAAACATGAGCTTAAAAACACATTGGGAGATGCGGCCTGCCTGCTGGCACTATTTATATCTGTAGCCTCAGGGCCATCCCATTCTCAACTCCACTCATCTCCATTGATCTGCCTCAGCCTCCCTTCCGCTCTCACCTTGGGGCTTAGGAAAAATGATCCTCCCTCACGTCCTACTTCCTCCAACTCTTCCCAAGACACTAGGATTCAACAGAGTTGATCCATCAACTGCAGTTCCACAAAGGAACTGGCAGAGTAAGAGGGATATTCTGGGCTTTTCTGACACATGACTGTGGCAACGTGGCATCTCACTTCTTTAGTAAAGCTTAAGAAATGTTCCAGACTATTGTTCCCTCATGCATTACTTTTCGTACCTGTCTGGACTGTAAGACCATACTTGCAAATGTATTTGTGAACAATGTATTTCTGTACAGTAGGTGTCTGTGTCTCTACACATGTGGCCCATCCATGCAGGGTATACAGGTTTTGCAAGACAAACGACTGCAGGAAAGACAGCAAATTGTGCACATGTGACAGCTAAGGTGGGTAAATTAGAAAAGGTGTAATATTGTCTCACCCAGGCCTGAGATTGAGAAAAGTAAACAAAATTGGTAAACATACCTCTTCATCTAACATTTACAATGGCTGAGGAAGTCAAATAAAAAACACTCTGATGCAATTACCACCATAGTTGATTTGTATTGTCATATAACTGAAACAATTCTTGTCAGTGGCTTTTTGTATCAGACACAAAAATGTAATGTAGTGGTCCTGGACCAAACCATCAATTAGTAACCAAGGCAACAGCAAGTCTCAGGATAAAGAACGGAGCCTGAGGATCTGGAGAGAGTGTGCCTCCCTACCAAACTTAATGGACCCTCAATGAGTAAAGCTGGCAGGGGGAGGGGACTGGTTGGCAGTCTGCAGGGCAATGAAGGGCCTGTCAGACTTCCCACCTTCCATCCAGGTGTGGAGGAGCCATGTCTGACCACACAGAGGCCACATGCATTTGGTGGAATGGTTTTGTTTTCACGGCACTTTGAACCTCTGAATGCCACGGTTTACACATTCCACTTCCTCTCTCCAGGTTTACAGAACAGCAAAAACTACTACAAACAAACAGTTTCCTCTGAGACAGTAGTTCCCAAACACAGCCTGCGCCCCCTGTCCTTCCCTGCCCACTGCTGATTACCTGGATCAGTGTGTGTGTTCAGTTAATCAGAAGCTGGAAGGTACCACCTCAGATAGGTATGGAGGGGCACCTGTACTCACACCTTTACTGAATTATTGTCTGTAGCTAGTAGCAGATGTGGCTACTGGCAAAAAGCAGGGATTTGATATATTGCAGTAGTGTTACAAGGACGTATTAAAAAAGAGAGGTGTGAGTAATGCACATTTTAAACTTGCAATCAATACACGCCATATGACATAAGTAACTTCACAGACATCAAGAAAATCAGTGCTTATTATAAATACCGTGAAAACCGATATCTTCACTTGCAACGATCGGCTCATCAAACCAGTGAACTTTCCCCTGGAAAATCCTGCGGGCCTGAACCTCACAGCACCCAGACAAATTAGCAATAGCCCCTGCAGCTGTGTGAACATGCTTAGAGGTGGTGCCACGGAATGAAAAGCAAGAAATGTCTAAATTAAACAACACATGTAGTAATTGTAATACTTACTTCCCAATCACCTCGCAGAGCTCGTAGACATCCTCAAAAAGCACGTCGTCGTCCGCCATGGTCATTTGGGTGGACTAAGATGCTCTCCACGAGATATCTCGCCCACACGGGTTTTGCAGGAATCAGTGATAAGGTATTCTCCTGCTGAATGGGCTCACTACAGTGCCAGACAATGCGCCCGCAGTGTCAGACTCAGGAAAACCAGTGGCCCCTAACAGAGTCCAGGGTAACGTTAGCCGGCTAACCACATTAGCTGCCGTCCAAGGCTGTCACTCCGCGGCCCCACCTTCCCCCGAGCTACGCTCCCGGTAGGCTTGCTAGCCAGCGAGCTAGCTAAGTAGTAACCACAGACCAGAGCCCAGGGCGTGGATATTCCCTCGCTCACTTGCAAAAAAAAGCACAACAAAACGCTCTGTGCGTGCCTCTGGTTCGTGTCGTTTGCTGTTGGCTACTGCCAGGCACTGCACTTCCTCAGCAGCATCCACTGGCACTTCCCACACCGACCAAGATGCTCTCCTCGCTGCAAGCTAACGGGTCTCGAAAATGGTCGGCTAGTTGGTTTAGTGTGAGCTAGCTGTCGGTAGAATAACCGGTTAGCTCACACCGTTACTGCGCTGTGCACACCCAGTGTATCACAGACGGCTTATTCCAACGCAAACGTAATGTGGCCGCTCCGCAATATGCTTCAGCTTCCCGAGCCCAAATTGAAGAGATTCATGTCGACGACTGCTCTGTTGCATACACCGTCTGTTCTTGTAAATATTGAAAATATATCTTCTTCCAACGGAGCCGTCCGCCGTCGCTCCAGTTCCAACCCTGGCTCAGATGCTGGCTGGCTTTGACTGGCTGCTCCTCCGACTTCCAGAAATGCCAAGCTCCTCCCTCTATCGTCCAGGAAACTAGGCCGGTCAGATCCGAAATGGCCCGGTACGGCGGGCCCAGATTCGTGTTCTGCCGTAGCTCGATCCAATATGGCGGTCGATGGGAGTCCGATTTAGGCGCAGTTTCCTAATCTCCTCCAACGGTTGCATCCAGTCTATCCCGCGCAAGCGTCGACCACCCAAACCACATCACCTTACGTCAGCCTTTTCTCTTTTTATCTCCATCCCTTAACATGCAGTTTATTCCCATTTAAATAGTTTCCTCCGACATTATTAAGGTATTTCACAGATGCTGACTAGCACCTGAACAAATAAATCTATTTCCTCCTGCCGAATACAAACAGTAAAGATTACAATTTCCAGTGACTCTTAAATTCCCCTTTAGGGAGGTTCCTCGGCAGAATGAGGGACAGCTTAGTGTCAATATTATGTCGGTAATTTTACAATGATATATTGACATAGATTTGCCTTTTGTGATGCCGCACTCTACTCACTGCGATTTATGAGACTATCAAGCACGTACAAAGCCTTTTGCCTTACGATGTAACGTTTTGGTAAAATTCTCTGAAGAACCGTGTTAGAGTGTATTAACGCCTTATAATGTTTAGATGGAATCCGTCAACTCCCATGTCATCTCTCTGCATGTGCGGGACCTCCTCGGGTGCAGGGATGCAGGTGGAATTTCCTCAGGTGTGACAAGATGAGCCCTGAGATATGTTTGTGATGCCCCCTAGAGCTAATTAATAGAAGACTAATACCCCTCGCTGCTCAGTGAATGTCTTCTAAAATCTTCACCACAACAGATAGCTAGAGATAACATAAATAACTTATACTGGGACTGAGGTTTTCTAAACAAAGCAGAAAATGACATTAACAATAGCATCACTTTATAACAGGACAACTGTGTAACAGTGTAACTTGGACCTTCTTTACCCACCTTTTTACAATCATCATTTAGTTATAATGTCATGTATATGTGGCAGTCATTAAAAAATATGACTTTATGACTATGTTTTTGACCTACCAATTGAATGTGTGCCTGTTCAATAACGCCTTACTAATTTTATACAGTAAACAAAATCAGCCATGACTTTATCCACTGCTAAAAAACAAAAAGTAAAGTTTGAGATGGGTGGAGTACAAAAAAGGAGCAATGGATGTTTTAATGCAAAAAAGGTGAACTTGGCCATGCAGATTGTAATATAAAACACTTCTTGTGCCACTAGAGTGTGCTGTTCTCCTATGACACCTTCTGCAGTTTCCATGGCACTGCATCCCTTCTGCTCACACATCATCTCCGAGCTTTCCCTATTGGTTAAAGCCCACCTACAGGCACTGATAATGTGATTGGCTGTTGATGTGGTCATCATACTGTTTGTCTGGCAGAGTATCTGCTATTGAACAGGACTCCATTCAGCAGACAGGTACTTGCAACACAAATGCACAAGCACGTGCACATAAGCTCGCACAAATATGATGATGGAAAAGCCAGAAACAATAAATACAGAGGAGCGTATGGTAAGAAGGAGAGAATGAAAAGAAGAATAGTGAAAAAAGCAGGGAGACACCGTACATGATGAAAAAAAGGAAAGGGCGCAGTTTCCATGGTAACCAGGAGGGGAACGGTTTTCGTGGTTGCATGTGAAACTGGCAGGTACCCACACTAACACACATACATATACATACTTTTGTCATATGAAAAGATGTTAAATAAACTAGGTATATGTACTATTTAGTCAAATAATCCCCAGTTATTTTAAATACTTACTGTAGTCCAATTAAATGTTTTGTCATAAGGTGAGTCCCAGTAGTGGCATTAAGCATATACATAAAGACACATTTTATGAATAGAATTTCTAGCCTATGTCCTCCATTTTTTTCTCCTAGCACATGTCCTGTAATTTCACAATTTATATTTTTGAGAAACTCATAACAGCCATACAGAGTATTATGAATGCCCTTTTTGTTATCTAAAAATAAGCTATAACCTGAAGTAGATCACAACTGATAATATAAAACACCTGGCAAGAAATTATAAGTCCAGTAATGTGAGATACTTAATCTGCTCAGTAATCTTTGCAATTAATTATACTAATTAACTGGTTAAAATTAGCTACTAGAATCTAAAAAGAAAAAATAGCTTTGTTTTATTACTATTTTTAAATAAGGAATGCCACAAATTGTTTTAGAACTTTTAGAACAATAATATTATACGAATATTAAACTTCCCTTTCTGCAAGGTTATTGAGATATAAAGGCATTGTTGGTTTGATTAAGTTTTTTACTTAATGACAATTACAATTTCTTTTGCCATTGTTACTAATTCAGAAAACATTTTTTATCATTTGTGTTCTGTATAATATTCAATACATGCTTGCAATGAACAAGAACTCTCGCAATACATACACGCTTTTGACTCTTAGTTTGAAAAAAAATCTAACTTCCTGTTTGGGGTGGTTTGATTGGCTGATTTTTCACGCGCAGACTCATGGGAAAGCGCGACGTTTAAAATTATTTCCGGTTTTATTTGGCGCATACAAAGATACAAATGGAGCGACGCCATAGCAGGTAAAAGATATCTTTTGATAAAAATGCTGTTTTCCATACAATATTCGCGTTACCGTTACACAACAATGCGGTATGGTCAACAGTATTCCTGTCCTTTACCGTTTTGCTTATATGAAGAGAGCTTCAAACCAAACGCAACAAATGTAACTTACTTTGCTTTCCATTACCTGGCAAGTTTTTCTTTCATTTTAAATTCATTCAACATCAATTCAACATCCTACACCTATGCGAGCACAAAATTAGAATAGAATATCATTATTATCCCAAGAATGGGAAACTTAAATAGAAAAGAGCTCTTATAACAAAAGGAATATAGGAGAGTGAGTGAGTTATCTGTAGACAACGTAACCCTATATACTATAACCCTCTATTAGCATCCAAAACTTTACAAGATGTACAGAGTACAGTATTGATATTCTTTTACTAACTACTACATTTTAGATCATATAAAAAACAATACAAATTGTACTCTTACTATTTGGGCAAGTAACATATTACAAAAACATTGTACTTCTGTCAGACGGACCAACCAATCTTCAAGTAATGCTTAATACAGTAAAGTAAAATTGTACAACATGACATGTATTTTCACCTCTCATGATAGTTGTTGTCTCTCTCTCTTACTTTATTGTGTGGTTTTCAGTGTGGTGAGGACTCCTCCCAACAGTGGTGTTGTTCAGAGGAGAAGTAAGAGCTACCGACGGTCGTACCGCAGCTGCTTAGGTGCTGTTTCACGGCTTGGTTCAACTCCAGCATTCACGGCGCGAAGGCTCAACACCAGTAGAAGAGCTCCAAAGTCTCACAACATCACTGTGAGTTGACGCGAGCAACTTTTTTCTCGTTTTGTATATTGGCTATTCATTGTCAGACATGAAACGAACAGAACGGTTACCATCTCTATCTTTCCTTGTGAAAGGAGAAGGTGAATGCAGAGCAGCTGGCCTTACTGGTGAAAACAGAGTGGAAGCTGTCCTACGTTACTCCTCTGTATCAGTTCAGGTACACGCAGCTAAAGAGCTACTCCAGGCAGCTCTCTGCTTTTATTGCTGCTGAGAAGCAGCAAGGCTGGGCGGTGGAGGTGGATGGATCACAGGACAATCTCAAAGTCTCATTCTCTGCAGTGCAGGGGATGGCAGGGGAAGACGACGATGCTGAGACTGTTCTTATACAGGTGAGTGCAGGAATTGAGACAGGGGAAAGATGCCTACAGTACACGGCACCTATGGTTTTGAAATAAAGTGACAATATATTCCACTTAAATTGAAAAGCTTTTTAAGTTAAAGTTCCTATGGTTCTCCTTTGCTTTTTCTAAATTTTTCTTTTACCTCTTTAGATCCATTCAAAGTCCTTGTTTGCAAGGCCGGATGAGCCTCAGAAGTTGGTGTGGAGTGGCTGGCTGGCCTGCATCAATGGCAACCCCGATTACCTGCACTCGCTTCCAAAAGACTTCGTCTGTCTGCCGCTATTTGGCAGCAGTGGGTCTGAGGTTTTCACTTTATCGGTCAAATCCTGGTTCCAGCAGAACTTCGACTGCTGCTTTGGCCCTTTGGAAATCAGTCACACCAGTCTACAGTGGCTGGTGGCATTATGGACCAACTGCCACACTGAGTCAAATATCCAGCAACTTAAAATGATCTGGAGTCTTCCAGTTGTGCCACCGCTACAGATCACCTACACGGTTAACCCCCACGATGCCTGGGATTTATGGAACAGCGTGAGAAAATGTCCACAGGAAGAGAAAGAAAGGGAAGATGAGGCAGAGAGGAGTATTGACATTGAGGAGGTGACGAGGTTCATGCAGGGGCTAAAGAGCCACTTTTACAGACACTTCAGGCTCGATCTGTCAGCGGGAAGCCTGAAACAGGTCTCTACAGCGCTGGGTTCAGCCAATTACAACGGCAGGATCAAGGTAGCGTCAAGAAACTGCTCTACGCAAAGTTTTATTACTTTCATTTCAGGCTAATGTTGTTATACTCATGTTTGTTTGCTTATGTTTCAGATCGCCAGCAGCAAATACATGATCACCACTCTGACACTACTGACAGAGGGTGCCCTCCTTAAAATGCCCATCTGACAGAAGATAGACACTAAATACGGTGTTGTAAATAGAAGCATGTATCCACTTTGTTTGCTTTTGCTGTGTGTGTGTATGTCTAGCTGTTTACATATTTGTCTTTTTATGGTTGTAAATAAAAGTTAAAAACTGTCACATCATTCTCTGAGTTCTAGACAAACATTTTATTGTTACAAGACAAAATCAGGCAACTTTATTTCAAATAATAATAACATAACAAGTATATACAGCTCAATGTTATCAAAATAAATAAAAACTGATGGAATAGGATACAAAATGCCAGTTGATAAACATTATTGTATATTGCACTGGTAGAAAGAGGCATTCAACAAGATAAGCAACTCATGATCAACCTAACTGAACTGTGTGTGGATAATTAATGACGCACGGATCAGCAGGATTGCTGTTGTGTTGTTGCTACACTGACACTTCTAAATGTACAATGACAATAGCGAGGGTGTGACGGTCACAACTGCTGCTCCATTATGCCCCTTAATGCCAGGACTGATGCTCATTTTGGTGTCTAGCTTGTGATGGTTGTAATTAGGGTACAGCAGATGCTCATCCTGCCTTTAAATTGCATTGTGGAGCAGAGGATTGTGGGAATAAACAAATCTGCATTTAATACTCTTTAAAGTAGTACATACAGTATTCATGTTTAACCGTAAGCTTTAAATATACTGACGATATGTGTTGTATATCACTAAGAACCCCTGCTCAGAGTGGACATACACTTCTGTTAAACCCCTAGTCAGTGAGACAAACTGTGAAATCCAGTGTGCGTTCGCTTAAATGGCACATAATCTCACCAAACTTCACAGCTACATGAAAAATACCTCCAATATGCACCAGACTGGGGGAAGGTGTCAACTTCCCACTCTGCTGCCCTCCATGTTGTTTATATAATGTTTACTCTGGTGTAGGTATTTACAGTTCTGGAAAGAAACTGGCTTTCATATTTACAATGGCGCCCAGACATGCCAACTTTTAACAACCGGAAATCAACAACCACCAGACAAATACTGAAAACAAATCTGTAAGATTGGCAGCTTGACATCTCTCCAGCATACAGGCAAAAATCCATGATGGGCCCTCAGAAGAGTTCACAATACAATCAAAGCACCCCCATACAACACGCACAAACTGTTCACTTAGTTCTCTCCACAACATAAAAAGTGATTGATCTGTAACTACTGTTACAACTACTGTTACAACAGATCATGCTTTAATATCAACATGAAGCCCCACGTCCAGCACGCGTGGGAACAAGAGGTAAACCATGGAGAGAAAAGGGACCTATGGAGTGATGTGATTCACAGTGTGAGGAGACTATGATGTGTGCAGCAGCTTTAGGAGGCCAAACCCAGAAAGAAGCCACCAACGAATCCACTGGACAGGACAATGTTCCTCTTTATAAAGTCTGTGGCCTGCGTAGGAATAGAGAAGAAATAAAAAATAGGTGTTAACCGAGTGAGCTCAGTTAGATATCCAACTTTTGCAGTTTTATTCATTAAAGAATGAGTTAATCAATTTTCTGATTAAAATAAATCCACCACAAACACCCATGCTTGTGTGTGGAAATCTCCTATGTGAGTGTATGTAGTATGTCTAATAGTACACTAGAGGTCACTGTTGGTTTATGGATACACATGAAGTGCATTAATTTATAAATTATGCAGGAATTACAATACAGGTCAGGTTCTGAGATTTTAGTTCAGTTTTTTAGTCAGTAGTAATCAAGAAAAATACGCAAAACCATGATAGAAAGAGCAATCTTTGTTACAGATACCTTTACCTCCTCAATGAATGTGTTTATTTCAGGAGCTGCTTTGTTCGCCTTCTTCTTCAAGTGCTTCTTCGCTTTGTTGACGTCCTTCTCCACCTTCTTCCAGTCCACCTTCACGTAGCCACTGTGATTGGCAATCTGTACAAAGATTCATATTCAGAATCAATTCTGCCCAGATGAACCGGATATACTGTACTTAACAATGCTTTATTATGTACTGCATGAAGGTTTATGATCAGAGAGCAATAATCGGGGTTTATTAAAACCTTCTAAAATAACAAATTCAATTTTAATGTTATTAAAATGTTACTTTGTGACTAAACAATTTCCCTGTGGGATTAATAAAGTGTTTTGGATCTTGAATCTTACTATAGCTTTTAAAGGTTATGTACAGCTTTGAGTATTACTTCATTAGCTCTAGGTCAAATCAGGTAATGGAATTTAAATGATGCAGAAGCCCTTTTCAAACATGATCCGGTATATGAATTATATCTGAAGTATTTGGTACAGGAAGATGACTTCTCTGACCTTGACAAAAACAACTCATATGGAGAACAAACTAATATAAATTCTCATCTCTGCTTGACAATAAATGAACTCTGAGGTTAGAAAAAAAATTCTAATTGGAAAATGTTTTTCTGTCTGGGTGGAGATTTTCTGTCTTTGTTCAACACCTGTAACCTTGGTAAAATAATAAAAATGAACAAAGAGGGTAAATTTTCACATAACCAGGTGTTGTAATCACACCGCGGAAACAGTCAGGTTACATTCTTCAGTGTAAAATCAAATTTCATAATCGTAAGAGGCAACATAATGAACTTAAACCACCGCAACAACCAGTGAGCATCCAGATGGCATCTAAAGCATCTAAAGCTAGATGACGCACAATACTAGTCTTTCTGCTGTAGAGTGGCTGGTGAAGCCTCATGCTGTGCAGCTGGGAGCCTCACTTGTTAATGGAGTTGGCAAAATGTGCAAAATATAGCAAATGCACTTTTAGTACGACAATCTGAATGAAGAATGACATAATACTTGTTGTAAAAAAACCTCAATGTTGTTGGAAAGCTGCACATAGATGATGGTGCTACTATGGGTTTGGGTGTCCTAACCAATGATGCCTCCACATGTGGTCAGGACCCAGGGGTTCATAAATAACCACACTACCAGCAGAGCCACTGCCGCTCAATATTTAATTATTCAGGATGCATGAACATTTACCTGCAGAAGAAGGAAACCTCCACCAACAGCAGTAGCGGCAATCTTTCCAACTCTCTGGAAAAGGTAACCAGCACACCTGTATTTGTTGAGAAGAAGACAATGACAAATGCTACATCACAAAACCTAAATAATATATTTAAATTACACACATAAAGTCATTCTCTTTTGTTTTTATTTTACCAAATTAAGTTTCTATATATGGTCTTCTGAATTAACTGTGATATATTGGCAAAATGCCTGTTTATCAAAAGACAGTGTTACATTCTTAGATGTGAATCCATTAGCGGATAGATTCCCAGGGCTTACCATCCAGTCACCCCTCCCATCATGAGCTGGGTGGCCACAGAATACTTTTCAGCAATTGGGCCCGAATTGTTTCCAAACACCCTACTCCACCACTGGTGTCTGCGGGCATATTCTGTCAGGTCCACCACCTCGTAAACCTCGTCTTCACTTTCTGGTTCATCCTGACCTGCCACACGAATATCATAATAAGATGCCTGCATAGTACGTTAACTTAGTACCATCAGCCTTTTAAAATGGGCAAAATAGGAAGTATACATGCATACACCCATTTTTATTCTTTGGCTTTTAACCTCAGTGAGACTTAGTTTCTTTTGTAAATAAATAAGGTATTTGAACAATTATTTTACTTTTTCATCTTTTTCTTTCATTTGGCTTTATTTATATCTTATGTAATTTGATTATGTAGTTACAATGTACAGCACTTTGTGTCAGCTGTGGTTGTTTTTAAAGTGCTTTATAAATAAAGGTGATGATGATGATGATACAAAACGAATTGTTCACTCATTTTACCCCACTGCTGTTTGTATACATTATATGAAATTATTCTGTTATTAATAGTATATTTGACAGTCACATTTTAAAATCTATTATGCTAACTGTAGGGGCAGTTCAGCCCCCACAGGCTTTGAGGGCTGCTTGTTTCTTCTATGTAGCTAGCGTGAATCAATCAAATCTCGGGCACACTAACATTTCTTTTTAGGATTGGTATTATTGTCATAATGGCTTGTGGGAAATGTTTATAATTTAAATATTAATTGAGATAAAACGACGGTATATCTAATAAACAAAATCACTAACCTTCCCCGCGATCCACCGTCGCCATTTTGGAGAAAGGAGTTATGTCACTAGAATGTTGACAATACTAAGCCACGCCCACATTATGATGCCATGCCACGTCAGTTAAATGCTTTCTTCTTGCTTGATTGGGCTCAGCAAATTAGCAAGTTTTTAAATAAAATTAAGCAAGTTTTTATTGGCGTGGGTGAGACGTCATAGAATTGTGATGGAACTATGGAAATTGCAAACGAGGCTGCATGGCGTAAAAGCAATGAAAGCAGTGCAGTCACAGTTTACTCAGCCTGTAAGAAAAAAAGGACTGTTGACACCCCAGGTGTCATTACATATTCCTGAATACGATATATATATATAATTTACTATGAAGATTTGACATGGGGGAAAACTAAACTTCTACTACTCACTACTTTGCACGTGGGACCAGTTAGTTTCAGACAATATATTATCTGAATATACTTTCAAAATAATCGTGGTAGAAAATATGACTGTTTTGCGGAAAGAAAATTAATGTTTAAGATAAAGGAACGATATAGCAGGAAAGTCATATGATAAGATTGGGACGGTACTATTGGCTGTCGATGAAGGAGAGGGCGTGGCTACAGCGGCGCGTGGGTTCGCTTGGGTGACACAATTATAACAACTTTATCTTCGCGGCCGAAACGCATTTTTTTGTGAAATACTCACATATTGGATATTGTACTGAGTTGTTCGCATTTAAATATCAGCACAGTACCACTTTGTGATGAAAAATGTGACGTTTGAGGAGCTACCCGGAGAGCGCTTCTATCCCCCCGAAAGGATTTACTATATCGAATCACATCATTTGAACCTGGGAAAAAGTTTTTGATCATTTTGATTTCGTCAAATTTTCTTCTTTGATTAGGCGGAGCAAACCGTTTGTCCCCGCGTCGCGATTTTCCATGCAATCGTGCGGTGTGTCTCTCGCCGTTGCTGCCTGCGCTGCTGCTCGGAGTCTCGGCTCGGCTTCTTCTAGTGGTAATGAGGGAAAGAAAATGGCGGCGGGAAAAGCGAGTGAAACAGAGGAGGACTTTCCGACACTGACAGCCCAGGAGAGGGACAGTTTGGTCGGGATCGACAGGTCGGAATAGCAACCTCGTGCACTTACATAAACGCACAGTTTGATAATTTATTATTTTGTTCTTTTGCATGTCGAAAATTTCTCTGAGCAGCTCTGCAAGTGATACTGAGCCGCCTATGTTGTCTTCTTGCTTGCAGCTCACTGTTTGGATTTCAGAAGCTTCATGAAGATGGCGCCAGAACGAAGGCCCTGTTGATGAAGGTAGCAAATCTAACGGGATGTATTTTACAACCAAACAGTACCCTGATCCACAGGACTCACTCCAAGCCCATTACTATCGTGCAAGGGATTTAATTTTCTATCAAAGTAGAAACCCTGAATGCAAGTGGCCCACTTGCTAAGGAGACCAAGGCCAGCTAACCGCAGCCCCTCTTTAGCCATTCGGCTAGCTTGCTAGTTAGCTATTCTCATCCGATGATCAGCGACCCTGCACCTGCGGCTACGACAGGGGGAACCTAGCTGTGACTGCCCTCACATTACTAGCTGGTTAACGTTAACATATGTTAATGCTTGTTAGGCAACCACACTTCCCTGTTAGCAAACTGGCAATCCCTCAAAGTGTGTGTTTGTGTGGTTATAATTCAACCAGCAGCAGCAGCAGCACAGCGGCGTCAAGGTTTTGTGTAACGTTAGCACATAGATTAATGGAAACGTTGCACTTCAGCGAGGTAAGTTTTTATCTCGCCGCGAGATTGTGTTATTGCAAGCGTTTGACTCGCACGTCCAACCTAAACACGTTCGCAGACATTATCTCGGTGTAACTGTAATTGCGTTGGGGACGGTAACGTCAACGTTGTAGCCTTCTTCGGGGTGCACCAAACACAGTTTACCCGTCCAACGTTACGGTATTTGTTAAGGTTATCTCGCGTCCGTGTCATTTGTGTCCATGTGGTGTCTCGCTTTTTATACGTGAGGCTGTTTTGGTGACATTGCATAGCCCCATTAAACGTACTTCAGGACGTGTTTTGGTCGTTTTTTTCGGTTCGAGTAGGTGTGAGCCCGTTGACAAACGTTACAAGTAACGTTAATGGCTGGCTGCCTGTCCAAGATGGCGGGACATGGCGGAGTGACACCGATAGCTATATCACCAATCTGATATGAATATACTGCTCCGAATCGTTTGTGTTCTGCTAAAACTAGTCTTAGGGTTCCCCTATTGTATTTGCTCCTTGTGAAGTTGTGTTCCTCCTGTAGACCAAGGTAGTGTCGGCGTCCTTTGTTTACAGTTTTCCCCTGCTCCTCTTTGGCAGTACATGCGTTCTCGGACTAGGAAGCTACGTGTTAAGCGGGCACAGTCCACCTGTTCGCGAACCACCGCTGATGTAACAGAAAGCGAAGCCCCTTTCATGTGGATCTATCTTGAGCTGTGTGTGATGGAGAAGGCGGTGTTGCTAACAGTTCGTGGTTTGACGGGACATCCACACGCTCCCTAGGTGGTGTGGGACACCTAGGAAGTGTAATGTGGCGTTAGGTCCGTACAATCGGCAAAAAAAACACAGTTGTACCACACTCGTAGGACAGCGTAAAATGTAATCTGTGCTTCAAGCTGTATTCATACTGTGCTTAACTACAATCTCTGTTCCTAGTGTGTTCCTGATGACAGTGGTGGCAATAATGTTTGACAGTGTCTTAAGTTAGTACTTGCTCCTGCAGTGGTACACTCAAGAATAAGTGGTGAATGTGCGTGGTATTGCAGTTTAACTTAGATTCATTTATGGCAGCATGCAGTATTCTGTGTACGCCACTTGCAGTAATACAGTGTGCACACATTTTGTTGAGCGTAATTGTATAGTGATCGCTCAATCAGGTCTGGAATTTAACTCATCAAATAACTTATGCCTCAGTGAACATTAGAACATTCCTAGTATCAGAAAAATGTGATGGGTTATTAGTGAACATCAGAAATAAGATAAAGTAGCATCACTTTTACAGTGGTACACAGTAGAATATTGTAGAAGTGTCATATCACACAGTAGGAGATTGTGGACATTGCTGATTACAGAACCTAAAGCTTAGGTAAACTCCATTGTTGAGTGTCATTTCAGCTTTTTGATGGATCAGACACAGAAAGCACGTTATCGGTATTGTCTTGGCTTCATTAAGCGTCTGCGTCTGTAAAGGCATGTAATAGATAAAATGCATTTGTAACGCAGTGAACCATTGTGGCTTTTTTGTGTTCTTAGTAGAGAGCTAGCTTCTGATTGAAAAATTGCTAATGAATATGACTGTGTCCTCTCACCAATGAATATCAACTCTATTGTGATTCCAGTGTCATATATGCTGTATTTGTGTCTACTTATATGTGTTCAAATCGTACAAGTCTCATTTTATCACATTCTTCATGTACATTGTAACAGTTATAGGAGACTTCCCTGTCTGGCATTGTGCTGGTCTTATCACGGCACTGTTGCTCTGTCTACATGAGGATAACTCTTAGTTCAACATTGTTGACAGAACTAGGTCACTGTATCACTACCAGTAACTAGATGGGAAGGACATAAATATCGTATAACTTGATGGGAAATGAGCTTTCAATTTGGGTTTATCTGTATGCTCTAGGTGTGACTGTATCTGTGTAGATAAACTTTTTTTAGCGTTGGGTAATACCACGTTACACAGGAAGAAGGGTCTTTGGTTTTAATTCTTGCATTGTGCTGACTGGTGCATTCTGGGAGAAGCTTGCTGGTTCTCCCAGTGTTTGCCTGTGTTGGTATCAGGTCAAAGAGGTCACACTAAATGTTTGCATGTTAGGTATTAGGGTTGCTCGTACATTGGCACCAATCAGGAACTACACTTCAGCTGACCTCTGTTCTGCATTAGTTGAGAGGTTATTTGCAGAGGGCAAAATTTCCTGCAGGAATTAATAAACCATAATTTATATAATACTCATTGTGCATGCATGCAGGAGAGTGACGTTATCTACCATTAACGCAATATGAGTCTGCTACTATGTTCATAAGTTGGGCAGTGTACTCTTTCCACCTGTACTGGACATGATAACATTTAGTTTCACCTAAGCCTTAACAATAGACTCTTCGTTACTCACTGTTGCCTCACAGCAAGTTAATCAGAATAGAAATTTGAATAGGCTTCTTCTAACACCCTATTAGCCAAACGTTTGGACAGTTGTTAATATTATTTCACAGGTGGAATTATATTATGTTGTATTATATTGTGCCTCCAGCTAAGCCACCGCTGACCCAGTTCTAAGTCATCTTATGAAGTGTAAACACAGTTATCAGTTCTGAAATCATTTGTTTTATTAACTATCCAACAGATAGTGAAAACAGAAGCACAGTTGTATTAATTTTTTTTAAACGTCACTCTATGTCAATTCGTGGTTGGTTAAAGTATGCCATGTCACACTGAAAGGCGAACTGCTCAAAGACATTTAGTTAAGGAAAAGGAGTCACTGTTTGACAGCGTTTTCAACCACAATGCCAAGAACTAAATTTAAGCTGGTTAATGATACAAAAATAACAGGTGATGTGCATCTCAACAGACCTGTAACTGACTGTTTTTAATGTTTTTTGTTGTTTTTTTCTTTGACTTGGTGACTTGTGAACATTGTGAACATTGTTAATACAATTAATCATTTATTATTCAAAAATGAACATCTGTATAATTATGTCCAGTAAAAACAGATGAAATTCAAAATCACATGGTGAAAATACCAACAATAAGCATAATTAAATTGTAATCTGTAAATTAATTGTTCATTTCTCAATTTGTCAGGTTTTTACCATGATCTGTTTCAATCAGAGAGTAAAGCTGGCTTTACACTCTCTATCCTTCTACCCATGTTGTAGGCAGGGCCATAGTTCGTCATAAACACAGCCACGTGTAAATGCTATCGTGGTTACTATGATGATCATGTGTATACTGTGAGTGGTCAACTTTGCCAGCTTGTGTTTTGTCTTTTGAACGGCTCAATAATCTGCTTCTTTGTATTAATGAAGCAGATCGACCCTCTGCTAACCACAGTTATAGTATCTAGCACAGTAAATGACAAGTTATCTCCGTAACTTGTCTTTACCGTCGTCTTTTTTGCAGTGTGAATCCAGCTCTCAGTGAGCCAGTATCTCTCCATCAGGGCAGGGCATTCTGTAATGGTAGATTTTTTTTTTAAGCTTTGAGCACAAGTCTTTATCTACAGCAAACTTCATTTTACTACGCTGGTCCAGGGCAGATATTTATCTGCTGAAAAGAATTTGAGTCAGCTTAAACAGAAATAAGGATCTGACATCAGCCATTCTATGACTTTGAAACGTTCTGTGTGTAATTACGTTCCAGGATTTTCCCACTCATCCTCCATAGTGCACACGTGGATGATTGCATGCTTATTTTATCTTTGTCACGGATGTATGCATATGTAACAGACAGCTTTCCTCGTCTCGCCAGGCTGTTCGCTGCTATGATTCGCTCATCCTTAAGGCTGAAGGCAAAGTGGAGCCGGAGTTATTCTGCCAGCTCGGCCACTTCAACCTCCTATTGGAGGAATACCCTAAAGGTGAGTGGTCTGTGGTTCAGTTGTCACACCTTTGTGATTTATTTTTCCAAGCACTGAACTGATCTAGGATATTCCAATTTACTAAAGGTCCTTCTCTTGTTGAAACGTACGACAGTTGTGTGGCCAGTTGTTCGTACACAGTAGAAACAGAAATGCTGCCAACTGCTCACAGTTGTTCTTTTCCTCAGTGGTGTGGTGTTGACATGGATTAATTCTCTGCTTCCCTCTCATTTACATAACAGCATTATCGGCATACCAGAGGTACTACAGTTTACAGTCAGACTACTGGAAGGTATGACACAAACACAAATGGCTACATATTTACTAGTGTGACATGATTAATCACCCCGCGCAATTCATAAAGCTGCAATGTAATTAAATGAATATGTTTGTGTGTGTGTGAATGTGACAGCCTATTCTGTTTTGCTGATTATCTACAAAACTAATGATGACACTGATGAGTCAGTGTCTGTTTAGGCTGTGCAGCATGGTTATGTCACATGGTCACATATACTGTTTACTATCACAAATTGCATTATTGTTCATAGTAGTAGCAATATGACTTTTTCACTAGTCGTGCAGCCCTAATACGCACTTTCTCATTCACTAAGTGATACTCTCACGTTTGTGAATTAAACACACAATATCGCTCATTTTCCCACACATTCACTCATACACAGGAAGTGAATATGGTCACAGAAAGGTTAGATGTCGGTGTAAGATGCGGTTTCAGGTTTCACATTGGAGTCATTTTGACCTGCTTTCTTGTTACGGTGACACGTTGTGGTGAGACGGCTTGCTAGTTCTGGGTTTTGCTGCTTACTGTACTGTAAGACTATGTAAATATGTACTGTACGTGGCTTTTTAACATATTCGGTTTTGCAGTGATGAAATGAGGGTTGTATCAGTGGCCTTGCTGTTTCCCAGTCACAGCTTTGATTGCTCCAGTAACCTCTTGTCACCATCTTGCTCCCTTTTCCATCTCCCTCAGAATGCTGCCTTTCTGTATGGTCTGGGAATGGTCTACTTCCACTATAATGCCTTTCAGTGGTGAGTATCAACTCTATCTTATTGTATCATATGTTAGCTCACTTAGTTTATCTTAAAGTTTTGGAAATTAAATTAATGAAGCATGATATTTGAAATCAATCGAGTGTTTTTTGCTCAGCTCTCCTTGTCCCTGCTCAGCCACCCGCAGCGCAGCCATTCAGTCCTATGTAATTACAGTAAATAAGCTACAGAACTTGCCAGTAAAACAGAAATAATAGACCTTTTCTCATTAAAAAGGCAAACCTCGTTCCAAAAATCTCTGCATTGCTTTAGTAAATCTGTGTCGAAGCATCCTTCACATTAATATAATTTTTAGGGCACACTTCTCTTCTCTCATGTTCACTAATTGACACGTTGTGACCAGGGCTGCAACGATTCCTCAAATTATTCGAATTACTCGATGATTAAAAATCATCAAGGAATTTTTTTAAATTCGAGGCTTCCTTTACGTCATATAACTCGCGTTGAACAGCGATTTCAGTTTGGGTTTCATACGGACTGTTATTATTGGTGCGCATTCAACAAAGGTTTTTAAGGAGGACAACGTGGTTCAGTGTTTACATTGTAAAACTGAGCTGGTGTAAATAGAAAAACATACAGACTGGGCAACATTACTTATGTTTATGCGGAAGCATCTGCACGTTAACCAAGCGGAGCCTCTGCAAGGTAAAAAGATACACACCGCGGAGCTTCATGTTTAAACTGTACAGCTGATATTAAGCAAACAAAACCATCTACTTCTATGTTTTTAGTGCATTTTTCTTATGTTTCTAGCATATTTTTACCTTCAGGAGAATTCTGTTTGCAGAATTGTTTGTGCGTTTGGAAACATTGCGTAAAAGGATCCGTGAGAATATTTACACAGTGAGAGGATTCATGCATTTCTGCAGACGTTACGCTGTCTTTATTAATTATTTATTAATTGTCCCAGACACAGATTCACAATCGCTTAGTGACACTAAGTTACTGTGAAGCTGTCTCATGCTTTGCTTCACTTATAGTCAAGTGCATACGCGTAAAGTTGCATCTTGTCTTTTTTACAATAAAAAGCCTTCCTTTAAATGAAACTGTCCTATGTTGTTTCCATGGTAACACCACAAGCACAGAGGACTCGGTTGTGACTAAATTACCTATTTCCAGCCTAAAACTCTCAAGAGATAAAGTTTAAGTAACAAGCATCAGCAAACAGAGCCTCTGTTCTTTTTTTCTTTTCAAGAGGCGCGCGCACACACCTTTTGAAAATGTCAAGGACTCTCCTGACACGTTTCTTGTCTGCAGAAGAATAATGAATTAACTTTCTGTTACAATATTGATTGGTTCTATCTGATTGTGAGACAAGAAAATCGTTTATTGCCGGTGGCTGTGATTCTTCACTATTCACCTGGAGGTGAAGCAGTTCTTCATCATTCTCACCGTTTCTCCTGCAGGGCGATCAAAGCATTCCAGGAGGTGCTGTACATTGACCCCGGGTTCTCCCGGGCCAAGGAGATCCACCTACGCTTGGGTCTCATGTTCAAGGTCAACACAGACTACGAGTCAAGCCTAAAGGTGGGTTCAATACACTCTCGGGTTTACATTTACTGTGAAAGCACAAGCTAAGTGTTAGCAGCAGCAGTTTTATGCCGCTGTGAGTGAGTGAGTGTGCAGCAAGCGACAGGGCTGCAGAAAGCTACTGATAAATAAAGCAGGATTTGACAAAGTGGGTGACTGAGATATACTAGTGCTGGGGTTCAGGTGAACGTAAGGCAATTACTGGTTCTACATGTGCTTTAACTGATTTTTATAAATGTTCTTGCAGCATTTTCAGCTGGCTTTGATTGACTCCAACCCCTGCACTTTGTCCAAAGCTGAAAGTAAGTAATATGCTTGGTTTATTATGTTTGTTTATAGTGTACATTAAGCACGTATATAAACTACGCGCTAATTTGACCATTCGGGTTTTAAATGTAGCACTTAGCATTTCCCTTTTTGTATTGATTACATTAGTTTACGTATTGTGATGTTAATGTATAGACAAGAGCCTTTTTTTGTGCCTGATCTTTGAATGAAAAGCCCCAGTGTCTCCCCTGTGCGTATAAATAACACCAGCAGCTCTTCCATACAGACTCTATGAGATTATAATCTTCTACATGGGTTCAGTCGGGGTAGAAGGACAGGCATTATTTGATATGCTGCTGCCATCTCATCTCTCTCGCCTGCTACCTGTTACCTTGGCGACAGCAATATCCATTTTTTCCCTCTCACTGTTTGCTTGTGCCTCATTGTGTCCCCCTCATTCCAGTTCTCACACACGTGTAATAAGGGCAGCCCCCGTCTTTCTTTCCCTCTCTCTCTGTTTCCCTCTCCCTCCTCTCGCTGACTCTCTCTCTCTCTCCCTCCCTCTCGCTCTCCATCTGCTAAGAGTCACTCAGGCAGCTTAGATCAGACACTGCGGCGCTCCAGACAAAGGAAGGTGCTGCCAGGAGCACAGCTACCTATCTGGTCTGGTACACTCAATGTAGACAGCCAGCCTTGGGTTTCTGACTTCAGTTTATTGACAATGCAACACAACTTCCAGACACTTGAAAAGACAGTGTGGAGGACTAACTCTGTGAAGCGGTAGGAAATCTTACTTAAATACTAAATATGTCTGGCTAACACATTTTCATCTTCTTTCCCTTTACAGTTCAGTTCCACATTGCTCATTTGTATGAGATTCAGGTAAGTGCTCACTTGTGTAGGTGATCTGTGTGGCATTTGTTGTCTTTCCATCATTTGTAATTGTGAGAAGCAGTGCTGCATGTTGCTGTCGAGTGCTCGGGAAAGCCCTGGTTTTTGTATTTAGAACCAGGTGCTGACAAATCGAGGAGGGAGCAGGGTGTGCGAGTGGGTGGTGGGCAGGAGGGGATAGGCGATTACTCTCAGCCGATCGATGGGGTTGCCACGGAAACAAGAAAGTCGGTCTCCCCCTCTTTTGTATGCTGGTGGTCTCTCTTTTGCGCTCTCTCTCTCTCTTTATGTCTGTTTCGGTAGAGCGCTACAGTAGCTCTTGCCAGCTCTGGGAGAAGCAGCACTTCACGACTAATGCGTTGGATTGTGCTGTGTCAGAACACAGCAGTGCAGAGGAAGTCTCAGGCTGATAAGTGTGCAGTTATTTAACAGCACATATTTTGATGCAAAGGTGTGACCGTATATAGTGGGGATGGACATCAGGATTGATTGATTTTGGAACATAAAATTTAAATCAATGGCGTCATTAATGGCTTTGTAATCTGTACACTGCCTCTCTTATTGCTCTCTCTATCCCCCTCCATTCATCTCCTGCAGAAGAGATACCGCGCTGCCAAGGAGGCCTACGAGAGCCTTCTGCAGACTGAGGATCTTCCTGCACAGGTGAAGGCCACTACCCTGCAGCAGCTTGGTAAGTTTATTTATCGTTTGTCAGAATAATGGACAATAATGGGAAAGATTTAATCAAAACTAATCGACATATACTGATATAGATGAAGAAAGAGCGAGTGGTGAGCAGTCTGTGCAGACAGAGGAAGCAGATTTCATTTGAATATTTTCCGCAAACCTCTTTTTCTGAGAAAACTCGCCTATGTTTCTCAAGATATTATTAGTCTTCTTTATGCCAGTCATGTATTCAATGAACATTTGCGAGTGTGGTCTTAAAATGCCCTAAATGAGGCAGAGCTGAAAATGGATTTGTTAATTTGATCTTTTCCAGGCTGGATGCATCACACGGTGGAACAGCTCGGAGAGAGAGCCAGCAGAGACAGCTATGCCATCCAGTGTCTGCAGAAGTCTCTGGAGGCCGATCCCAACTCTGGACAGTCCTGGTACTTCCTTGGCAGGTGCGTCACTCACACATGCGCACCACAACAGCACGCTTTAGTTAGTGTCATATTAAATCTGAAATGAAATAATAAGTAAATTTTCAATGTGAAAAAAGTGTTGAAAAGATCTCTGTGTTCCACTTGTGTCTCCTGCAGGTGCTACTCTAGTATTGGGAAGGTCCAGGACGCCTTCATCTCCTATCGGCAATCCATAGACAAATCAGAGGCCAGTGCAGATACCTGGTGCTCTATAGGGTGAGAATCTAGTTCACATGTCTTAGCATATATTTAACTAACTAATTTAAACTTTTTCTACCTTCAATCTTAATCAAGTCTTTGCTTCGGTTACTTGTATTTCTTACATTCCCGTTGGTATTTGCAGGAAAACTATTTAAGTTATCCATACTACCCCCCCTTCTCTGTGTCCGTATCCCATGCTTCATCTTCTTCTCCTTCGTCTCCTCAGGGTGTTGTACCAGCAACAGAACCAGCCCATGGACGCTCTGCAGGCCTACATCTGCGCCGTGCAGCTCGACCACAGCCACGCCGCCGCCTGGATGGACCTGGGCACGCTGTACGAGTCCTGCAACCAACCGCACGACGCCATCAAGTGCTACATCAACGCCACGCGCAGCAAGGGCTGCACCAACCCCGCCGCGCTAACCCACCGCATCAAATGCCTGCAGGTGAGTGGTGCTTATGTCACATTGTTTATTTAAACAAAAGCGGTGGCAAACACAGCCAGCGTGGATATCAGTGGTGAAAAATGGTAACACTCTTCGTGATGGAAGTCAATAACAGGCAAAATTAAACATGTTTGGAGTGTCTGTGGATGTGGATTGTGGGCAGAGGATGTGAGTAAATGCCACACACAGCAGACAACAAAAGCCATCAACTGAAATCTCTTATTGTCTCTCCTTAACCTGGGCCCTAAAATTTATTAGGTAGTGTTTTGTTTTTTTTAACATAGTGCAAGCACTTTTTCTGAAATCGACTAAAGCTAAAACTTCTGTCCCTCCGTTGACATCTCTGCAAGGCTACGAATCACCAGGGTTTGCCTTGTTTTTGGGATTATATATCAGAGGTAGTCACAGATTTAACAACTGGGGTTATTAGCAATCCCCATATGTCATGATAATTTATTCATCTATATTTTTGTGTCAACAGTGTCATTTTCCTTTACATATGCATGAAGGAATGTTGCATTTCCACCAGTTAAGTTATGTTAGCATATTTCATTGCATTAAGACGAGCTCCTTGGCTCGTTTTAATGGACCTGTGACTGTGTTTGGGTTTACTGTTGCTGAATGTCATCCAAGTAGCAAAGTCTCCTTGTGTGGTCGATACTGTTCCATGTTTTAGGGATGTTAGCCAGACAAAGACACAAGTTTGCATATCGCTGTCAGTTTCCAGATTAGCTTCACTTGTGTTATAACCTCTACCTACTTACCATTGCTGATCATTTCCTTGTTTTGAGGTCATCGTTATTTAAAAAAAAAAGCCTTGTGTTTTTATTATTTTTTTGTTTTTTCACGTCGTTTTCCATTCCCCTAGGCTCAGTTGAGTATCCCCCAGCTCAGTAGCCTACAGAGTAAAAGTAAAATGCTTCCTCTTATTGAGGAGGCATGGAGTCTACCAATCCCAGCTGAGCTAACCTCCAGGCAGGGAGGCCTGAGCAGTGCACCACAGCAGGTGAGAGACCAGATAGAGCAACTTACACCTACCACCCCCTTCCCTCCCCTCCCCTCCCCTTTGACTGAGTGCACACTCATAATGCACACACGAACGGTAACGTTCACACATACAGTACCTGCGAGTCGACACGTGCACTGTTGTACACACTGATGGGTAACACTTGAGCTTAACTCCACTTTGTTTGTGTGAGTGTGTGTGTGAATGCAGATGTCTGGATGACGACAACATGCACAAAAAGACTCCTAAACATCAAATTATTTTTCTCACTCCTCTGGAACACTGATGGAGACATTGTTATGTCATTGTTAGCACACAGTTTATGTTTCTATTTATTCAAATGGATAAATAAATATTTATTTATTTAATATTTTATTTTATTTATTTATTCTAACGGATAAATAAATACTAATAGATCCATGGCTGCCTTATGGCATTTGTTTTGAATGTGAATGGGGCCCAGCCAAGTGTTACCCAGCGCTGCACTCACCTCTCCTCTCCACGGCACAGCAGCCTCACAGCTTCACCCATCACACTCAATACAAATCAACAAAGGCTCTTTTTAATTAATTTTCAATTCTACATTTTATTAATCCTGTGCTATTTAGGATTACAACCCCCCAGCTTTAGGTGGACGTGTACCGTCTCTGCGCTTAATTTGCTTTGGTTTAGTCTTGGAGCGATGTGATGAAATGAAATTGCTTTAGTTCGCTAAGTAGCTATAAATTCTCACACTCGTTGATGTTTTTGGCTTTTGATGCTGCCCAAGTGTGATTCGTGAATTCGAGCTGCCATAGAGTACACCCAGGCTTCCCAATGGCTTAGCTCCGTTCATCAAATCCCTTCCATTCAGTAGTTGTGTGTGTGTGTGTGTGCGTGTGTGTGTGTTGCATTGTTGACTTATAACATTATGTGCTGGTTTAGCATTATTGGCTTGGACTTTATGTCTTTATGCTGATTAAACTAAAAACAAAACTAAACAGAGATTTTAGCATCCATATGAATGTGTATATAGATTAATGGACAACACCTGGAAGGACATGTAGGAAATGACCATTCAAGGCCTTATAGTGATGCTACCGTCTCTCCTCTTAGAAAATAGCAGTGAGGTTCTGTTGAGCGTCATCTGTAAGACGTCGCCTCAGGCTCTTTCAGAGGTGATGGTTCTTGTAGCCTTTTGCTTAAGGTTGAGTTGTGCTACAGTGTTTATAAAAACCACTTGCTACTGTCTCGTGTGGTCTAAAAAGTGCAATAAACCGTACCAAGGATGCTGCAGGTTTTGATGAGAATTTCCATTGGCATTTCTCAAAATCAGAGAAATGCTCCAGCTGTCATTGCCTCTTGACAGATACACAGGAATGTCTTGCTCTTCGTGACCTGCCTGTTTGTTTAAGTGGCAACACAGAATTACAGATGCTTTTTGTTTCCTTTTTTTCTTATTCTCCCCTCTCCTTCTTGCTGTACTTTGTTTTCTGCCCTTTGCTGTTTGATGAACATGCTTGTTTACCTCCCCACTCTCCCTGCATTATATTTTATATTCTCCATTGTTCTTTTTTTTCTTATTTGCTTCACTTTTTTTGTTGTGGCCTCCTTGTTGTCTCCCTCCCTTACATTTCCTGTGCTTTCCTTTACCTGCTTTCTTGCCACCCCCTCCCCTCCAGGCTTGTAAGCCCAATCATAACGCAGAGAGCGGGGGCTCGGGCCAGTCTCTTCCTCCTCATGCAGGCTCGCTGGGCCAAGCAGAAGAGTGCCCATCCAAAAGGAGGAGAGCCTCTAGCCCTGCTAAGGTGAATACAGCAATGCTGTCATTTAGCTGCTTTCCCTAAAATGAGCAATTTAAAGTCTGTGTCCTTATTTCAATAGTCACTTCCTAAATGTCATACATGTTTGAATCAATCTGCAGGGTGATTCATGGGCCAATAATCCAGCACAGCAGCCAGTTCCCAACTGGTCCTTCTCACCACAGAAATTACAGGTCAGTAATTTTGTGTTGCCTCATGTTCTTAGGTCTCTGTCTGCTACATCCAGTTGCCACTCTTAGTTAAAACTGTTGGGTTTGCTGCCGTGTGTTTTTAGATGCTGGAACAGCTGCGAAGTAACCGGTCAAACCTGAGGCCCCCGCAGCTTCAGATGTTGGAGCAGCTGGAGGCTCAGCTCGCCGTGATGCAGCAGCACCAGCAGCAGGTCAATAAAAGCAGCAGACGCACACACACACACACACACACACCTATTAGACAGTGAAAGTGGAAGACATGAAAAACAACCTTGTCCATAACAGTGAATGATGCTCATAAGTTTGGTATTCATGTATGAAATAAACCAGTTCTTCAGATGCAGATGCATATTTTTACATTTCCATGCAACTCAACTCAATATCTTTGCTTCAGTCCTTGAAGTGGTTCTCAAAACATCCAAAAGCCATACACACATACTGGGTAGTTAAAGGATTAAACCGTGTTGTTAGAATAAATACATGAAATCGTGTAGTGTTTACACACACTCGCAGTGAAAGGTCTTTGCGTGGTATTCAGGCCTGACGTGCACCACTCAAATCCTTTTCATGATGTGTTGTAGCATGCGTAGGCGTTAAACCGTTGCGGTTTGGCATGCGATGCGCTACAAGTGAGCGCAGAACTGTTTAAATATTGACCTGTAGGAATGAGATTGTGACTTGTTTTGTTCTCCCGGCAGATTGAGTTGAGGTCATAAAGGTCACCCATCTAGTTAAACCAGATTTAAATAACCTGTAGTATTACTTATTAATTTATTGATCAATTATTTCCACAGATGAGACAGAATGCCTCAGGAGGTCAGGTGCGCCCCTCTCTCCCTAATGGTCCCACCACTACCAACTCACTCCCCTCCCCCAACCCAAGCCTTCACCCCATACGCCCCCACCTGGGACCCCATCGGCTCCTGTGCCCGCCTCAGCCACTGGCCAACGGACCTGTGGCCCCTGGGACACACGGACCATTGGACTCGCTCCCCGTGGGTGATACTAGTAACAGTAGTAGTAATAATCAGCCAGGGCCCATGGCCACAGGACCCAACGGAGATGTGCCTTACCTGCAACCTGCCGGCAGCGGCGACGCAGCACTGCTACCTCACACCTGCACAAGCACGCAAACATGGGACGCCACGTCACAACAGGCCCTGCACCTAAACTCCTCTCAGGTTAGGCGTCCCTCCGCATTCAGGTTTGCTGCTCAGCTAAGAAATGGATATGCATATATTTCTGGTTTATGCTACTGACCTACTTGGCTCTGTTTGGAAGGGGGGGCGGGGGTAGGGAACCCATCAAGTGGTTTCATTAAACAAGCTGTGAAATCCCTCCCTTGACTCTCCAGTAAATTAAAGTATGCTCAGTGAAAGGACGTGTGTAATAGATGTGAGATAGCTACTTCACACCTGGCAAACTGTTGTGTGGTCATTTTTTTTAATAATGACATCACCATGTTGACGTTTTAACGCTGTTCTTATCAGCTGTGCTTCTTTGTGCAGGGGCAGAAGGGATCTGTTCCACATGCGACAGGCTCCAGCAGTGAGGGGACCCCATCCACCCACCCACAAACCCCCAACTCCACCACCCCTGTGCACACCAACAATCAAGTTGGACATTCCACTAAAGCTCCATCGCCACGGCAGCAGCCTCACAACCACCTCCCATCCCCTCCCTCCCTCCCCCACTCCTCTACCTCAGGTGGAGCAGCACCTGGTGCGTCTGCTACCAAAGATAGCAACACTGCAGCCACACCCCTCGGCAACGGCGGCTCCGAGAGCAAGGCGCCATCGCCGCTGCTGTCAGCTGATGGCAAAACGGTGCAGGCAGACAGCCTAGCCAATCACGTCCACTTGGCGGATGGCGGCAAGGTGGCAGAAAGTGGCGAGAAGCCAAGCCTTAGCGCAGACAATCCTAGACTATCTGCCCTGCTGGTTGGGGGGAAAGACCCTCAGCAGGGCGAGGGACCGTCACAAGAGACTGCATCCGCAGCATCCACCACACCGGAGTCCCACAAGAAAGTCAACAACATACACCCAGCTGTGCTGCCCTCCACCCCCCATGCGCAGGGCAGCTCAGCCGCCTCGTCGCCCATCTCTGCCATATCCACCGCCACACCCTCACCCAAGTCATCAGAACACACCCAAACAGGCGCCCACAGCCCCGCCACCGCCACGTCTGCTGCTCCAGCCGTGAATGGAAACGGCAAGGGAGGCATCTCCGAGGACTCTCAAAGCCCACTGAAGGCCGAGCCCCCCACCGTCACCAGTCTCAAAGCTACACCTCCACACGGACACAGCTCTTCGTCATCATCCTCATCTTCAATATCGATCTACCCCAGCTCCACAGATGTGCTGAAGGCCTGCAGGTGAGAACGAACCACCTCGTTGTTTTTCAGCCACATTAGTTAATATTTCAGGTTTTATTTCCTGTAGAACAAGTCTGTATGTTGTTCTTTTATCAAACTAACAGCCTAATGCTCTTTTGTCTGACTGATGGTTTCATCTGTCTCTGTATCGCGTGGAGTTTTCCACATGCTGTGCTCAGGTGCTGTGTACATTTATGTATTGTTTGCATCTAGTTTATTTCTGAATGGTTGCGTTCAGTCTTTTTCATTTAATTTACTGATGGTGCAGATGAGCACAGAATCAGTATTACCACAAGTATGTGGTTTGTTTTGAAGATGTCTCCTCCCTGTGGATTTGAAGAGGAACTACACAACCAGATTCCACTAATTATGTAACTGTAAACAACACCCAAAGCTACTGGGCACTCGTGTTGCCATGCAGATAATATTCAGCTGAATAGATGCCTTCATTTGATTGCATGTTGTTTATCAATTAGAAAATCCATAAAATGTAACATTGCATCCTGCACGTTTTTAATACGGGTGTTGGTAGATTTATAGATGTGATGCTGAATGCAAAGTCTTGGGAGGGCTGCCGTATGTAAAGACATTGTCTGCCTTTTGTATGTGCAGAAACCTGGGAAAGAATGGTCTGTCCAACAGCAGTATCCTCCTCGACAAGTGCCCCCCACCCCGCCTGCCTCCTCCACCCTCACCAGCCCTGCCCAAAGACAAGCTCAACCCTCCCACACCCAGCATCTATGTGAGTATAATTCATTAGTCGCATACAGCGTACACCGTATGACATCATTTAATGCTCTTCTTTGTGTCTCTGGACCAGCTGGAGAACAAGAGGGACGCCTTCTTCCCCCCACTGCACCAGTTCTGCACAAACCCCTCCAACCCCGTCACTGTCATCAGAGGACTGGCTGGAGCGCTCAAACTGGGTAAATGCAGTGTGTATAATACATCATGCTGCAAATAAATGATCACATTTCATGTTGCATGGACGACGTTTTGTTTTTCTAAACGACTGTGCGCCATCTCTGCAGACCTGGGTCTGTTCTCCACAAAGACGTTGGTGGAGGCCAACCCGGAGCACCTGGTCGAGGTTTGGACTCAGCTCTCTCAGCCCGCCGATGAGAACTGGGACCCAACGGGCATCAAGAAAATGTGGCGCTGCGAAAGCGCGCGCTCCCACACCACTATCGCCAAATATGCCCAGTATCAGGCTGCTTCCTTCCAGGAATCCCTGCGGGTCGGTTACGTTTGATTGGTGCGCTGTGGATTACATTTATTTAGAAGAGGGAATGTGCTGAGTCGCTGTGTTTGGTTTGTTTTCAGGAGGAGAATGAGAAGAAGGCTCTGAAAGAGCCGTCGGAAACAGAACCTGCATCAGCAGAGAGGTAACTCATGTTAGATTTTACATGTTGCACAGTTTATTACTCGGCTCCATTAGAGCACCAGGGCAATAGAACTCTTTCGCTTTGTATCATCAGCGCCGCACGCAAAAGGAGGGGACCCTTAAAGCACATCAAGTTCGGAACCAACATCGACGTCTCTGATGAAAAGAAGTGAGTACGCTAGTAAAGAGTCTCAGCATCTCACCTGTTATGTCCTGGATCTGAAATATTCCAATTCTTTTGTCCCATCCTGTCACGTGTCAAGGTGGAAGCAGCAGCTCCAGGAACTCAGCAAGCTGCCCGCCTTTGCTCGAGTTGTATCCGCCGGTAACCTGCTCAGCCACGTAGGACACACCATCATGGGTATGAACACGGTTCAGCTCTACATGAAGGTCCCTGGGAGCAGGATACCAGGTGAGTGCGCTCGACTTTCTGGGCCACTTTCTTCTCACTAAGTCTGGCATGTAGCTTTGTGGAGTGAAGAGGTTCCTCTGTCCGTATTGCCAGGTCACCAGGAACACAATAACTTCTGTGCCGTCAACATCAACATTGGACCGGGAGATTGCGAGTGGTTTGCAGTTCCTGAGCCCTACTGGGGAGTGATGAGCAACTTCTGCGAAAAGTAAGAGGAATTTGTATGTTTGTTTGTGTCTGTGTCTGCCAGTCACCAGCTCTCTGCTTCCTTTATTCACACATCCGTCTCCGCTCTGTTTCTCCTGCTCACCACTAGGAACAACATCAACTTCCTCATGGGCTCGTGGTGGCCCAACCTTGAGGACCTGTACGAGGCCGACGTGCCCGTCTATCGGTTCATCCAGCGACCAGGCGACCTGGTGTGGCTCAACACCGGCACCGTCCACTGGGTGCAGGCCATCGGTTGGTGCAACAACATCGCCTGGAACGTAGGACCTTTGACAGGTATTCAAGGAGTGTTTCTTTCTTACACTGAAGATTAGTTCATACATGTCCTGATTTTTTACCAGCCAAATGGCATCCAGAGTTCATAACCCTGTCAGAACAGATTATGTCTGCTGTGGTGACCTTTGCTGTAATGTCGAAATGCACGTTAGCTGATTATTGACCTTTTCAACTGATTACTGAGCTGATTACAAGGATTTTACTTCCTGTCTGCACCAGACAACATAATTCGACTGGAATAATGCGCTTCCATTTTAACTGTTGCACCTGTTTGTGTGGAAGTTAAATGTATAACTAGATGTTTCTTTAGACCCAAAGAAATGGTTCATTTTACATCTTCATCTTCTTAGCTCATCAATACAAGCTGGCTGTTGAGCGTTACGAGTGGAATAAGCTCCAGAGTGTGAAGTCGATGGTTCCCATGGTGCACCTCTCCTGGAACATGGCTCGCAACATCAAAGTGTCCGATCACAAGCTGTTTGAGATGATCAAGTGAGTCGCAGGATCCGGGTCTGTTTCATACGTTTCAGTGCGTCTGTTTTGGCTTTATGTGACCCGGGAGTGTTCTCGTCCCAGGTACTGCCTCCTGCGGACGCTGAAGCAGTGCCAGTGGGTGAAGGAAGCCCTGGCGTCAGCTGGCAAGGAAACGGTGCTGAGGCCGAGGACTAGGGACGAGCCGGCCCACTACTGTACCATCTGCGAGGTCAGTAAAGCGCACCGGGAACATTTCAGCATCCGGGGTGTGAATTTTAACAGGATTTCACATTTCGGGAGCTCACACTTATTTTCTAGTGGAAGATAATTGTCTCACATTATGAGTAATGCTCGACACCCTACCATGTATTACAGTGACAATGATGATGCTTTATTACATATGTGCATAACATGATCAACATGAACCCTGAAGAGAAATATATCGATGTCCAAGTGATAACCAGGAGACATTTGAGTTGGTAAATACTAATACGGTTTTTACACTGTACTCCACAGCTGCAGGCTTTATGCTGCTGACACTGACCCAGTTTTTGTTTGAGCCAATCAGTGGGTGTGTTAATGGCTGTTATTTGAATGCAAGGCTTTCATCTGTTTAGCAGAAATGTCAGTGTCCCATTAAATGTCTGCTCATGCTGTCTCCTAGCAATTTTCTACCTATGGAGCAGCTCCACTGTCTATAGATGACATCATTGCTGCAGTCGCTTTCTCTGCCGTGCTGCTTCATCCGCTTTCACAAATCGTGGTTTAGAGTTATATGTAAGAGGAATATTTCTTTGGCGAGGCAGTTTGTGTTACTCTTTAATGTGTGTGGTCTGCAGGTGGAGGTGTTCAACCTGCTGTTTGTGCGCCGCGAACTCCTGTCCAAGAAGCCGTATGTGGTCCACTGTCAGGACTGTGCGCGGAAAGGCAGCGCCACGCTGGATGACTTTGTAGTGCTGGAGCAGCACAGGATGGAGGACCTGATGCAGGTCTACGACCAGTTCACATTAGTAAGTCAACAGAGTGGAGGAGAAGTGAACATGTCATTGCTGGATGGAGGAGAAGTCGGAGACATTTATAGGAAAATGTTTTAATTACATGCATCATCTTTCTCCCCAGGCCCCTCCTCTTCATTCATCTTCATCTTGACATTAGGTGACATCTTTTTCTTCTTCTGCTCTGGAGCCATGACACCCATTCACAGGAAGTTGTATTACGAAAGAAGAAGAAGAACAAACATCTACATACACGGACCATTTCTGATATTCAGGAAAGCCAAGGCCGTCTCCCCACCCTCACCACCGCCCCTCCCATATGGCTGGTCTCCATAGTGACGGCTGGAGGCTGAGTGTGTCTGTCTATGCAACCTGTTTGAAGTGCTGGGGCCTGGCCCTTCCAGAGGGGGGCGCCACCAAGCTCGCTAACAGGACATGTTTCTCCCTTCTCCCCCTCCTCCCAGCCCCCTCTAGAGACAATGGTTCAGCCCTGTTTTAATGGAGGACTTAATCACAAACGGTTGGGAATGGGGGACAAAGGGAAGGAGTGGGATTTTCAGTGCGTGATTCAAAATGTTTTGTAGATACTTGTTAACTGTCACAACTGGCAACACCACCTGTAAAAGACTACTGACTTGACAACCTTCCTCTCCCTCCCGCTCTCTCTTTTGCTTCCGTCTTGTTTTCTATTCTGGCAACAGGAGGAAATGTTGGCTTTGATTTATGGATTTCCCTCTGATTTTGTTCTGTTTTTCCTTCTAAGGAGCACTAGCCTAACTGGTCTTTTTCTATGGTAGATAGTAATTTCAAGACTCTCTGGACAGCAAAATCTCCCAAAAAAATTTGTAATGTGAAGAGTTAGGTGATTTTCTTTCTTTCATTTTTTTACAGCTTTTATGTTTTATCTTAGTCTTGTTCTTTTCAAAACTATGACATTTTGTTTCTTAGGTAAAAAGAAAAAAAAGAAAAAAAACTGAAAAAAATTTACTAGCCAAGTCACGGAAATGTCAAGAAAATGGGTTGCACATAGACTTATGGAATAAAGTTTAATTTGTGATTATTTTTTTGTTTCGTTATGTTTCTAATCTTGATGTAAATTTACACTATTTATAAATACGTATTTATTGCTTGAAAATATTTGTTGATGGAATGCTGTTATTTTTTCCAGAATACCTGCCATTACATTTGAAGGAGTTTTGTCATTTTAACACAACTCCTTTTACATTTTCTATATATAAATAAAATTGCTTAGCAAGCATTGTACAGAAACTGACATTTAAAATTGTTTTATTGTTTGAAGAATGTTTTATGATGAGTCAATAAACACAAAGTTGTCAAATTATCCACGTGTTTTCATTCCTCAAACACAACACAGTCTTTTTATACATTGGTTTTGTAGAATTTACATAAAATGCATTAATGAAACCAGAAAGTTTATTAGATTAACATTATTGGCTGTGTGTGTAGGAGCATAGACCTGAAACCCAGCAGACAATGTAGCTGTAGACTGACACACACAGAATCCTACACTGTATGCCAGGTCCAGATCTTAGCCAGCATCTCTGATCATGTTCATCAGTCAGGGTGTGAACTACACAGAAAGCACTGACTTCCTATAATACATTAATTCAAAATGTGTGTGCTTTGCTAAGCAGAATAATAAAATCATACAATAAAGCTGTGTGTCATCATCTGTTCTGAGTAACATGGCTGCCAGCGGAGACCCAGTAGCCAGATGTAGCTGCTGCCAGCCCCACAGGATCTACACTGACTACTGAGCAACCACTGGGTGCCCGGTGGCTCTGCGGCTCCAGTTGGAGCCAAAATGGCCGTCTGGCATTCACATCTCATCCAAGACAGGAAATAATGAGGAAGAAAAACAACGTCATGCTGCCAGCATAAGACAAACATGCAGAATCCCTGCAACATGAGTGGTGTCATCAGCGGCACTGTTGATTTAATACAGTTTGTAAAGAAACACCATAAAACTCTAATACAACCCTGTGTGCTTCACTGTGATCATAGTGCACTGAAAACCATCTGAAATGTAACAAAAGAGCGGCTATGAGCACTGAAGACAAGTTGATTTCCCACTTGCACCTTCACCCATTAAATGCTCTGACAATTTCCTCTGCTGGCAACGTGTGAGAAGGATGTTTCTGCAGAATGTCAGGTCCACAGGACGTCTGAATCCACTTTCACATGGCAGGATTGATTATAGGAGCAAGGTTGTATGTTTGGTAGAATCAAAACCGCAGTAAGTTTATATTTTTAGTTTAGTTAGCTCACTTTGGTTTCTACCACCTAAATCTAGACTAAAATATCTATTATAATAATAGCTATTTCTAAGATTTCTATCATTTTGTTCAGATAAAAAACCTGGTTAAAATGCTGCTTGTTATTGTGAACATGTTGCCATTAGCTCGGTGCACTGCTGTCCCCGCTTCTATACTAAAAACAGCCAATTAAAAACTCTAATATTACAATAGATTCTTTGGATATTCAGTGGAGAGTTGATGATTTGTTCCATATGGAAACACTCACAGAAACCATGAATGCTGAAGGAATGTCAGAGCACGTAAGGAGCAAAGCAAGCGGGCAAATTGTAAGAAAAAGAACATTGACTGGTACAGGTGCGCGCGGCCTTCCAGCAGCACTCCTGCTGTCCCCCTGCTCCTGTGCTGAAACCAAGATGGCTGACTGCTGCTGCAGCGTCCATTTTCCCTGCTGTGTCGATCTGCTGCTGCTCAGATCCTGGAAAAGAAAGACGCTGGGATGAGAATCACTTTAATGACATGAGGGAGTTTTGTAAAACTGTGCACAGGAAAAACGAGATGTTCGACATTTCATATTAACGATTTGAATGCATTGTAAAACAAACAGCCACAAGAGTCGAATTCCGCTGTTGTAAATTGTCTCCCTGAAAGCATTTCCACTCTCCACCCACAAACTCTTACTTTGTTGGAGGCGCACAGGAACAAGTGTGGGCTGAAAAATCATGATTCTAGGAAACAAGATACCAGTTTTAATGTGCATGTCAGTTAAGAAGATGAACACTTCCTGTTGGCTGTCTCGAACGACAAAGGCAGGAAACTTGAGTTTTGCGATACAGTGACAATAGTGTTATATGTTAGGGGGGAGGGGGGAGGGGATGCAGGTGGCAGAAGGGAAATATAGGCTCATGTCCCCACATTTAATTCACTTACATCATCACGCGGCCTATTAAAGGGGATCAAGGTACAAAAAGTGGGAATAGTCCTTTAAGTTCCTTCTCCTTATGTATTCCACCTATATCCTCTGTAAAATCTGGCAGTGATCCAAGAGAGGTATGTGAACTCTGCTTGGCCTGCCCCACCAACCAACCCCCCATGCTTAAATCCAGACCCCCTAACAATGTCTCACTGTGTCACAGTGGGGGAAAAATGGACAGAAGGGGCAATGGAGGAGTTAAACCAGCAGAGTGAGCAGTGCCCTCCGTCCCCCCCTCATCATCCCTCTTTTTCCCCCTTTCCTTCCTTCCTGCTCCCTCCATCGCAGCCTGGCCCGCTCTCTCGTTTACGCCTTTGTGAGAAACAGAGCGAGACAGGTGGCCCTGACTGCTAATTTTAACCGGGACGATTGTCTGCCCGGGTTTCCCACAGCTATGTATAGATGCCTGCAATAAACCAAGTAGGTCACTGTGTGAGACGGTTACACACACACCTACAGACACACACACATGCACCATGACCTCTAAAAATGTCTCACACGTCCATTCATCCACTCCCACCTCTGTTGCAAATGATCCCCCCTGATTGGCTGTCACTCTCAGCCAATGGTAGAGCTTCCTGCTGCCCATTCATAAAACCCAGGGTCATTGAGGATAATGTGGTATTAAGGCACGTGCAGCTGCAATACACTACATGACTGAACTACATTATCCTGCTCCAAATTGAGAAATGGAAAAATGTCTTTATGTGTGTATTACATTTATTGTTATCTAACGTCATGCTATTAAATGAGTTTTTGTCAGCTACTGTCAGCACATTGTTGCAAACAACAACAGCTTCTGCATTTTTTTAGGCAAATTGTTTAAATTGGAAGTTTTGAATGTGTCCTTTAAATATTGGCCCCGTTCAGCCCGACACAGAGATAGCACGTTCCTGTGGGTTTAATGAGTAATGAGTCGCGCCACTAACGCAGCGATTATCTCTACTACTGCTCACTCCTCCCTCCATCTTTAAATGCCCTAACATACACATACACACTTAAATTCATCTCAGTGTTTTCTTATGTATTTATGCATTATTACCACTGCAAAAAACACTTATCCTTATGACACTTTTCCGATACTGTTAATAATTATGGGATGTCTGTCAATGTCCTACATGCAAGAAAAAATCTAACCACAGTATGAATTGAATGATGTGATGTGAGGCATGTTTCTGATGGGCTGTCCAAGATAACAAAAAAAAAAGAGAGGTGCTACCCATTACCATGGAAACGGAGAGTAATTAGCACAGAGTGCTGTTCAGAGAAAAGGAGAGAGTGAGAGGGAACATGATTTTGTGCGTGTGGGATGTTGGCCGGCTTTCAAGGGATGAGCAATGAGAGGAGAACAAGGAGATGAAGTAACAGCAGCAGGTTTCAGGTATCATTACACGCAGACAATAACTCCTCCTGTGCCCACTCAAAGTTCCACTATTGAATTTGAATAAGAAATTTGCAGTTAGTTGCGCTGGAGGAAAGAGTCATGCAGATTTTCCTCAGTGCTGCTCTGCTCAGACCCCCCTCCGTCAAAAAAAAAGCTCCACTGCATGTTAAAACAGGGACTGGAACTGGAAAGCTGGGTTCAGCTGTTGGCCCGGCACACGCTGATACAGTCCCCCTTGTGTTTTGGATGTATCTGTCCATCTGTTAGTCATGTGACGCTAGTTTCACTGCTGTGATTTCAGATGAAAGTTGGACACAGGCGGCGTCTTAATGTTGCGTTCCAGCTTTTGAACAAAGAAGCAAACGGCTGCACGAGGCTGTACTTATTATTTCTGATGTATTTTCTCATAGGCTCACAATTGATCCTTTATAGTGCCATTAGTGAAGAATAAAAGTCTTTACATTTCAAAATAAAAGGACATGATTGCTTGTAGAACATTAATTTCTTGACCCTGTATTTACAAAATTGACTCAGGATGATGTTGTTAACCAGAAATATGCTGCTTCATATTCATACATGTCTACTCACTGGCACAAGGGCAGCAGCAGCCAGCTTGTGAGCTGTGGGTCACAGGTTCGGATCCTTGCTCCAGGGGCCCTAAGTTGACCCCTGAAAATAAACTTTGCTGCATCCGCCCCCTCACAGAACTGCTCTGTCTCCCGCGTCAGCCAACGCTACAGTATATCTAATCCAAAAGTAACCATTAATAACACAATGCTTGGTGCATTTCAGCGGACGCGAGCACTCAAAAACACCCACACAGTTGGCACACTATTCGCTGCCGTTCTTCAAGCATCGGAGGACTCCTCAATCACTCTCTTCTCTGCAACGGCTAATGGCAGCCAGGAGCCCACAGGCGCGTATATGCTAAAGAACAATTATGCAGATGTGTGCTAAAACCACTTTGGTGGTATAATCCAACAATCAGTCCATTATAGTAATTGTCGTTAGCAAGTGGGCGATTATGGTTTTGACAGAGATACTGGAGAACACGCAGGGCTCCGCTGGTTTTATGCAAATGTGGCGAGCCCCGTTTAATATGTCAGATATTATGTCGCTACACTTCTGAAGCTAACGACGACGTGTGTGTGTGTGTCACCACCTGATGGTTTACAGGCAGTTGTTGAAGGCAAAAAAAAAAAAAAGAATTTCATAAAAATGATGCACTGAATTCAGTTTTAAAGGGACTGAATAGAAATGATTAGTGTCTTTCTTCTGCAGAACTAAGTTAAACAAATCTTATGGAGCTAAATGGAGAGCAGCTGTAACGCTCCATAAACAGAAAGCTCCATTTGTTGGGTTGACCGTACTTTAAACAGTCCTCATGTGTGATTTGTAAAAATTATTGGCCCATTAACATATCGAGCTTGAAATGGGGGGGTTTGGTGAAACATCAGTGGAAGGGCAAATTAGAGTTACATGGGGTCCAAACCACGTATTTCTAACCACAATGTTAACCCCCAACCCCAATCAGTTTCTCTCAGTCCCCAAAGCAATAACGAGAAAAGCTTCAAAAGCACAATGAGCAGAAACGTGACAGATTTATAGTGTTTCTGTTGTATCTCTCATACTTGTTGGTGTTCAGGGCGTCTGGCCACTTTGTCCAGTTGTAACGCATCAGCTGGGAGCTTATGGATGTCATGTGAGGAGGCAACATGTCAGCAGCCCCAATAATGTGGTTAACTTAAAGAGGAAGACGAGGAATGTATCCTAAACTCAACCCCGGCCCTCCTCCACCCCTTCAGTCATCGCTCCTCCGCTGGGTAATCGCATACCACAAACACAAGAATTTCCCCCTCTCTCCTTTCCAGGCTGGGGCTACCCCCCCACCTCCCTCCGTCTATGGCGTCAAGCTGATGAACCAGGAACAAACCGGAAGCTTCTGCATTCAAAATAAAACTGTGGCCTGAGTAAATATGCAAGAAAAAAATGTGGAAAATGAATAAATAGGCTACACGACTTATACTGTTTTATTCCCAATTAAATAAAAAGTAAAATTATATATAAAGTATCTGAAGTTGTAATGTCATTATTCAATTATTGCTAAAATATCAACATCGAATTAACTAATAGTTTTCATCATATCATATCTTATACAATAAATGTAATATTTGTGTCTTCTGTAGTCTAATTGTTTATTCAAAAACAGTTAGTTGGGTGATATTTAGATGATATTTGGGTAAAAGTAAATGATAAGAAAAGTAAACATTTACATTGAAACTGATAATGGTTTAAAATAAAACGAACATATAAAAACACGAAGTAACTTACTGACTGTGAAATGGATAAAGTACATAAAGTACAGTATTTCCTTTCGGTCACGCTTACAAACCTGTGCGACCATTATTTTTTAAATATGTAATCGGAAGTAAGCGTCTCGCTGCCGCTCGCTTGACACTGGTGGCGGCGGTTCACAGAGCGGCTTTGAGAGCGGTTCCCAAACTGCTCTTAATGTGAAAAATACAGAGAAAAAGCTGGGCGCATTCCTGAGACCCAGAGACATCCATGTCCAACCGTGACAGACAGAGCTCGTGGACATGAACGGCCTCGCGCGGGCGCGCGCGTGTGTGTACGTGCGGGCATGTGCGCGCAAACTGTGCGTCTCTGCGGGGGTGGAGAGCTTGGAGACCACACACTTTGCGCATTGCCCCCCCCTCCCACACACACACACACACGGGGCCAAGCAGCACACTTGGCCTCAAAGTAACGAAACATTTAAGTTGGAAAAAAGAAAAACACAACTGATTGCTCAACAACACCATAGATGCGTGTCTGTTTTTTAAAACTCTATTTTGGGGCGTGAAAATAAGCTTTTTAACCAAGTGAAGAGTCTGAAATGTGCTCCCTGGAGAAGCCCCGCATGGCCAAAGCAAAGCAGAAGCGAGATGATAAGGTGGACTTTGGCCAAAGTGAATAATCAGTAACGCAACTAGAGCCGAATAAACACACTACTCATTGTTTTCACGTTTTTTCACCGCGATCACACGCCGCGTTGCGCAATCTGCATGGAAAGGCTGTGGTCGGCGGAGCGGTGCCGACGAACGAGAAAAAGTCTGTTAAACTTCCCTTTTTCTCCAAAACTGCAACAACGACACGGCGAGGCTGGATAAAGTTGCTAAAGCCTCCCGGGAACAAACGGTGCCGTCTGAAAAGCGGCTCCACTTACCGTAGCTGGGTCTGCTGGCCGCATGTCCCCATGAGAGCGCAGTGTATGTGCAGGAGACGCGCGCCGACACTAGTGGTCGGAAGCGCAGCGCGACACGTCAACGCGTGTTGAGTCTATATCATAAGGGGGATTCTTCAGCTGCTGCCTGCCTCAGTGGTGCACAAACTGGGGCCCGGGGACCTGCGGGGGCCACGAGGCGGCAAAATGGGGAGTTTTCAGGTCGACTTTAACAATCCACAAGTGGGTTCTGGGACAAAATGTGACTACTGTTGTTTGTTAGGATAGAAATGATCTTTGTGTGAGGTTTGGTCTCGAGGATTCATGTTGTAAACATATCACAGTGTTCTCACATTATACGCCTGTGTATAAATATATATTGTGACTCAAATAAAATAGCACCAGTGTGCAAGAGCTTTGTTTTACATTTTACATTCTATTCTCTCATTGTTTCAAAAAGCATGTGGATGAACTAAATCTTTTATTTAAGAAATCATTAACTCAGTGGTGAATTACGCTGCGATGCTCCTCTTTTTATGGGTCACCTGGTGATTTAGTGTGTAACCTTCCTGATTATTAAATTAGCATAATCATTACATGAGAAAACAATATAGAAACATGTTTATAATGCACTAGTAGGTAATAAGAAATATTACAGTGATCTATCTAGTTTTTAAATTACCTGCAGTGATAGCTATATATATAATGTCCCACAGAGATGTGTGGATGTGAAAGAACAATGCAAAGCATAGTTTGTCAGTCCTCTATCACATCACATCACAATCTGACATTACACTAAAACACAGAATCCCTCTCACACACACACACGCACTGCACAAGCTGCATCTAGGGAGTATCACTCTTCTTTTTCTCTCAGACGACAACTTGAAAACACAAGCAATCCTGTGTGTGATTTTCCCACCCTAACACCTTCTGAAACACGCACATGCAGCCAGTGAATGAATCCCGCAGCAGCAGCAGCAGCCGCAGCAGCAGCTCGGAGCACGCTGCTGATTTTAATTGAACAGATAACAGACTGTTTTTGTCTGCAGTGGAAGGAAGCCCGGAAGATTTTGTACTCCTCCTGCTGCTGCCTGCTGCACTGAGGAGACAAACGGCTGGCATCTCTCTCTCCCTCTCTCTCTCTCGCTCTCTCTGCAGTGGCTCAAACACTGAAGCATGGGTTGCATGGGATACAGACAGGCATACAAATGGGCACCGAAGCGGTATGTGCACATACATCGCATGCAAAAACACAGAAACATCAAGTGCTTACCAGCAGGCTTCATCCAGACTGTAAAAACCCAGAGCAAAGCCGATAGCAGTGATTCGCCTCTTCATTTCTCCTGTTGCTCTCATCTCTCTCTCTCCTCACACACTTTCCATCTGTCTCTTTCACTCTCTAGCCCTTTCTCTTATCTTTCCCTCCCTGTCACTGCCACATCCTACAGAACCCCAGCATCCTCCTCTCCATCCCTCTCTCTGCTCTCCACACTGATCTTTTAAGTCTACCAACCTCTCCACTGATCAATGGACAGCCGGTGAAGCAAGCTCTGCTGCCTCCACCTCCCCCAGCTTTGAGAGCGTGTGTCTGTGTGTGTGTGTGAGTGTGTGTGTGTGTGTATGTGTGTTTCACTGCGAGGAGAGGAGGCTTCCAACCCACACACCACTCTCCAGAGCTCTCAGCCTCCACAGTGCCTCATCAGTTGACCACTCCACACCCCTACGCATCAATTGTGTGCATGTTTGTGCACACCTACACACGCAGGAGGGCCATTAATAGCAGAGCCCACTTTTCATTGTCACCTAAAGTTTATTTTTTGGGGGGCTATGTCTTAAGAAGGGCAGCAAAGCATCCACAGCATCCTCAGCAGCAGCAGCAGCAGCAGCTCTGTTCACCTGTGACTCATGTTGATTGTGGCTCAGCAGCAGGAAAAGGCAGCTACAGGTTACAGGGCAGCTCAGAGCAGCTTACGTTGCTTTCAGCATAACCGAATGTAACCGAAACAATCACTTTTCCTTATTTGTCTGCAGCAAAACACTAAAGCTGAGAAGAAAGTCACAATTTTCCACACCCTTTTGGAGATAAACTGACTGGATGTGGCTCCGTGTTACTTCAGTTCGAAGCATTCAGCAGCTCGGGCTAATTTTGAATTAAGAGAATCTGAACAACCTGCTCTGCAACAAGGTTATAAATAGTGATCTATATTCATCCTGTGCCTGCTGTGTGAGGCGGAGAAGCCATCAGATGAGAAGAAACTGTAGCATCACCAGGGGTTAAATGTAATAACAGCAAAGAAATTACCGGGTTTGAGGCCCCACGGTGATAAACTATGGCCAAAAGACAGCAGCGTCTTTTGCAGCTGCAGAGCTACGTCACAGGAAGCGGGCAATGAGCAGTGATTGGCACCATGGCTGAACAGGTAAAGAAGCCTGAATGACAGCTGATAGATGCTACATCAACAAACAGCAGGGAGTGTGAAGGTACAATTAAAGCACAAAGAAGCTGGAGCTACTTTTAATTACACTCCCATCCACAGTATCTACGTCCACATGTGCACAGGAGCCACTAAAATAGTCTGCAACCTACAGAGCTCGGTGAGAGGGAGATACTTACACAACTATGGAGGCTCAGAGGCGCCAGCGGCAGCAGCAGCAGCTCAAAAAGGTTTCATCATATCAAACCACATAGGTCGTTTGCTTGTGTGCAGCTGGTCTGCTGGATATTGGAATTTTAATGACACAGTGAGGTACAGCGTAACTCAATGACCATGTGATATTGCTATGGCATAAAGTTATGGAGCCTACATTTCCCAGAATGCAACGCAAGAATGATTTTTACACCTCGTTTGAACCTTTTTTCCTCATTAATGCCCACTTTGTCAGTCCAGAGCCACAGAAACATCCATATATTGAGTCTTGTTGCTCGCAAACTCAACTTCATGTGTGTTGGTTTGCAATCAGTAGTAGCAGAATCAATGTGCTGTGTAATAAAATCATTTTTTAGCTGTTAACAGAGACGGTAGCTGCACTGATTAAATGTTGTCATTGTACCGTTGTTTATAATAGCTCGAATGTTTATGTGCACATCATTACCGACCCTAGTATAACAGCTTCTACATGTTGATGTGTGTTAACACGCGGTATTGATGCATCTTAACACCAGCTACTATTCATTTCTTTTTTTAACCACGTCGCCACATGAAGTGTCTCCTGTGTATTTGTAGGTATGAAAATGCACATAAACAGCCTGAACGTAAACCCGGCAGGGATATGATCTGGTATCCTGTGTGCATGTAAAAGCTCTCATTTAGTCATAGTGTAGGAGAGGTGGCTCTGTAAACTGCCTGTCTGCGCCCGAGTCATTTACATAGGTAATGGCAGGGGTAGTGCTCAAAAATGTGTGGGGGTGGAAAATATACAATCCTCCACCAGCATACAAAAACAGCCAGTGAGGGAGAGAGAGAGAGGGAAGAAAGACAGAGAGGCAGAGGGGGAGATGTAGGTGTCAGGCTCCTGAAGCACTCTAAAATGATGGGTAATTACATTTCAAATTACCGATTGGAACAAGAGCGAACTCCCTGACTTTGGTGCACAGGGAAATGCATTAAGACCACTGAAATCAGTGAGCAATAGGTAATTTCTAGAATTCCTGTATTTAGGCAGTGCTGATTTGCATTGCTGAAAATACCAACTTAAAGGGCCACTTCACTAAAAAACAAATTGGGCATTTTATTTTGGAAACTTCCCAAAGCCGTCCGTGGTGTTACAGACTTTGAGCCAGTCTGATAATCAGTGACTTAGTCTTGTACAGATATATTTCAACTGACGTTGAAAGTTTTTACCAAAATGTTTTGCAGCCTAAAAGTTTGTTTGTAATTTAAATTAATGTATTTAATTATATAAAAAAAATAACCATTAAATCCACTCGATCAATGCAAATGTAAAAATGAATCCGAATGCTGCTGTAGTGAGTCCAACAGGCTGTGTCCTGTGCAGCACCTCGTCTGCAGGTGTTTCTATACCAGTCTTAGGTGGGCTGTGAGTTTTTTCCTCTCTATATTTCTTCTCATTTTTGTGGCTCCCTGGTTGACTGGTCAGATTGTTGCTATGGAATGTGCTGTGGGACAAAAGGAGCGGAGATCCAGAAACTCACTGACCTCCTGGAGAGGCCTCACACTCTCTCTCTCTCTCACTCAATTTGTCCACTCTCTCCCTCTCCCTGCATGTTAGGTATTCTCTCTCTTCTCCTTTTCTTTATGTGAGGCTTGTTTTCCCTCTGTGGTTTTCTTACTTTCTCTGTTTCTCACTCGCTCTTTCTGTTAGGCTGCTGTACTTTGATGTGATGCTGACCCAGGTACTCTCACTTGGCCTCTTTCTTCATTCTCTCTCTCCCTCTCTCACACACACACACACACACACACACACAACTTTTAACACGCGCTCACACACACACACACTCTCATACAGGAATGTGTGGGAATCTCCCTCTGGCTACCTCTGTAACCTGCATCTGAAGCTGGTGAGGGGCCAAGAAGCCAACAGACCCAGGAGACTGAATGCAAATAGTGGAGAAGCTGGTTGGCTGCCTGGCTGAGATCAAAGATCCTCTCCACATAGCTCAACTCTACTAGACATGCATGAACAACACTCGCTTCCATGCACAGTCTGCATGTGTGCATTTGTGTAGGTGTATTGCGAGTGTATGTATCTGCACGTGCATGCAGGCCTGTGTGTTTCTGTTCGTGTGTGTGTGGGCAAACCAGCAGCAGGATTGTGTGGGTGCGAGTGTTAAAGCAGTAACATTCATTTTAACATGAGTTCATACTTTCGAGGAATTTGTGCTTCAGGCAAATGAGTCATGCTGAATAAATGATGGCCGACCTTGGAGGATGCAGTTTCAAACATGCACTCTCAGGTAAATAAATAAGATCAATCAAATCTTTTCTTTTTTGTTCTCTGTTGAGAAATATGTATTTAATCACATCCAGAAGCTTTGCAATATTCTCATCTGTGTCTTTGTTTGTGTGCAATGGAACAAGTGAAGCTGTTGTTCTGCACTAAAACCGAAATGAACGAAGCTTCAACACGAAGCTGTACGCACAACCAAAAAGCTCGAAAAACAGGAAACGGCAGCACTGAAGCATCCATTCCTGTTCAAACCCCTGCATTTGTCAGGGTGTGTACCAGCTGACTGTATGGTTGAATCCTAACGATAGAACAAAGCAACAATAGTGAGTTGTCAGGCGCACTCGTGCTCTCCAGAGGATGAACACTCACTTACTTTGCAGAAATATTCTCGCAGGATAAAATTTCCACCATCGAGCCACATTTTCAGCACTTCACATGCATGACGCCTTCATCAGATTTTGAGAAAGTCAAATTGAAAATTTGCATCACCAGTGGCAACCATGGCAACTCTTAGCAGGCAAAAGCACTCACAACACTTATGCAACAATCACAAACTGTATAACATGCAATTTACTAGTGGGAAAAAAACCTATTTCTTATTCACAGTGCTAAAACATGCAGAGGTACAACATGGTTTCTGGTGCAGCAGTTACAGTTGTGTCGGACAACACAGATGTCCACCAGTCTCCGGTTTCTAACAATGCATCCTTAAAATACAAGGGGAATCTGAATTGTGGATCCGCGAGGCACAGTCTTCATGAAGTAATGCTGATGTGGTTGCAGAATACAGAACACACCAATGTGCTGGAATCTACTGGCAGTGATGCGATGTGCTTTAAAATGAAGCTGTATTAGGTATGTTTTTAGTAGAAATATGCTGCAGAATGCTTCCTGATGTTGAGAGGTGTTGTCTGTGTCCCAAACGTACTGAACCGCCTGCCAGCAGTGCAGAGATATTTCCCTCTACGGGGAAGGCTTTTCAGCAAATCCTCGCTTTTTTCACCAGCCAGGTTATTTCTGCTCGACTGTTTTGTCGCTTCTTACTTATTGTAATTCCCTAAAACTTCTACCTACAGGGCTGGATGGGCTTTGTTGCATATTATAGCTCTAAATCGTAATTTTTAATGTAATCAACGATCAAATCAAAACATATATTTTACTGACTAGCTTTAATAAAAAATATTTTTCATACAACTAGAGAATGTTCTTATATTTGCCCTTATGTGGGGAGCTGCTGTTGGCATCTCCTGTGATCCAGACTCATGGAACAGCCTGGCAGAGATGTTTGCTTCTAAAAGGAAATTCTTGTTTACTGTAACCCGATAATGACTAATACCTAAAAGGCTGTGCAGAATGTGGCGGAGCAGAGCAGATGGTCCCTGTAGCAGAAATAAAGAGATTTACAAAGGAAAGAAAAACAGTTGAGCAGGTCTATTAGCTGCTGACACAGACACTAAATGCTGTTTAACTCATCCCCAAGACTGCAGGAAGCTGGAGTAACGTCCGCACACTAACAAGCGCAAAGTCTGCTGCCTGCTGGTGGTGGTACGACGGGGAAGAAATCTGGGGAGCATCAATGCACCCAAGTGCACGTGAGCTGCAGTTGAGAGTTGAGGCCAGTCGGTCTGTGTGACAGCTCGCATCAGCAGCAGTCGAGCTTAGCCTGAGTGTACACGGATGGGTTTGCCGTCCTGAAAGCCCCGAGGGGGACGACATGTCAGCCAATCATCTCCTACCTGACTTAAAGCAAGCTAAGCTTTGTCACTAAAGCCTGTTCTAACACCATTTAAAGTTGTAGGTGCTTCCAGCTGCTGGTTACTGTACTTTGTTAACATCCAGGTGAAAGCTGATGTGAGATTATGCCTATTTTCTGTGTCTCGATTCATAATGCACCATCTAAAATAAGCCAGAAGTTAAGCAAACTAGAATTTGGAGAGCGATTTTCCTTAATATACTGTAAGTGAGGAAACAGCATCAGTCTATAAGAAAAGAAAGTTTTATTTCCCATAAGTTTCCTGGTGGTACTGTTAATGTTCAGTGTTGCCATCTGTCGGGGTGAGGAGTCAACAGAGATATAGACAAATTGTTTTTAAAGTGTGCATCGTGTGTAGATCATTTCTCCTCCACCAACATGAGCAGTTACGTAAAAGCAACCCGGACTGACAGAGAAAGTAGAGATGAGTGAGGGACGGAAGAAAAAAAAAAACGCACACACACAATCAAATCATCAGGATTAAATATATTAACCTTCCCGGTTGAAAATGTGAATTGTTAAATTTAGAGCGGAACACGTTCAGACTGTGCCACAGATATATTGGAATTTGCAATCCGCCTTAGGCGAGTACACCTCAGTTAATGAGCGTGTGTGCTGAGACACAAGTAGGTAGGAAAATTGTGCTTTTAATTGGATTTAAGTGCCTAAAATGAAAAAAAAAATAAATGAAGTGCATAAATGGGATTTAATTGAAAAGCAGCAAACAAACTGCTGTGAAAATGCTCAACAAGCAATATGAATAATTACTGATAGAATATATAAATGTTTATTTGTATAAAATATGAGGGGAGGTTTGTCTGCTCGCCTTTTAATAGTCTTTTCATTAGCTTCATCTTCAACTGAATTAAAGAAGCTCGGCTTTATCGGGAAGAACATTCAGACACATCTCTGTCAGAATATTTATGCTTTATTCATATTAAAAGATCTATTTTCATTTTTGTCTCATCAAGAAAATCTGAATACATCTCACTTGGGGAAAAAACAGACCTGTTAGATGATATTCTCTGGTATAGTGAGATTTAACTGTATTCTTTAACATCTTCACCTCCCACTACGAGGACAGATTCATCTCTATGCAGAGCAGGAATCGTATGTGTCCTGAAACGCTTCTCTCTGTATGTGTGCGTCTTGTGTACGAGAGGAGCGATGAAGAACACATGGGGCGCGTGGGCGTCCTCTGGCAAAGAACAGCCACCGTTGCCTCCTTTACAACAAAGACAAGAAACACTACATTTCATATCAGCCAGTGAGATTCTCCACATGAAACTGAGGATGTCATGGATCTGTCAGAAAGTCAATCTGATTTCTGATGGAGCTGTTCGCGAAAAACAACACGCGGCACCTGTTCTTTTTGGATATTCTTCAAAACACCAGAAATCCATAAACTGTTTACTTGCAGAGACATTTCTCACTCCACAGTAATGAGTCAGACTCCTGCATTATTATGTCCGCTGTGGTTTTATTGGGTGTGTTATGTGTATTGAGCGATGACCTCGTTGAACAACAGGAGTCAGAGCGTCGAAGGCCGGATCCTCGGTTTATCCTCCTTTATTGGAACCCGCGCCCGTCGAGTGAAAGACATTTTGTTGAACTCTCATACGTTTGTTTCCCTTGATGGGGTGGACAAACACAAATTCGAACAGTCTGCGTTCCGGCACACCCTCACACACACACACACACTCACACACGCTCACACACATCATGGCTGTTGAGTGCAAAGTGAATCATTGTTCCAGACAATATCTCTGTCAAACATTGTGGCCTTGACGGAGAGACACTGGCAGATCCACAGAGCCATGGCAACAGTCAAGTGTGAAACCCGCTGATGAAAAGAGTGTGTTTGTGCTTTACAGAAATTGGTTGGGTAATTTCTGCATGGCGTGTGCTGCGATGGCTGAGGAACGATGCAAACACAAAGCTGATGGGGACATTAAATTCCAGTAAGAAAGCAACCCTTTGTTGGGTGGTACCGAACTGACAGGGTGACAACAATTCATTCATTCTCGCTCTTAATGGCGATAATAATTCTGCTCCACGTATTTCATGTTCAAGATACTGCAAGCTTATAAATGAACGAAGAGATTATGAATCATATGAATGCAACATTTTAATGTACTGGTCAGTGCAATGGATTAAAATTCAAAACTGAAAAGTCTGCCAACACCTCCTTTGTTTCCACTGACAGCATGAGCAGAGATAAACGCACTCATACTGTACGTCTAAATCCATTTTCTTTAGAGCTATCCCTCGCTTCTTCGAGGAGGATAATTCACATGCTCGTTTCTGCAAAGTCCTGCTCTACCTGGGCAGCTTCGAGGTCCCGAAGCTTTTTGCTGTGAAAACGGCAGCACGTGTGAAGCAAAAATATGTGAAAAGAAAATGTGAAAAAAGGGGAAAATGTCATAACAAAACAGCACACAGACACACGCACAAGCGCGCACTCACTTAGGACAAGAGTCAACAAAAGCTGAGCGTGGGCGGAAGTGGTGAAGAGGCGGAGGAGGAGGAGGCGGGGGAGGAGGTGGAGGATGCTGGCGATGAAGAAGAAAGGCTGCTGGATGCCCGATGCCGGGGCGTTCAGGCTGTGGCACATTACCTAACAAACAGAGAGCCTGCATGCATCAGATGGATGAATGGCGGACTCTGTCGTGTGTAATAACTACAGCTGAACAAGGCGCAAAGTTCTGAAATGTCGAAAACGTCGACAACAAGTTCAACACTGAGGAGTGCGCTCGTGTGATGTCCTCCTCATTTGCTTGTGTTAAGTCACGATTGAACTGTAAAATCTAAACAGTGGTCATTAATTAATTAAAGAAAATCTATTGTCACATGTAGCATGAATAACGAGATACCATTCATGGTCTCCAGAGGATGTAGCCAACATTTGACTATTCATCTAGTCCTCTATCAGGTTTAGACATATTGTAATTTAAATTTTGATTGATTGAACATGTCATCAAATTTATTAGGTTTAAACAAGATAAATAGCTCAACCCATCGATAATAGATACACAATTTTAATGCTTTTAATAGTCAATGAAAGGTGCAGATCTCCCTTAAATTCTGTGGACGAACGTCATGCAGGTTGTATTTATCACGCCTAACAATTATCAAAATATATTTAGAAACGCTCCAACCTGAGTTAAGGATTATTTAGTTGAGCAGGGCATTCAGTTGTTTCGCAAAGTCAACTCCACGCGAGTCACGACTCTCTTCTAAATGTGTGTATATGTGTGTGTGTGTGGGCTCTGTAACACTCTCCCTCCTGTTGAGCTACCCACACCTGTATGTGTGTGTAAGAGAAAGAGGGGAAACCGCCGAGTCAGAGACGCGGAAGCTGGACATAATTCGTTGTTTCTTTGACTTAGACAAGCGAGAGAGAGAGAAATAAAAAAAGCTAATAAATGATAATAAAAAAAAACAGCAGAGGGAGAGAATCAGGAGGAAACAGAGAGATGGGAGAAAAGAGCAAATGATAGCCAAACCTGCGAAGAGATCAGCACTGCTATGAATAAACATGAAGAGCTCAGCCCACGCAGATCTCTCCTCTTACCTCTCTTAAATACACATATGTACCAAGAACATACACTCTCTCTTCACCCTGACACATTCTCTGCTCCTCACACAACATACAGAAATGTATGATGCAGCTTCCTCTCAAAGTTTTTCTCTCAGATTTAAACACACACACACACATGACGTTCGTGCAGTTTTCCTGAATTCGTTTCCAAAATCTAAGCCGAAGAGAAAAATCAATAAAGTGTTCAAGCTGCTATTGAATTTGTTTTTCTAACTTTATCTGACTCCGGGGTCGTGGCGTGTTCTTCCTCCCTTTTGTGAAGCGTCAGGGTCAACAGTGAGGAGCTGGGCTTTAAAGATTCAAATAAACACGTCTCAACGCACGCACTCGCACGCGCGCACTTCTCATTTACAAAGTAGCATCATCTCCCATCAAGCGCTGCTGTTGCCACGGCAACGGCTGTGGAGAGCAGCCATAGGTGGGCGGCGGTGCCCGGCAGCGATCCGTCTGGAGGGCTCTCATTGGCCTCGCCGCGGTTTTCCCGCAATCCTTTGCGGACAGAGTGGCCACAACGTGACCCGATGAGGAGGTCAGGGAGGAGGTGGAGGTGAGCGAAATGAAATGGTAAGTCTGCGCACGGGGATTATTATCATTTGGCATCAGCTAATTGAGGTGCGTGTGACAGGATGAGACAGGTGTAGGGTGGAACAGGTTGAGGAAGGAAAAAGTGATAATTACGGAGGAAGCTGTGTGACAGAGGTGGAAGAAAAGCAGGTTTCAGGGATGTCAGCAGCCAGGAACAAGCTGAGAACACCAACTGTGGATGTGCTAGAGGTTCACTAAGACTGCAAGCAGCAGAGCGTTTGTCAGGGGATGACTGGATCTCTGAATTCATGTGCACATACATCCAGCATCAGCTACAGCCTGGAAAGCGCCGGAAGAAGAAGGAGGTGACGTAGCTGCCACTCACGGCAGCCTCAGCTGTGCATTGCTTGGAAACACTGACACATTGGCCTCTGCCCCTCCTTCACGGAGGCCATCTTGAACAGCAGCACTTCAATGTGGAGTGCGGGTGGGCGGGACATGTGATGAAACTGAAGACAATTAGGAGCAATTTTAAAATCTATACAGTTTCTGAGCTGATAGACCAGTTTGACCTGGGAGCCAAAGACTTGTGATGGAAGAGAGAAGGTGAGCGCAGCACCTGCACGACACGTCCGCCTATGAATACAGCAGCTCCTCATCCTGGTGACGCTCCCCGTCACTGTAAACATGTTGCCATGGCTCTAAACTTTCAGAGATGAAAATAGTCCTGAGTCGCTCGCTTTTTTCAGCCTCACAGTCTTGCACAGGTTTTGCTCCGAAGACAGCTGTAGTATTATGCTGAATGGTTTGTGAAAATGAGAAAATCCTGTTGTTCCTGTCTGAGGCAGAGGGGAAATAAAGATGTATCAGGTCGCCTTCTATTTATCCATCCTAGTCGTCATCATCCCCCTTTAGCTGCTGACCAGGATGTATAAGCCCCATAATGCTGCTGATGTATACAGAGTGTGACACAGTGTTAGTGACTGGAAGCTGTAAAACAATCCTGAGATGATGCTCATTAGAAGCTCGGTACAGTATGACCGCTGTGATTCACAGTGATTGCTGACACGTCTCCAGACTCGTTTTTCCCTGGCAATTATCCAGGCAAATCAAGGAAAATTCATCGCTCGTAGCCTGTTTGCAGCCCTGAGGATTCTTTGTTTTATTTAACCTGTTGCATTTCTCAGGTTCTATCATCAATCAGCGCGGTGACACGGCTGAATTCCTGAGTGCTGTTTGAGCCGCACGGTGTGGTGGTCAGCTGGTGTCCAGTTTCAGGTAGCCGACGCCGTTCCCAGAATGTGAAAAGGCAGGAGTGCTGGGACACACCGGGATCAGTTAGATTCCCAGCATTCCTCGCATAGTCCCTTTGACGGGAAAGCAAATAGAGAGCGGTTTAACACCCCCACTCTCACGCCTCTACGCAGGCCGAGGAGGGGAAACACTGTTTGTATCAGAGCTTATCACGAGATAACAGCAGTGCCACGCTGTGCTGGGGTCGGTCCCTTTTAATTCTCCTACAGTAGTTCAGTCAGATAAAAGCAATCATCCTGCAGACGGCGGTGACATTGCGGGCCCACTGCAGGCAGCATAATAAAAGTCACCTGGAGTCCATTCTGAGCTCCTCTAAAGCACAGCGACCAGGGAAGTCAGCTGATGTGTGGGTGGTCAGCACGCCTGTGAAGAAAAGTTGCTCACTGCTGTCACAGTCACAGTCACCAGTGAAACGAATGATTCTACATACGGGGGTACCAGCGCTGACCCCACTTACCCTGTTTATGGCCAAGTTGCAGCGTCTTTTCTGACCTATAATACATCCTGGCTGCCACGCGACATCATTTTAAGCAGCGGCTGCTCGCGGCCTCCTGCAGACACACAGTGCACCCACAGGTATTTGTCAACGGATTTACACAGACATTGTTGGCTAAATGATTTCAAACGCGGGGGGGGGGGGGCTTCAGGTACCGGTGAGAATGCATGTGTTAGAATAGTAATAACCACAGAAACACATTCGTGCCACAGATGCATGTTGGCTGTGGAGACCACTGCTCCCACTGCAGCAGTTACGTTTCTCGCCTGTAGGTGGTGAATGTTGGACTCGGACTGCACATCCAAAGAACTGGTAATTGGATGATATCTGCTGGGCCCGTCAGACACTTTGCATCCCTCATGCTGCTTATGATTTACATGTGTGCTTAATGAAGCTATACAAGCGGCGCCAGCTATAAAAGACCCCTTTAAACGCGGCACTTTTATCGAAAGCAAAGACGCGGAAACTACATGACAAACTTAAAGTGTGGCAATGCATGATTATATAGATGCAATCAGAGCCTATTGTACTGCCCACAAGCAGTCAGAAGAGGAGGACTCATCAGCTGAATTAGTCACAATGGGAATGTGGGGTTACTGATTAATGGGTTATTCAAATGTGGAAGTTAAAGAGGCCTAGTTTGGAAAACTTACATTCTCTAACTGACAATAGCAGCATATTACACCGTTTTAAAGGTTCGAACTGCAGTGATTGTGTGTGTCTATACATTTATGGTGTGCACAGCAAAGTCAACAGTAACCTGGGGGATGTATGTGGTACAGAGAAAGACTGGTGCTGACCGAAAAGGCCGGTGACATCAGGAAGCTCGCATCCCCACACACAGCCCACGCTATATGATTGACAAGCGCTGTCTGGGAAGTGCTATGCAAACACTCAAAAATGCATGAGCTCTGGGTGCCAGACAGAACAAACACACCAAATAAACAACGACGAGAAAGTGAAGGAGTACAGCTTTTAAGGTGGAGGTTACACCAACAGGACTTTTAACCTGCTTGGACCATCAGTCAATAAATCCAGCCATCGAAGCTGAACAAGCTAAAGGATGAGCTGAATTTGTTTAATTCTGATTTTAGATGTGTGTAGTGGTCGACTGACTGAAGCACCCTGCTTAATTGTGCTTACACACTCATCCCTGCTTTTTTTTTTTTCCCGAGCTGGCATTCCCCCTGTCACATGCTGCACAACATGCCTCGTGTTGCATTAGGAGTATCCAGACACAACATCTGTGTGCGTCTCTGTGTGTGAAAGCACATACCGCATCATAAATACCAATTACAAAATCAGAACGCAGCATAAACTCAGCACACTGCCCACAACACATTTGTCTGAACGCGCAGTGTGGACTGTACATCTGTTGGCCAGTCTGGTGTCTTCACAATATTTTTCATTTTGTTTGTGTTTTTTAAATTTGATATTCCCAAAGTGAGAAGGTGAACAAAAAAACAGTTAAAGACTCAAAGATCTCACCATAAATGAAGTAAAAAAGCAACTTTATACTTTCTAGAAATGTTGCTCATCACTGTTCCCTTCTTCTTACTGTTCTCTTCTGCCCTCTAGTGGATATGTCCACAAGTTACAGCAGCCAGGTCCCTCTGCTCCTGCTGAGGTTGTTACTTTGCAGTATAAAGATAATTACAAGGGTTACAATTGTTCTTTTTAAATATATATATTTGTATTTATGCATTTGTATATGTTCAACTTCAAGTGCTCTTTTCCTTCCTTTAACATTCTGTGTGACTCTCTGTAAACATTTCCAAACGCTTCCACTGGAGGGCAGTGTACATCTTTACAAGTCCACCCTTCACTTCATTCGTCTCTGTCCACTCCTGTGTTTCCCTGTCACTCTGTTGAGCAGCAGCTCCATCTTTGCTTTGATCACATTACGCTCCCGTTCCTTCACACACACACACACACACACACACACTGATAATCACTCAGCGGATTACTTTCTGGAACAAACTCTGTGCAGATGCTTTCCAAATGCAAACCAGCAGTGAAGGTAAAAACAAAGACGCTGTACACAACATTAAACTACTAACACATGGGCCTCAGTTTGCACACTTCGTTCAGGTGCACTAATGAAGAGAGTCTGTTTGGTTTGTTCTGCGGTGATTGTGGGTTACACTAAATGTTACTGTAAATGCCTCTGCATGCTCTATTTTTTTCAATCTGCCACTCATTGTCATTTTAATGCACATCAGGCACATGCAGTCCAGAGCCAGGAGGATTTGCAAAGAGTTTTCCTCCAGCGTTGATGCTAATAGAGACTAATGGTGCCAGGATGTTTCGTTCCTCGACTCGCCTTTAATTGCCTTTCTCAAATGTCAGGGTGGCATTTTCATAAGTGATGATTATCAAGACCAAAGCAACTGGCGAGTCAGCATCTGGTTTTATCACTGAGCTCACAGCGAAAGACACAGCTTGTCCTCATCGTTGGATTTCACTGTGATGTCCCAGAGTGGACGGTTTCTCACATGAGAGGCTGCAGCGCCCCTCGCGTATCCAAGAGCCCACTGAAAATGTAAGATATTCATTTGCTGCCAGGGTGTTTGTTTAATTTAATTTGATGGGGACCCTTAAAGCAGGGAGGGATGTGATGTGAGTGCACACAAATCTATCTGCAGCGTGCATGAAATGAACCTCATGCACCGCCAACATGTTTTCTGTGTATCTTTGGGTGTTGCCCTGCAGGAAACCGTAGCAAATCCTGGAAAGTTATGATAACCTCAGAAAAGTATGCAAGTCTCATTAAGCAGCAACTGTCTTAATGTGGCGAACGCCACCCACATTCTACTCGGAGTAGATTAAAACACAAAGAATTTAGTGCAACAGAACAGACCACACGGCCCAGGCCTGGTGTCAGTTTGTGGGCCAGTTAGCGTCTCAGGACAATCCTATAAGCCTCCTATAAAAGCCAGACAAAGCAGGCGACAGCCCTTGAACCTCGCTGCAGAAAGAAACACTGCAAACCCACCATCATAAAAGTCAGACGTCTCGTGTAATACAACAGACTGAACTAAGATGAAGCATTTCATGAAAAGACACCGGCTCCAGAGTCTTAGTATATTGTCAGATCATTTTAATGTTGTAGAAAACTGCACTCGTGCAGCTACAGCTGCGTGAATGGGATTGAGACATTCCCCAGAACCAGATTCAAGGAAGAAAGAAGCACATTTAAGTTGAAGCCTCAGGAAAATACTGCAGCTCGTCACGACGCATTTCTTGGTCTGTCTCATCTCCTTCACACGAGGTGGAGTCACGGCCGTTCACTCGTCATCCATTCATGGTAATACAGGTCATTATAGTCTCCCCATCCTCACTATTATGGTGCTCGCAGTCACGCCAATGTTCCAGTGTTACTGGCTGCAGCAGCAGCAGCTCACTGCAGCCGCCCAACCTCCCTGCTCTGCGTTGAACTTGGTGCTATTTGTGCGTTTATTGCTGTGGGATCAGTTCATCCAGCAGAGTCCCTGTTCTGCTGGAACCACTTCTTCTCAGCATCAGTCTCCATCTCTGTGTTTGTACATCTATCTGTAGCCATTTGTGTGTGTGTGTGTGTGTGTGTGTGTGTGCTGTCAGTGTCATGTGAGTCCAACTTATTGTTTTGGGCTCACTGGCTCAAACAGCTGTGAATTGTTAGGGTCTGCCTTGGATTAGCAGAACTTTGGGAGGCGAGCGTGGGGGAGGTGAGGGGTCATGGGGATACTGACTGTGTGTGTGTGTGTGTGTGCTTGATGGGCTCTCATAAACCCAGTACTTGGCCTACTTTCAGCAGAGCACCAATAAAAACAATAGCTGCTTCCTCAGAACAAGCACACGTGCACATACATTAAACCTCTCACACACGCTCTCCAACTCTCTGCTCCGTCGTTACCTTCCCTCGGCCGTGGTGGCGTTCCTTTCCAGTCTGACAAATCATCTCCCAGGGAATACACCAACCCTCAATAAAGGACTTTTACATATTTGGGCTGTGACTAATTGCTGAGATATGGTTAGTGTCATGCAGATAAACTTTCTCGAGACCATTTTTCATTCACACTTAGCTCCTAATCTTTACAGAAACAGATGTCTGGGTACAGGCTTTAAAGCTCTGGGCTTTTAGTCAAATCATTCTGAGTTTATCCTGAGTTTGGATTTGATAGATGGATAATTAGGGGACGAGGAAGCAGTGAGTCTGTGATCACATTTTTATTATTTTAATAACATTTTGAAGTTTCACTTTCACTACAAACTTTGTGTGTTCACGAAGGGAGGAAATGACCTGCAAATGTTTGCTCCGAGGTCAGAAACAGTCAGGATGTGATGTTCTGTTCTCTAAAACAGCAAACTGGGTCAGGCCGACTCGTCCTTCACGTTCATTTTCTGCAATGCTGAGCCACACAGTGTTCAGGTTTTAACAATCAAACCAACTTCTCTCCCTCAGCGTTTCAGCCTGATAACGATGCTACGATCTGCACCGTACCGACTGATGATGCTTCTTCAGTTTGAACAAGGTGCAACAAATGAAACCTCTGCGCTGTCTGTAGAGCCGAGGGTTTCTTGGAAATGTTCTACGTAGCACTAGCGCCACCAAAACCACTGGCTTGAAAAAAAGAGGCTACAAATTTCAGCTGTTTATGGAAATTTCACCAAGGTATTACCGTTAATTTGACAATGATACACTGCTGTTAAAAACGCTACATGTTGCACTTTTAACTGGGGCTGGAAAGCAGTTGTTTCTAATAATGTTAGCAACTGTGACCCCATTTGAGTTAAAGAATGAATCACAGTAGTAGTAGCCTTAATGCCTGGCTCCTCACTCTCCATGGAAAGCTCACATTGGGAATTTCCAGTCAGGACAGGGTGGCTTGGCTACAAACTTGGCGCGTGGCCGCCTCATGTGTGTTTTTTTTTTTCTCCTTTCTTGCCCACATAACTGACCTACAAATGTGTGGGAAATGTACACGTGTGACTTCCTGGGGAGACAAATGTGGCTTGTCATATTTCTCAATAAAATATAGATTCCGTGTGGATAACAGGAGGGACACAAGTTAAAGAACAGAAGCTCTTTGCCACACTTTGGAAACAGCTTTCTGTGTATCCAGATAATGCTGTGAAACAACAGATTGTGGTTCAGATGCCAGCGCGCCACGATTTGCTCTGCGGCATGAGAGTGCACTCGCTGACTTACGGAACAATGGCGTTCTCATTGAAGGCTTGGTTTTGAGAAGCCTAGTTCTGGGCCTCTGGCAGCGAGGATCACCTCTTTCTGGAAAGCAGCAGTGACTTTCCACCCCGAAATGAGCAGGAGCGAGGCACTGCACCGCTGTCTGTCCAATCAACGTCAACAAGACCTGCTGTGTGAATGGAACTAAAGGAGGGACGGTGGACCCAGCGGTGGACGCACTACGCCCAGAAGCAGAGCTTCACATGTAAAGTAGCTTCATTCACTCACTCACTTTCACATGTGTTTTGTTTTGACCTGGTTTGTGCAGCAGATTCACTGTGTTTCTTGCATTAGGAAAAGTTTCAGGTTTCAGTTGACCTGAAAATCCTCAAATCTGTGTGCACTTAAAAGACTTTGTTTACGAATGTGGTGGGATTAATTCTTTATAGTCTCCTAATCATCATCATCATGAAAGGTTTGCTGCACTGCCAGTTTACAACAACCCCAGGGACATAATTCCTCCGTAAGACCCCTTAAGACTGAAAAGGCTTAAAAGAGAATGGTGCGGGACCATGTCTGAAGTGCAGACCTGTATTCATCATCTTCAGTTCTTTAATTAGCATCATATGACCATATATATGTTTCTCCTGTGAGACATATATAAAAAATAACTGATCATGCATGCTGGGAACTGTCTGTATGTTAATATATATGCCAAGAGGCAACAAGCTCTAGTGCACAAACAAAGCTGAAATGATTGAAAAGAATAGCCGTCACATAAACCAATCATTCCCTCCTCTTTCACTTAAGGGAAGAAATTCCAGACAGGAAATCTGCGGTGCCACCTCAGCTCCAAAATGTAAATATCTGTGTCGCCACAAGAAGAAGAAGGAGAAGAACACTAAGCCAGCAAGTGGTCGAGACACCTACTCTGGGCATAGTCCTGCAAGTGGCTGAACAAATTCTGTGAATGCTGCACCAGCAGGTTTGTTAAAATGAGTTGTAACCACCCCCACACCGACACACAGTACACACACACAGAGGTGCTCCAGTATTTCCTATATGAGGGCTGATATTTGCAAAAAGCTGGACAGGTCTGATGTGACAGGCAAAAAAACCAAACTTCTTCCTGCTACCATCTTTACTGAAACAGCTCACGCATCAGCAAACCCGGTGTGTTTATGTCCAGCGAGGCTGATGTATCTGCATCGTTGAAACCTATGGCAAGTTACTGCAATTAGGCCAGTGCCCATGCATCCCTGGGAGGACTATGACTCAGCTGTGCTACCCACAACATGACAGGTTCATCCAAACGTACCCACGTTGGTAGGTTTCAGGTATATTTGTGTTCCTGCGAGGCTGGTTTGCTGTTATTTCCCTGCAGTATGTTGCTCATGTTAAAAGATATGTGTGTGTTCGTGTGACTGAAGGGGAAAGAACATTTTAAGCTTTTGACATTTTCTATTATAAACAAGTCACTAACAACTGGCTGGTGAAGATCTTATTACTTGTACCAGTAAGTCAGACAAGTTAGTGTGTGTACCTCTGCCTTGGCATTTTGGGAAATGCAGTTATTCAAGAATTCACACAGTCTTTGTTTATGTTACCCTGTTTCCTATATTGTCCCACGAGCCAGTCTGTGAAGTGTGTGGATAAGGAATACTGTGTTTATGCTGCTCTAACCACAGAGTTGATCCACTGCCAAGTAGGTCAGACTCAGAGTGCAGCAGACAAATACTGATGGAGCCGCATAGAAAGAAGCACAGTGTAAGGGAGGAGGTGAAGGAAAAATGAGGAGAGGGAAGGAGAGGGCAGGGAGTGTGTTCATTCCGCTAGGATGGTTCCCTGCTTCTCTTTCAAACCTCTACATTTTACAGAAAAAAAAGGGGGTCAGGGGTCACGTCAAGGCCGCGGTACAAAAACAACTGTGCAGCGCTGATGTAGGCATTTTTAGGAAAGTGGAAATGTCTCCTGGATGTGTGGATGTGTGGATGTGTCCCGGGATTTACCGCGCTCACATCTTCACTAGCTCACTAGCAGATGTATCCCAGATGTGCATCAGTGTGAAACAGCTGGACAGTTTCAGGGGCTCCAGAGGTGGTCAGCGGGGTCGCACGTGCAGACAAAACTACCGCTGCACGTTGTGCTTCTGCATGTGAGCGTTACACGCTGTCAACATGCAGACTGAATGTGTAGGCACGGAGCACTTTGAGATTAGACAGTTAAAGTACAGACAGAGAATTTCAACAGATTTTGGACTAGAATTAATAATAAATAAAAAAAGAAATAGTAATCTTCGACACAAGATCTCTACTGCAGGTAAAAGTAAGACGACGAGGAGTGACGTGAACTTTCTCATAAAGATTATTTAGTGTTTTTACGGCTGTAATATATATAGTAGACAGGATCAAGTTAAGATTCGAAACAGACACTGGTTGTTTTCACGGATGCCAAGCCGTTGATTTTTATTTTTGCAAGCAGACACAATTTTAAATTGAATAAAAGAATACAAACACCACAGAATTGAACAAATTGTCACATGAACATTTCGAGCACAGCGAGTAATTCGTTGCCCTAATGAGAAAGGCTGCAGTGTCAGCACTGGTCTGCTGTCTGCTTCTGGTTATCTGATACTGTACAGCTCTGCTGTTGATAGAGCGACATTAATCATATGAATTCAGGGGGTTTTCGTACACGCTAATGTAGATGTGTGTGTAACCCTGTCAATGTAGATAACTTAGTGAGAGGTGATGAGCTCATGTCATAAACATGCAGAAGCTGGGAGCCACGACCACTACAAACACTCACCAGCTACATCAGTGATCCCACACACTCCGCTGAGGCGCAGACATTGACTGTTGACAGCTAATTCTGTTTGGGTGAAGACGGTGCAACGTGTTACTGGAACTCCTCGGCCTGATGTTGATGCTGATGAAACGTGACGCCGATGCACCGCAGATGGAGTTACGAGCAGGAAATCGTGATATGTCCATTAGAGCGGGGAGGCAACTTTCTGCAACATATCTGTTGATAACACACACTGACACTTGTAAGTAATATGTCTGGGAAAAAGGAGTTTTGTCTGCGGGGGCCTGGTACGTAGGCCTGGTCCAGACTTAAACACGGAACTTTATCTGGGGAGAATGAATCCCGCTCACTACACAGTGTCACATGTGCCCCCTTCGTCCCGAATACAACAAAAGTGACCTGCTTTTACAGTAAACAAGCCGTGGCGAGACGTTCGGAGAGCAGACAGGCAGTCTTTGAGGATTAACACATCATTTCTCTTTCCTTGCTCTGCTCTCACTCGCCATAAAGACCTTGTTAGCCGTGCAGAGTGATACCCCCCCACACACACACACACATCAATCAGGCATCTCAGATTTGCTCCCTCTGGCCTCATTTGGCCCCACATCGCCTCGCCGCAGAGTCAGATCACAGCCCACTCTCTCCTCCTGCACTGTTTTGACGGGCTGGGAGTCAGACGTGCTCCCACATACCATAACATTTGTGCAGCAGCAGGTAAGTTGGTTGTTATCATAGAAGTCATTAGTTACTATTAAAGCCTTAAACTGTGTATGAGTGCTAAGAAATGCTGGTAAATATTATTTGCCTCCCACGTACGATTATTGTGGCGTAAAAACCATGTGAGAACACTGCCACGTCTGTGGGCGTCAACAAATCAAGTAAAGAGGAACCTTGTTCCTTCCCCTGCTGTAGAGGTCTCTCTAGAGGAGTGATTCAGTTGCACGTAGGTGGTTTGGAAATAATTTGCATTAAAAATCTGTCAGGAGGTTGAAACGCGTTAATCCATTTCTAGCAGCGCAGAAAGCCAAACACAGACACAAATGACAGGTGAGAGATGTACGAGTTGAACAAAGCATCACTCTCGTCCCACTCGTCTTTTGGCTGCGTGAGTGCATCACGTCGACGCGCGAGCCGACGCTTTCCACGAGCTGCTGACGCAGATTTGTTGATCCAAGAAGTGTCTGCTGGTGAGTCATTGTTCAGGCTCCTCACCTGTCTGCCCACTCACACACACACACACACACACACACAGGTTTTAAGTGGAGTTGACCCCGCTTGTTTTCCCAGATCAGTCAGCCAGCTCAGCAGTGAAGCTGTCACTGCTGGATGAGCTGGTGATTAGCACCGTGGGTCGTGGTGGGGAAGGGCCGTCTGCAAAGCCAATTAGCTGCTCAGTGCACCATAAAAACAGATCGAGCCTGGAGCTCAGGGAAAACTTTCCTGGCTCGGGCCACACGTGGAGGACTTTTTCCAAATCGGCAATTTGAAGCAATGGGCGGTAAAAAAAAAAGAACGAGAATTAAAAAAAGAAAAAAAAAACGAAACCTAATCTCAGCGCTTCCAAAATATTTGCACTGCTGAGAAAAACATAAGTGATCTGATTTCTGTTTGAATCCATTTTCGGTGACACACTTCTCCGAGGAGACCGGAGGGAGTTGTGGAGCAGACACATAATCTGTCTTTGACAGGAAAATTACCCAGAGAAGTCTAAATGTTTATATGCTCTGTACCAACAGGGGAAATGCTGCAACGCCTGATAGAGAGGCTCGAGACTCACCAAAACCAAATGGCTGCAAGCAAGGTCCCAAACAAACACCTGTCTGAGGTAAAAGTAAATAATAAATATGTTTTTCAGACGCAGGTTACTTGTTGGACTACCTTTCTTAAAGGTTTTATTTAACCAGGATACATCTTTAGTAAATGAAACACTAAGGCTCCTTCATGGTTGGTGTTGGAGACGTTGGAGAAGAGAAAGGTTTGAGTTGGAGTGGACACAAAGACTAAATCTGTGTCTTACACTTTATGCATTAAGAGCATCATGTGAATATTTCGTTGTCGCCCAAAGCTTCATCCAGAGGATTTAACTCTTTAAATGTTCCACTCCTGTCCTTTAAGGGTGCTTCTGAAAACGAATGAGCTGACAAACCAACTCTTTGGTCGATTTGGTTGCAGCACAGAACTGTGATGATGGATCATTGTGAAGCCTCAGAGTCCAGGTGCTTAATGAAAGTGAAATCCAGTTCGTATGATTTACTGATATCAAGAGAACAGGGAGAAAACTAAAGAAGAAGAGTTTCCCACCCACACACTACCACACACATACACACACACACACAGGCTTCGAGACAAATGGAGACCCAGCAGTGTTTTGACAACAATCGCAGCGTGATTTTCAGAGCACCGGTCCAACACACACGCACACACGCACACACACACACACACACACACACACACACACACACACACACACACACATTTTTCGCTCAGGTGATCCAGATCACACTGCTGAATGTGTCACGCGTGACTTGCGCCCGGGGCTCATGGGGGGCTGTAGGTTTTCCCACATAACCTCCCAGGTTTGTAGTTTCAAACGTTCACTCAACAAAATGAAAAACGAGCGCGAGTTATGATGTCGGCTTCTGACCGGTCCACCTGTGCCCCATCTTTCTTTCTTGCTCTCTCCCTAACTCACAGGAGGAAACTCTTTCCTCGCGCGACCCTTCACCTCGCCCTTGTTTTCCTGATGAATGGAAAACCTAAACCTGGGTGATGATAGAGTGTCCGTCATAACCCATAATGTCAGTGCGTTGTAACTCCAACGGTTTCCATTGTTGGGAATTCAGTTTGCAGAGTATCTGTGATATTTCATTCAGCATGTTCTGTGTGTGGTCCACTTGCAGTGTAGTTAGAACTAGGGGCTCTGAGTCCGCGCAAATTTAGGCCTTGTGAATTTACTGTAATTTGCCTTTAATGAAACAAAGGTTTGTGCGCTGCTGCTCTTCGTGTGTGGCACCTTTACCTCGAGGTTGCACAGCAGCATCTCAGCAGGCTCCTCCTCCTGCTCGGCTAATCAATTTCAGGTGCACTCAATGAGCTTTCAGGTCGCAGAACGCTGAGTGGCGCTCGGAGACTCCGCTGACTCGCAACAGAGCATGCGAGCGAAATGAATCCTGGGATATTTGCAGTGGACCAAACGAACATGCTGTAAAAACAACATCTGACAGACGTTATGAGGTCGTCTCAGGAGGGGAAACCTACCAGCATGACTCTGTTTAAACAATGAATTAGTGAACAGTAGTTTGTGTTAATTAGGGAGCTTTAGACATGCTGGTTAGTAGATTTAGTTTTTTATTTATACTGAGACAAGCTGTAGCTATCCTCTAACTAACGTCTCTCACAAGTCAATTGACAGAAATGTTTAAATTGTGGTAAAGAGAGCTGGAAAAGCAGCGCAGCTTTCACAGAGATCCGTCTGGTGTGTAGATGGTTTTTAAATGTTCTGAAGTTGCTCTTGTCTAATCAGAGTATTTTGTGCACAACCAGACCTGCCGGACACTCTGATCTTAATAGACCACCCAGGGGTGTTAAATCACCCCCACAACTAGCAAGTCCCCCAAGGCCATACAGTCCAAGCTGCAGCTCTGCTGGAGATCCGTTTTCCCCCAGGAGCTCCAGAGATTCCCTCCCGTAGCCAGATGAGAGTCTGCTACCGGTAAGTAGGCCATAAAACCGCAGGAAGGAGGGAGAAAAAAATAGAAAATGTATCCACCCGCCTCTCACACTGTTGCCACACCCAGTGCATCCTCCGTGTGCAGTGCCCTCACCGTCCGCTACGCACAAATGGGTCAGGAAGTTCTGAAAAAGCCGGGGTGGAGCCGCATTGTTAGGTGAACTCCAGGGTGTTGGAGAAGTTTCACTGTAAAATCATTACCCTCACCACTCCACCCCGGAGAACTCTGACTCTGACGGAGCAACTGAATAAATGTGTGTGTGTGTGTGTGTGTGTGTGCAATAGAGCCAAAGATAAACGCTCCTGACAGCTGTTCCTCTCATCGCCTGGCGATGGGACGCAATCCCCTCTCTCTTTCCTCTCCATTTCTGTCTCTCTCTCTCTCTCTTCCTCTTCGGTGTCATCACACTGGATCAAAGTCAACAATTCATCTGCTATTCAAAGAAACAATATTCCTGATGTATGGGAGGGGTTAAAGCGCGGGATGTGTTGGGAGGAAGTACGTGTGTGACGGTGCATTTGTGCTGTGTCAAATCTGTATCATCAACATTTTCCCCCAGCTACTAGACTCCTGGGCTGAATCAAGGATAATTCCAGCACCACTGATTGTCATGGTGGAGCTGTAACTGCATTTCCCGTCACCGTTTTCAGGTTTAGAGTTACACCACACAGGAGAACTTTGAGACTCTTTGAACTCGACAGCGAAGTAATCCCCCTCTTTTGCATTTGTGCAACTCGAGAAGACTCCCTGAGTGATTCTGAGCTCGACCTGTGCGTGGACGGTTTCTTTACCTCCACTCCCCGACAGCTGGCTATGGGTTTCAGAACGTGAAGAGCTCTGCCAGAACAGAGAAAAATCTGGGAGATGAGTTATGGCAGGTGAAATGCTGCAGCTGCAGACTCAGCTCCACAACACTGTCACTCTTTATCTCAGCCGTGGATGCTGATTGAACATTTGGGACAGTTACAAGCAATTAGTACATTAGTAACTTGAGTGACGTAGATCAACAGGTGACTCTCTGCCTGTTTCCCGGTTCTTACATAGCAGTTTTCCGGTGGTGCCACTGTCTCTGACATCATTTACAGGACTGGGCGTCTAGTTCCAGTAGGCCAATGTTAAGAGCTGGCGTCGAGGGCCGCTTTGTCAAACCTGCCAAGTAGTGCGGGCCGGAGAGGTAGACGACTGTCAACACCTTGGCTGTTTTGAGCAAGTTCAGGAGCTGGCAGCACAACTGAGGTGCTGTTAGAGAAAACAAATGTTTACCGGCTAGGTTATCTTTAGCTGCAGCTCGATGACAGATGAACTCTCGGAGAATAATGTTTACATGCCTGATCACTAGGGTTGAATTTGAGGCCTACAGAGATCATCATCGTGGCTCCATTGTTGACGTGTAATGCAGATGAACCACACGTGGAAGCTATTCCTGAAGCTATCTGCCCCGTACAAGCCTGCTTGCTGTTGGGTAATGTTTTGTGCAATATTTGCAATTAAACACGTTTTGCCCGTGGACATAAAAAGCAGTCGTAAGCTGGCATCATCAAAATCACCGCTGTTTAGGGAATAAATATGGACAAGATGTGAAAAATCCCCCCTACTTTTATTAATTTGAAGTTCCACAGCCAAGAACAGTGGCTTTCTGTGATTTTTGACTTCACTCGACCAACCAGTAGCCAAAGCGTTACAAAAGCAGCGTGCATCAGGCGCTGGATAGAAAACTGGGCACAAGCTGTGCTTCTCTGAGCTTTCTGTGATTTGGACCTGTGGGATAAGCACAGTGATTATTTTGGCCGTTTTAAATGCAAACGTGCTTTTAAAATTAGAGCACTCTTTGGCTGCAGTTTGAAATCTCTTTTACACGTCTCTTTATGTCCCCCTAAAAGGAGCTGCCAAACTTTTCACTTTCGATAAAGTCTAACAGTTTCATGGTTTCAGACGAGCGTATCTCATATGTTGCACATTTCAAACATTTTGAAGTGGAAGCCTTTTGATCTCCAGACTCCTGCCATTTTCTCCAGGAGCACTGATCAGCTGGAGCGAGCTTTTATCCAAACAGAAGGTTGACCTCTTTTTTTCTGTCTGCTGTTGTTTCTGGGGACTGAGAGCTAAACAGCACATCAAACACCCACAATAGCATTGCTAGATGCCCATTTTGATACAACTCTGGCCTATTTTTAATTCTATTTTCTTCTATTTTTGTCTTATTGTATTAATTAATCAGTGTTAGTCAGTTGTGGACAGAGAGGAAGGAAAACCTGACTGTGTCATGCCCTGATCATGATCTGTGGGAACACTGTGTTACTTTCATTCACGGTCTGAGGAAGTTGTACGTGATGCTTCCTTCCACATCTTCTGCTTGTGATGCAGGACGGTTGTTGCTCTGGGACATTCAGGCGGCATGGCGAAGGCTGGCGAGGGCTTTGCAGATGTGGGGCGTCAGGTGGAGGCCGAGCTGACCTTTATTATTCCCAGCATGACCGGCCGTGACCAGTTGTGGGAGGGCATGGGCGTGTGTCAGGACGTGGGGAAGTGAATCGTTTTGGCGTTGCAGTACAGTTGCAGGAAGGTCATTACAATAACAGCGTGCAGGAAATACGGGCGTGTCACTGTAACTCAGCGAAATCTGCTACGGCGATTGAGAACTGCTTCAATTTAAAATGGTCATTCAGAATTTGCGTGGAGCCTGACTTTCATAAGGAAACTGCAGCTGCTGATCTGATCAAGCTTATCTTCCTTATGCCATTTTTCTAGGTACTGTTGCTCAACCGACATTCACTTTGATTTGAACAACTTCAAAGTAAAACTTGGAGTTTCGGAGCTTAGGTGCAGTGAAAGATGATCCATTTGATGTAGAAGATTTGGTTAGTTGATGAAATTAACCTCCTAAGGAGCTCCCTTGATCTGCTGCTTCTTCTTAAGCCTGTAATGAGTCTTGGCAATACGAGAGTCCTGTGTCAGAGTAGAGGCCGTGGAGATTGATTCTCAGTCCCCTATGCATTAACATCACATGCATGTCTGGGTTTGTGAGTCTAGCATGAAAAATTGCGCCCGGCCATGTGTTTTGGTCTGTTTCGTCCCATCATGTGGACTATCCGAGGTCCGGGTGACTGGTTGAACACTTGACAGGAGGTAGAGAACTACATCTGCTCTTTTGGGCTCCGTTTGTCAGGGTCACAACCCCATTCTGTTGTCAGCGTGGAATAAAGAAAGCCTGATGGGGCTCATGGTCAGTAGGTCAGACACCTGTGGGTCACACAAAAGCAGTTCGGCTTGGGAAAATGTTCGCGCAGTCGAAATCTCTATCCAACTATCTAAGAGGCAGGCAGGAGTAAAAGTGTGCACAGATGCACACTGTTGGATTGAGCCTGGATGTAAAGCAAATCAGCCAGATCAATGTGCCTCTTTAGCCCAGTCACGGCACACGGATAAATCAATCTTCATCAGCATGGCACGCACTGCAAGAGCCTGTCAGGAGCAGAGAATCATAGATCTGGAGATGATCTTCTCCTCAAACGGATTTCTCTGGCTTTGATGAGTTGACAATATGCTTAGAGTTGCTCCAAGGACAGGGCATTGAGTTCATCAAGTCTGGATAAATAAAACCAAAACAACAGACATCCGACCATCTGTTAGGTTTAGTGGCAAAGGGAAAGTCACTGAACTGGCTCCGGGTTAAAAGTATTATTTACTGTAACACTAAATCTAAATTACCAGACATCTACACAGACCTCAGAGTTATTCCTGGCTTTATTAGCTGCTGTGTCACGCTAGCTGCATTGATTATTGCACAAATGAAAATGGAGAGAAAGAACTAAAAAGCTGGTCAGACGGAAAGTGGGTCAGCTGGCAACATGCCGTCCAAGTCAAGCTAAGCCAGGGCTCCGTGACCTGGGTGTTCACGTTGAGTTTACAAAGCCGTAGCCTATAGAAGAACCCCACACAGGTTTAGAGGGAGGGTGGAAAAGTTCCTGTTGAACCGTGAAGATAATGCTGAGTTGGACTTTTATACTGGGCTAATTCACGAGACCCGTGTTATTTTGACACCATTCCAAGCGACCGTAGCTGTTATGGGGTGAAAAGAAAGAAAGAAGGAAAGAAAGGAGGCAGATTCTTAACCCACTGGCCTTGGAATACCAGTCTGCATTCCTGCTGCTGGCTTGACCACAGCACGGCCCCTGCAGTGGACTAAGTGTGAATAGACCCATTGGAGAAGCTCCACTGTGTGTGTGTGTGTGTGTGTGTGTGTATACGAGTTGAATAGCATTAAATTTGCTCAGGAATTACTTCCACACAGCTGTGCCTGTGCCCTTTATCAACATGTGGATACAATGCGGTGACGCCAAAAACTGGGTTATTGTCTTTGGCTGAAGGCGATAAAGTTACTGTGGGTTCAGTTTCTTCTTGTTCAATTTCCGGCGCTGTGGGAGCAACATCTGCATTTTCTTCCCACCTGCTGCTTTGTACATGCACTCCACCTGAAAGCTCAACAAAGAAAGACCAGAAGGGGCCGCAGACAAAAACAGTGCTTTTCTGATATATACACATATATATCATATATATATATATATATATATATATATATATATATATATAGATATATAGATAGTGTGT
>JAUMTR010000012.1:6645571-6668187 GCA_032270685.1 Microctenopoma stevenorrisi
TAGAAAGTTAGATTGATTGTAATCTGGAAGCTGCCTGCTGAGCTCATCAGTGAGTCACTGGGACTGTGGGTTTTCCCAGAGGAGGGAAGTTTGACTTGCTAGACCTCCTGGACCTTTTGGTGCTGATCAGCGTGTGTGCGCCAACAGATCGAGCTACTCCTGTCTCCTTCACCAAAAAAAACAAAAAAAGGAAAGAAAGGTTGAGTGGTTTTGTCACATTGTAAAGTCATCAGAAGGTGGGCGAAGCAGTGGGGCTCCGCTGCTGGCTCCCGCTTCTGACTTGTTTCCACCGTCTAGTTATGACTCACATAACAGTCACATCCTACCCACTCATCCCATGGGAAGAGATGTACTACAGAAAAGCAGAGAGCGGGAGGGAGGAACGCAATGAAAGATTCGGAGGTATTGATGGACTTCTGAGAAAGGGTAACAAATAAAAACGTGAGATGGTGATAAAAACTGCTTTGGGGTGCGTTTGAAGCAGCAGGCTCCAAGTCCTAGTCTCCAAAGAGTCGATGACAGATGAGAGTGACAGATAAAAAACAGAAAACAGAGAGTTCTTCTGTCCATGCAGCTTCATCTTTGCAGCTGAGTGGCCCATTTTATCCCTGCATTTCTGGATGAACTCATAACCCCCTGAAAGTATGCCACATCATTTCGATTTCAGATCCTCCAGGAAAACTAGCTGACCTGATTTCTCTATTTTCTCCTACGAGACGCACGTGACTTTAATGTGAGGGGTCAGTGCTTGCCACCTCTTGGTTCACACCCTGTCAGTCGCAATTGCCTTTAAACCAACACTGTCAGTTCGTTGCAGTGCTAAGTCAAAGGGGCCACAAGATGTTTGAATATTCAATAAATTAAAACATCCTTTATTACAGCATTGCAACACGTTCCCAGCTAAACGCCAGCTATAAAACATTTAACGTTTTATCCTGCCTGTCGGCGTCAAGTGTTGAATGAAACTATTTAGTCTTTTGCACGGAACCAATTGTGGTGCAGCAGCCATGTATGACTGTTTATTGGGGGGATAAAACATGTTTTGAGCTTTCATGGTAGTTAATAGTGGTTAGTGTGGCGGTGCCAAACGGTAAACAGAGTCTCGCTACAGTGAGTCAAAGCGCTGCAGTTAATTCATCATTTATATGAATTGAACTATGGACGGCTTTGGGTATATTGACCTGACTTGACCTTGTGCAGCAAACCAACTTCTATAAAGGCAACACCACTATTTTGTGTCAACAATTTGCCCCGATATCCAGCAAGGCCTGGATTGCCGTGAGAAAATGGGCTGTGAATAAATACTCGTCTCGCCACTGGGTTGACATACACATATGGCCGAATGGTGTGATGTTGAAGTAATTAGCAAGTCTACCCATCATAAAACCCCAGTCTGGCGGTTGCTCTGTCGCGGCCTTCCCGCTGCAAACTGCCACATCCGTCACAGAGACACAATTATGCAAGGACAGAATTATGTCGTCAAACACTGTCTGCGTCGAATGTCTGAACTGGTTTTAAAAGAAATCTGAATGATGAACCATTCGGCAGAATGAAATAAGCATAATGATGTTCTATGAGGGTTGACACGTTTAAATAGGTTGATTACATGACTGGATCTGCAGTGACAAAAAACGTTCGAAGCACAGAGTGAAAACGAGGCCAGCGAAAAAGTGCTGAGCCTCCTGACACAACACACCTCGTAAAACTGAGACTGCAGTGGTGAGGAGTTATCAAAATGTGCTGCTTGATGCTTTGATGGCTTTTCTCAGCTTGACAGAGGATGTTGTGAACGTCCTAAAGTGTGATAATCTTAATGAAAGTTATGCACGCGGGTCTGACTGAGCTGATGTGTTTCGTTAAATTAAGGTCAGTTCGTGTCACTGACGCTCTTCGCTGTGCATTCTTGTCTGTACCTCCTGTCTGTCTCTAGGGGGCAGTATGGCTTCATCCCTCCTGCCTTGAGGCGTCTGGACTGGCCTGTCGCAGCTCTCACGTTACAGCCTCTGACACTAAGCTTTTGCTATTGCAGCAGACGTCTCTTTGGGGAGCAGGAACCAGCTGTTTATGCCAAAGCGCTGGAGTTAAGCAACTAACATCTAGATTACCCTGCACACATTTAAAACAATCCATGAAAATCCTCAATTAAAGTAAACAAAGGAGTGACTGTTTGGCTTATGCAGACAACATTAATGTGATGCTTTAAGCCTTGAAGCCTTTGGCTATCTTTTTCTGTTGTCAGTGTTATATTTGTCTATCTAGAGCAGATTTGAAAACACCAGAATGTCCCTTTTCTCTGCCAGGCCATTTAGATGTTTCTCCACTGGATCCATCAGCACGTGGACATGGTTGCTGTGACTTCCTTTTCAAACGGCAGTAAGCCTCAGTTGACAGTTTAGCTGTGGTTACTTTATGTAGTTGATTATCCAAATGAAAATACATTTTGTGGCTGACAACAGTTTCTCAGTGTTTTTGGTGTGATTGAACATCACTTTCCAAAAACAACCAGATTTGCTACGGACATTTCGTCTTTCTACTCAGAGAGTGGGTATAACATGCAACAAAGGTAGCTAGAGTTGGACAGGGTGGGTTGTGGTTATGTGGCAGGTCCTGCAGCCCTTTAGCTATCAGGGCTTCTTAAGCTAAACCTCCTTATTGAGTGTGCAGAGAAAGAGGGACCTATGCTCTGTGCGCAGTTTCCCCCAGTGCCTCTTCTGAGAATTAGACAGAAAATAAGAGGGAGGCAGTGTGTGTGTGTGTGTGTGTGTGTGTGTGTGTGTGTGTGTGTGTGTGTGTGTGTGTGTGTGGAGGAGGGGGAAACATGGACAATGTCAGTAATATGGAAGCTGCAGACATATCTGCAAAACATCGGTCGTTAAACAGCAACAGCGAGGAAGGGATTTTTATTCATCAAATTCATCCTGTTCTATTTAGTTAAGCAAGTATTATCTCTGAACGTAGCATGCAATGGAAATATTCAAATGAATTATAAACATTCTGCAGGTGAAGAGCACAAAAGGTCCTAAACGTCTCCCTAAACACAGTGATTGCTCTTCATCTTGCTAAAGATGGGCTGGGTAGGGAGTTCGCTCTTTTCTATTAATCATACTAGTATTTAAATTTCACGTCAGCAGGAAAAAATGCTAATTTCACCACGATTGCCTAAGACTTGCATAAACGCTTGCTGCGCTGAGACTGATTAGCGCTTGACGAGTCTGGCGGGGGCAACATTTCGCCTCCCTCAGGAGAATCGCAGCTAAGTTTTACTGGCAGCGAGATATTTCCTGCGTTTCACCACACCTGTGGGTTCCGTCAGTGCGGGGTGAACATTTTTACACACACACACGCACACACACACACACACACAGCTCTGTAAGGGATCCATATGTGAAAACGCACTGTGGTTTGTGTGGATCTGTCAAACACTGATCAGAGGACATGAGGCTGGATTTAGTCGTATATTGACATTTGTGTATGTGTGTTTTTCAATGTCAGTCACCTCGCTGTTGTTTTTTCATAATGTGCACCTGGTTTAATGTCCATCTGCTCAAAACACCACTGCCTCTCACTCTCTTCGAAGCTGGCCGCCACCAGCAAGCAGCAAATTATCCCACCAACGCTGGTCTGCGTTCCAAAAGATGTTGTTCCCAGTCCTGCTCCTAATCCTCCCTGCAGTTGGCCTTAAGCCTGTTTAGCCCCGATGACAGCAGTCAGCCAGGGGTTGTCATTAGGATGAAAGCATTGCGACTCATCTGGTTACACAGCTGTCTGTTAGGAGGGAGAAGGCATGATTACAGAGCGGCGCACATCCTCCCACCTTCGCTAGCATGGACCAACACTCTTTTCAAGAGGAGCGGATGAACCGGGGACAATTGACGGCGGTTGTTGTTTTGCTCATGCTGCTGCGTTGTGGACAGATGGTGCCCGAACCACCTGTGCTACCGTTAACAAGGAACACAAAGTTATGGAACGTTACATAACCTGGACCTGACGTCGTCAGAGAAGCCTGGTTCTCCTCTCGATGTTCAGTCAGTCTCTTGCTGCTCTGACCTGACATTTGACCTTCCACACAAACATGGTGCATGTTTGTGTGTCCAGAAGAAACATCAGGCCTCTTCAGTGTCCACTTTAAGTGTGCTGCTTCAGTGTTATCTGTGAAAAGTCATTACCTTCTCCCGTATATTTTCTTTTAAAGAGACGTATTATGCATAATGACAGGTTTATATTATTATTTTGGGGCTCCACTGAAATAGTTTTAGATGATTTACAATTTCTGCTTATTTTTCTTGTAAAGGGGCTTTTATCCAGGACCTCGTTTCACTCTGGTTTGTTTTGGCTCCTGTCTTTGTAAAGACCATGTCACCCTGAGTCTGCCCTGTTCCGATTGGTCAACTGGGCCCAGCAGAACAAATGTGTACCGCGGGGGTCATTTGTATTGGGTATATTTCTGGAGGGTCCAGAGAAAGTGGCACAGTTTTTATGTGAGATTTTGTTTGGTGGTTTCTCAGTAACATGGACGCTCATCTACAAAACAAGCTGAAGGTCACTCTGACACTACATATTTCTACTCTGTGAAATAGTTGTATTACAGAAGTTACAAAAACATAACAGCAGAAAGTCTACTTATCACCTAATAAAAAGCGATTAGCACTTTCTGAAGGAGAATTTAGGATCTTCATGAAACAAACCCAGAAGTTACAGTTGATCACTACCACAACAAGGTGAATGTTTGATTTGGAAATCACAGGCCCATACCGGGGAAGTTTTTATCCCCAAAGAGCACAAAACACACGGAGGAATGTCTTGAGTGAAAAATTAATTTGGCAATTGGACCACAGAGATTTGGCGCTCGTAACTCCATTGACGTGTGCAGACGCTGATGAGCAGGGTCCCCGTGGCCTCATGGGAAAAGCCTTTTGACGTCAAAGTGCGTTCCAAGCCCACAGATAGTGTTTTCATATGAGCTGCCTGGGCTTGGGTTACACTAAAGAAGGGGAAATTGCAACCACAGAGCTAAGAGGAGAAGGGTTTGAACTTGGAAGCCTCTCTACTCAACATGATCGGTGCTCACTGCTCTTCCTTGTGCCACAGAGAATCGTCTTTACTGTGTTTTTTCTATGGTCTCACTTGTTTTTTCTCTTTTTAGGACCACTTCTACCTTTGCTGTTGCTGATCCATGTGATCCTGATCTGATCCAGCTCTCTGAAGATTCTCAGTCATCCAGGTGAAGTTGTCGGGAGCTTGAGTTTGGACTTCTTTCGTGTAAGGTTGATCAGAAAAATGTCTGGTTGCCATGATTCAACTTCCAGATAAATATCATAGCTTTATTTTCCCGTGTTCCCCTCCCTGTCCTCTCAGGTGTTTTCCCTTATTTTCCCTCTGGTTTCATTGTATTCCTGTATGTCTTTGCTTCTCTGTAAAGCCCCACACCAAATGTGTGTCTTCATAAAAATGCTTTTCTGACATGAATTTGATGTGACTCACGTTACTTGGCTCCTTCCTCTCCTCTCCCACTCCTGCTCTCCTCTGACTTCCCGCCTCCTTCCAGGTGGCTGGATGCTGAAGTAGCTGTATCCAAGTGGTGACTATTCCAGCTGTTTCTGCAGAGAGAAGCAGCAGCGGTGGATCCACGGCGCATGAGTCGGTGTGAAGCTGTGGCCAGCTGCTTGGCTGTAACCTCCCTTTGCTCTTTTGCACACACTGTTACGTTTCATTATTCTAAATGCATTTTGCTGTAATATAAAGACCTTGAGTAATAAACACACCTCACCTTACCTTGCACACACACCAGATGACACTTGTGCATGAACGTGAATGTGTTTGTGTGCTTTTTTGACTTCCGCAGGGCATATCTTTGATTAGAGATTACATGGCAAAGACAACCACAAATGGAGGGTTGAGTCTGTTAGCAGGTCTGCAGAATATGATGTTTACACTGCAGCCCTGAAGAAAAGATGCGGTCCCACCACAGCTAATAACGGTGTAAGGATAGTGCGGATCATCACTTTCTTCTCTTGAGGTAGCAGCAGCTGCTTGACGTGTGCCGCTCCACACAGCAACGCTGATGTTCAGCAACTCGCGCAGCGTTGGAAACAACACAGCAGTGTTGATTATTGATTGTGGATTGTCCTGAGTGTCTTCAACAAAAGGAAAAAAGTCACATTACACTCATCTGCTACCCTCTGTTTTAGGTAGAACCTCTGCGGTTATTCATTGAACGCTCTGATCGTCCTAAACGAGAGGCCTGCTAAGAGCGTGGCCATCTGTAACAACAAATACCAGATCTCTGCATTCTACAATTTGCCCATTTTCTGGTTGGCATGTGCTTGTTTTCTCTCTCTGCCGCTCCATCTCAGCCCACTGAAATTTAGTGGCCCGCCGTTTATTTTACAGCACTTTGCCAGGAATGTGCGGGGGGCATGCACCAAAAATTGCCACTGAGACTCAGGGAGGGGCAAGGTAAAAAAACTTTTTTTGCAGCAGCAGCAGGGGTTGTATTTCATCTGCTAAATCACCAGTCTGAGTGCATGTGTGCTGGGGGGGAAGGGGTTAGGTAATGGCAAAAAGGTGAACACAGGCCAGAGTAAACACACCTTTTTACAATAGACCCCTTACTCGCTGTAGCTGGCAGGGAAACCGCTGGTGTAGCTGAGGCTCAGGAAGTGCTTCTCATGTGTCATGGTGGGTTAATTGTGTTTTGGTGTTATCTTAGAAACAAGACCCCCCATAAACCCCTTCAGCGTCCCCTAAAGACCAATAGACTGCTGCTGCACACCTGGACAAACACAATAACATGAAATTATGAAATGCACTCGGTCCTGCTTGTAACTTATATTCTCTCCAGCGTGTGAGCATTATATCCAATACGATCAGAGATTCGACATACAAGCTGTCTACAGTTTATTTCCCAACCTGCTTCAACATCTAACATCGTTTTTGTTCGATTCCCTTTAACATACTGCAGCTCGACCTCTACCTGGATCCTCTCAGGGGGCGTGTCCTCCAGTCATAATGATGGCCTCTATGTAGCATGTTAAGACAGCTGGCAAAGAAGGAAATTGCTGCTCTAGCACCTTGCATTCTTGGACTGGGTTCCCTGTGGCTTCCAGGATTAGAAGCTCACCCTCAACAATGAGTGCTGCCGGCTCAGTTGCGTGTGGCGGAGAAATTTCAGATGGACAGGAGTGTTATGAGAGGAAAGAGGCTTGTGTGCAAAGTTGTGTTTGAGTATTGGGAGGAGAAATTTCTTATTTTATTTGAAGGGCAGCCAATTGTATTCTGTTTGATTACCGTAAAAGCCAGAATTTTGCATGACACAGGAGACAGGCTGAGAGCTAGTCGAGCCCTTTCTTTGTGCCTCAGGCCTTTACAATGTGCACTCAGACCAGATAATGAAACCTTTCCCAAAAAGCTTTAAGAAGGAATGTAGAATAACCCGAGCCTCAAGACCTCCTCTACATCATTGAGATCTGAATGAAAGACCACACTGCATACAGTACACGGGGACAAAGACAGGAACACAGAGGAGAAGAGAGTCGCACAGGAGGGGCAGAGAATGCTTCTGATGTCCGTAGCACAATGTGAAATCCTCACCTAGTCATAATTTACTCATTGCTGAAAGCTGCAGAGTTAAAAAGGTCACGCGCTGGATCAGGAGAGAGCAATAACTCAGGTCTTCATTCTTCTTGGAAAGACCTTCCTTTGCCAAGATTAAAAATGTGGCTCGGACAGAAGGGAGGAGATGTGCTGAGTGTGTGTAACAACCTGAGCGCCGGCCAACTATCTGTTAGCTCCAGAGCGCACCTCCGAGATTGTGTGATGCCTGCAGAATGTACAGACGAGTAAGGTACACCACAGAGAGCTCTGGAGCAGAGGAGAGAGATTAATCATGGAAAAGTCAAACGTGGAAAATCCTTCCTCAGAGCCGATCGCTCCGTCACTAACGTCAACTGCACTCGCTCGGCCGAGCAGACGTCAGTTCTTGGCCTCGCTCTGTCTCATTGCTTCTTCTATCGCAATCTTCAGTTTACATGCCTTGTTGTCCTCCTTGGCCTGCGCAGCCGCTCCATCTCTCTCGCTCTGGTTTTCATTCCTCCTCCTTCTGCCTCCGTCGCAAAGGCACAAAGTGATTTACAAAGTCAGACCTGTTGCTGGGGGTTGCTCGCTCTGTGCTGACGTCAACGCCAGCGAGATTCCCATCTCTATCTCTCTCCCCATCCATCATCTGTAGCTGTACGATTGCATAACTCTGTTTACAGGCAGGGGGAGAGGAGCTCTCCGATGTCTGCGCCTTGGGTTCGGTAGCAAAACGAAGCCCGTGGATCCTAAAATACGCACAGGCGGTGATGTCACATTCTTATTTGTTTGTGTGGCCTGTATGTGCCACTGTGCCACTGTATGTGTATGACCTCGTGCCCTCATGGTTTACCCCTATTGGTGATGCTATAGAAATGTGACTTTTCAACTTGCACTTGCTTTGTTGACATCCTCAGTGAAGGATGTCTGATGGGGTGGGCTGGGCATGTGTCTGGATGGACATTGTTTTTGCACTCAGTGCAGGCGTGTGCCACCAGACTCCTTTTTCATGGAGGTCCTCGTCAGCCCCCCCCCCACTACTCGTCTAATTGCTCCTGAGAAGACATTCATTATGGGAAGAGAGAGGAGAAACACGTGAGTTACAGAGTCAGTTAAGCCCGTCTATCCCTCTAGGCAATAACTTGTAAGTCTCTCCCAACTCATCTCCAACTTTAATGATATTTATTCAGTGTTTTTCCTACGTGATAGTTTATACCCCTGCTCACTCTGGAGCCACTTGGAGTCGTTGAAGTTATTTTTCCCAAATACTTCACATAATTTGAAGTATGAGAAAGAATGGGAGCTATGCCCAGCGCTATATCTTACACTGCAAAACATATCTATCATATGAGGTCAGTAAATTTGGTTTGAGTCTCAGTTTTGATGGCCCTCTTTTGAAAACAACTTTGCTGAAAAGCAAAATTAAGTTTAATTTCCACTTCACTAAAGGAGACTTCCATCTTTTTTTATTTGAAGTAAGAGCTTTAGTGCTGGTTATGTAACTGCAGTCGTAGCCGAGGCCTGAGGCATTGATTGCTTTGGAATCGAAGGGAGACGAGAGCAGCGTGACGTTTGCAGGAAAACCATCGGACACTCAAGCAAGTCAACGTTACCACCCTGCAACCGTGTTTGTCCCATGTAATCACAGGATTAAATGCATTTGTCGTTAACGTTAACAGATACAAGCACTTTTTTAATCAACGGCAGCATCTGAAGTTTTAAAGCCACGTGGCCAAACAGGAGCCAATTCCTCGAAAACAGCCCATTACATAAGAAGCAGCTATGTCTTAAATGGTGCTAAAGTGTTTGCTATTGGCAAAATGTCCGTCGCCAGTGATGCCAAGTCGCAGGGCAAGCTGTCACCACTCCTCCCCACTCAGACTCGAACACTTGGCTCCATAAGTCTTTAACCTCCATTAAACATGGCGGTGGTTTTTTTCGAGGAGACTGATTCTTATCAGACGTCAGTATTACGATAGTTGCAGCTGCTTGTGGTTTCTAAATGTTTGCTTAAATACACATGCCATAAAAAAATTACCACACATAGCATTTCATGAGATCCGTCGAGGTGAATCCAGGTCAAAGTCTTATGTAACTGGAATTAAGGCACAAATATTAACATCAACGATCACATGCTGCTCTGCCTGGCGATAACTACTACTAATGCTGTAGTACACAATGTTAATACTGCACTAAATGCTTCTTATAGTGTATTTTTGCTACTGTCTGACCAACACCAAGGAGAGACTCAGCTCTCTTCCTCATATTCTTTTTTTTTTTGGGAACAGAACAATGAGAGTTATCAACGAGGCACCAGCGGTTATTCTGGTAGATCATTACCGCAATGACGCGGGTCATGAGCCAGAGAAATGTCACATTGTTTTTAAGAGCTTCATTTTGGTGACTTAAACCCAGCCGTGTGTGCGTCGCGGCTGGTGAACCTAACTGCCCTGCCGGGAAGCCCTACGCGATTAAAACACCGACGTCAGGTGAGACCAGTAACCGTATTGGTAAAGGTGACTCAGTGGCGGCTTGTTAAATGTGAACTGGTGTGTAACAGAGGAATAAGCCTGTTGTTTGTCTTAGTCACAGTTTCACTCGCACACACACACATTGTGCATTGTGTTCCTGGGCCCTGCTGAGCTCCCGGCTGTTTATGAGACTATTTCTCAGGGAAAGTTAGAACAATAATGGAGTCACCCAACCGCTCTTCCCTTTACAGACAAATAGATGGAGAGATTAAGAGTTTTATAAGATTTCTTGAAGTAATTACAAGCTGCAGGTACTATCACAGCCACTGTTTTACAGTGCTCAGAGAGTTTATTAGAAGAAGCTTTAGGAAATACGCACAACTAAAATAACTCATGTAGATTAACTGGAACATATCATATTCACCATGAGTTATTAGGAAAATGACGAAAAGTTCCTGCTCACTATAAGGGAACAGAGAAAGGGGGAAGACCTTCTTAAAACAACAAATCTGCCAACTTCCCCAGTTACACAGTTGTTTCTAATGATGTCAGAGTCATTTCTGAAGTTGGCATGAACCTAAATCCAGAACGCCAGCGAGAGGGAAATGCCCCCTTTCTCTGTGCCATGACTGTCCAACCACAACTTCCCCTATGAGACCAGCAGTGACGCAATTGTGAGTCTCGTCCCACCTGAGCTCTTCTGCTTGTTTCCATGACAGGGGCTTGGCAGAGGATGGCGGGCGCAGCGGGGCAACGGGAAAGTTGCCTTTTGATAAAGTTGTTAATGATGGCGTGGCTCATCGGGAAACACAAGAGGAAGCAATGAGGAGTGACTAACGTCCAGCCTCACGATGTGATTCAACTTCCTCGTCAATGCAAGGGCAGTACAACGCTTCCAGTCATTGTTTCAAACTTTCCGGGCTTGGACGTGCTGAGAAACACCCTCAGTCTCCTAGAGACCATATACACTGCAAATTACTGTCCAGTTGATAAACAAAGTGAATCCACGCATCACTTAAACATCACTAGTGTAGGATGTGTTTAATCTGTTCAGGACAGTAACAATGTGGAGATGTGGTTTAGGTTCCCCCCCAGCTGCCACATCAGCTCTGACCCATTGATGTCCTGAAGATGTCCAGAGCTGCTCATGCTAAGAACTTTAAAAAGTTTCCCGGAGTCTACAGATCCAAAACCAATCCTGTTGCCCTCCTAGGTATGTGATCCAGCTTTGTGCCAAGTCTGACTTTTACACTTATTGGAAGTTGAAAAGTAAACAGATCGATGAACATTTTGTTTATAAGGCACTTCCCCCAGTTGTAAAAGGCTATTACAGTTGTTTCCTACGTGTTTGTTTAATTTATGGACCAATGCTTAACTTAACTAGAGCTTTGATTGGTTTTCTTTTGTATAAACTGGTCCTTAGTTATTATAGACTAATCGCGTGCAGACACACACAGGCGTGTACGTAAGCATCTACATCTTCACACACACAGATGCCCACAAACCAAGAATCTGACCAGCGTTTTCTTAGCATAGAGTGGAGGGGGGTATAGTTTTAAACACACTTCCTTCTGTGTATTTTCTTTGAGTGCTGCTTGAAATAAACCCATCGTGTTCGTGAACGTGAAACAAAAGCTCTGCTTTCATGAACCAGGAATCTGCAATAACTGGAGTCATATGGGCCTGCTTGTTCCTATCCAGCAACACTGGGAGGGAAACCAGTCCAGTGTTCCAGTCCACAGAGATCCATTAGAACACCACCATGTCCAGGCAATCTAAATAGAGGTGCATTCACTTTCAAAATGTAGGTCTTGTTAAAATCAACAGCGAAAGTTAACACCAAGACCCTGGAGGCCCAGTATTAAATGGATTATTAGACCCAAATTTTCAGTGATAATCAAACACATTATACTCTCCTCCCTCTCGATTTTTATACATTCATTTAAAGACTGAATACATTTCTCAAATTACATTGTGTGTTAATGAATAACACCTTTTGTTTTTGGCAAAAAAAACAATTTTTTCTAATGAACTGGCTAATTATAAGTAAAGTGCTACTTTTGTATTGGAACCAGTGAGATTTTGTGCTGACGTTATGTTGAATCGTATTGAATGTGTGCGGCAAACTTTATTAAAATTGAGAGACAGCCAAACTGGCTTGTACTGTAATTTTAGCTGTAAACCTGATGACCAGCGTCTTGAGACAAGAAGCACACTAGGAATGGAAATTGCTTTCCAACCCGAAGTAAAATCAAGCGAGAGAGATTCTTTCGCTCACGTTTTTCTGAGTGCTGGAAGCTGGGCGCTCAGCAGGGTTGCAAAAACAGGAATGCAGAGATTCTGGACTCAGAGTGGAGGTTGGCAGAGAAACCGCTTCGCTGCTCCAACGGACAATCTTGGTCAGTAAGAAGGCCGAAGGTAAAATACGCATTGGACGATATAGAGAAAGAAGTGATGCACTGCAGGGACTTTAAACACATGAGGAACATTATCTACAAGTTTGGATTCACCACTTCATTGACTCTTTTGTTGCAATGGTTTTATTTGATCTTAATTGATAAGGCAACAGTAGCCACTCTGCTCGAATTCCATGTCAGAGACAATGCAACCGCTCCACCTTGACTGCATTCCTTCGATTAGTGAGGTTTTTCTTCCATTACAGCCTCCGCAGGACTTTCCATTACAATCAGAAGGAGGGAGAACGTGCAGACTCTGCATTAAGGGAGGCAGGACGGGGAAAAGAGAGAGCTTGCACCTTCCCTAAAGATCTAAAAATAAATAAAAATTCAGTCTCTATCCTTTTTGACAAAGCACACATTGCGCAGCACACATGGGAGGCCCCTGACAGGAATATGAGTTTAAAAGGGAAAAAAAAGAGCTGATGCACAGATTTACAGGAACAAGGACCCCTCTGTGTGGACCATTCATTCATGGCAGGTACCTCGTTCTCCAGTCAAACATCAAATGAGAAAGAAGCATCATCTTAAAAAGACTCTGCCCTGTACATGTCTTGCTATTTGTCTTTGTTACTGTATTCCTTTCCTCTGTCTCAAACACTTCGTAAACTCTAGATCCAAACTCCATTTGTTTTTATAGAGTGGAAGAAATTTACTAAGGTTTTAATGGCTCTGCCGGAATCTGTTTGTGAGGAAAATAACACAGAGGAGAACAAAAAGAATTGCGTCAAGGTGGATGGATGGAAAGAATACAGGGAAGAGAGGCGGTGAGCTTGATCCGGAGACCCAGATTTAGGAGAACAAACAAAACTTCAGTCACCATCAAGAGGACAGAGACACACACACACACACACACAGAGAGAGAAAACAGATCAGATGAAAGAGGGAAGAGATATAATCCACTCAGACCAGAAGGTGGTGTAGCACAGGGCTAGAATGGAGGCACAGAGGGGTGGGAGTGAACTAGATTCCGGTGGATGAGGGCTTTTAAACGGGACAAAGCGGGATTCACGCGGAGAAGCTGTCGCGTGTTTTCTCTAAGAATCGATGGGTGATGGTGTGGATTAAGTGAAGTGGCAGAAATTGACTGGGCTTTGACAACTAAACGGCGGTTTGTGAGTAGGAACTAAAAGGTCACGGGCAGATGACGGCCTGCACTAAGCACGATCAAAGCGAGGTTCTCCGGAGCTCAGGGTCACTGGAGTTTCACGCATTTCAGAGCAACAAGGCAGGCATCCTAGACACAACAACCCGCCGCCAGTTTTTCCCTCTCCTTTTGTCGACGCTGTGGGTTTGATCTTCTGAATTTAACCTCGTTTACGGTTCGTTACACTCTTTGAGGCGCCGAAAGAGGGCAAATTTGTATTCCCACATGTCCGGAGACACCCCACATCTCTGCTGACAGACAATAAGCACAGATCAATCTGGGCACGCAACAAAGACTGCCTCTGTTTACAATCCACTGTCAAACAGTAGGCACAAAGGACTACTGCTAATTAGAGCAGGAGATGTACTGCACTGGGTTTTAATCTCAACTGCTCTCCAGTAGCCCTGTGGAGACTTTCCACTCTTAATACCCATGAATTGCATCCACATGGACTGTAGAGGAGAAGTAGGCTTGGTTATTTTCTCAAAGACCTCTGAGCCTTTGTGTGTGTGTGTGTGTGTGTGTGTGTGTGTGTGTATGTGTGAGTTTTAAAGGCACCTGGATTCCTGGGTCCAGACATGTACTAAAGACTACTGAAAACCTCAAATTTGCCTTCTGTTGGCATTTAATTAGTGAAACAACTTGTAAATATGTGGAAAGTTGTAGTACAGTTACATGTAACTTTTGATCCGAAGCATCGAATGAAGCTTTGCATCAGTGCAAATTTCAATGAAACATCTGCTTCTAAATAAACATCAGAGCAAAGATGCATATTACATCCCTGGCAGCGATCTGGAGACTAGAAATTAACAAAGTGAAACATCCATTACTTTTTCTTTTCTTGCTTGTTTAGCTGTTTAGCTGTTGCCACAATTAATTTATGATGCCACAATTAATGTCCACTATTCAGATTGACTGAGTTAGTTGTTTGGTTAGAAATATTTAAGTCTGGTAGAAGAAGAAGAATCTTTAGGGTGGAGAAGCTGTGACCATAAAGTGTTCGTGACTGTTGCTTTGAACTGGACACAACCTGAAAATCAGACTTACTTTAACCCACCTAGTTACAAATGAGCATAAAATGATATAAATATACAATATTGGCTTATGAGAAATATGACCGTGTTAAGAACTTTTTCCCGCAGACACCAACACTGACACAACCTCTAACGCTTGTATGACTAGTTAAGATGCAAACAAAAGCTTTGCATTTTGTTTAAAAAAAAAACAAGATTTAATGAGTTCATGTGTGTTAATTTCATCATTTGAACGTTCATTTTAAATTAAACCCTAACCCTAACTCTTATGCTGACGTTGATTGAATGACTGGAACCAAAAAGGTTGTGTATGATGTTTTACAGCGAAATGTGGTTATTTGTGGCTATTTGTTCACTGACTTACTAATTCATTGTGAAAGGAGTCATGACAAAATGACTTTACTTTTTCTGCACTCAGCAGGTTTTTAACCCTTCTGGACTTATGACATGTTTGACTACTAGTCCAGCTCACAAATGTCACAATTTCATTGAGGCCAGATGCCTCATAGGATAATTATGCTTCTGCAGCCTGTGAGGCTATATCCCTTTATCCAGGTTAATACAGTATATTATATGAAGACAGTGAAAGACGAGCATTAGAGGAAGTTAAAGGAAAACAGGTCTCGTCCCACATGGAGCAATAAAGCTCAGTAAGTTTGAAATGAATGATAGAAATTAATTGTCTAACCTTGGTTTCACCCATTGCCCTCTCGTTGTCTGAGCAGCCACTGCATTCAAGAACGGTGTGTCTTGAAAATGTGGTTGCAATTACCCACAAATGATCTTTTTCTTTCTATTTGTTTGAAACCACACAGGAATCTGTGGAACGTGTTGGCTTTCCACAGCTACTCAGGTGGACTCGTTCCATTTGCCCCGCTGTATTTAATAACACCCAGTCGTACTCAGGGTCAGTTATGACAAAGTAGCTTTAATTACATATTCATTATTCGCATTCATGAATTCATGCTCACAGATGTTGGTTAGATGTTTTTAGACACTCGGTTGTTTTCCCATCGCAGATCAAATGTGCTGCTGAGCTTAATCAGTGACCTTTCTGTGTATCAGGCTACTCTGTCTGAGTGAAAGTGCTGCACAGTCAGGCTATGTGAGCACGCTGCGAGAGGACTTTCTCAACAACTCTTTACTATTTGTGGTGTAGCAACAGACTCCCCATTCTCCCGCAACAAATATCCATGTTAGAGTGGGCATTTGCTCGCACGAATAAACTTTAATCGCGAACCCCACTTTCGTATCAGTTAAGTCAAGGGTGCATATTTCATCTGCAATATGTTAAAGCTATTTTCACTTTTGCAGTGAAACTGAATGATACAAAGAGCGAGGTAAATCCAAACCAATCTCATTGTCTTGTATTTTTGTTAATAAAATTGTTTTTCTTTCTGTCTGGTTTTAGTATGAATATACAAAACTAGAGCCAGATGGCTGTGAGACTAGCTCCGCTTGTTATAATGACTGAACACAGGGGTAAATCACTATTTGCCCCTTTGAATAGTTTTCCGTGCTTCCAGTTTTTTAGGCTTAGCTGCCTATCTACTGGCTTTAGCTTCATATCCAGCACACACATGCAAGAGTCAACATTTCTGATGCTGATTCTGTCGCTGCACCATTGTCTAGATCCTGACGGTTTTAAAGCCTTAGGATTGGATCAAATATGCTTAAAGTCTCATAAAAGTTCCAGACAGTTTTGAGACAGGACAACAGACTCTTAATAACTCTGAACACACAAGATTTCCTCTTAATCTAAAGAAGTCCTGGCCACAATCAAGGGGTATATACTTCCCTTTATACTGATATTATGACCTACACTATATTCATGCTTACAGTCTGCAAATGCACACACACATATACGCAGGTCATAGAACTGAACTGCATTTAGTGCTAAGATTGTTTTTTTGCGTTTTTTTTTTTGCATTTTATTCCTCAGTCAGCAAATCCCAACAGAACAACGCAGAAAATGGCCCTGATGTTAGAAAGGGAGGGCTGAGGATTACACATTGCTGAAGTGGGGAGTTGAGGAGAAGGTTGTGCACGTGAACCAAATAATCACTCCAGCCTACATCCTCTCAGCTGTAAGAGCGTGGAGGTCCCTGGAAAGTAGGGTAGAATGAAATCTAAATAGAGAGCTAAGTGAAAGAGAGGGCCCTATGGAGCGTCAAGGACCACAGGAAGTGTTCAATCCTGTTGTGACATGCTCCCCCTATGCAAAAACAAAGACTGCCCAGATTCCTCAGGCCCGTCTTTCACATATGAACACACGTGGCCAGGAGGCCGTCAGACAGTGTGTGGCGAGTGTGTGGGAGCAAACGCAGAGTGCAGGAAGAAAGGGATGAGAAAAGGTGGAAAGATAATAAAAAATGTGACAGAGCTGAGAAAGAAGAAAAGGAAATGATCAGAGACAGCTGAGGTGGTCATCCAGCCACTTGGATGATGCACCCGTGCTGGTATTTTCTGACACCATACGTTCCTCCACAAAGGTTGCACCAGATACATGGCTCTCATCAAAAGATGGAAACCTGGCCCTCTGCCATCACCTAGCTAGCTACTCGTCATGTGACTTCATGCCAGAAAGTCTGATTTGCCCCCACTGCTAAACATCCCACACATGTTTCAAATGTGTACATATGAGCGCGCAGACAAAAACAAAGTCATCACATGCAATCTCTTATGTATTTGTAAGGGAAACTGGGGCTGTCGGGACAGCTGATCTGAAGCGTTAAAAAGACTGCATCGAATGAAGCTTTGCATCAGTGCAGATTTCAATAAAACATCTGCTCCTAAATAAACATCAGAGCAAAGATGCATATTATACCCTTGGCAACGATGTGGAAAGTAGAATTTAACAAAGTGAAAAATCCATCACTTTTTCCATCCTCATGAAGTTAATTAATTTTTATGACTGTTTAGCTGTATGCTCTAATTTTTTTGTTTAAGTGTGGCAGATTGGAATATGGTCATTTTTCACATTTGTTTATACTCTAGGCGTATTGGCGTCGTCCAAAATCCCTTGTTTAGTGTAAAACTGCAACGTGGACATTTCTCAAAAGCTTTCACACCTGGCACAATTACACACGTTTGCACACATAAAGTGTCTGCATGGGCTCCGAAGGTGTCAAAGACATGAGCAAAACAATAAGAGCATCGCATATCATCGACGTCTGGAGCTGCATGAAACGTCACTACCTGTCAGAGTCTGTGAATGAAAAATGCCCCTCTCCACATTTTGTCCAACAGTTATTCAATCATTCCACATTTTCCACTTTCAGGGATAATGAGGACCAGGTTCACAAAACAAAGTGTGACCAAGGCAGAGCGGAGGAAAAATTAGGGCGAGCACATTAGCAATGTGGAGTAGTAGCAGCAGCTCTTGCGTCCACAGCAGAGTATTAGCATCAGTGCCTAGGTGAAGCCACAGCAAAGCCTCTGTCTACTGTGGGCCTGGAAGCGGCTTCAAAGTGGTAGAAAAGTATTAAAATAGGGAAGAGGAGAATTAATTGAGAGTATATAATATCCAGATGGCCCACAGAAATTATCAAGAGATGAATAAACTGCTAAGAAGTGGTGGAAATCCCTGGAAATTAAGCCAGATCAATGCCATATGCACCAGACTGGAGTTAAACTACTTCAGACTCCCTTTTTTTAACTTCAGCTTATCAATGCAAACAGACTCAGAAAATATAATCCCATTATATAAAATGACACCAAGACAGAAACAAGATCTTTGCAGACATTCGTAGTTTTTGTTTAGGAGGGATATAGGGAGCCTGTCCATGCTGACAATTCTCATGCTCTCGCTCAGACTTTACACCAACCACAAATTAGAGAGAGTACAGTGTAATGTAGCAGTAATTCCCATCTATTTGAACTATTTTCAGAGACCAGATGTAAAAAAAGTTAGTTGAGACAGCAGTGATAAGCAACTGCTAATATTTCTTGTCACCAACAAAGCTTCTGACTCTTTTAATAAACAGTACAGCACATTTCACTATTCCTGAGCTCAAGCCAGTTAAACACAAATGCCAAGAGGAAAATTATTTGACCCAGGGTCTTTTCCAAGGACATATTATGACAGGCAGCCACGCTATGCTCCTTTCGCAATTGCACAGCACATGACGTATCAAAGACTATTTGCATGGATGTGTCTGTGTTTGGAACTTTTCTGAGCACAGGCCTCAAAGCACCTTTCTGAAGAGAAGATGCTCAGCAGTCATGGAAAAATATGTCTCCCTTCAAAAGAAGTCTTCTCCTGTAATCCCGGTGGCTTTACTATACTTAGATAATCTAAATAAAAGCGAAGGTTATTTGTATTTGATTAACTGGAAGAATTTGGATTATTTTTCCATCCAAATCATTCCATTACTTGTTGGTACTCAGAGAAGCAGTGTGTGATACTCTTGCTTGTTTAAATGGTGGTGGAAAAAGGCATCATTGCGTGTAGCTTTATAAGATTTTGATTTTGCTGGGAATCATCGAGACAATGACAAACTGCTTTTTTGAAGAGTCAGTTTTGCATGTCGTCCTCCCATCTCTCAACCTAAATGACTTTAACAAGGACAAAAAGCAGACGTGCAGCTCAGACTTCCCCATTGTTCAGTTACGGTTCAGTTTAGTTGAGCAGTGGTTATATCGTGTCTAGTGCAACATTAGACTGCTACTCAACAAACTGCAGCGCTGCTCTCAGTGTTCTTAATTATGCATGTAGTGAAGAATTGTCCGCTGGAGCACTGCAGGGCACAGCTGTGGAAAAACACAAGGAAAGTACCCCCACAGCTGGAGGGGAAACCATGTTGACAAACACAGAGCATGGTAATCCTCATTTCTTCCTTCATGAATCTTCCCTCTGTCTGCTCCTGTCTCTGTTGGTCCCGGTGGATCCCACACAAATAAAACCAGAGCAAACTGTAAACTCTTTGTGTTGGCAGAACCCTAACTGGGTCACAACAACTTTTTTTTCCTACTTGTGATGTCACCCAGGAAGATCACAAGCACATGTGAGAGAGGTCTGAGGTTGTGCATCCCCTGGAGGCTTTCTTTTATCCCTGGTGCTCTTTATTTGTAATCCCAGCGCGTGGATGGTGGCAAAGAAATAGCCAAACGCTATAACGACGTTACGTTAGCCAAAAAGCTCTGCACAATTCTCATGATTGTTTTAACAAAAGAGAAATGTACAGCGGGACATGTTGTCCTGCAGACATATTGTCCTGCAGTGTGCTCTGCGTCCTGTTCTGCTGCAGTCATGAGTCATAAAGTTTAAAACGCAGTAGTATTCTCTTTTAGGGCTTAATAGCTGTCATAAAAAGTTTCTTGTATTTTAAAGCTGTTGGGTAATAATTTCTGCAGTTCTGCATCTAGATTATTTGTCCATTCCTGGATGACTGCTGCACCTGCACATCATCACAGTCTGGATGGAAGGGGAATCCAAAGCCGGCTGAAATAGGATTCCTCCGACCACAACAACACTCTTTTCACTGTTGTTTAGTCTATCTGTCGTGAAATCGGCATTGAGAGCTCGACTGCTGTGTTATTCCATTTTGTAGTTGGGTCATGGTCAGCTTATGAGACAATAGGTCCCTGGACAGAGACATGTAAAATACCTGTAGCATAGTATCTGAACCTAAAGACACACTAAACAAACAATGCTTTGAATGAGTGCGTTGTCGTCATGTTGTGTGTCTTTACAGTTCATTTACCTTTTTGTAGCCGTTTGGTGTCTCTTTGTAGTTTGATTGATTTTCCAACAATAAATGTTAACAGTCACTTCAAACAGAAACTCTGGCGCAGAGCCCCAAAGGGTCAGGGGCCCTGTGCCTGGTAGGACAATTCAGTAATCCTTCCATGATTTAGGAGTTTCTATAATGGACATACTATTGACAGTGGATCCCTTGCTTGGCTATAAATCACATCCCTTGGGTAGAGAAAGATTGGATCCCCTTTCTGTGTGGGCAACGTTCAATTTCAATTCCTGTGCCTCCTTAACTGCTTCAATACAGCTTATTGTTGGCAGGCCTCGCTAAGCAGCACCACAGGGCATGCTGGGTCTCGGGGGTGCTTTGAGGAAATGGGCAGAGAGTAGGGCCGGCCTGGCGTGCCAGCCTCCCTGCTGAGTCCTCAGTGTGTCGCTCCAACCCACCTGGCAGCACTTTAAAGCACCTATCATCTCTTTCTCACGCGCATACATCTGACTCAGATAGAGGGAGAGAGGGAGAGAGGGAGAGAATGTGCGTTTGTGTGCAGAATAATGCTCATGGCTCGAGTAAATGCATTTGGCATGAGTGAACGTCCGTTAGTTTTTACTTACTTCGACGTGGAATTATTGTAAAATGAAAAGGTGAGTGATGCTATTTGGAGTCACTCATTCGAAGTGTGTCCTCGTAGCTTTAAAGGAAAGAGTCTGGTATGAGTGATACAAGGTGAGGGGAAAATGGAGAAGATGAGAAGTGAGGGAAGGCAAAATAGACTGGAGGGCTGGGGAGATTTTGGACGGGATGTTGAAGGGAGCCTGGCACCGGCGGGGTGACGGGGGTCTGCAGGAGCGGCATGTTCACAGAGAAGCTTCTCTGTGGCTCTTTATCTATGGGCTGGCAGCACTTCAATGGAGGCCTTATCACCATAATGAACACAGGGGTAGAGGACAAGACGAGAGAACACATTCAGAACACAGCCCAGCACACAATGAGTTCATGTGTGGAAGACAGACACTTTCCCTTTTTCTATTTCTTTTCTCCTCATCAGCCAAAACATTGTTTCACCTCCTTTCCGTAGCCAGTTGACCTTTCTCTACACTATAAAGTTTCAGCAATAACCATTGGTAAGAGGTTTTTACTGTAAAACTCATCAGTAAACTGAGGATTTACTTGCTGTATAACATCCCTCAATACATGCTTACTTACATCCGAATCTCTTTGAGGGTCTTTAAAGTGTGCTGCATTAAACTTTTGACAGGGAGAAGAGTCACTTTAGATTGTACTTCCTCCCACCTCCCATCTAGTGGAGATGATGATCTGCTCTGGGTGTTATTGGCAGGAAAAAAGAGATCACCTGGCTCAGGGGGGCAAAGTCAAACTGCCATTCTTGTCACACTTGTTGTGTCGAATTATAAAAAAAGAAAAGAAGAATGTCATGAGGTGACACGAATCAAAAAATTAAGACTTGACAGTTGAGGAAGAGTGAAAAAACAGGGCCAGAGACAAATTAGAGAGATGAGGAGAAAATGTAAGAGCGAAGAAGTGGAGGGCGGTGAGGAAGATGGACGAAGAAGAGCTCTGAATGAGCCAAAAATAATGCAACACAAGAAGGAAGTGAGTAGACGAAGATGAGTCCAGCCAACATAAACTGTTATGTTCCGAACTCATTGAAACTCCCTTGTAACTCCTCGTGATGGCCTGGCAGTGTACGAGAAGTGAGCATGAGCCCGTCCAAACAACTGAGAAAGAGAGGGACTGATGTATATCAAAACATGCGGTTTTATCTTATGGAATAAATCACACGACGAGAAACGGGGCCCTTGGGGATTAGAGCTGGGCCCCTGACTCCCAGAGGCTTTTGAATGCTTACACCAGCTGGGAACATCTGATCCTAGTTTTCCTTCCCTTCGACGAACAACATATCTTGGTCAGTTTTGCCAGCATGGTGACACAAGGGTTAAGAGCTGTGTGGATTCACCAAACAACTAAGAAGAAGCCAAGTTCAGGAGCCAACCGCGAACTGGTTGTTGATGCCTGTGGCAAACAAATCCCCCGTGTGGTACAGTGAAGATGAAGCAAGAGAGGAGGACAGGGGGGCAGGGACCAAAATATTGTCCTTGTCTTTACTGGTGGATTTCAGGCCCCTCTCTCTGGATCAGGTACAATTCAATTCAATTCAATTCAATTTTATTTATATAGCGCCATTTTACAACAAAAGTTATCTCAAGGCACTTTAC
>JAUMTR010000012.1:6676789-6711122 GCA_032270685.1 Microctenopoma stevenorrisi
GTCCCCACAGTGTTGCGTGTATTCAGATAAAATGTCCATTTAATACACAATGGCAGACACACACACACACACACACAGGCTCTATTGTGTATTGTTTTCACCTGCATGGTTGGATGGTGTATTGGTGATGGATGAAGCACTTTTGGCAGAAAACCTAGAGGTACATGTGGCAGCTCATTTTACACTGAACTTGTGAAACGGGTATGAAATCCCTAACTACTGAAAAGCCATTTATCACTATTTCCATGTGTAGGGCTAGCCAAGGGTTAATGCGCGAGACCAACAATTGGTGTGGTTAAGACCAAGTTGAGACAAAAGTGTGGAAATAACACTGCCAACTGAACACCTACTTCAAGCCTTTTTATTTTATTAAATGTATTAATTTATTTTAAAGTCAAGAATGAAGTACATCTGCTAGTAAAAGCAATGTGATATGACTGAAAACTAGTAAGTGGACCTTGAGCTAGGGTAGTTTTGTCAAATGCCAAGTATCAAGACTTTTTGGATTTTTTTATTTTAGTATCAAACTGAATCATCTGCCATAGTGACCAATGACATGCAGACCAGCAAAAACAGACCAAATCTGGCAGCTGCTGCAGAGTGTACTGGACATTAACAAAAACTGGACCGCATTTGGTCATTATGACCACATATAGTTGAATGTGATTGTGTGTGTGTGTGTGTGTGTGTGTGTGTGCATGTAGCTGTATGTTGGCCTTGAAGGCCATGTGACCATAAATCATACAGTGTGCTGCAATGTGTTAAAGCTGAAAAAACTATGGTTCATCGTGTACCTATACTCAGGCACAGGGCAGCATGACTTTAAAGACGGGGTTTCACTGTAAAAAAAAAGAAGAAGAAAGCTTCTTGAGTTGAGAATAGGCAAAATTAGAACTGAACTGGTATTCTTAAGCACAAAACCAGTATTATTGTTTAAACTTGTAAAAATATTTCAGAGGCTGGGGTGAATTTCATTTCTGAGAAAGCGACCATGAATGAAGCGCTTTAAACTTCAACATAACACACAATTAATCTGCCAGCGCAGCACTGGCTTTTACAGGAGCTGAAGTTCTCCTTATATAGACATGATAACAACGTACGACTGTAGCAGGTTTTAGGAGTACTAAGAGCCTCACCTCAGGACATGCACAGTATATTAATGTGTATGTTGTAAATGTGGGTTTTACTCTGCATTTAAGTGCTTCCCATGAGATCTTATCAGAAAACAAGATCTTACTTCTAAGTAAAGAAGTTACACGCACTGTTCTTCCTACATTCAGAACTAGTGGTACAAAGAAATTGTTTTGTGTGAATGAAGTTGTTATGCAACTAATTTTATTACTCAGTTTGCCAGTTGTGTTGAAGAAAATAAATCAATTACAATTTCAAAGACAGAAAACAGAAACGGAACAATTTGAACTAATCACATACTGAACGTGTCCCGGGTACTGTGGGTCCTAGTTACATTTTTTATACTCATTTATTATGGTCACTTGTACTAGTGAGTAATTTTGAATAACTGAAAACAGTACTACTAATGCAAGTTTTGCTGGGGTTTCTACAAACCTCACTTTCCATGGCTAACATTGAAAATGAAAAATGGATCACTTACTAAAGTTTTCCTCATACTCACTTGAAGTTTCATTATTGTCTCCCAGATTTACCCACGCCGCGTTTCGTTTTCATTTTTAGAAGTCATGAGGAACTGAGTCATTTCATTTCTACAGCTTTATTATTTGCCATTTTTGCTGAAAAATATCCGTCCTTTTACTGCTCAGTTTTTTTGATCATAGGCAAACAAACTGTAAAATACACGTTAGCAGTAAATGTACCAGGAGTGTAAATCTGTGATGGGAATCACAGAATAAACAAACCTAGAACCATCAACAGGCGTAAATAGCTTGCTTGGTGAAATTATATGTTCTTATAATAGTTTTACACCTCCTAATCCAAACTATAACGTCCGCAACTCACCACAACAGCCACTTGTCTTATCTTTGTTCCTTTCTGTCAGAGAAACCACTAAGGTCCACTTTGTTCTGCAGCTTTTGCATTCAGGAAGCAGTTAAAGCATGTGGTGAGACGAGGATTAAAGTTCTCTATGAGACTGTGCATTTTTATGTTCTCCTTAAAGTGAGAACATTTGTTTAAAAGCAGAAAGATCTTTTGGAAGCTGGCTTTCTAGCCAAATATAGTGCACTTTTCAGAAAAGCTAAATGAAATGAAATTTTATGCCTATTTCCATCTACTCTTATGCAAGTTATGGAAATCCGGGGGTAATGGTATCTCATTACATGCAGTTTACATGTGACCAAAATGTCCAAAAAGAAGACAATCTATGAATCAACCCTTTGTGTTTGAGAATAAGAAAACTGCAGGGAACTCATGAAGTGACCCATCAGACCTATCTGTTGGTCTGGCTCTTACTCAACCTTTTCTTAAGCCTATCACCTTCCTCTTTGTGTTTGTTCTGTTCATCCTTGAGTGGAGCAGCATGTGCATTCATGGAAGAAGAAGACATCAGTGTGTGTGTGTGTGTGTGTGTGTGTGTGTGTGTGTGTAAGCAGGTTCACATGCAGATAAGAGATCTTAAACTAACAGGAGAACTCTGGAACCAGCCATGCTTGAGATTAATAGATTACACATTTACATATGCACAGATGCATATACAAACACACACACACACGTCACACAAGCAGGTACCACGAGGGAAGTGGCAGTTTCGGCACCCGGCTTTTATTTAGTGTTTTGACAACATCTTTTGGTCCAGTTCTCGCTGGGACGCAAACCTGTTTCTTCCAAGAACAAGTATTAAGCATAATGAAGTCACCATTGACTCAGATACTATAAGCTCATTTAAGAATAGTACTTCTGTTTTCAACAGCCCGTAGCGAAGTCGGTGTCCACATCATCTATCGCATCATGCAAGCTGTCTGTCGGCATGCTTTTTTTTTGTCATTGTGTGCATTCTGGACTTAAAACTGCTGTCGAACTGCTGCCTATACTCAGGTCAAGAACCCCTGGAGCCATGAGAATAAGACACCAAAATACAGTGTTTGTGTGCGAGCATGTGGCGAAAGCTCACGTTTTTGCCGCGTGGTTGTGTGCGAAGGCTTTAAGCTCTGATTTATCAGCTTGGTGGTTACTGTGCAGTCAAAAATAACTGTGAGTGTGTTTCTGTGCACGTCTGATTTCTTCACATTGCTTCTTCACATTGCCTGACACTGTGGGGAAATCTTCACTCAGTACTGTCAAGAGCCCTGAGGCGTGTAAACACACTCCAAGCTGCAATGAATGCCTACTGTCTTGATTCCCTGTTTTGGTTGCTGCAGTGATGGCAGAAATACGTTCATTAAACGTCTTTCTTGGGGTAGGGGCACCAATAACAATATCCCATTGTTGAGTCATAGCATTAGGAGATGAGATAAAGAAATGTGTCAATGTCAGTTGGGGTTATTATGTCTTCAGGAATGTGTGGATGCCTTCGGATCCTTCGCTACCTCAGGGAAGAGAAAGAACCAGCACCAGTGCAACCTTATTCTTTCTTCAAATTGTCAAACAACGTTAAGATATTCACTGTTCCTGACACGTCGTGATATTTAGGCACGAGGCATTAATAGACGTGATATATTAAATAAGAAGGGTTACGTTTTTAAATAACATTGTATTTCCCAGAGCAGAGAGTTGGGGATTTCGAGATTTAGCTTACATAAAACTTTAACGAAAATATAGCCTTTTTACTTTTCCCATTTCCTTTTTCTGCTCACCCATCTCAGCTGTTTTATTGCACTGTTATGACAGAAAGACTAGGGTGTTTCTCAGGACATAAGGACCCCTCATTGCAGCTTACAGAAAAGATTTATGTAGGAAGTCTATACTGTGCATTCTGTAGTGCAGTAGTGACAGACTCCTTACAGGTTATGAGCCTTTGGACTTGTCGGGGCAGACCACTTCAAAAGAAGAGCTTTGAAGCTGTCCGCCATATGGGGTGCTGAGATGAATTTCAATGCTCTAGCTGCATGGCGACCTGTCCGATTAGCTCATGGAGCATTTCATTTTGATCAGCTCTTTGGCCATTCAATATAGGCGTCATAAAGTCTTTGTAGCGGCCAAACACGGAGACCACAACGTCATTCCTTCACAAATGCTGAGACTGTCTTCTTGCTGTCAGCACTGTCATGGCTGACTTTGTGTGGTTTTAATGAAAACAAAGAGGAAAACTATTCTTCAGACGCTCCTAGGCAAAGATTTATTAAAAGCCTTTTTTTTAGTTGGGTATAATGGATTAAAATCCATCACCAATAAATGACAGTACGAGCTCAGGAAAATATTAAGATACCAGAAAAGTTCACGTTACACTGCAACACATACTTACACCTACTAGTAATTTTCTGAGATACCAGCCTAAACTAAAATACCATGAATGGAGTAATAGAAACATGCTGATTATTACCAGCTTTGCCACATTTAGTGCTTTCAATTCCAGATAAGTGAGAACATAACCTAAACTCACTCAATTACTTGTTTTAATTATTCCCAATATGGAGCTGCAGATGTGTCTCTCGGAGCTGCCAGAGCGGCTCAGAAACACCATATAGTATTATGACGCTTACTAAGTAGTGTGCATAACTCTACAGTAACTAAATTCTTGGCCACTTTTGAATAAGTGAAACAAGCTCACACAGAACTGAGACTCTTTAACTTCTTTAACATCTCATTCAGCACGTAACATACTGCCAATTCCAATCCCCGTCGACCAGCACTGTTCATGATAATCTAAGATACATTGTATCAGCTTCAAATCTGTATTAATTGACATCTGAGCCAGCGGCACTTCGTTAAAAACAAGCTGAGGAGTCAGTTCAGCTGTGTCTCACTTCCCACAAAGCCACAAAATATAAAACAAGTCTTTAATAAGAAGCATATGGAGTAGTGATATAAAGCTTTAACTGGCTTTTACATTGTTTCTCTCCTCATTCATATGTACACCACATCATAATGAAATCCCTGCTGAAAGTAACAATGCTTGCTTCCAAATTCAGCACTTGCTTACAAAGCACATGTGCATAATGGCGCCAGAGCGCTGTGGGCCAGCGGGCAATACCAGCACCAATCACACACGCATACACAGTCTTCCTCCTATCATCAAATGATGTTCGTTAGCAGAAGTGATTGTTTTATGTGTGAATTATGAGCTGTTAGGTAACTTCTCATCGTTCATTTGCAGCCCCCCTGTGGTGAACAGCCGATTCTCGGCCGTTATGGTATATATAACATTATGTGTTACATATGTAACACAAAATCTGCATTTATTCATCAATCCTCAACCCACATTCTCCATCCCTCATGTATTTTCTTATGTTTTCATTGTGTCTTCAAGGGACTTACATACGTATATGAAATGAAATGCCTCCAGACACTGTAGCTAAAGCAGAAATTGTTTGGGTGCCACAGTGTTGTGTGGTCATTCTTTGTCACACATACTGTGTATGTGTCTACAGGTGCAGCGGATCCTGGAGAAACATGCAGCAGGGATTTTAGCCAGGAAATGATTTAAAGCTATGTTGGAAAGAGAGATGGGATTGATTTCTCACTCGGCGTCTTGCTCTGAGCATTCAAGAGTGCTTGATATTACAGGTGGACTGGGACACCCAGCGGAGTCGTATGTCCACTGCCGACTGCAAGGTCCTGCCAAAGGTGGTGATCCGGTGTGTGTTTGGAATATTAAGCATTAGAGAAAGTCCAGAGAGACATTTGTGAAGAAAAACATGAGCCAGGCTTGGGCTAACTTATCCAGCTGTGTGACAGCATCATCTTAGTTCTATAATTTCTTAGTGTGTTTTCAGACTTATTCGTATGTATATGTTTTTTATGTGCATTAAGGCTGAAAACTGTGACTAAACATCCGGTGCATGTATGTATTTATGTACCCGTGCATTTACATACAAAATAGTATATAAAATGTATTTAAATTGTGTAAATGATGGACATCGATTGAGATATGAGAAAGATTCAAAGGACTTCAGCTAGAGGATTCAAATTGTGACTTGGTCAGACTGCAGGCGTCTGTCCCCAACCCTGTATCTACATAGTCTGCGTGTGTTTACAGTGCAGATAAAGTGAGAAATATTAAGTGTTGGAGGCACTTTTAAGATGTGGTCCTCTGCACTTACCCGTTGCATAAGCCTAAAGCTGCCTCTCAAGCAGCCTCTCTCCAATTATCAATGACATAGTGAGTTACGTAACAGCACTGTGTGGACGTGTATGTGTGGAGAGAGAGAGAGAGTGAACGAGTGAGCCAGGGAAACACTATATTATCCACAGGAGGAAGCAGCACAAAATGTTCAGTATTGACCTGCGTGCCTCAGTGATTTCAGCAGCCTGATGTTTGTACCTCTTGGCCTCAATATCTCCATGTGAAGCTAACACTGGGCTTGGTTATCCTTTTGTTACTGGCACGGACACAGAGGAGATGTAATAGTATTTGCAAATGGCGAGAGTAATCATCTGCTGAAAAATGTTGAGAGTTTGCCAGACACCTGCTGCATGGTCTGTGTTGGCTTGGAAAAATCCTGATGCAGAGGACAAGATGTATTTATTATTTACAGCTGCAACAGAAATGCTGTTTGGAAAAAAATGAAGAAAGAACTGGACGCGTAACATGAGCATCCATTTGACTGCCTGGGCTTTATGTGTCATATACATATCTGTGATACTAATCAACAGATATGTACACAGTTAGAACAAGTGTAAGCTAGCTGATATGATACTAATACTAATACTTGTGTCTAAATGTTATATACTAACCATCAAATAGATAACAAGCCCATTAACCATATACCGTAGTTTCCGGACCATAAGCTGCTACTTTTTTCACTTGCTTTGGACCCTGCGGCTTAGTTTTACAGCTAACGGTCATCAGAGGCGCAAGGAAGCGCAAGAGCGAGACAGACGGTTTGCGCCAGGTAACGAGAGGGAAAAAAAGAAGCCCAAATGCAGTACAAGAACGAGAGCGAGACAGACAGTAGGAGAACGAGACAGTTTGCGCCAAGGAAGTGTCCATGCACACACACTCATTATGAAAAACAAACGGAAAAGTACATATGGTGCTGCTTTTGAGTTAAAGCTGGAATGCCACGTGATGATGATGAAGAGGACGGCACAATGACTGATGAAGCCATTTAATAATAATAATAATAATGAATACTTGATTGATCCCCTTGGGGAAATTGTTGTTTGGACAGCTGATAGACCCGTGTCTGCGCTACTATGGGGTTTCGGTGTCTTATCCAAGGACACCTCGACATGTAACCTGGTGGAACTGGGAATCGAACTCGCTCACCCTTGGGTTTGAAGACGACTGCCCACTGAGCTATCATGCCGCCAATGGAGGTTGTTTGACTCCGGCACTAAACAAGAGGACGTCAGTGGTTTCATTACGCAGGAAGAAGACAAAGACACGAGGATTAATGACTGACTTTTCTGGTAAAGTAGTCTGGTTAGTTTGATACAGTAAAAGACAACGTTACTGCACCTTTACTGCTGTGTTGGCACTTTTTGGAAAGATGCTGGATATTTTGTTCAGCAGCTGTGTTACTGCACCATTACTGTCAAACAAGCACTTTTAAAAACAAAAATAAAATTTTGCCATTTAATGTTATTGCCTGCTCAAGCGCTGTAGGCTTTGTTTTTTGTTATACTGCACTACTACGGTACTATAAGAGAATTGGGAGCGCACCGTTGTGTTATTTGTGCACTGATTGAATGCTGTTCGTCATGTCAAAAATGTGAATGATTAATTTTGTGTTTCGAATGTCAATAAATGGGACACTTTGCATTCCCAAACAGTCATCTCTGTCCCCTCCTAGCAGGAACTTCACGGCTTATAGTAGGGTGCGGCTTATATTCGGGTGCGCCTTATAGTCTGGAAATTACGGTAAGCTAAATGTGTAGGGTGTACATCTAAAGATTTAGACCACTCAGTCTTTTTATTTCAGACACTCACACTGTCACTCACCATATTTTGCTTTGCTTGCAGTACCAAATTGAAGGGGGACAAACCCTCAGACAAGAAGACATTTGAAAATTGAAACCAGGTTTCATTGGTAACATAGCCCACGAACTTATTGTGTATAGCATTTTAGGTTTTTACAGGAAGCAAAAGACTCAAAAAGGTTTTATCTAAAGCAACTGGACTTTGGTTTCTTGACAACATTTCACCCATCCATTCCAGAAGGCTTGTCCAAGGACACCTTGACATGTAACCTGGTGGGATTGGGAATCGAACTCGCTCACCCCGCTGGGCTTAAAGACGACTGCTCTACCCACTGAGCTATCATGCCGCCCAAGAAAGACCAAACAAGTCCAGATCTTTGATTAAAAGATAACCATGATCTAGATGACTGCGAACCTTCACAGATATGAAGCAAGAAATGTTTTGGATTTAGGATGGAACAAGCCAGACAGAACAGAGAACGCAGACAAATTATTATCTAATACTTCTAGACATATATTATCCCATTATGTTTTCAAAAAAAGGCATAAAAAATGTCCAGTCATTGTAGTTAAATTGACACTATTAAGTTTCTTAAGCTTGGCTTTAAAAAGGTTTCACTTATTTACTGTTAGAACCATGCTTCACAGTAAAATCTAAAATAAATGAGCTTAATAACAGCTGGAGACAACACTGAGTCAATTTGTCAGCCTTCATTCTGTCTCAAATCTTTTTGTCCTGACAAGATTCAGCATATTCAGCACTGAGAACAAGTGGCAAAGAGACAAATAGTGACTCATCCACTGGAAACGTTTTCACTGGTGTACTGAGAGAGATCCCATCCATCAAGGGATTGGATGTCGGTTATGACATTTTCCTGTATTCTGAGATAAAATCACTCTTGTAGAGTGTGTGTGTTTTGGACACATTTTGACTCACTCACCACTTCTTTGGCCTTTGCTGATGTGACCTACATTTTACGTTGCTTTTTTGTGCATCTAAACATAGCATACAGTACAAAGACTTGGAATATTTTTCAGTTTATGTTTGCATTTAAGAACACTCAAATCATGTTTATGTGTCTAAATCCTTGTGTTGGATTTGTGTGTCTATTGTAGGTGTAGATAGATAGATCAGGGTTGTATGATTGTGGGCGCACACAGCAGCTAGTTTGCTTATTTGTACATTATGTCAGAGTTGGAAATGAACATTTATTCTCAGAAGTCATGGAATGATAAATGGTGAACCGCATGGTTCACAGCAGTAACCACACAGTTCTCACAAATGTGTAGTGGGTGAAAACAACACTTTTGTAGAATGCATTCTTCCACACATGGCATTAAAACTACAATATGCAACTTGGCATGAGTCAGCTTTGTTCCCCCAGTCTCCCTCGCCTTTTCTGCCATGCAGCTGTTTATGCACGAGTCTTAGCTGTTCTCTGACCTGGGCAGGTAATTAGTTTTATTACCACACTATAAATTTGACTCGCAGACTCGAGTCTGTAAAGGCTGTTTGAAGAAACTACAGTCTCCAGAAAGCTGATGCAAAGTTTGCATTAATACGATTTTGGAGACGGTGTATATGATTCTATTTCGCCTGCTGTTTCCAACTGGACATAGAAGAAGAAGAAGAATCCACTTTATTGGTTATTGATACATTTTTACATGTTACAGCGAAAAATATTCTCTGCATTTGATCCATATCCCTTTGGAGGGAGCAGTGAGCAGCCACAGGCGGCACTCGGGGAGCTAGCGCTGAGTGTCTCGCTCAGGGACACACCTGGTATGGACTCTCCCTCTGTGCCTCTTCAGGCTTCCAATCCAGTCCTGCACCCAAGAAAGTCTATATAGCTTAGTAGATATGATTATGTTTCTTGGCAGGTATAGTGTGCATATTTCATTGTGTTTATGAGTGGATGTGCATGTGTGCATCACAGTGTGTCCCACTTGGAGAATCATGGAACACTTGAGAAAAGAAATATGCCTTTTCCTAAGGAAAAGGAAACAAAGGCTGACTCAGAATGATACACGGCTCCTCTAAGACGCATGTGAGAATACTTTGTTCTCGATTGATTTCTCTTCTCCTGGTAAACCCAGCTGTGAACCCATAGGCTACACTGAACTTGTTTCTTTCATTTTTACGGTCATTTAACGTGACAATAATCTCTTACAGCCAGGCTGTCTGCTGTCTCCCAGCATGTGCTGACTCGACTTGAACCCTGCTTTTTCTCTCCGTTTTTCTTGTGCCAGATAGGCAGGATTCTCTTTTCTCTTCTTTTCTCTTCATTATTTCTTAAGGTGTCTTTTTTTACTCTCTCCCACCCCTCCTTCCTAAGAACTAGCTCCTTCTCTCCTCCTTCCTTCCCCATCCAGGTAGGTCTTTGGTGCCAGACAGAGGAGCACAGTGTTCCTTTGTTATTTCCAGGGCTTAAGTCTAGATAACAACCGCAGCCACTCAGGCTCAGTAACACATCAGCGACCTCATATCTGAGGCTTTACATTTCCATAATTGGGATTCTAAAGGCAAGTCCTCACAAAGGAAAGGGATTTCCGGATATCTAAGAGTTTGCTTTAGATATCGGACAATAAAGACTTTTATCAGCATTCTCACTTCTTTCAAAAAAATGAAAAGCTATTTTTGTTGTATCCTCATGAGTTTCAGTTTCTGAGCTGTGGGACCGCTTGTGCATTTTGGGATGTGAGTTGTGATACAATATTTTCATCAGCTCCTGCACTTTCTCACTTGGTACACTTCCTTTGAGGACAGAGGAATAATACGTTACCAGCAAGACCTGCTCCAGCTGGATTCCTGGCCGACCCTCCCCTTAACAACTGTTGCCTAGTGCCACAACTGCAGCCCATCACCAGGGTGGGTGGGTGGGTGGGCAGACAGCCAGCCTACCAGATGTGAGGCCTTCTTCACGCTCTCTGTAAACCAAGCAGAAACACAAACCTCACGCACAGACATGCATGTACACGGAAAGAAACGCACGTGAGGTTACCTCTACCAAGAGTGCATGTACTTGTCCCATTTTACTTTACTCTTCCTCTGGAGTATCCTAAAGAACATGAAGTAGTTTCAGACATGGCATGCAGACCTCTGTTTTCCATCCAAAGCCAGTAGTGACCTTGTTGTGGCCACAGATTCCCCTTGTGGAAAGTAGTCTCCTTCAAGACCCTGCTATTAGCGGCTTTGTGGGGCAGAGTGGCGACACGTTAATGGCACACAGACGCAGAAGAGGCTATAGACCCCTGCGCTGAGAACACAGCTGACTTCAGGGAACATGGACTCTAAAAGATCCATGTTGACATTAACCACAGAGGGATGGTTTGAATTTGCGTTGGCAATGACTGAAACTGAAATATTTCATAGTGTTTTAACTAGAAAATATGTGTAGCACTTTGACATCTATAGAACATGTCCACACATAATTGTAGGGAACATCACTTAGAGGATTTTTACTGTATTTCGGACTATGTGTTGCTGGCTCACATTTTGGTGGGAAATTTCCCGGATTGTCTAATGGCACACAATGGGAAGAGGGCACTGGTATTCACACAAAGATGAAACAAGTTGCAACACTTGCAGGAATGTAGACGAATTTCATTTTTTGCGGAGGCTGAGATGAGAAGATTGAAACCCCAAAGTTATGACGCTAAGGTGAAAAAGGTGGACCTGTTTAGCCTAGCCTAGCATAAAAACTGGAACCTGAAATTAACAGCCAGCATGGTCAGGTTCTTACCAGTATATCGTACGCTCACTAATTAATACGCCTCTACAGTAACTAGGAAAAACAATGTATGTATATACAAACACGAGTGAAACATGAAAACAGTATGCAAGTACTCAAATGTAAATACTTCATATTCCTGTACTTCCAAAAAGTGGTGTCCTACACAAATACACAGTTGATGCAGTAGTGAGTATTTACAGCAGCAGGGTGGTGTTTGAAGAACAAGAACTACACTTACTGCTCTGAGTTAAATTTTCATTTTCAATGGTATCTTTTGCTAGAAAGGTTCTTTAAAGGTTTTGTACTGTAATAATGTCAACTTCATTCTTCTGAAACTGTGACTAGTGTATCCAACTTTGAGTTTTTGGATAAACTTCCTAATGATTTCTATTTCCAGCATTTGAAAAGTATTCCTATGGGAATGTGTGACAAACGCTAAGTTGCATTTTTACATTGAAAGGAACAAATTTTTACTAATTTCCTCCAGAGTTTACAAGTTTCAGAGATGCTTAGAATGTCAGTCACACTTTAGTAACTTAACCAAACCACAAGGTAATAGTGAAACTATACAAACCACAATGATAGTAACAAAGCTAAGCAGTAAGACCTTTGAACAGCAAAATGATGATGTGGTCAATCTGTCTGGACTACTTCCTCGTAAACATAGGGGTTAACAGGTTAGTGGACATGCATGCCACTCACGTAGACACTCACAACCACTTGATATGCTGTGAGACAAACTCCACTGCGCACTGATCCATTTGTGACTGTCCAAGTCGAAATTGACAAATAGCTGTCGTCAAACCATATCATTGTTTCATGAGTCACCTGAGACAGTTCAAAGAAAGAGTTCTAAAGATCTTAAGTTGGCACCATCAGATAGGCTTCTTAATTAGGCCTATCTGAAGTAGTGTCTGGCAATAAGCCAGCAAGACTAAAGGGAATAAACTAAGACAGCGGAAGAGGAGTGGAAGAATGTAAGCCACTGCATTTAAAGCTGCTCTGTTACATCAAAAAGCTGCGTTAGATTTCCCAAATCTGAAAGAAATCTTTCTAATCAGCACCACCGGTACGAACCAATGCCCCCGACCTACAGTCCTTCGGCGAAACCTCATGCACCCACCCTAAACCCAGGAATCTTTGTGTTTCAGTCACAAGCCTTGAGCTGCAAAATGTAAACAGAGCACAATCATGTGATGAGTCACACAGAGCTCTGCTGTCGTAGTAACTTGCCAGTGTAGCAGCAACTCAAAAAATACCAACATTTGTACCATTAGTTAACAAATGCTGCACATACGTAATTTAGGGGCCACCATAGAAATCAGTGTAACATAGTACATGTGCATATTAAGTGTTTACTTGAACTAAATGTACTTCTGCAAAACTAGCTGACAACTAAAATGATGCACATACTGTATAATCCTTGACCATTTGTCCAGGGAAAGATGGCTTTACACTTGACACATTTGAATAAATATTTGCTTAAAGTATTAGCTGTGTATCCCTGTCTGGGTGGCTTATAGCTACAGCATCGCTGTCCATTAGAAATATGTTTGCTTATGATGCGAGTGCTTTGCTAGGCGAACATCAAAGGCCTCCATTATTCAGCTGGTGTTTGGCTCGCTGCTCATCAGACTGGCACCGACTGATCTTGAACATCAGAAGCTCTGGCCTCAGTTTTCACAAAGAAAGCAATGACGTCAACATTTCTGCAACATCACACCGGTTTAAGGCTTGAGATGAGCTAAAAGCTCTGCTAAAATTTGGACACAGAGGTACAATCATAAATCAGAATTCTCTCAATCTCTCGCACTCCTGACTTCTGCTTCTCTTTCTCCGCTCCAGTCTCTCAGCCTCTCTCGGCCAGAGACGGCACATTTTAAACCCATTAGCGATTGGCTTGCCAGCTGTACATCAGCAGAAACCCATAAATTGTTTTATTGGATGAAGTTTCTGCAAAGTGATGAGCTCAGCTTTACCAGTTCCCAGTATACCACTAGCTTATTATGTGTTTAAGGGTGTGTGTGTGTGTGTGTGTGTATGTGTGTATTAAAGCGTGCCTCTTGTCAAAGTCTGAAAAAGGCTTTTGTTGCTTTTCTAATGTCTCTCATGCATATGTCACTCCTTTCTCCAAATCTGTGTCAGTAGGCTAGAAACCTCATGGCATTTACATTGAACACACTTCTTCACATGCTTCCATTATTTCTATAAGCACAGAGTTAATATGAAATATCACCAATGTTTTCATTAAATGCGCGTCTATTGTCTATTCCGACGCTTCGTCCGTGTCTTCATCTCAGGGGACTGAGTCAAAAAAAAGGGCAGCTTGTATGAAGCTGCTGACATTAGTACCCATCTCTCACCCTGTTCTCACCAGCCCCTCCCAGTCACACAGCTGTGTGCTGTGCAAACTCCCAGGGCTCATTTGGACAGTGTTGCCAGGGTAACCAAGACCACAGCCAGGTTTGTACGTACCTCCTGTTTCTCTACCTGGTGGTCAGCCAATGGCCCCTCAGTGAGTCAGATGCTCCGTAAACCTCTAGAGGTCTACATATGCACTTGATTCATTCAGTAATGTCACAAACGGTGGAAAGAGGGGTGAAAGTGTGACCCTGATGTTCAGGGGAAGATATGGGAAATGATGATGGGGCATTTGGCAGAGTAGTCACTTTTCTAGCAGGATGTTGGTGTTTTCCCTCATCACCTTGGAAATGGGATTTCTCAAATATAGGAAAACCCCAAACCCTTACAGCCCATACCCCCTCCTGCTGTACACTCACCCTCTCCAGACTCCGGCGAGGAATGTTGTCTCAGAGGTCAGGTGTGTTGCACCTGTATGGCCTGCAGTGTGTATGTATTTTTCATTCCTCCTCCCCCCTGCTTCACTACAGACCCCTCTTAGTGGTCACTTTCCATTATAAGAGCCCTTTAATGGAAGCCAGTGAGTGTAGTGGGTGTGAAGTGGAATATAAAATTTATGTTGCCATTAGTGAAACGTGTACGCCATTCATGACTGTGGAAGAATATACTATACACCCTAACCACACTGCCAGATGGAAAAGTTTACAATTTAAATGCAGCTACACTTAAAGCTTTAGATATAATTATGATTTAAGGACATTGTAACTTCTGAAAGAAGTAATAACACATTATTATTATTTTGGACAAAAAGTGTTTTTTATTAGCAATAAAACACTTGCTCAATTAAATAAACTCATGTTTTGCAGCTACAGCTTTTTTTATTCTTGTAATAGACTGTTTGTGGTGTCTGAATTCCATAATTTTGTATTACTCATCAATCAACATTGCTGACTCAGTTTGAATGTTTTGACTTTATGACTCTTCTATATTTGCTGTGTCGCTGTGCATTTTAAGATTATCCCATAATTCAGCCACCGCTGCAACCTCAAAGCACTATGATCAAATGTTATAGCACTTCTAAGCCAGTATTTTGAAAGTAGTAATTCAGTTTTACTCAAATTAATTTTCATTCATAAGAAATAAATGCGCTATCGCTCAATAAATTAAGTCCTATTTTTGTTGTGTGTGACTAATTGTGCATAAAGATAACTTAGGTTAAGTAGATATATTCCTCACCTCATCTTGCTTCTCTACGTTGTTCTCCTACTGTGTTATTTTTTTTTTGTTTATTGGATTTTTACCATGACAGGACTTTTCTTTTCCAATGAAACTCCCCCAGATGTGACGTAGCACTTTTTTTTGTACTGGTTCATCACATATTTTCCTATGATTTCACAAACTCAGAATAATTATTATTTTATTACTGTTTTATGAGTTTTTTCATCAAAGGTAGTTGCATTGTGATTTACACTGTGATTTACATTTATGGATTTTGAAGACTGGGTCTGAATTAAATTGGCTTACACATACTGTCCTTCATTCCTACACGGACTTTCAGTTATATCCAAGTAAGGCCATACTTCTGGACTCCATGTGTGATTTTGGAGCGTCTCCACATTAGCATTATTTAATATAACTAGGTGAGGTACATTTTTGCCCTTCAGCGTCCAGTTTCCAGCCTGTTCTGCAAACTTAGGTTTATTGAAGAAATCTAAACAATGCTGCACTTTAAATGAAATACATTGTTCTTAACCTAAGGTGACGTCGATTTCAGGGCAAATAAATGAAATGTGAGTGATATAGGGGCTTTAAGGCTGTATCTAAAGCATTCTCATATGCTGCTTATAAATCCTTCTGTAGTGTTACTGCTGAAGCATAGAGCACAAGTTCAGTTGTAAATCAGTTTTCCTTCTCATTTTATGACTTGAACACTCAAGCCATTTAAATAACCACCTAAATGCTTAATGGCATTTTGTCAGCACTGTATATCATCTTCTGTTTACACTTACTTTTAAAAGGCGGTATATCCTGCACCATGAGTTGAACCTGTCCTTTTAGGGAATCCAGACATAGAGATGTTCTATCAAAACCAAATCATGTTTGTGTGCTGGGATGAATGTACAGAAAGAAAGTGTAAGGGGTGGGGGGTGAATCAGCTGTTGTTTATGAAAAGAAGGCGTACAGTCTGGAGTGGACCAGTGTGGACCAGTGTGATGTAGGACTGCAGGAAAAAGAGTAATACTGATCTGGTTCTCATCAATAAACAATTACCTCTCCCAACACTTGACAAATGACTACATGCGTAGTCCATCCATATTTCCCAATCTTGCGTCACACACTCACACAAACTGTGACCGACCAGGCACTTCTTTGACGTGGATGCTAGGGGGCTGAGACATGCCTGACAGTAATAACATGAGCACTGCAAACCAGAACAAGATCAAGCTGTACTTGTACTCATAACATTGACATATGGTTTATTATGAAGTTATAATAAGTTCGTCACAGAGAGAGGCAGGAGATGAAAAGGAAAGAAGCTAGTGATGGAGACGTGGAGGCATGTGGTGTTACGTAAAAACTGACCCGAACACACAAATTCGCACATTACATGTTCAGGAACACGCCTGAAACCCAAGACATAACACGAGCGCTTAACGTCAAGTACGTAGCGCCAAAACACACTTGCACATGAGTTTAACCACATGCTGGAGTCATTTAGGGCAAAACAATGTGCTGCTCGTTGTGAGATATGCGGCTGACTTTGATTGGGGTCAGGTAAACCACTGCTTTCACGTCTGATTTGTCACGCGGTTATTCAAAATCTCACACGCATGTAAATGATTACCGCCCAGTGAAGGGTCTTTACTGTATGTTGCGTCAAAGGCAGAATTTTGGCGATGCGGTTCTGTGAAACTGCTGTACACCAGTCAACGCTTGATGGAGGGAAAAAAGGCGCTTCATAATGATGTTTTCTTTGGTTTTTCTGGTGGTAATTAAAACAAGCAGTTTCCTGTTTTTGAGTGAAAGAATTAAGATTGTCGACAGTCTTTTTTGTTGTCATGTTGTTTGTGGGTCTTCTGCTGATTGTGCAAGTCCGAGCTGTCTCAAAGGAATAATCCGATGCCTTCAGATTTGGGAATATTTACACGGATGACAGGAAAGCAAGTGAATAAAGATATTAAATAAAAGAACAAATGAGTAACACAAAGACAAAAACATCATGATCATCATCATACTCACACAAAATGTGCCACTCAACTGTCCAACAATGCACTAAGACACATAACCACAAGACTGTATGCCAACGAGGCCTCATCCCAACAGCAATGGCAATGTTTTCCTGCTTTTCATTTTTTAATGGAACTCTGGGCCACGAACCGTCAATGGTACATTAAACGAGAACAGTTATCGGGGTTAAATCTGAGGTTGAAGCGAAGTGAAAAAAGTCCTTGTGATCCAAGAGGGATGAGTATAAACAACAGGAGGAGAAAGAAAGCGAACTTTTACTGTCCTCATGCTTCTAATTATTACCATGAATCAGTTTACTGGAAGATGTGAGACCTTTTATTAAGTGTCTTATTTATGACAGAACTTAAGTACAGTTTGGCACATTAGTTGTGCCTAAATATAAACAACTCTGTTCAACTATATTTCAAATAATTATAGTATGATCCAGGGCTAGTTTTGTGAAAAATACAATAATAATTTATTAATAATAAAGTAGAGAGTATTTTTTACAGAATGTTTGAGATTGTATTCAAATGGGGTCTTTCTCCTATTAGTTCTCTAGTTCTCTACATTTGAATGTATGACAACTACTACTTACTGTTTTAAGTAATTATGTACAATGGTTTGAAAAAAAAGGCTTAAATATTAAATCTGTGGTATTTAGCCATTTTGACGTGTGAAAAAATGTCAAAGCTAAACAAACAAAACACCTAATTAACTAATCATAAAATGTTAGAAAACTAGGTTTGTTTGTCTTTACAATGATATATGTGGGCTAACCTTTCAGACTAATTAATAATCTAAATATATGACGTTTAGAAGGGGATGACAACTTCTTGGATACTACTTGTGTGCATATGTTTATTTATGACCTGGCAAAGTCAGTGGTGGGTGTGATTATAGGATAAAACATGGTGCACAATTTTTGCCCTTTTGTTGCTTGTACTTGCACAATATGTTTCCCCCATAGTGTACAGTGTGATTATACTACTTGTTTACTGTGTAGCGCTCCAGGTCAATTAACTTTTTGTTATAACAGTGTCGTCTATAAACTTAGATTTCACAAATGCTAATGAAATTCTGTAACATTCATAATGTTTATTTGCCCCGTGTGATACCCCAACACATTTATTTATAGTGGAGTGTGCCTAATCTAGCATTAAAACCTAATCCAGATGTAGGATTATCTGCAGGAAATGTGTCGTAATTCTCCCAATCTCACTTCAAGGCAAACACTGGCTGTGACCATACATTTTCTCTTAGATGAGGTCCTGTACAGATAAAGCTGTTAAGACTGGGGATGGGCGTTTTGCGTCACTGCTCAGGTAACGTGGCAGCAATTTACACTCCAGCAAAAGGACTCAAAGCTTGGGTTACACTGCATGAGCGGTCTGGTATCGTCTGTATACACGTGTTATGAGATGTGTGTTAGTTGTTAACATGTCTTAACACCATAGATTCACGTTGTGATAGAGGACAATTCTGAATAAGACTGTGATTAAGTTGTATTTAGTAGAAGGCCTATTGACTCGTAAGGAATGAGATGATGTGTTCCAGCTGTTATGCTGTGATATAACATTGATTTGTTTCTATAACTGAAAAAATAGAAAGCTGCTATAAGACTAAGACTAAACTTACCTGATAGATGACTCTGTACCTGTACATACCTACACAAAGTACACTTCCAGGAAGGTCCAGACGGATGGATAAAATCTCCCCATGTGTGTTGATAACAGACATGGTTGACGCTGATGGAAATCTGGGTTTTAAAACTGAAATATTTAAGTTTTCTCTCACTATCTACAGTGCTGCGTCAGTGATTGTCTGAAATAATTGCAGTGTTTTATATTCTGAGGGATAGAGCGGAACTTTTCTCAGCCAAGGGCCAAAGAACACAAACAATTAGAGTAATTATTGTAAGTGCTGGGATCCTCAATGCCAAAAAAACAAATTGCACTTCCCACTATATTCGGTTATGGGATAGCCCTGACAAAAGTTCAATATACTGTAAATATACTGTAAATTTGCTTTTGTGTTTTTTCCACAAATACGATTCTGAGAACTTGAGATATTTATTTGGTCTCAAGATTAAAATCACCATAGTGCAATTGTAAAATGAGCGCAGCATGTCTCCTTCTAAACACGGCCACACCTGCAAATAAAACATAAGGAAACATCATTGCATTTTGACAACAAGTGTTTCTTTATTGTTCCTAGTAAACTCAAGTGACATCTTGAAAAGCCTTCTGGTTTTCATCCCTCTATTTTGCATTCTTCCTTGATTTTCTGAGAGGTATTTGACAGCCGGTTGACAGGGTCATTTTCAGACGTGGTCAGGCTGGTGCAGAGGGTCATGATGATGTCCATATAGACTTCCCAGCACTCACGGAGGCAGCGAGCCGCCATGTTCAAAGTCCTCGCTCGTTGGTGTGGAATGTTTGGTGGGCAAAGTGAGTCCGTTTGAAGTGTGTGTGTGTATTTTGCTGAATATAAATAGCCAGTATAGTCCAGCAGGACGTTTCTGGGATGGGGCGTTTGTCACTGCCTGTGTTATCTGGACCCTGAGCTATACCAGCTTCATGGTGGGGTTTTTGACTACAGATGCATATTTTCTCATCCACGTCTGTATTTCTTTGTCCAACTGAAAGTTGTTAAGTATATTAGATTTCCAGTGTCAATGCAAGCAAGGTGACTAGACTGACCAAAAAGCCTGTGTTCAAGTAGTAGTACTGCACACGGGTACTATAAATGTAGGAGGAAGCCAACCTCCCCAGCCAATCCCTGGGAGACGGGAGCATCGAGGAGCTGTGTTAGACAAACTGTAGCCTAGTCTCCTGGTAACGCCAGAGGTAAGGGGTCAACGGGGACTCTGAGGCCCTGCTGCTAGAGGCTGATTTCAAGTGGAATCCTTTGTTAAAGAACGTCTACCGTCGGCTCACTCCTCACCAATAATCCCAAGTGCTGGATGCATGCACATCCCCACAAACATGCATGAACATGCAGACTGATGAAGGAGCACATGCAGGTTCTGCTGACACAAATATGTACATCTTAATACTGCAAAACCCCTCGTGTCATATTCAGGTGCCTCACTGAAAACAAACACTCCATGCTCTTCAGTTGGCACATTGCAATTTACCTTGGATGGTAGCTGTTTGAGCAGTGCCAGCTTTAGCACTTTGTCATGAGAATTGTCAACATGGCTCAAAAAGAATACAAGAAGCAGCTTTCTCTACCTGCCGCCTTCTTGTGTGTGTGTGTGTGTGTGTGTGTGTGTTAGAGTGTGTGAACAGTGGACAGGCTCAGTGCTCAGTGCACAGCAGTTTCTGGGAATGGGTGGACCTGGAGTATAGGCTCTGTATGTTCAGTACATACAGCCACACAGGTACCAGCTACGGTAACTGCCTGTTTTACATCACTATGCAGTATTTGTTAGTTAAATTTGCCCCCTTCATGGCGTCATAGAGATAACAAAACTTATCTTTTAGGTTGTCCTAGTTAAAAGATTTGAATGCTTGTAAAAAGGGCTGAGGCTGATTAAAGTAATAGATTATATTCTAATATTTAGGTATGGCCAAATTTGACTTCGATGGAAAGTTACAATGCTCAGTTTGACTAATCTTTTTGGGGCCACGATCGTCTACGTGGCCTTCCATCCGAAGGTTGATTTTTCTGCTGAGTCGTCTCCTGTCAATCATATGACTTCTGCTACCAGACCCTCTGCTCTAGTCAGACTGCTTTATCCAAATCTACCATTATTACAACAGTAAAGCAGCATGTACCGTTTAAAGAAATACATTTCTGGATCAGGCTTTGAAAACTATATGTCAAAAGAGTAATCCCCTACAGCATGTTTCAATTTTAAACGAAATCACTTAGTGACACGGCTTCTGCTTATCTTTATTGTATAAAGGTGTAGAGGCGCATCACTTGCCAAACTTGCTGACGGAGTCAAAGCAGGAATGACTCTCTGACCTCAGATAGTGCAGGTCTCGAAGCTTTTCATCATGTTTGTTTATGCTTTTCAAGGCACATACACGCTCACAGAAAAAGCACTATGGGAAGCTTATCACTGTCTGTTAAGTAGCACTAATATTTCACAGACGAGGTGCAGTGACATCACGGCTGTGCTCTCAATCCATCCGAGGTCAAAAGGTCAAATAGGACCTCCCAGTTCTATTGCTAAGTATTATGCAGCTTCCAGGTTGCTTTGGTTGGGGTTCAGAGGTCAAACATGTTGATTACGCCACGTCGGACAGGTCCTCTACTCACTGCCCCCAACACACACACACTCACACAACATTTAGTCTCCATGGTGACCCTGTGTGTTTCTCCACATGGCACATATTCACACATACTTTCCAACTACCTTGTAAAGCAGTCTTGCTACCACATACACATACCTCCAATGCTACCTCTGCAGCACACTGAAAACAATAAGGATGGTAGAGGCTCGTCTCTGTGTGAGCCCTCTCCATGGCAACATCGGCATTTGTCCGTTAAGGACCTTAAGGATATTTTGTTGACGTACCTGCCACATTCCTCGTGCAAATCAAAGAGGAGTAGCGATGGAGACATGATGAGAACAGCCGCCCCACATCTAGAAGGACGCGGGTTTGGCCGGGCGCCTGTGTGGAGTTTGTATGTTCTCCCCGTATCTGCGCGGGATCCGCAAATGGACGTTTTCACCCCTTAAACCATGGTCCCGCATTTTTCCACTAATCTTCATGTCCTGAGGCTGAGCACCTTTTCACCTTCATGTTTATAACCTGAGAATCTCTCCGTCCTTACCTTAAGGTCTGCGCTGAAAGCATGTCCTGTCAGAGGAAAGTTGAAAGGTTACAGCATCACAGCCCAGGGGTCACAAAATGCTGGGAAATGACTGCTGTTGGACATCTAGGCTGCTACTCTTCACGCATTCCACGCTCGCCACTTCCTGACAGTGACATAGACAGTGTGGAGAAGGGAGGTGCTGCTGTTTTCATGGCAACAGGGTTAGGTGCATGTCAATTTCCCAGGACCCAACACTTGGTGCTGCTTCTTTGACTGATGTGACATGCATTATGCATCAGTTCTATCAGTTGGTACTGCATGAGACGAACCCTTGTGCTGGTTTCTGTCTATAAAGAACTAGAATGTATTTGTTTAGAGATTGCTTGTCTGGGCCCCTGTCTCCTTGAGCTTGGCTACATGAGATTTTCACTTTGCCAACACACACTGCATGCGGTGCTCCAGCTCCCTTTGCTACTCTTTGGGTCGTTCTCAGGAAAATGTAGCAGGGTCTAACAGTTTCAAGGTAAGGCCCTTGATTCCCCCTGGAGCCATCCATGCTTTAAATGCCTGCACTTATGCTGCTGCAATTAGGACTAATGCCATATGTTTTTTTTTGATCCTGTGGAAATCTGTTGATGGGGGACTAGAGGAGCTCAGGGGACAAGGAGGAAGAGGGCTCTTTTGAGTGATGGGAGACAAGTTGGGGACGAGATGAAACGAGGGGAGAGGAAGAAAGAGGGGCCACACGTTCATTAGTCTCAGCCTCTGTGATCACAGGACTCCGCCGCAAACCCTCAGAACAATGGCCTCTGTGTGTGCGCATTATGTGTGTGTGTGTGTGTATCATCTCAGATAAGGCGACCTGCTCGACGTTTCTCCTCATCTCCTCTCATGCCCTCTTGTTGCTGCTCCTGCTTTCCTCCTCCTCTGTTCTCTTTGTCTCCCATGCTCGGAGGCCTCTCCCGAGATGAAAGAGAGGAGAGATAAGGGCAGGTAAGAGAGTGCAGGAAGGGAAAAACAGCAGAGAGGAAAGTGATAAGGAGAGAAACAATGAGTGCTTTGATAGCATGGGAGCTACTGCGTACAGTGTGTGTGTGTGTGTGTGTGTATAACCTCAGATTTTGTAAGCAGAAAACTTTTTCTTGTATCTACAGCGGGTTAAATTCATGGGTTCTTTCTTCTCTTTTATTAGCACTTACTCATCCTCTTGAACCAGCATTCCTCATTTAGCCAGTCACTACCTTGCACAAAAAGAATCCCACTTGAACACACACACACACACTAACTCACCTGTTTCTCTCATTTGAGCCTCTGCAGGACTTATAGCTGCACTGGCCTTCGTCTCGTGCCCCCGCTGGGTGTGGCTTTCCAATTTTTGCTGCTTTAGCCATTACAGCCTCGCCCACCCAAACTCCAAACCAGACATCCACCTGCCACCATACACACAGTGTGTGTGTGTATTTTGGCTTTGCATATGTGAGAAGATGCCCAGCTTTCCCAGAAGGGTCATTAAAATTGGGTTGCATTCGAATATGGGTGAGAAAGCAGCGAACGCTGCAACGAGTTTGCATGTATGTGTGTAAGAGGGAGAATTCATGGGATGCATCCTTTGGCCAAAAGATAAAAAAAATAAGCTGGAATCAGCTGAAATCAGAAAAAATCAAAATAGAGTCTTCCTGACTAATGCTTCAAGCCATGTGATGACGTATGCGCCTCAAACGCTGACGTGTGTGAGACGACAATGGCATCTTTTTTTTTATTTGTGTATGTGAATTACAGGTGGGATAAACACTGCTAGACATTCCTGAGGATATGGAAGCTAGAGGAGCCTCAGGGTTACAACCAAATCTGGGAGATGAAGGGAGTTTTATATAAAGTTTTATAAGATACAGCGTTTTTCGTCTGTTCCTCTTTTCAAAACACCCCCCTATATTCACTACTTGTTATTTCTCCTCTGAAACACACACACAGACTAAGTGTCAAAAGCAAATTAAACAAAGAAAGAACAGGTTTTTTACCATTTACTGCCCTACTTTCAGACTGTGAGCTCCTTCTCGCCCCCTGGTGTTCCTTCATGTGGGCTGTAGTGCTCTAAACCGAGATGTGCTGCATTGTTTTGCAGTTCTTCCTTTGCCCCGCAGGAGGCAGCCTGAGCACAGATATGCTGTGTAAAGCTGGCAGCTTGCATTTGGCGGCTGCACAGCAGGCGGAGCTGTGTGATTGGAGTCAGTGTCTTCAGTGTAAAGACACCAAACACATGCAGAGGTTAGACGTGTATATAGTGAAAGATGATAGTCGCAGTACGATTTAATCTGTATAATAAAACATGAAACATAGCTGCAGTAAAAATTTAATTCAGTTTGTGACTCTGATCTAATCTACATAAAACGTGCAGTAATAATTCAGTACAAACTCAAACAGTATATTAGACGATGACCTAGAAAAAGAATAAGAGTTTGAGTATTATCAGGTGGTGAATAAGCATCTGCGGAAAACCTATTAGGCCACACACAGCCGCGTGAAGGATTAAGCTTACATGGCATACATCAGAGCAGACCCCAGACAAGACTGATGTGAGTCAGCTGACAGTACAGTTGGCATACTTTCTTCCAGTGCTGAGCAGCTGCAGCTGCAGCACCGCTGATGAATGTGGTCGTCATTACGTTCAGGAAATCAGACACAGGATAACATTGGGCCTCTGTTTGTAATAATTAATTTAATTAACGTTTGAATCTAACACTAAAATGAACTTTTCTGATTTCACCAGCTTAATTGTACATTTTGCTTTTCCATCAAGCTTCAGACCTTATATGCCAGTTTAGTTTTTTGGCTATGCTCTCTCCATAACTCTCACTGTAGTTGTTGTTAACTTTGTGACCTTCCTTCTTTCCACAGCAAGAGATGCTTCCTGCGTGAACTCCTCTGTTCTCTTATCTGCGCCTCTTCCTCTCCTCCTGTCTGCTTTTGCTCCAAACTTGACTTTGTGGTCAGAAAGTCGTCCCAAACCTCGTCAGCTGCCTACTACTATACTACTGTTCTTTCATGTTATTGTATTTATATTATTATTTTAATTAAATGAAGACACCACACCACATGGAACACAGGTCGCTAGAGGTTAAACGTGAATAATATGATTAAGTGATGAGGTTCTTCTGTAAAAATATGTCAACATGACAAATTATTCCAAACTTGAAAGCATTAGTCAGTTTCTGTCCCAGTGTGACCTGCTGTCTGAGTCATACAAGGACTAACTTGGCAGCTGATACTATTTCCGGGCTTGTTTTTCATGTTGCTTTTCAGATGGCAAACACTACAAAAACACTACCAGTGCAATCACGCAGACTCCGTGATGTGCACAATGCATACAGACCACCTAGAGTTGGATGGATGATGCAACTGCATTCTGGTTTACACAACTATAAAAACATCAGTTTCATTCGCGTTGCTCTGTTTGTCAGGTCACAATGTCTGAACGTAAAAGGCCAAGAAGTCGAAGCCACAATAAATTTATCACCTATCAAGCCAATTGCTCTGCTTGATGTACGCCACATGAAATACTAAGTGAATATGGCAATGTGGGTGAGTCAGCCTGCTAACGAGCTTAGCATCAGACAAAGCTAACAAGATCCTCCAGGATCTGCTGACGGCTACACTATGCGAACTTTATGGAGTTTCTGAGAGTGTGTGTGTGTGGTTTATTTGATGAATGCATTGGTTTACTTCATCATGTTAAAGGAGATGATGAACAAACAGAGTGAAGGATTAAGGAGGCAGAGGAAGTGAAGAAATCATTTTTAAACACACACACACACACAGATTTTTAATGTCTTCCTGGAGGAGTTTAACTTCAGGTGAATGAACTCAGAGGACTTCCTGTGACCAGACCTTAGTGTGCATTTTCCATTGCTCTGCGTGCCAGTGTACACATGCACACCAGTGAGACGGAGAAGCGTACAATTAATGAACATCAGAAGATTTCAGTTCGTTTAGGGTGACATCCTTCTACGAACTGCTTGTTTATTTCCGTTTATTACAAACAGTCTGGTGTGTGGCTGAGTTCAGAAATAGCTTGCACATGCCTCGGAGATAGATGATTATCAATCTAGGAGAAAAATACTGCTCTACTGCGGGTGGTGCTCTTAACAATTAGAAATGATAATAGATGCCAGAAAGGCAATGACAAGAGAAGAAAGAGAGGACATATCATGCATGCTCACTTCCCTTCCCTTCACTCAAAGTACATCATCTGATATTTTTACCACTGCATCATCTCAATCACAGAAACCTATACAGTCTCATCACTTTTTGTTTCTAGCCTACAATGACCCCTAAGAGTTATGAAGGCGCGCCATTGTGCATTGTAACAACCCTTCAGACACAGCACTCCACTGAGCACATCACTCTGGCCTTCAGAATAATGCCCAGTCTCATAATTGTCTCACAGTTCATCACGGTGACATAGCCTCGCTACATTGGAGCGGCCTGCAGCGGTGATGTAACTGACAGCCATTTCTCAGTAAGTCATACCAACGTATCCGTGGGACAGCTGCCTCTGAGTGGTGGTTATCTGTTGGGGAACCGGGTGACGGCAGCATCTCTCCCTCCTTCCCCTCCCAGTGGACCAGTGACATAATGGGAATCCCCACCATGCCAACACAAGACGACCCAAAAGCTTACATCAGAGAGGAGGGAGGAAACATGAGGAATATTCCCACTTGGTTGTCATTGTGCTGTCCAACCGGATGCACGTTCTTACTAGGAGGGAATCAACTAAAATAATTGTTGATTAATATATCGATAAAACTGAAAACACATGGAAGTCATCTTAGAACCCAACTCTTTTAGTGCTACCTCTGCTCTTCGCTGGTGAAGAGCGAGGCACGTGAAGGCTCATGGGTTCGCAGAGCCTAGCATGAGGAACTACCAGTGTTGTATTGGGCTGTGTTCTTGCGTTTAAGTGATTTCATTCACGCCTCGCACTTTGCATCATAGTTCAAAGAAAGAAGAAGTATGCAAGATGTCCGTCTGAAGGAGTAACACTACTGACTTCTGCTTCTTGTCCTGATCTTGCTGGTGTGTCGTCACAAACACGCATGATTTCTGCACATTATATGGAAGATGGTGAACCACATCCTAAAATACCTGAAATACAGGTTAAACACATGTGCACGTGAAGCTCATCTGTTCATGAGCCAACAACTACACCTCCATAAACATGAGACATGACCCTCAGACATAAACATCCCTGCCCATCACACACACACACACACACACACACACTGAAGCGGAAGAGAGCAGCGGTGTGAGGAGTGGGCTGCCTTGGCACTAAGAGCCGCAGCTGTGAAAACAGGCAGCAAGTGATGTCAGAGCAGCAATGAACTCTGGGTAGCAAAGGCGACTTTGAAGTGTGCTGGGTTTATGGCAGCTCTGAGAGAGGGCGTCAGATCCGAAGCCCAGTACTGTGTGTGTGTGTGTGTGCTAGAAACCAAATGGCAATCTGAGGAGTGAAGTGAGCTTAATCTCTCCAGAGAGAAAGAGACAGAGAGAAAATATTTCCATGTACATTCTCTGCATTGAGGATCAACAGTTTGGCCTCCAGACGGTTCCCAAGAGCTGCAGGTGCAAAGTTACAACCCTTTCTCACTCTCCCCATTCCTCCCCTCCTTCCAACAAGTAAAACACAGTGGAGGGCAGCAGGGGCACAGTGCCAGATGTGCCACACCAGCATACAGACTGAGGATCAAAGAGTGTGGACTCAGTGTGTGTGTGTTATATTACAAGCATGTACAGGTGTGTGCTAATTCTTTTTTGTCTGTTGCTTCAAGGTGCAGCATTTCCAAACACTGCAAATAAAAGCGCCAGCTACAGTTACGTGAAGAAATCACCACTCTGCCTCAGCACACGCTCACTGTAGTTTCCGTTTCATTAGGCGATGTTAATGAATATCGGATTATTCCAGACTGAGGCTTGATCCTGACTTGGACTGCTGCATTAGCAAAGTTCACAGACTGGGCATTGGTCTAGTTGGCTGATAAAAGAGTGTGAAATCAGTCTGCATGCTGCTGGGGGGGGGGGACTTTGTAGGGTGCAATGTCTGCCCTCCTCTCCATCACACTCCTACAAAATAGAAACTGACAGTAACCTCAAATGACACTGATGCACTGCATTATTGTCAGTTGCATGTAAATCACTTTTCCGGAGCATTTTGTTGCCGAGGCCGTGCTCGTTGTCCCAACCTTCGTCTCCAGCTTTAATCTGAAAACTCAATTAAGTCATCGTGGAATCTCCCTTAAGGAAACCCTCAAACGAATCCACGTTCCTACACGCGACACACAAAAACTGATAAGATGCCTGAAGTTTCTGTGTCCGCAATGAAATGCAGCCCCCCCAGCCGTTCGCGAGGCCCAGGTAGTTGACCCTAAGACCTTTATTTGAAAGGGGGCGGACGTTTTCCCGGCACGTTGACAGAAATACAGCCCTAGAGTCACCTCTTTTCTACCCCTGGCAGCTATCATTAAACGTCAAAACAAATCATCCTCCGCTCTCTCTCTCTCTCTCTCTCTCTCTCTCTCTCTCTCTCTCTCTCTGAGTGACAGTCGATAAATATGTTCGCAATGGAATTCCTCAAGTTCTCTTTTCACGCCTGCAACTTAAGAGCCTGCCGTGACTTGATACAGACACTAAATGAGGAAAATGCTTTGTGAGGTGTGTGCTTTGTTTGCAGCTGAAGATATAGCAACACGGAGCTCTGCCAGATCTGCCTTAGGCTACTGTTTTGTTTCTCAATGTATTAAATCCATATTTATGAAACAGTAGAACTGCAGGGATACCACGGAAACAACCAGTGTAAGTCCCTGGATCAGCAAAATCAGTCAAACAAGGTGACAAGCCCACCACCTAAATGATTTTGAGGCAGGAAACTTAACCCTCAAAGGCTGCAGGTGCAATGAATTAAAGGAGGTAAAGCAAACCACATAGAAGATTAGGTAACACCTTTTAATTAATCAAATATAGATCCGTCATTCCATTGCAAATTCCTCCATCCATCTTCCAGACTTCATTCTTCCACTCTTGACTTCCTGCCTCAACCAACTTTTCATCTAAAGCCTCATCTCCTGATAATCTTTCACCAGCACACGGCTCTCCTTTTTCCCAGCTGGTATGTCCCTGAGAAGGAGAGTAGGGGTGGTTTTTGTGTCCCAGCTTGTTTTGAGAGTGAAAGAGAGGGAGCTGTTTCCAGCTGAATGCTAAGAGGCTGTCTGGCCTGTCAATCTGTCAGCAGACCTACCAAGACCTGATGGGAGCAGCTTGTGCTCGGGGGATGAGACTTCACTTTGTGACCCTTGGCCTCCAACTTTTTGACAGAAACTTGATTTTATACCATATTTGGATCTTTCATACGATACTTTTCTACCCTCAGTCACGTAGTCAAACTATTTTAGAACTTTGTGAAACTATCACTGCATTTATTGACCTTTATTTATTTTTATTTTAATGTGTACGATACAGTGTGATACCTTTTAACACTAATTAGTTCATTATTAATGTGCTGTGGATTTATAGTGACTTAAATCAATTATTATAGTAGAGCAATCAGACTGGACAGGGACTTTGGTTCGCTATCTGGCTGCTGACAAAGGACCGGTGTGGAGACGACTATAGAATAGTAGTATAGTAATTACAGCTTTTACCTTAGCTGTGGGTCTGTTGTATGAAGTGTTCCACTGCTTGCGTCAGAGCAGAGAGAGTCCCGAGTGGTGTATATGTGTGTGTGCGCGTGTGTGTGTGTGCATAATGCATACATCGTGTGTCTGCCTGTGTATTTATGAAAGATTTGGTGGCTTGCTTCCATATTGTTTCTGACTTCATGTCTGGTCTGTGGAGTAAAAGGGACTTTTTTCTGCCCGCAACTGCTGCTCAGAGAGTCAGTTATCTGCTGGTTCATGCGGTCAACATGTCAGTCATTCAGTCAGTGCAGACTTTTCAGAAACCCGATTTAATTAGATTTGGAAATTTGGAAAAATAACGATATCTAAAATCTGATACACATATTTTCTCATGATTCTAACCAGTGCAGCAGAGAAGAGGGAGGGTGCAGTATCCATTATGGTGTAGGACATGCATGTAGAATTAAACAACAAGCATGCCACAATCCATCCTTCTGTTTTATTCCTTTACATTTACTCTCCTCATCCAGAAGGTTGTGATTAGTACAGATGACAGACCAGTCATGCCCAGTCAGCTGCGTCCCTCAATCTGTGTTATTGCCCTCGTACAGCACTTGTATATGTGTCCTGCAGTTGCAATACTGCTGTAAAAGCAAAAGAAACAGAGGCAGGGTGGTTGATGTGGTCAGAAATGTTACTGGGTATATTTCTGCAGGGATTCATCTGTCAAACACACACAGGAACCACAAATTGTGCCATATATCCGTATTTTTTGTTTTGATTCAGGTCCAGCAAATCTATTTGTCAAGTGTGAGGGCAAAGTTGGAGGACGTCCAAGTACTGCAGCTGTGATGGAACGAGAGACAAGAAATGACATTTACCATAGAAGGCCTCCTACAAACGAGGAGAGAATTTTACTTGCAGTGATTATTGTCTGGATGTTGTCGTTCTAAATGGGTATTATATAAGCTAGCAGCTGAGGTTAAACGTCCCTGCTGTTTTCCACCAGTTCCTTTACAGATTCATTCACATTATGTATGCACACAAACAAGACTATATACCCACAAATAGTCACCAGGCCCCCATCTTTTGATTGCCCACATGTCAAAATGCTTTAGCCCAAATCCTGTTCTGGTGCAAATCTTTCTGGGAATCCTGTCTTTCCCTTTTCACCTGCATATTTGCTTTTCCAGGTTGAGGTGATGTTATGACTAAAAGTTTTCTCATAAAGATGACTGATGTCTTGGACAGGACACAAGTAGGATTACAAGACATGTGAAAACAGCAAAGAAAAAAAAATTTCTGTAGGATTCGTAAGGAGTTAAATTTTGTGTATGTGAATATTTCCAAGTGCCTTTTTGGAAAACCTAAATCCATTTAATGGTCACAAAGTGCTACCAGAGCTGAGGAGGAGTAGATTAAGAAAGACACTGATCTGGATTCAGAAATGAAGCTGCACTTTGACTAACACGACTAAAATAATCCACAGAATTCAATTCCAGCTTTGTGTTTGTGTAGGGTAATGACATTAGAGAGGCTAATGTGTTGTTATGAAACATGCACACTCACCTTTGAGCTGGTTTATGTCATAAGGAAAACGTTTATGCTTAGGGGAAACTATGACTTCAGAACGATGGTGGGTGGTGTTGCGAGGTGTGTGTGTGTGTGGGCGCACTCAATAGGTGTTAGTCTATGTGAGTCTCCAAATAAAAACTTATAAGCAAAGTCCCAGGTACAGAAACTGTGGTGGTTAGGTTTGAGATTGTACGTCAGCACAATCAATTTTGTAATTGTTGCAGTGCGGATGCAACAGGATTTTCCCAAACTTCCCAAAATGACATTAGAGAGACACTACTGTAGGTGTGTTTGTGTGTCCGCGGCTTTACTCAGCGCTGACAGTAAACCATTTAAAAATTGTTTGAAATTCAATACCGATAAATCATGTGATGTTAGTAAGCTGCTTGTGTTTATCCACTCTGCCAGTCTGCGACCGCTTTACACCAAAGGATACCAGAGACGTGAGAGAGGCAGAAATCTCCAATGTTACCAAATCCAGCTGTTTTCTGGATATAGTGTTTGCATTTGAATCAGATCATCGTCTCTGTGGGTGGGACAGGTCTCAGGATGTTCTGTCTCTGAATTAGGCTGAACTTTATTTTAATCATGTAGATACACTGGGTGTATTTCACATATGCTTTCATGTTGCCCTAACAGCTCAAAAAGAGAATTAATTTATCTTAAAATACAATAAATACAATAACATAACTCATGTCCTTTTGCTTATTAATCCCAAGAGCTAGTGAGTAACTGAGCAGAAAACATGGGAAACCTCATTGAACATATGCTACTTAGCGCGCTACATAATCACAAAAACACATGTGAGGCAGAACTATAGCAAGAGAGGCAGTGTGTGTGTGTCAGGGAGAGCATATGCCAAACAGACTGGGGAGAGAAACACACTGTACTTAAGCCATATGCTTTAATCCCTAGGTCTGCACTTTGTCCATCAAGTGGGAATTTGTTTTGGTCTGCAAGCAAGCAAGGAAATATGTCACATCGAATATTTGCCATCTTTCAGCAAACTGGCCTGATTCACACATTGCTCAGCTCCACACACAGGTGGGATTCCAGGGGACAAAGCAAAGGCAGACATGCCTTCACGTGCGTGTACTGTAGATCTTACCTGATGAAAAACACATGTCTGCTGTAGCGTAATATGGACAAATGCACAATTTAACTTTACCATACCGTATGTAAGGACGGAATTATCTTGATTTGATTCAAATACATCCACAGGAGAAACATTCAAGCTTGACTTACTGTGGCATGACCTCATAAAATCTACAGCATTGAAGTAATATAGTGATGCATTTTTACATATGCCTTTAATGTTACCCAGGTGATGGTTAAGTATGATCAGAGTTCTGAGTTGTGACTCTGGTCTCTTTCTTTCACCGTTGCCTCGCAGCTTGGAGCTGGGTCAGCTCAGATCTGCTGTCCAGCCACATTCCCCAGACTGCGTACACTCACTCACACGCACACACACACACACAGAGGCTACAGAGTGGGTCAGTAGGACAATGGTGAGTGTGTGTTTGTCTGGGTTTCAGTTTTATTTTGATCTAGAACCCTACTGGGGATCTGATATCCTGCAGGATACAGGGAATAGATGATTGCACAGTTGGCAGAGCTTTTAATGGGGTTTTTTCATTGGGCTGCATAATAGGAAGTAGAAAAAGTAAGGCATCCATAGAAACATACACAGACCACTATTTTACATATGACGGATATATATTATATATCATATTTGGCTGCTTTAGTTGGCATTGTAAGTAGGTTTTAAGGTACATACAGTACACATTACACATGTAGTCATGCTATATCACATCAAGGCTCAGGAAGTGAAACCTTAGATGTGGTGTAAGCAGTGAGATGGAAATGGAAAAATCCTTGTGCAGCAAGGTTCCTGATGTCTGATATCTTGAAAGGAAATCTTCTTTTTTTCTCTCTCACCATGGTGATACATATTTGTTTTTTCTGATCTGGGTGCATGGGTCAGCTGGTTTGTCCTGTGATTGTTGACTAAACATCATATGGGTTATGTAGCGTTGTTCCTGCTATGTGAACCTTCATTAGAAACACAATGAATTATTTGCTTTAATGCTTAAATGGCTTGTTTTCCTCTTTTGTTTTCTCTTCTCATAAAGACCTGCAAGTCAAGCTAGCATGAAACTCAAAATAAGTCCTGCCCTACTGCTCCCTGCTTTGCTCTGCTCTGCCCAACCCTTCAGGAAGCTACAAAACAAAGTGGTCAAGAAAACAGCTTTGTGAAAATAAAGGAAAGCAGACATAAACCTCAGCCATTTCTTTCGAAAGACTCACATCATACACATCATACTACTGAAGAAATCCAAACAGGAAATCTACATCAACCTGTCCACTAATCTAGCTGCGTTCAGTGCTTGAACTTATATACGTTGTTTTTATTGAGTTGTCTTGTGCCTGTTGAAAATGTGGACTGGGTTAGGGTTAGAACGTCCATGTGCAAACATTTTGACAGTGTTTGTATGTGTAGGGCATAAAAATCAGTGCATGTGTCTTTATTTATACAAAGCCCATCACGTAGAGTTTCTGTCTAACATGTACAGTACATGAAATGATCCATGAAGCCACAGAATCGACTCCAGATTGAAACATAGGGAACTCGTCACATGAAGGAAACTGTCTTCACAAGTCACTAGTGAGTGACTTGTGAAGACAGTCACTCACTATCTCCACAAGTTATTTCTCTTTAGATAACAAAAAAATCATTTCCAACTTGATTGTAGCTGGAAGTGTCCTGTCAACTGTTCATCTTCTTTCTCAGTACGGTATCTGTAAATTGACTATACTGTTTCTACCAATGCCCCATCAGACCGGACAAATGCTCGTACTCTTAGGTTGCTAGGTTTTCTCACACAAATAAACACAGCAAACACAGACCCTAGATATATAAGTATATGTTACCTGCTGTTCTTTTCTCTCTCCTCTGTCCACTAACCCCAACCGGTCGAGGCAGATGGCCGCCCACCCAGA
>JAUMTR010000012.1:6726243-6792228 GCA_032270685.1 Microctenopoma stevenorrisi
TTCTTAACTTAATCTTTGTACAGCACTTTGGTCCTCTGACGGTTGTTTTTAAAGTGCTTTATAAATAAAGTTGGATTTGATTGGATTGGATTGAATTAGATTGGATTGGATTGTTTTGGAGTGTGAGACACTCGGCTGGTACGAAGCTGTCCCAGCGTGTCGGAGAGCTGTGCGCGCCGCCATGACCCGCACCGATACACAAGCCAGTGGCGCTGCTTATGTTATGTGTATAACGTGTCTGGATCACCGCGCGTGTGTTTTTGAGTCCGAGATTTATTCAAACAAACCACTTGGAGATTCTTTACACAGCACAACGTGGTCAAATGATGACACTGAGTAAAGCCATAACAGCTGACATCAGATATTCATTAAATGTATGTCAGGGGACACAGGATTCTGGTGTGTTTTTGATTATAGCACTAAAATACTGCTGCAGTCAGTAACTTTTGATTTACTTTTACGGATTCTTTGTGATTTTCTGCTTTCCTTCGCAGTTTTAGGGTGGAAATTTTCTTTAATTGCATGCAGATTTGTCAGATAGTATCTTTTAGTGGTTTTGGTGATTGTAGTGCCCTGGTAGCCAACTGGCCGCTGCCCCTGGGCACTGACCTATTTCCCTAAAAGCTTGCTCACAATGATTTATCTGAGAGCAGTGTGCATGGAGCCCCTGGGTTGGTGGGTTTTCGGTGCGAGTGTGTCAGAGTGCACCGGGCCATTTTGGTCGGTTGACACAGTTTACCAACAGGGCTGCTAACGTCCTGTCAGCCATCTACGTGTGTGACGTGTTGACTGTCTAAAAAAGAAAGTTCCCTCTTTATGCTCTTGCTGCATGTGTCAACTCTGAAGCGCATCCTCCACTTTACATTATACTATTACTCCAAAACAGGACTCTCGCAGGAAGTCGACCTTTGACCTCGAGGTCACTGACCATACGACCCAGACACACAACAACAGAAAGTTCTCTTTTTGTCTTAGTAAAATCAGGCCGACAGACGCAGATACGGCACGTTCTTCTACACAAGCAAGCAACAACACGACCCCCACAGAGCTATGAAGCCACACTGACTTTTGACCTGTAACATTCTTTTAAAAGGAGAAGCCAAGTCCATAAGAGGAATTCCCACTTAACACAAAATAAACAGTCAGAGTCAAGGGTTGACACACTGATAGACGGGAGGCCCAGTGAGCTGATAGCATGATCCACCGTCGGACAAGCACCCAAACAACCCAGTGCCAAGATAAATCATTGTCATCCTTTTTTTAAAAATACGACAGATTACAAAGATAGTGTGTTGATACGATGGGAAAATGGAGCCTGCTCCACTGAAGAGTAGTGTTTAAGGCTTTGGTGTGGTTGTCCAAGAAAGAATCTGGGTGTATTTAGCTAATTCTGTCATTTTTCAAGGGGCTATTAGCAGGTGGGAACACGATCCTGGAAGCTGGGGAGTATCAAAAGCCATTAGAAGGACTCAAAGAAAAACAGAGCCAAGACTCTGGACAGTATCACTACATGTCCGTGAAGGGACAGAGGAGAAAAAATAAAAACATTTCCACTGATTCACTGCACTGGATAAAACATAAGTTAGATTTAGGGCATTCAGAGCAAAGTCACGTCTGACTACTGATGCAGAAAGTATTTATTTATATTTTCAAGCCAATTTGACATGGAGGAGTGGAACCAACCATCTAGCATAGCTATGCTAACGCATGTGCTGTAGGTCACTGACACAGTTTACACAGTGTGTCATAAAGTGCACGGCATGCCATGATCGAGGAACAACGACTGAAAAGTGCCCACGTTAAAAGAATTTAATAACAACTGCATAGTCCACATTTTAGCCTTGGCGATTAAGTCATGGTTGCTCTCTGGATGAGGACATGCAAACAGCTGCAGCTGACCTCGTCGTCTGGCCCGTGCCGCTGCAGCAATGCTTACACAATCCCGTTGTGAGGTTGTGAGAGCACTGGTTTGGCAACCTGAGCTGACATTGCCATATGCTAATGCAATGAAAGAGGAAAATAATTCAGATGTGTGTGATTAGGCAAATGAACACACCCACATGCTTTAAAAAAAAAGGGGGCTATTATGGGAAACTGCGGCATAAATCACCCTCAGTCGACCACTAAATATCAAAGTCACTTAACCATCTTTCATCATTCTCTTCAAATGCGACCAAAATAAGCAGCCTGACTCATCGCAGAACCAGGGACTGTCGTTCCTTTTCCAGCATCCCTCTTTTCAACCCTGTCTGCCCTCCAGGAAAACCTCGCCGTCAGCATTTTGATAGGTGCACACAAACAAAGACACATAAGCACACAGAGTGCAGATCGTCTCCAGATGTCTGATTGTCAAGAGAAACAAGTAAGGCTAACAATAATGAAGAGGAGAGTCACAGAGTCTAACTGGATCAGATGTTTGTAGCCTTGTCACTGTCCTTATGGATTAAAGATTGCACACACACACACAAATGGCGATTATTAGTGCATGAGCGAGACAGGAAGGCACTTTTTTGTTGCTATCACAGACATGCTGGTGATGTTAGGAGCAGTTATGGGTCATTGTAAAGAGTTATCTCTGGTACCAGTTGGTTGATGTCGCAGTGAGGTTCTCACAGATCGTATCTCAGCACGAGACAGTGAAAGCTCACAGAGCTCTCCTTTAAAGGCCCGCATGGCTGGACCTTCTCTGCCCATGTCACACTCCCTGCTTTTAAATGTCAATACAAATGGTTGGTGCCTCTAAAGGCCTCCCAGAGACCTCTTCACCCCATTCAGATTTCTATGAAAACATTCTGCCAGACAAAACCGCAGTCGATGTTAAAGCGGCGTGTAGTTGTGCACAGCTGCGTCTCTTCAAAGGGGCAAGAAACATTTGGTGCACCTTGTTAACCACTGATTTGTCTGTTAAAATTTGGTTGTGGTGGAATTTAAATGGCGGCATATAGTACCAAACCTTGGCATAGAAATATTTTGTTGTTAGCTTTTACAACAGTTTTAAACATCTCCAAATATATTATTTTGTGGAAAAGCCCCCCGGGCCAGTAAAGGTCATGTGACCTGCAGTACCAACTGTGACCACTACACCAAAAATAACATCATAGCCCAGCGCATTACTTAGGACTTAACGGCTGATGGCTGCAGAGCCAAATAAAATTTCTGGTATGATTACACTGAAAACCGCAAAGAGTGACAGAAACAGATGCAAATGCATCATGTGACTTTTTTTGTTTCAGATCATGATTTCAGTATTTGGTCAACATAGTTTAGGGAGCTGAATCAACAGTTGTAACATGTTCCACATGTTTCCTTCTGCGTTCAGTTATGACTGATTTGTTTTCACATATCTCATGCCACTCATGCCATTATGTTTATTAATGTGTGTCATGCCAGAGAAAAACAGACAAAGATCTGACAACCACATGTAGCTGGAATGAAATGAGAAAATATGAAAGAGGCACTCCCTCACTCATGAGGGATCTGGATGTCCCATGACAGGCAGATATATAGAAAAGAAAGACACCAGTCATGAACAGAAGATAGAGATAAATGTGTTCATCTGTCTCTGACGGGGCAGGACAGAAAGAAGGTCACCTGGAAGACTCTTTGACAGATAGGATGTAGATTAGAAAGAACAAAAATGGAAGACATGAGAGAAAGAAAGAAAGAGGAGATACAAGAACAGACAACTACCATTTTTATAATTATTCACCCTCGATTGGAGAGAAAAGTAACCACAACCTCATAATTGAAATAGGCTTTCATGGCCTTCCAAAGTAGGAACCTGTGCTAGTCCTGTTTATTGTCACCAAGTTTTGGGGAAGGCATGTCGTGGTATGGTTTTGTAGATCTGCTTTGTATAAGAACTAATTCCAAGTGCATGCTCCTGTTTCTAGTATCTATGCTGAACTAAGCTACAGCTAGCAGCCAGCTAACTTAAAAATATCATTAGGGCTGCAATGATATTGTTACCTGAGGTCTGTTATCTCTTCCCTTACGTTAATATACTCAGTCCAGGGTGTTGTATGCTTGTGAGCACTGAAACCCAGTCCTTTCCACCTTCCACCTGTTCTTAATCACATCAGTCACACCGTGTTCCGTCTTGGCTTTAGCAACCGGCCTTCGCAACAAATCAGTATCAGTGAAACAGAACCTCTAAGTGGCATCTCATTATCATCACTGGCAAAGCAAGGACACGTTCATTTGGCATTCAGGAAAGTCCAGCTACCGGGACCAGTGAACACCCTGCACTGCACATTTTTCTGCCATTTCCCAGAAGACCAAACCAGATCCACATGGTAGGTATTTTTGTAAGAAACTACTCAGTGGAAGGTTTGGAATGGCGTTCCAAAAAAACAGTTCAACCCTCACTGTCAGCTCTGGGAGTGGAGCTCAAGCCTGCCTGCAAATGTCATATAGGTTTAATGTTCTGTAGAATTTATTAACATTGAATGTAATTAGGTCAAACCTGAGCTTCACTCCTCCGGCTGTTTTCAATTGATGAATGGCTACTTGAAATGTTACAGCGTTCTAGCATTTCATGCATGAGCCGTGCTAATTAATTCAAACGGCATGTTATGCTTATATTGAATCCTATGACTGAAAGGTCAACTTCCCCAAATGGTCCTAATTTATCCAAGTCAGCATATGCATGTCTTTCAGTGTAAACGTTGACAGGAAGCCGAACAAACCAGTGTGGAGATTTTTGTAGCGTTGAGGCTACGGGAGTAGTTGTTCATGAGGCATGACCACATCATTTCTTGGTTGACTCCTCTAAAACATTGATGATCTCTAGCGTCCATGGCTGCTCTTGTGGACCTAACGCAGATCAAACACGATGTAGGCGTATTGATATTGGCCCGTGTGCGTGTGAAAGAGGAAGCTGCTCCTGTCACCAGGGGAAAAGAGCAGCGTGTACATTATGTGTTTTCATATGCGTGTATGTGTGACCGCAGAAGAATCTCTCTGTCTACAGCTAAAAGGATCCTTCAGCGGGGGGAACCCTCCCTTCCAAGCTTTCCGCTTCCTTCAGACCTCCACCCAGGCCTCACTGGTTCTGTCTCCCAGGGATGGGCTGCTCTTCCAGGGCAGAGCTCTCTGATTGTCCCCATGTGTACCCAGCCAAGGCAAGCAGCGCCTTGAATGTACTGGTGTGTAGGTGTGTCTACATTCTGCATTTTTGTTTGTTTTAGGCTTGCGTGCACTTATATGTGTTCCTGCACATATGGGCGAGGGTGTGTTCACTCCCTGAAGTTCCCTGTGAGAGGAAGAGAACAAGGAAATGACCATCATTTTCGTCACAAAGTGTGCAAATTCATTAACCCTTGGCCCTTCGTATTGTTTCAGCAGCACACTGTGATCTAACGCAACGTGGCAAATGTTTTCTTTAGGGAAATCTCATATGGATATGACTTCACAGTGTGTGTTTGTGCTTGATTGCTGACTCATTCAATACATTTTCAGCTTTTACTTTGGAAAGCTTTGAGCCAAATCTAATTTTTCTTCCCTTATTTGTTTTTACTTCTCTTGTAGTTTTTGCACTCATATTCTTACCTAGTTTCTCCTTCTTTTAATCACATTAAAACTGGAGATGTTTTAAACCAACCTGCCTTTTTCCGCCTCAGTGAATGCATTGCATGTGTGCCAAGGGGTGTACAGTACGTGGCTGCAGACTGATGGATGATTCAGGTTCCTGTGTGTATTTTTCAGCAAAATCCAAAGGGGAATTGAGGTGCTGTGAGACATTCACCTCTGCTCTCACGCCAGATGTGCCACCTTAAGGGAAACTGCATGTGTGTCTGTGTAGTGCGAGTGTGCACGTGTGTTTCAGGCTGTGGGAAATCCAGCCGCTTAACATTCCACTTCTCCTGCCCATGGAAACCAAGGGCAAACTTTATATTCTCTCTGTTTTGTGTGAACGCTACACACAGAGGACACTTAATTTTAAAACCATTCTCTACATTACAACAACATTAAGTATTACTTTTTAATGACAAGGATAAGTTCTTTCTGTACACTACATTTTTTGAATTACTTAGTCGAATGCATCTGTGCTTCATTAAGTCTGCATAACAGAAAGAAGCAGACTTCCTATTATCCCTCTGTCCAGCAGCCATCCAGCCTGGGAGTCTGCTAAGCTCTGTACACAAAGACATGCGGGCGTCAAAGCAGAAGCACTCTTTTTGTCTATAAGAGCAACAGAGCAAATCCCCCACAGACTTTAAAAAAACTTTCCCGTTGACCATCTTGTCTTCTGATAACAGTACAGACGAGCGATCTCTGTGTGTGCGCCATTTACCCCGGGGGCTGACTGTTCACATGCTTCATCAGGTGATGTGCTGTATGTTGCCGGCTACCTGCTGTGCAGCTGCAGACTGTTTTGGTCCGAAGGCCCCAGAATCTGAGGCGTAGGCACGCAACACAGTCTGGATTTCATTTTGTAGGCAGTGTGAATAAAAACAGACGTGGCACATGTTCCTGAAAACCATTTATGCAAATAGTCTGAAAGGTCTTATGGAGCTCTTGAATGTACACAAATAAAAGTGTTGCTGCTTTAATGGATTTTATTGTTGCATTGTGGGTAGTGTAGTTACCCAGCAAGGAATAAAAATATCTATTTCTGCTGCATTTATTTTTATCAGATTCGAAACAGTCTAACGTGAGAAAAAAATATTCTCTTTTTAGATTTAGAAAACTGAATTCGGTTAATCAGAGTTCAAATAAGTCAGTCACAAGCAAGTGTTTTAGTTTAACTCCATATGGGACTGCCTAATTTCCCCCTCCAGGCAGAAATTAAGCAAATTATAGTCACATTCTCAGCCAGTCCTTCACTATCGCTGAAATCTATTTTTTGCTTTACTATCACTAACCCATGTGCGAGTGATGAAAGATTCAACTTCAGTGGTAATACATCAACTCTCCAGCATAACATGCTGAAAAGGGTGTGTGAGGACACTGGAAGAAATATTTATGGGTGTGTGTGAGCATCGTGAGAGCACAGGAATATGAAGTAAAAAGATGGAGGGTGTTTTGAGTAACGATAGGGCTCTTTTCTTTTACATTAATAGAACGTATAACACTGAGGGCAAAGTTAGAGTAGTGTTTGTGTGTGTACCCGATTGCAAGAACATGAATAAGCATTTTGTGTTCATGCCTGAATTGAAGATCACACAGACCGGCAGTGCAGCAGGTCAGGAGTGTGTGTGTGGGCCCCGGCCCTTGAAAACCTGAATAATAATGTCAACGGGTTGATGTGGTGAGGCCTGTCATGAGAGCGCTGTAGGTTTGCACCGTCAGCTGTGCTTCATCAGGGAAACCCTTACCACCAAACCTCCCTTCTTCCTCCTTGGCTCCCACTCTCCTCCTCTACCACCACTCTGTTTTCCAGCCGGCTCTTTTGGCCTGCGATCCTCCATCTGTTTCCCCTCGCCTCCACACTATCACCTTTCTCTGTCTTTTCCCCCTTTTTATCAGCTTTTTTCTGTCTGGCTGGTCACATTTCTAACACACACTCTCACTCTCTGACTCTTGTCTTTCAACAGATGTTAATTAAATGTTGGGACATCAGAAGCTTCGCCCTGCTCCTCATTCCTCTTTGCAGGTCTTTAAGCTCTTCACTGCCTTCACAAACTTTTTTCTCTACTTTGCTGGTACTTTGCTGTTATCCGTTTCAACTTTTGTCAGCTCCAGCATTGTTTGATGTGGCTTTTCTGATGCTTCCAACCTGCAGTGCTGACTCTGGGAGCTATATTGACAACATCAGTTTTCCCAGAGGCTGCCATAGCTTGTTTTTCTCACGGTGGTCTGGCCTGAGCAGTGAGCTGGCACAGTTGGGTAGGGGTTGGCATGGGAAGTGGCTGACTGAACCCCACAAGGGATTCAAGCCAGTTCCATTTCCTGTCAAACATCCTCGCAGAGGAAAACAGCTCCAGGACATAAGAGTCAAAGATCACAGGGGGGGAAGAAAGTGGTACTAGTGGATTTACTAAACGTTTAATTTAATCTTCATGAACCAACAGCATCTGAGCTTTGTGAGTACCTCATGGACCATTGTTCCCACTGGGATGCAGAAAGTATTCAGCAAATTGACCTCTGCTTTACTAATGTTAAAAAGCACGACCCATCAGGGAAAGTTAAAACAATTCATATCAGAAAAAAAAAACAAACCAGAGGGTCATTGGTGTGATTCCTGCTTCTTGGACGAATCCAAATCCTGAGTGCTCGATGTAGCAGCCACAACTATTTCCCCATGGAGATTATAGAGAGTAAACAATGTGTTCTCCAGTCATGTCAATGTGTAATCTTGTTGATAGGATCAGAAAACAACACATATTCACGTAGAGGGCAAATAATGTGGTTTGCCATTTAATTTGTCTCAGGTTACCCTTGTTTTTGTAAAGTAATATGTTGGAGTTCTTCCTTCAGGTTTATTTGTGGTATTGTATTTTTCAAGGGCTCATATTCCACTGAGCAAAAATACCTTTCCATCAGATTCCATTACACCACAAATTCTAATTGCTGATAACCTGAGGCGTCTTTATGTGTTCTCTCTCCCAGGGTTAAATTGCATATTTGCGGGGCATACTCCACTATCTCCTACCGCTGTCTGGCTCTCTGTCTACTAAGCTTATGGTTTCTGGGCGCAGGCCAGGCGAGGTGCAGGGCAGAGTTTGCCTCTGTGGGTTTCGGTCATGCATTCCCTCACACGACATTCCAGACAGATCTCCTTACATCCACACTTTTTTCACTCTCAGTGCTTCTTTCCTTCATGTCTGTCGGGAGCATACCACAAAATCACTGGCTGCCCCAAATAGACAAACTAACTTGTATCAGTAGCTGTATTAAGAAAATCATGGGGAAAGTTTACATATTGAAAGTAACTATGTACTCTTGGCTTTGCTACTATATGTTTATGGGGTAACACATGAAAATCCAGACTGAGAAAGCCACCATTTCAAAGCTGTAAAACCTCAAATCACAGGACGATCGCAGAAATTAGAAGGCTCATTTGGCGTACAACTTTTTAAACGTCTGCCCAAGTGGTAACAAGGGAGCCACGGATACATAAGAAAATACTTTTTTTGGTTTTATGACCTGCTAATGTCGAGGAATGCTGAATGCTAGTTGGCTGGCTATTAGGTAAGAGACCCTTAAGTTCAGGAAAAGAAAAAAAACTGTAAGGAACGGGATGTAAAAGTAGTAAAACTAAACTGAGTTTCTAAGGGGGTCACCTTCGTTCCCCATGATGTGATCCTTTCTAGTGAGGGCGTTAATTTCAGTAAAGGCCGTAGCAGTCGAACTGTGACACTGCTGTTATGATAGATTTAGCTGCCATTGAATCATAGGGAACGTGAAATAATATTCTAAGGAACCTTTGTTGTATTAAAAGACAAACAGGCTTTCATGTTGAACTTTCCAAAAGTTTTCTCAGCCCTAAAGAGTGCCATCACTTTGGTATGAAAAGTCAGAGTACAACGAGCGCCTATTGTATCCGGGGGCAATTCATCACAACGGGAATGTAATGAAAAGGCTGGAAGGGGAAATGAGGGGTGGTTGGAAATCTAGCCAAGGCACAACGACCTGTAGACCAAAGCACTAACTCAACACTACGTTCCTATCTGTCAAAAAGTGTAAAACAGAGTCTGTGTGTGTTCTAGTTCCTAATTCACTCTATTAATAATAGAAGCAATGGCAAAAAACGAAGTATAAATCTGTGTGATACGTGATACGTGATCTGTTTGTACCTGATTCTGCAAATTAAGCATTGCAGATATATATATATATATATATATATATATATATATAGATATAGATATATAGATATCTATATATAAAATACAGGAGACGTGCAAGAGGTTACTTTTATATTAGGTGGCTTCTTTTGAAATGAAACACTTGGGCTTTTCATGAATCAAAACCCTAACTTGGATTAGGGCGAAAGGATAGAAACAGCACAGAGGCTTTTATAAATGATGTCCCAGAAGGGGAGAATGAGGTTATAGCCTACAGTTGACAGTTGGACCGGAGGACTGGACCCTCCCTTCAGTCCTCAGAAATGTTTCCTTTGACTGTTGGCTGCTTTGACATATTATGATTATGCTCCAGGTCACAAATCTTATTTTTCTTCTTCTGTTCAGCTATGTCTTCACAGAACTATAATGTCAGTAAAATATGCAAAGGATTAAAATGACTCACAAACAGTCTAAATAATTAGCTCTTCCTTATGCCAGAAAATCTCAAAAACATAAACATAAGCTTCGTTCCATGACACCACCACCACCCGCCCCTCTTTTCTCAACTCTCCTTACAATTTTTGTTTTCCAGAAGTGTGTTGACACACTGGAGTCGTGTTCTAGCAGCCAAGTTGTTGATTACAGTCCCTTTGTTTACCACTCAGGAATCCCAGTGTGTCATTACTAGACCCTCTGCGCCGTCAGCTTCCCCTCATGCTCCTAATAAATAGGAGGTTGTTGAAAGCTAGAAGGTGTAATAAAGGAATCTCAGCTCTTGTTTCTGAAGGTTGGGGACTTGGACTGTTTTGCGATGAGCAAATAGCGTAGCTTCTGAGCCAGTTTACAGGTGTAAAATAAGATTGGGATAGGTAAACGACAAAATAGTGTGCAGCCTTTAAGCCCCTCCCTCATGGGGGCCGACCCAGTTAATTTATCTTGTTTGGTCATTAACACTGTGTTTGAAATTAGTTATTACTGCGTTAGGATTCTATAGTAACATATAAATGTATGCTGGCCTAAGCTGTAACCCAAGGAAGCACGTGTAAGCACTCAGGTTCGTGTTCGCTCCTCACTCTTGGTGACCGTGTCAGACTAAACCATCAGATGAAGAGCATGTGAGACCATAGTAAACACTCGGAGCAAAGATGCCTGGAATGCATTTCCCCCTGTTAGAGGGGAAGAGGGTGGAGGTATAATTGACTCTGTATCTCAGTTTAATATTACACTAATTACAACTGACAGTTAAGCACAGATTCATGTGTTGCTTGAGGGGATTTTTTTGTCCTTCAGTGCTGAATGTGTTTTTATCCACCCATTTTTTTAAATAGCCCACTGACGGGAACCATGAAAGAATTTGGATGTGTGTTTGTCCATCTAACACGAGTGACATCATCAATGCTACTAATTAAATGCAGAGGAATGCTATTTCTCATCCCTGATTGCATTTGAAAACGACGCGCTGTTATTATAGATTACTCAGAGGTATTTGCTGTTGTCTTTCCAAACATCTTCTCTTTCTATCTGAAAACAGCAGGAAGCAATGAAGCATCTAGCTAAACAGGACTCTGGTTGTAGTGTGGTAAAGATGGACACAACTTTTATATCCACTGCATGAAGGAAACTATTTGAACCACATACTAATTGTCATGTTTTCCCCTTTGTCTATCACCCCCTTTGTCTTTTTATTGGCCAACATAGTGTGTGTGTGCACAATTGCCTTCATTCTGCGTCTCTGACCACAGAACTGTGCCAAATACAGTTCTGCATCACTGTCTGACCATCCTAATTCCAGCTCTGTGACCCTAAACAACCACGAACCAATGCAGAATAACATGAAAACATAGAGGCAGAGACAGAACATTGCTGGTTTTTACTGCAGTTCCAGAGAATTTTAAGGACTTAGGGGTAATGAGTAACTTGTTCATTTTGGGATGAAGCTTCCCAGTAATGAGTGCCTGGCACCAGTGTTGGAATAAAATTTGGTAGTAGCTAACAGGTTATTCCAGTAGCAGCTATTTACAGTGTCATGTGAAAAATTTGCCTTTTTGCACAAGTTAAGTTGATCAAGCACTTTTGTTGCACAAAAGTCTATAACCTCTGCTTTAGTGACTGGGAAAGTCCCAAATAATTTCATGTTGACACAACGTAACATGACACCAGGATACCAACTCAGAGAAGAGGTCGCATAATGTAGTCGAGCTGCAATCTGAAAAGGCAGACAGAGCAGAGGGCACAGCATGGATGAAGTCTTCTTTTTCCATTTTGGTACACTTGCCAAACACTAAGGAAGCTGAGGGAAAGTTATGGTATTAGAGCATGCTGGCTGTGATGGGACCCTGCTCTCCAGCATCTCTCGCCCAGGACCATCTACCTGCAAAACTGTGAGTGCAAATTGTTAACAATGCACCTTAAGGTTACCACAAACTCAGTGGACACATTGTAATCACATCCAATGGGTATGCTGCGGGATAAATGCTGTTGCTGTGTGAACAGTCTTTTGAGGAGGCAGCTGGCTGGGCTGACAGTGATCTGCAGGTGGGGCGACGACAATGCAAAGCGTGAGCTGTTACTTACACTCTACTGGCAGCTGGTGTATACAGAGGGAAAAGGGCAACAGGCAATTCAAAAAGACGAAAAACTAACCCAAAACTGAGAACTGTGACAACGTAAGCTGAATATAAACATCATTTTTTGAAGAGTAAATTTCAGTTCAGTAGAGCCCCAGAATACAAATATAGCCCCAAATTATATATAATGTAACCTATTTAAGCACCCCACCTTTACCTAAGCTGCATTCATTATATACATTCACATGTTCATTGAAAGATTATTACACAAGCTGCTGCAAGCATCCTTCCTCTATAACGGCTGCCACCAGGCTGGTAGCTCCTCCCTTCATTATCCAATACACCTGTGACGTCGCCAGTATCAAGAGATCTGTTTAGCCGTCCTCCAGGGCAGGACAAAACTTGAAGAGTCATTCTGCACTCTTCAAAGGTGAGTGAGGACCTTTTATTTGTTCAATATATGTTCACGTATGTTTTATTAATGGGCAAAGTTGGCATGGAGTCATAGCAAACAAATAAAAACTGAGCACACCTACCGGCTCGAGGCATATCTGCTCCTCCCACGATGACTTGTGTGTGTTTTTTATGGCTAGGGAATCATAGTTTAACACCTGAGAAGACTTCAGAGAGAACAGTGTTGAGTTCCCGCAGGTAGGTGCTTCTATATGAGCTGTGCAGGGGTGTGTGTGTGTTTCTCGAACAGAAATATGATTCTGAGTGAGAAGGGTAGAGATGAATGAAGATTGCAGGAAGGGTATGTATATATATATATATATATCTATAGATATAGATATATGATTTACAAACAGAAAAAACATTGCTGAGAAGGAGAAAGAGATACTTTATTGTAGCCATTTACCTTTGTCTTGCAGCGTGTGAAACATACAAAGCCTGCCAACTGCAAAAGAGCTGAGTCATTTCCAACACAAAGGCATAGCCTGCTCTACACTCTGTTGCATTTTAACTGGATTTGACTATCGCTACATGTGGGTGTCAGGGTTTTTTATTTGTTTTTATGTGTAAGGCTACAAGGAAATACAAGCCAGTAATGAAGTTCAAGGTCACATATCACTATTAGTCATTAGTCCAGCTTTATTTAACCCACTTTTCAGATAAGCTGGCGTTAAAAAAGAAGAGCTGTAAAAGAAAAGAAAAGTTGGACAACAATATGAGACTACCGCTTGTGACAAAAAAATAAACATTAATAAACATAAAATAATAAAAAGCAATAAAGTAGATAAAAACAATAAAACATAAGTATAATGATAAGAAGCCAAATAAACAATTCTAGACAAATGCCAATAAATCTGAATCAACTTCACACCCCAGAATCCCTGGTTGTTTAAATGAAAACAGGTTCTGATGGACTGAATACACGCGCTCTTTGGTTGTGCATTAAATGTTCTGAAAACCTTATCCCGCTGTCAGAAAGAAGGATTATGGGTAGACATGATTGCTACAGTTGACACACTGAGTCTTTTACTCACCTGAAGACCTACTTCACCTCTATCTGCTCTACCACCTATTCCACAGTCTTCTGTGAAGCCTGCCACAGCCGACCACAGATGTTTCCAACCCTTTTTTATGTGATGTGACCACAGTGCTGACGCAGCTACTTGGATTTGGCAAATGCAGTTTTCTGTCATCGCCGTGTGGTGTGCCTTTGGCCTGTGTTGAAGAATCTGCCTCCTTTGATGGGTTTTTGGCTGGAGACTTTAACAGAATAACTGGAACCAGTAACATAGGCCCAGTTTTACCCAACATCACTGGAAACACACCAGCAGGATAAACCCGGTGCTAAGATGTGTGATAGCTGCAGAGGGCTGTAAGTCAGGGAATTTATTGTTTAAGCACATTTACACATTTACTCATAGCCCCTTGACCAAGGTGCCTAATCTCAGTTTAGGTCATAAAAGCATACGAAAGCTTGTTAGAGAGAGCTGCCAAGTCAGCAATCAACACAGTAAGAAAATAATCAAATCAGATTATAATGGAAGCGATGGACTGTAATGAGATAATTACATAGCAGGTACCCCACAACGCTGTCACGTGCACACCAGTGGAGATATGTGGGGTACTAGTCACTGATAATTAATCACATTATTATATTTGTCAGGAGTATTTCTATTTGTGGTCAGTGTTGGTGGAGGGGGGGCTTAATATTTAAGGTTTTGAGACTATCCAGTGCTGCATTCCTCCATGGGGCAACCTCAGCCTGGGGTGTTAAGGTCTGAGGGCCTCAGGCAGCTTAGGTGGTTTTAATCATGGCTGACTTGCTGGCTGTAGACTCGACTTCTCCACACACTTTTATCCCTCTTTTGTAAGAATTTCTTTAACTCTTTAAATGTATGCAGCAGTGAATGGTTTGAGTTCATCTGTCTCAGTCATTTTATGCCAGACTGTAATACTGTATATTATCTATTATACTTCTGTTGCAGCTATGTTACGTTGAAATTCGTAGTCATCACATTGGCAAGCCAAGATGCAACACTGGTTTAAACTAAGCACAGCTGTTGTTGTTACTTAAGAGTTGGTAAGTTATTGTTGTTAAGTTATTAGTCCACCCCAATCCCACCCCCCACTTATAAATGTCCCATGATACTGTTATTTAGATGCTGGCTCATGGCTCAGTGAGCAACAGGAATCCAGGTTTGTTTAGCTTGCCTAGATCTGCCCAAGAGGCTGAATCATCACAGGCTGGATGGAAGAGGTCGCAGCAAGGTTGTAAAATTATCGTAACGAAGGTTCTTAATTATTGCAGCACGATCAGGTGCTACATTGGTAATTTAGAGAGAATTCAGATCTACATAAACAGAGGTAAGTTTAGCCTTAGTAGTCTTTCTTGAGAATAGCATTCTGTTTATAATTTTGTATTTTTATATTAGAGAATAGTTCATAATATCTTTGCAGACCAGAAAACACAAGGCTCGTTTCAAAGTATAATACGTCTGAGGAAGCGAGACTTCAAATCAAGCAGGTCTCAGTTTAAATGTATTTAGTATTTCAGTCAACGCAAGCTTTTACATGTATTTGTAGGCTACAGCACTTTAACTGCCTTTTGTAGCGATCATTAGGTTCAGTCAATGTACTAGACCTACAGACATTTGTTTTTTTTTTATTGTGATACTTATTCAGGTGCAAGAATATGGATACATGAGCAAAATAAAAACTCGGCGTGGATACCGCAGCCACATTGTCACTGTTTTTTATAAATCACATTAATGGTAGATTTTGTTTGACGTTTGGCAGAAGCTCTGCCATCAGTGTGGGTGTGTGTGTGAATAAGAAGCACTGTAACGCACCTTGAGAACCAATAGGTAGAAAAGTGCTGAATAGGTACCATGATGGAATTCACTCACCCTTTGCATGTGCGATGGTTAAGTTGGCTGAAATATTTAACTAGTAACATGTCAGTTTTCAAATACTCTCCCGTCAATGCATTCGATGAAAACATTGATACGGCTCCAAAATCTGTGACCTCATGCTCGTGCCCTTGCCACGTAAACGACGACCGTCTGATTTCAACTTACTGTTAGAAAATGCCAATTGTAAATCATTAGGGAAGGAGGGAAATTCACGAACTGACAGAGTCATAAATGATCTTAAATTTCCAGTGAATCCGACAGCAGCACTAACACCTCGTGGGACTACCCACTGTGGTTAAAGGGTTAGTGCGGGGAATTGCCCCTCAAAAGAGTCCCATAAACTATCCAGGAAAGATTATCAGCAGCAAATATTTGGCCTACCACAAGCCTCAGGGGAGACCTGTATAGTGTGGACATAAGACCAGAGGTTACATTTAAGTGACTCCTCTTTGACAAGGTATGTTTTTAGGAGAAGGTGGAAAGGAAAGGGGGGCAGCCCGCAGGAATGTTTACCCATTTAGGACATGGGAAGCGGAGTATAGAACGGAGGTAATGACTTAGAGGTCTGATGCTGATCCCATCAGCACCTCCTGTTTCATGGGATTCAAGCAAGGCAAGAAGACTTCTCTCAGTTATGTTTGACCTGAAGGTTGAGGCTACAGATTAACGTGTCTGGACTGAGTGCACAAAAAATGTGACTCATCCTCCAAATAGTGTATTACATGAATCTTTATGGTCTGATAGTTTGCAGAGTGTAATCAAATAGATGACTTTATGTTGGCAAACACTGACACGTAACCCATGGTCAATTATTTCACTCAATTCAACTCAATCAAAACTTCGTTTGTCGATATGTATCTGGGCCTGCTTGTAATTTTTATTTCCAAATAGGAATGTTAGTAGGAGTGCTGCATTTGCTTCTGGATCAAATGATCTGTGCTGGAACAAGAATGCACGTAGCCTAGATCAGCATAGACACAACCATCCTCCTACCTAACCAAGCTTTGTTTAACCCTGTCACCTTCGACACGGCCTTTGCACAGGTTAACTTACCATAAATGGAGTGGGCAGAGGCTGACCTGCAGCCTACATGAGATTTAAGGACTTATCCGCAGGCACACTCACAACCCACAATTCATTTAACACGTCTGAGTCTATGAGGCTTGATGCTGCGATTTAATACGGGTGAATATAACTTAACTGGATTACTTTGAATCTCACTTTGAAGTTTTAAGATGTCTAACACCTGACCTTCAGTTGGACTCTTTGAGACTTATTTGCCTTTGGTTGATGGCAGAGGTGGGTAGTAACCAGTTACATTTACTTAGGTGAGATTTTGAAGAAAATATAAAGGTAAATATAAGCTTGTTTTTATCTCTTTTACCTTTACTCTCTTGTTGACTGCATCCAGTAGATGTGCCATCCTTTCAAAATAAAACTTCCATTTTAATAGGATATTACAAATTAAAAGCAATCACCTAAATTATCAAGTTACATATTGATCATACAGTGCGTTAATGATCATATACAGATGGTGTGAAATATGAGCAGCTTTTCTACCATGTGGTATTAGTACATTTGCATGTGTTTTGCTCTCTTTTTATGTTATAGACTCTTGGCACACGTGTCACAATCAAAGCTGAATTTCTCCACTGTCTTTAACACACTGCTGTGCTGCTTCCTATTGAAAAGTTTCGAAAAACCTTCAGTTATACAACAGGAAACATGAAGGCAGGAATGTTTCACAATACCTACCACTGTATATTGGTGGCCCACTGCCCTGGATACCAGACACCAATAAAAGGAGTCATAAAACATGCAGAAATTGTGTAAAGCAACGCGGAGCCTGAGTTACACACTGTGGCACTGCATTTACAGCGGCAACAGGTTTGTCAGGATGGAACAATGGCGACAGTATTGAAGGGTCCTTACTGCTGGAGTTTTATTTGGTCCCTGGGAAACAAATCAGAGCGGGCATTTGGAGAGAGGATATGCAGGTCGTGTGTGTGTGTTGAATTTATTTATATGATTGCTAGACTCTAACACTTCCTGACTCTTGACCTTTATCTTTCCCTTGGGAATTTTCTGTACTAATGAGGGAGGCTGAAGTAAACTGTGACATAAATTCATATTGGAACGTAATTGCAGACTTAAGTTATTATGGAAATTGTCTTTTATATAACTGTGTATAAGGAGTAGGGGGTATTTTGTTACCTATTCCTGCCCTGGGTTGCAAAATTTAAAGCAACTTACAAGACAAATATCTGATTCTAAGTATCCTTATGTGTATACTTTTGTTCTGTAGTTAAATTAAGTGAAAGATATAAAAGTTGTGAGTTACAACTCTCAACAACTATAAGTTGTTGAGAGTTTTAATTCTAACGGTAGCCACTCAGCACCCAGGGCTGTAACAGGGTCACGCCACGAAGCTGCTGTTTTTGATGTGGATGTGCTGTGTGAGTGTCTGTGTGTTAGGTATTAGTGATTTGAAGTTTACTATTATTCCAGTGGAAAAGACGGGGGGCTATCGTACAGATATAATTCATAGACTTCTGAGCCCAGCCTCTCTAAAGTGTCCGGCGTCACTGACAAGGTCTCAAGCCTGCACATAGACTTCCAGGAAGAAAAAGGAAAACCACAGGCAACCAGAGAAGATCCAGCTAACTGTGACGCTATCATACAGAACACAACAGTAAATGAATTGTTGCTACTTTGCGGTGACTGCATACAGTATATCCATAGGTCAGAGAAAAATGTTCTCCGCTGTTGTTTATGGGTCATTAACATAGTAATGTGACCTATTATGTCTGCAGTGGAATGTCATTTTCTGAATGAAGTGTGTTAGCCAGGCACTGGAGTTTTCTTTTTTCAACTGTGCCTATAAATGCTAATTGAGCACCAGCTGGTAAACATGCTGAGAGCTGCTGGAGGTGGCCAGAAAATTGTCAGACTAATTGCTGGACACTGTCTACAACATGATGCTGAAACTTGGCGTCTCAGGTTTCACCAGTCATTTTGAATTTGTTTAAACAATGCACTGTGTCTACTCACACACTGCTGCCATGTGAGAGCAGGATGGATTTGTTTGGTTTTACAATACAGTATAGAGGTAGGAAAAATACAGATAAAACTCAGAAATGCACAAACAAATCTAAAACACAAATGTAGTAAGAATGTGTATGTGTGGATAATTTATTGCTAAAAAGCTATGGACAGATATGAAATGTGAAACTCATTCAATATATATTAATGTCTGCCCATCTTGATATTTATCTACTGTTCATTTATTTATTTAGTTAGCTCGTAATTATAGAGAACGGTATAGAGGGGATAAGGGACGTATGTCCGTAGCGTGATGACATCACAATCGAAGGTGGAGCCAAAGCTGCAGGAGAAAGAATAAACATTTCATCCTGTTGTCATCAGCTATATCATACATGTTGACATTGCACAGAAATAATTTTCGTTTTATTTCCATTTACTGATATTTGAACATAAGCGAAGCACGTAAAATTATGAAATTGTAAAACATAAATTATTTGGGTTTTCTTTTTCGATGTTTTGTGATTATTAATCCCAAGGGCGCCATGTGTTGTTTTTCGTAACCTCTTCGTGTGTGCCATACGTTCCCGCACAGGACCCGAACTGAACATAGTCCCGCATGAACGTGGGACCGACGCGGTTCACTGAGCGGCAGCCCCGCGCGCGCTCCGCGGCTCCAGCTGCCCGGAACAAACCATTCGACTTCCCGAACAGGGGGTGGCCGCGCTGTAGAGAACTAAAGGAACCGCACAGGTAGGCTGTGTAATGTCGGATTCGCTGCAAGTCGTCCTTTTACAGCTCACATCGGTCGTAGGTTCATCTACAGTTTCGACAGAGGTGTTGCAGGCATCTTGGAGAGAGCGTCGCGAGGTTTCACCGCGCCTCTGGTGTTACGTTATCCCGAAAACATTACACGTGCAGCGGACAGTCCAGAGATAACGGAACCCACAAATTAGCCACGTTTTACCACAATGTTATCTCTCCGTTTGTCGTCTAGTTTGGTCAGCGTCGTTCACAGAGAGGTGGCTCAGCAAAGCCTTGTTATGTCGGTGTCGCGCGGTCACATGGCGCAGCAGGGGCCGGTGTGGAGGAGAAGGGAGAGTAACGGAATGACTGAGGTCATGTGTCTCACGTATTCATCCGCGATTCCTGCTGTTTCGGGTTACTGCTGTGATCAAAACATTCGCAATTAAAGCAACAGAAAACACCAGCATTAACAACAACGTGCTCAGATTGTGATATATAAATACTAGTCAGTAAAATAATTCGGGGTAGAACTATGTATGTTTGCATATATTCTGTATTTATCTGATCTGTGTGTGTATATACATAATATGCATAGTATTAAATATCAGCAGTGTAGATTTTTTGTTCGACGCAGTCATATATGTGAAAAAGGTGAAACCAACCAATTTGGTCTTTGAGTGAGCTGCAGAGCACAGATAAAGAGCCCACACACCCAGTGAGGTTTGTCCTTCAGTGTTACTGCGTAGATAAGTGACACTGTTGAATTCTAGTTATTCAGCCCCAGCTGTGAGCATGTGAGTGAACCTTGCTTTGTTGGGCTGATCTTTCGCTTCGCTCTTTCAAACATTTCCCTACAATTGTCTGTGTTTTCTCTCTGCAGGGGTGTGTGCATGCCCCTGCCTGAACCAGTCATGGCAGACCAGCCTCATCCACAACAAGGCGACCTGCTGCTGAACAAGCTCCACCAAGAGAATGTGCCCAGTGGGAAGGAAGCTACCAAAGACAGGCTGCATGACAGAGGCCAGTGGGCTAGCAAGGCAGAGTTCCTCCTGGCCGTGGCAGGCCAGATTATTGGCCTGGGCAACGTCTGGAGGTTTCCTTACCTCTGCTACAAAAACGGAGGAGGTAAGGTTGAGTGGCAGAAGAGAGAGCAAGTTAGAATATAAAAGTTTTTTTTCTCTTATCTCAAAGTGTTAGTGTTGGTTAAGGAGTACCGTACTTTAGAGTTAGAAGTAGAAGTGAATCTAGTAAATGACGGGTCCTCTCATACATAACACATCATGCATTCTGTCTAGGTGTGTTTTTTGTGCCATACCTGTTGTTTCTGGTGCTGTGTGGAATCCCCCTCTTCCTCCTGGAGACCTCGCTGGGACAGTACACCAGTCTGGGGGGTGTCAGTGCGTGGAGGACTATCTGCCCTTTATTTGGAGGTACGCTTACCTGATTACCAATGACATGGAGTCTCTGAGGCTGCAGTCTGTGATGGTCTCTGCAGCAAAGGTCGGGGAGACGATAATAGGGGATTTTGAGCATGATTCCTACAAGATGCTGAGATCTAAGTTAGACACATGAAGACACATACCAGCAACCTCTGATACTCCTTGAAGTAACTCCAACGCATGAAGTAACAGTCAAAAAATCTGTATCTCATAGAGCTAACAGCAGTGTAATAATAGCATTTAGTTTGTGGTAGCATGTGTTAATGCTATTTGTAAGTCCTAAATTAACCTGGAACCTCACCAACATGTCTCTGGGTGTCTCTTGTGGTTATTATCCCTGTGTTTTTCTACATTCTGTTGCAAACAGTAAAAGCATTCCTGTGTCCACATCAATACCAAACACATATAAACAATGTTGTGTGTGTGTGTGTAATCAAAAATGCTGGCATGGCCCCGTCAGCTGCGTGCATGTGCATTTTACATTCAGCCTCAGCTCGTGTATCAAAACAGTTGGAGAGTGCAGGAGGCAACAGGCTCTCTGCACGCCAATAAAAACACACACTTGAGGTCGAATGTCTTGTTCTCTTGGTTTTCGGCTGCTTAGTCATTAGGTTAACTCGCAATTACACGATTGAACCATAATCTACCCGGATCGCTGTGATGATTTTTAAGGGAAATAAAATACTGTGTGAAGCTATTTGCGTCACAAACATTATCCAGGATGAATCGAACCCTTTCGAAATGGAATCTGGTTTTAGACAACGAGACATTTGGATGGAAAGAATGCATTAAAGTGCGAAGGAAGAGGCTTGTGGTCTATTAATAGACCTGTACAGCAATTACATTTGTTTACACTTTTCTTTTGGTTATGACGCAGTAAATGCACTAAGGAGGTCTTTCTGTTCTGACAGTCTGTCCTGCTCCATTTATTTATTGGTGCACTACTTTGTACACTAATTGGGGATAAATGATGTGGCCGATTGAGTTGAACTTAGCAACTTAGCTTGAACGTGTGGCTATGTGAGGCGTTAAACAGCACTTCGCCGACTCAAACTGATGTTTTTGTAGCTGGTGCATCTAAAACCTGCAGCATTGTTGTTTAATGACAAATTACGAGCACGCCAACATCATAAATGGGGCCTGCAGATGCACACATAGAGGCACTCGTGTGTTTCCAGGGCTGTGTTGACAGCCAGTTGTGTAGAGGCCGTGCCATTCGCATAGGCACAACTTCTGTTGTGACATGGCGCAGCTACAGACGCGCGCACACTCATTCTTCAGATAAGGGGGCTGAATTTCATGAGAGGATATGACAAACAGCTATTTGTCTAAGCAAACAGCCTACGCAGTCTGACCCACTCAAGGCCTCGAAAGACCGTCATTCATTCCTAATGATGATGTACAAGATGTGGGAACTAATTAGAGAAAATATGTGCACACATTTACATGTTCTGTCTGTCTCCCGACATCTTTGCAGGTCTCGGTTATGCCAGCCAGGTGATGATCCTGCATGGCTGTGTGTACTACATTGTCATACTGGCCTGGGCCCTCTTCTACCTGTCCTACAGCTTCCAGGCAGAGCTGCCCTGGTCCCACTGTAACAACACGTGGAACACCAGTCAGTAAAGGCTGTTCTGTTGGTGCTAATTTGAGGCCTTTATGTAACATTTTAAGGGATGACTGAGTTTTTTATTTGTGTCTCTTTTCCTGCAGATGGATGTGTCCTGTTTGACTACAACAACCAGACAGCCAATGCGAACAGTCTGCCTGAGAATGCCACTTCCCCTGTCACGGAGTTTTGGGAGTGCGTGCCTTGTTTTATCTCTGGTGGTTTTCTAGCTTATTGCTCATATAGCAGGAATACTTCTGGCCTCGGAGCATAAATAGTCATTTGTGTTTTTCTAGGCGGGAGGTGCTACGTCTTTCCAGCAATTTAGATGAACTGGGTCCAATCAGCTGGAAGCTGGCTCTGTGTCTCGCGATCATCTGGCTCATCTGTTACTTCTGTGTCTGGAAGGGAGTCAAGTCCACTGGAAAGGTGAGCAAAACAACGAAAACAGCTTCGGGTTGGTTTGATTTTGAAGTTCATCACATCATAATTTCCTGTGTGTGCACATTCTAGGTGGTGTACCTGACAGCCACATTCCCATATGTGATGCTGTTTGTACTGCTGGTGCGCGGCGTCACCCTGCCCGGAGCGACCCAGGGCATCATCTACTACCTCAAACCTGACCACACGCGACTGGCAGACCCTCAGGTACCAAAGCAGAAGCAGCCTCATTAGAAATAGAAAAGAACATTATAGATACTGAGGATTAATAGTGCTTTGTCTCTCATCCTGCAGGTATGGATGGATGCAGGTACCCAGATATTCTTCTCTTATGGAATCTGCCTGGGAAGCCTCACAGCCCTGGGCAGTTACAACAAATACAACAATGACTGCTATAAGTAAGACTCTTTGCCCCACAGCGTCTCCTTACACTCCACTCCAGACTCACCACGTTCCCTCGCGGCGAAGTGAGCCCCCACTTGGCCACATGGCTTCCAGGAGGAATGGCTGGAATGGACAAAGAAAACACTTTGATACAGCCACACCTTAAAGAAAAGCCCTCGCCGCCATGTTTCCCACACACACACTCGCAGAGACAGACCGGGCACTTACCTTTCAGACCACAACCGCACAACACTGTACAAGACATATGTGTTTCTTCATGTCACCATAGTAGTTTCCGTGTGTGTGTCTTCCAGGGACTCCTACCTCTTGTGCCTCCTGAACAGCAGCACCAGTTTCCTGGCAGGTTTCGCTATGTTCTCAGTGCTGGGCTTCATGGCCGAGGAGCAGGGCGTGGACATAGCCACTGTGGCCCAGTCAGGTGAAACACCGCGTTGAGAAGGAAAAATAAAACGTTTCGGGGAGGGAACAAATAAGCAAAGTCGTATTTTTCCTGCGCCGCTGTGTCCTCTCAGGGCCCGGCCTCGCCTTCATCGCCTACCCCAGAGCCGTAGCCATGATGCCTCTACCGCAGCTCTGGGCCGTCTGCTTCTTCCTCATGATCATCATGCTGGGGCTGGACACACAGGTACACACAACAGTGATCTGACTGAACTACTCTTAACCTGTCTTACTGCCAGCATCGGGTAAAACGGAGAGCCCTCTGTCTGTCGCCCAGTTTGTCAGCCTGGAGGCCTTAATGACGTCGGTGAGTGACCTGTACCCTCACCTCATCAGACGAGGACACCGCAGGGAGCTGCTGCTCCTGTTCGTCTGCGTCGTGTGCTTCCTGATCGGGCTGGTCATGGTCACGCCGGTAAGTCCGATACATAGAGTGGGACGTGTGATCCTGAGCACATGACCCTGTTTTTGTTTTGCACTAACGGAGCTCTTTCTCGTTTGTGTGCATGTTTGTCTCCACCACATTGCAGGGTGGTCTGTATGTGTTCCAGATCTATGACCATTTTTCCTGCAGCGGAGCCAGCCTGCTGCTCCTCTCTATCTTCCAGTCTCTGGCCATCGGCTGGGTATATGGTATGGGTCTGAGTTCCTTTCTCTGCACTTCTTTTTTCCTCTTTCATTCTCCCTCTCTTTTATTTCCTCCCTTGATTAGATTTTCACTCCCTGTTCATACCCTAACTAATCCCTTAATCTAATATAAATTTTTAAGTAGAAATCCTCCCTTCCCATTCCTCTGCATGTCTGATTTTAATTAAATTCTTTTGGACCTCATAAGTCTGACAATAGAATTCCACGTTCTGACAAATTAGAAAATGCTTGAATAGTTGATTTATACTGTATATACATACAAATATAAAGGACCAGTGTCAAGAATGAAAGATTTTATGGCTAATGAAAGGATCCAGTTCACTTCCTCCCTTCTTTCTGGACTTGAACTCACAGTATATTAACACGAGTTCTGCTACTCACTGGCTCTGAGCCAGGCCCCCGTCTGTCTCCCGTGGGCCCTAAATCACCCCCCGGGCCCTGTCGCCTCTCAGTCTCAGTCTGGTGGCCCCAGGGAGCCCCTGTCACAGTCGAACTTGGGGCTCTCAAGCAAAAATCATTGTCTAAATGTGACATGGGCGGAATGTCTGTACGTCAGGACACTACAATGTAGAAGTTTTACCCAATAAAACTTTACGTTTGTTAAATAATCTGTAAAATGCAAAAAGGAAAAAAAAGTTGGTGCCTTTGCCAGTGATAAGAAATAAGTGTAAGTCTTGTTTGGGGGGTGGGGGGGCTAAGCCGGTTTTTATGGCTTTCCCAGCAGTAGGCGACTGCAGCAGAGCAGGTAACACAGCAGTCAGGACTCCACTGCACCTTTCCCCCCTTTTTATGACTGTGGGATTTTACCGTTGTTCAAGGACTCTTGTTGAGATTGAAACCATGGGAAGTGATTTAACTCCTCAGTGACTCCACTTGTCATTTCAGTAGGATGACGTTTACTGTTCGTAAAGACGGATGGATAAAAACAACAGTTAACGATTTATTTGTATGTTTTAATTGTAGACAGATTGTTTATATGAAGGTTTGTTGATGAACAAGGTATTTGACGGATAGACCCTCATGGTGATGCCTTCACTGTCTGCCATAAATGTCTAATGCTGAGCGTGTTTCAGAGATACAAACATCTTAACTCGGGGTCAGTCTGCAGACTTTCCTGGAGACTGTCGCTATTATGATGTCATTTCAGGTTCTATTACTGTCACAAATATTACTCACCGCAAAATCCTAAACAACATTTCAGGTTAATATTTGTTCTTTACTTCCAGGAACATTTTTCCTCTATAGATGAGGATACTGGGCAAAAAGAAATGTTTTCTTAACCACCTCCTCCAGCAACAACAAGCCAGTCATAAACCAAACCCTGATGTCAAACCAAACCACAATCACTCACAGGCTTCTTGTTTTGGCCACAGGAGCCGAGCGCTTTAGTGCCAACATTAGGGACATGATCGGCTACAGCCCGCTGCCTCTCTTCAAGCTGTGCTGGAAATACTTGACCCCGGCTGTGTGCACTGTGAGTGACCCCGCTCTGTTGACCTGCTTTCACGCTCTTTAGTGTCTGCATGCTGTGAAATCATGTCCACACAAACATGTTTGGGACTTCAGACTATTTCCTGCTGCCTGTCAAATAAATGCACCTACAGAAATGCAAATGCTCCATAGACCAATCAATAACCGTCCCAACCTTCATATCAGTTCAGTAACGAAGAGTGAAGACCTGATGGCCTGGTCTCCTTTCTGTCCCCCTCAGGCTACTTTTGTTTTTTCCCTGGTGTGCTGGTCTCCGTTGAACCTGGGTAAAGGACTGGTCGCTCCAGTTTGGGCCACCACGCTGGGCTGGCTCCTTACTCTCTCGTCTGTGTCTCTGCTCCCCATCTGGGCCGTTTACGCTCTGCTGACCACACCTGGAACCCTGCCGCAGGTTATACAAGCACAAGTTCATCTATTTATTACCGTGTACTTCCTAAAAAAGATTATATGTTAATTATTATTATATTTTTGACGCCGCAGCGCTTCCAGCATCTGTGCAGCCCTGACAAACCCTCCTCACAGGCCTTTCACCACTTGTCCAGCAACAGCTCGGCGCCCCCGTATTCCCTCACACAGCCGCTGGCGGGGAAACCAAGGAGGCCCATCACACCATCCAGGATTGTATAACTGTGCAACTGGGGATGCTGCTCGGCCAGTCAGGTGTGGCGAAGAGGGGGTTCAAAGTTATACTTTTGCTGCTGGATCTTTTAGTTTTACTGTTTCCACTACGTCAAAAGGTTCTTCTTCTTGCTGCCTGAACTCAGAGGGCACAACTAGTGTGTCCTAAGCACCTCACAAACTACCGTCGAGTGGAGCCACCAGGTGCTCCTCATCTAATCATATGGAATGGGAAACGTTACAGGGTTGTGCAACCACATGGTTCTCTCTCACGAAACCAATTAGCGTGAGTTAAAATTCACCAAAAGAAGCTAATCAGGAAAGTCAAAATCCGCTTTGTCACATGCTCTTTAACTCTCAGTCCTGTCGTATGGTTTTCAGTCTACTCAGTTGTCATGGAAATACAGATGTTTCGCTGGACACTTGCGTAACTTCTTGATCATACACATAAGTGGGTGGAGATTCTTTTTGTCAGTAACTCAACGTATTTTGTTAATGGTTTGTTGTTGGTAACGTGTTAAAGTGAAAAGCTGCCTGGAGAGCAGATGTAGGTTCTCTCTTTTCTTCCCTTCTTAAAACCTCTTTTTTATTAGGTTCATCACTGTGTTTAGGGACCATTTATTCACCTGTTGTCGTCGTCGTCGTCCGCCATCATCATCCAGCTACAACAGATGATGATCTTCCCTCTTCATCAGAGCCAACTGCTCCATGTCACTGCCAATACCTGAAGTGCTCAACGTGAAGTTCACTCTTTTCATTAGTTCCACACATCTATCGAGGCATTATTAGCAAGTCTTTGCACTGTAGCACTGTAACTGTTACCAGGCTACACAAACCTGCGATCAGCTTTTGTTAATGCGTTATTACAAAACTGCTGCTGTACAGGTGAAAGTCACATATGTTTGTTTTTTGTTTTAGTTCGCAAAACAAGTGTTTTATTTAAAATGCTGGAGTAGAATTTTAATAATTTAAATTTTTGATAATAGAATTGGCCTCTATGAAGTGTGCGGATGTTTATATTTGAATGAAAAAATTGAAGATGATGGTATGTGAAATATGTGTTCAAGAAGTTTGTGAACTTGAAAATGACTTATGTCTTTCTCAGAAAGGTCTGTTGGTAATAATTGTCCCTTACATATCACGTAGACCTAGAATGGCAGGCAATACGTTAAAGTCATTTAGTACTTGATCCCAATCGTCTCCTGTTACCCTGCTGCACCTCAAGCGTCGTACGCAGAACTTACTGACAAAAGTGAGGCATGGATATTGTGTGACGTCAGAAATAATTTGAAGTTTCTAATGAAAACTTGAAACTAGTCGAGCTTAGGTCAAATTGTCCTCTGAGGTGGACTTAAAACTAAGTACTGAATTTATCTGGTGACTCTCGGAAGACGTTTACTGACAAATTTATCCAAGTGTGAGTCTCGCTGTTTACAGGTGTATACATGTGCCTCTATACTTTGAAATAGACTTCTTTTGTATGTGTGTTATCATCTTTTCTAAAAGAATATATATATTCATTGTTGATCAAATAGTTTGTTGCTTGTGTTGTTTCGTGTGTGTAGTTGTTTCTTTCCCTGTGATCGAGGGTAACCGTCCCGCAGGAGAAGCTTTTTCCGTCCTTTGCTCCATGGTGACTGATGCCGAGAACACACCTGGTTTCTGCGACGAGAGAAATGGAGGAAGCCAAGGGAGGAGAGAGAGAAATGAGAGAAAGACGGACACACACATTTTGTGAAGCATTTTCATCCAGATGGGAATTACTGGTATAACATCCATGAGAGGATAGAAGAGAGCGAGAGTGTGTGTGTGTGCGCGCACGCTCAGAGGAGGAGAGGGAGTCATGGAGACTCAAGAGGGAGGGGGAGTAGCAGTGCTGGGGGGAATTCTGACACCACCACTTAGATGGAGAAGGCGGTTATGTAAAAGGCTCGGCCTGTCAATTAACCATATTGGATCCCCCCTCCCCTCCAGCCACTGTAGGAAGCAGGCCGTCCCCTCACACACGTGGCGCAGCACGGGGTGTTCACACACACACACACACATGCACATGTTTTGATGACGTGGATTACTGTATACAGCTTGTAAGTGAGTGTGTGTGTGTGTAACGGGTGGTTTATGTCCATATGGTTGCTTTGGCATACATTTCTGTTTCAGATGATGAGGATTAAAAAGGATCCAGTGGGTATGAGAGTGTGAGATGGAAGAGGGCAGGGCGTTGCAGGCATGTGTGTTTTTCTGTGACCGTGGAAAATTGCCTACATTCTGCTCAGGCTCGGTGCCACCAGTTTGCAGCTGCAGCACTTTTCGCCACGTGCGTTAATAGATCTTTTTGTGCGCGCTGTATGTTGGGAGAGAAAGTCAGCATATGCTCAAGTGGAAGTTAAAATGTGTGTACTAACGATAAGGGATGTTGGGGAAGCGGCAGAGGTACATGTTGACCTCACACTTTCCTGATCAAACATCCTCTCGCACGCACAGCCCTGGTTTGCTCTGTCTTTCACAGGCTTTTTTTCTCCTGCAGTTAATACACTTGACAGTTTGGTGTAAAGAAGAAGCAGCCTGGGGGGGGGGGGGGGTATGTTGGAGGCGAGGCTCGAGGGCAGGGAGAAAACAGAGACGGGCGGTGGGGGCAGGAGACGTGTTGCATAACAACTGGGTGATCTGGACCTGAAGTTTAGCTCGATACTGGATCCGCTCTGCAGCGGTCACCAGGTCACCATCTCGCAGTCGCAGGTGAGAGAACTGTATTTTCATGATCAGGATTGTGGTGCAGGGCTGTAGCAAGGATTTTGGGGGGACTGAGGTCATGAGCCCAGGCCCCCTCCTTATGCGAGCCCACCCACTGAATATGCAGGCAAACTATCAAACTGTAAGTCTGTCAAATGTTTGGATTACTTGTATTCTGACTGTCACACGCACTCAAGTGAACAGGGCCCACGTTTTCATATGTGGATCGAACAACGGCGGGATGTGACGGGGCGGCCGGGCTTATGGTGGCAGCACACGGCGTTCTGCCTTTTTTGGACTGGCTTCCGCTGTCCACCCACGCTCCGTCTCGCGCCCACACCCTGGCTGCGTCCCTGCACCGTACTACCCACACCGCTCAGCCCTGTAGAAGCAGCTTTGGATTAGCGCAGCGCTTTAGACGAGATGACATGGGCTCTCGCCGTGTTGAAACATAATAGCTGTTCTCAGGTTCTTGCGGGGGATGTTTGTGTTTGTGTGTGTGTTCCCGAACAGAGGCCTCCTCCTCCATGTGTGCTCACACAAACACTGAACGAACCCCCACCCCCTTCGTGGTGTGCAAAGGTAATAGCTGTTAGGTGACTCAGCAAATGAGCAGTGTCTTGGAACTTTTAGGACTTTTAAGAAAAGCCACTCTCTAGCTCCCCCCCCCCCCTCTGAGAGTGTGTTTGTGTGTGAGCAACACAGTGAAGTATGCATGACTTAATCCCCCTCCGCACACACACTATGACATCCCATTGGCACCGCACTCCCATACAGGTACAATAAATAAGGCCGTTCCACACACCTGCAGAGTCGCACTTCTCCTCCGTCACTTTCTCTTACTGAAGTGCAGCAATACAGCACTTACTGTATGCATGCTCTCAGATTCCCTCCCACACACAGACACACCATTAAATGTCTCACACGGGAACGTTGAACTCTCTGAGTTCTTATTCTGGACTCGCCATAAATTATCTATTCCCCTCAAGTTTCCTGAAACTCTGCTGTCAAATCTCGTACTTCAATTATTAAAGGAGTGAGAAGTGTAAAAAAACAGACTAGTGTTTAATGGAGGCGTGTTTTTTTTATTGAAGAAAAACTGTGTTGGTCCTGGGAGCAGCTGGCTACAAGTGATGTAACTTTGAAACTAATGGGACAGGGGTGGGATGATACCTGACTTGAAGCAGGATGTGATTCTGAAGGGAGACACTAGAGCAGCATTGTTCTGGTTTCTCTCCTCCAGCACTTCACTTAATTCAGATTTGAGGGAGAGAGAGAGAGAGAAGGGAGGGGGGTGGGGTGGAGGAGTGGTGATTGAGCGCAAAGGGGGCAGGACTTTTTCTCTCCGGGTCCTATTAAGAGCAAACTTTGTGTTTTTGTTCTCCAACTTCAGCTCAGTCTCTCCAGCCAGCGCACACTTCCCCTCAGCTGCTCCTTTTCTCTTCCATTTTCTTGCCCTCAGTGGTTCTGTTTGGTTGCTGCATGAGGGGTTTAACACCAAGAGGATGCGCTTTTTGGAGAAACACACACTCAAAGTTGTCCTCGCAGCCGCTCCGGGCTTGTTTTAGTGGATACATTGATGTGGAATGAACAATGCTGCGGCTTCGTGGTGCTGTGTACCGGGAAATGATCTGGTTTCGGCTGTTGTTGCTGTGCGTCGTGGAGTTGGAGCTAGGAGTCGGGCTTTCCACTTTCCAGGGTTTCTATCTTCCACCTGCGAACGGCTCGCTCCTCACACCTGCGCGGAGGACAGATGGGGTCGTGCGGACCATTGATCGGATTTACCACGGGGGAGGGAAGGTGGGCTACCTGGTGTACCTGGATGGGAGCCGCTTTCAGCTGGACATGGAGCAGGACGAGTCGGTGCTGTCGCATCACTTCAGCCCCCAGTACGTGCTCGCTGTGATGGGGGAGAGTCTTGCGCCTTTGCAGCGGGAGTGTGTGTACCGCGGGACAGTGGACTCCATCCCGGAGTCCCTGGCCGTCTTCGGTGTCTGCGGCGGGGGTCTCGAGGGCTTCTTCGCCGTCAACCACACGCGCTACACCATCACGCCTATCGTCAGGGCGAAGGGACGCGAGCACGCCGCGCGCGTGCTGCAGGACAGGGACGCGGAGAGCGCGCTCCACGTGTTTACGCGCGAGAGCTTCAGCTTCGAGTCCATTCGCGAGGGGCGCGAGGGCTGCGGGACGCGCGACGGGCGCAGAGGACGGACAGGGAGACGCCGGCACAGAGGTCGCGGGAAGGGGAGACGGGAACACGGGAGGCTCCACGCTGATGGCCACGGCGCGCAAGGGCGCAGATGGTGGAGTCGGTTCCCCAAAGAGGCTGCTCCACAGACCGGCACGAGGCAGAAGAGGTCGGTCTCACGCGCCAGGCACGTGGAGCTGCTCCTGGTGGCCGACGACACCATGACACAGAAATACGGCAAAGACCTGAACCACTACCTGCTCACACTCGCCTCCATCGCTTCCAAGTTATACGGGCACGCCAGCATCGAAAACCCCATCCGGCTGTCGGTGGTGAAGGTGACCGCAGTGACGGAGAAGGAGAAGGGGCTGGAGGTGTCGAAGAACGCAGCCGCCACGCTCAAGAGCTTCTGCAAATGGCAGAACCAACAGAACCCGCTGGATGACGAGCACCAGCACCACCACGACGCCGCCATCCTATTCACCAGGCAGGTAAACAAACTCCCGCGCCCCCCACCCCACTTGGCACGCTCTACGGGGCGCCGCTGCCTCCCACACAGCGGAGAGAAGGCGGCTTCGCGCCCCGGTGCGATGCCGGGGACGCGCAGTGACGCCACGGTTTGTTTTGATTTGCGCGGCGCACGCCGGCGGCAGCTGCTCCGCTGTCGCTCAGCTCTCGCTCCGCTCTTGGCAGGTGGAGTTTGGGAGGTTTAAGTGTCACAACGCGCAGTAATGAAGACTTCTATGTCGTATGAAAGCGCGCTGACTCCGCAACCTGCTCCCCACCTGTCTATTTGTTTTCCCCCTCTCTTTCTGCTGAGCCTCTTGTGCGTAATGCAGCGCGGAGTCTGTACTTCCTGCGCCTGGTGTTTTTCTGGGCAGGCTGCTCTGTCTCCAGCCTCCCCCTCCCAGTCCCCTGACAGTCCGAAAGCGTGTGTGATCTGAGCTGGGGCGCGTGCCCGTGGCCGTGCACGCACATTCCTCAAAGAGTAGAAGGCTTAAAAATCAGCTGCTGGGTGCATTGCAGAAATATCCGTGCAAATGCAGTTAATTAGAAAGTCGTTCTGACCTTGCACTTCATCTCCCCAACCCTCCCTCATCACTCTAGTCTACACAGTTCCCCCTAGTTACCTTTCCAGTGTCTGTCAGCTGTCAGAAAAACAAACACATCCACCCTGTGAGAAGCTGCACGTTAACCGAGACCACACTCATTTAGCCCGTCTTTCACCATCCCTTCCTCTCCACTCCTCTTCCCCTCACTGCCAGAGCCTAAGCCACAAGGCGGCAGCAGCAGATCCCCGTGCATTCTTCACCTCTCTGGGTGTGGCTGTTTGGTGGTTAACGTGTTAACTTCACCTTGGATTGTGGCGCGTTCAAGTCGTGCAAGGTCTTGCATGCATTACATCTCCTGGCATTGACACAGTCATCCATTGGCGAAGCAGCCAGGAGTACGAACCCTGTTTGTTTTCAGCACGCTGAAAAAGTGGCCCAGTTCTCGTGTGCCAACTGCCTCGTGGGTCCTCATTAACCGTGCTGTCACCACACCTGCCCAGGCAAGACAGGAAGAGGAAATAATCTATAATGAAACATGACAGTTGGGACGCTGCAGGTTTGTCTTTGATACGTTCAAATTAGCCCCGCTGATCCTGGCAAAGTGCAGTTTGAGTGGCTTTCCAGTCATTTAAACTGCCATCTCATCTCCAAGCAGTGAGGGCTTAAACTTACGCAGGCAGTGTTTCATACTAATGTTCATACAGACACGATATATAAATCAGTCACAGCCCCTGCATTATGCGTGAACCTTCCCCGTGTCCACCAGACTACCTCAACTCCTGTGTCTGATCCACATTTGTACCTCGATCCCATCAGCATGCCAAAGCGTGACACGAGGTCAGGGTCGTGACCTTAACAGTGCAGAGCTGAGCATCTAAGACAAAGGAAGCCCGGCTTTAACTTTGACCTGTTTAAGTTGCTGAAGTGTCTGTCATTCAGAACGACAAACACTGCAGGAACACAGGACTCAGTGGGATTTAAAAAGCTGTTGTGTTGCAGCTTTTTACAGGTGATACAAGAGGAAAAATGTGATTGTCTCAGAAATGCTCATTTGGTTTTATGAGAAACACACTACTCTCTAGCCGCAGTTCATTTTCTCCGAGTGGCTGTCGGCAAAGATTTCCATTCAATGTCAAGAGCTGCACAAAGTTGACAAATAGGACAGAGCTGTTAATGTTTCCACTGACACAACGCCAGTCAGGAAATACCTTTACAGGCTCAGGCTCCTTGTGTCTCGCTGCATTTTGAGTTGAGAAAGAAAAGAAGTGTGATATACAGCATGAGGTGTGGTAACTATTTTCTGAGGAAAATAAGCTTGGCTGTAGCCCCAGTGGAGACTTTAACACACTTGGATGTGCTGCAGATCTGTTTCAGATGTGTTATAGGAGTCTGGTCAGCCCAGTGCTGCATTGTACTGACTGTCAAAAGTAACCTAATAGTAGTATAAGTCCTCTTTCGTCTGTGTATTTGGGGCAACTTTGAAGTAAATCCTGATTATTGTAGTCCACTGAACTAGAACTGAAGCTCACTGACTCTGTGAAGTCAGACCAGTCCATTGTTGTCAGATCGGAGGTGGAGTGGGGGTGCACAGGGTTCGAGGGAACTCGTCTCTGTGTGGCCGGGTTGTGAGCTGACCCGTGTGGTGGTGTGACCGGGTTCCACACATGCCAGCACCAGAACAAAACAACGGGCACATTGAGGGGACTCGTCTGAGTGTGCATACATGTATACAGGATGCTGTGCATGGTTGTTGTGGGCCTGGACGGAGGACAAAGCTCTACTGTAAGGTGGACACAGAGAGAGAGAGAGAGAGAGAGAGGGCTCTCGTCCCCTCGCCTCCATGTTTCTGTGTCTGTACATTAGTGTACATTTCCCATCCTGCGCCCCCGTCTCAGTCAGTTGCTCTATTTGCTTTAACCGTTCTCGATATTTGGCGAGTGCTTTACCATGTTCGGCATATGTTGACAACCCGCAGACAGCTCTCACATCCCGAACCCCTGACCCCACCGGCCCCGGGTCTGTCGACACACCCGACTGTCCGGAGACTTCAGTCTGTCCTCTAAGTGCACGCGAGCCTCGTGCTCCTCACGCTGTCGCGCGTCAGCGGCTTTTAGCTGCAGCCGCGCCCTGAGACACTGACCTTCCGTTGATCAGCAGTGCTGGGCCTGAAACTCTCTCCACATCTGGAGAATACGTGGAGTAAAGAACAGTGAAGCGTGTATGTCAAGCAGTTTGCGCCGTGTGATGCCACCAGCTCACGTTGGTTTAACACAAGTCTTGACTCGTGGCCTTCACAACCCAGCTGGCCACCTGTTCTCCTGTTATTTCTGCCAATATTGCTGTAACTCCTTGTTCTCTCAGTTCTTTGCTTTCATTTCCGGCCTCCCCCCACTCACACACACACTCCCACCCCTCTTACCAACCTCCCAGCATCTGATTCCTGTTTCTTCTTCCCTCCCTCTCTTTTCTTTCTCACACTTTAATTAATAAATATTGTTGGGGCTGTGACCTCCGGGATAATTCCAGGCGTTTTCCTCCTCACCATTTCATTCCGAAGAAAAATGTTCCAGTTTCTCCCACGCTTCTGGTGACACAGTGATGTACCATTGAAAGCAGCAAAACAGAAACTGTTCTCAACGCAGAGGCTGGGGAGGGGATGACTGAATAAATAAATGAAATGAAGGGCCCTGTGAAGTGTGTGGGAAAGAGAGAAAGTGAAACAAATGAAATATGAAGGTGGAACTTCACCTTCTCAAAGCCTGATTCCAAAGAAACTGATTTTCATCTGCAGCGTGTGAGTGGAGAGAAACTTCAGCACAGTTGGACTCAGCGACCATTCATACATTCAGACATCAGCCTTTGTCTGTTGCTCATGTCTCCAGCTGTTAATTGGCAAAAAGCAGACACTGGCTTCCTGTACTCTGTGCGTGGAAGTGTTGAGTTGGGAGCATTTGCTGTCCAGCATCCAGTTAAGGCCCATATGTGCTTCCACTTACTGTATATATGGTCTCCGTGTGCAAGTATGCACTCATTGATTGACATGTATGTTCTCATGTTTATATGCATCTGTGTGTGTGTGTGCGCACGAGCGGGTCCCGCCCAGCCTGTGTGAGCACAGAACACAAGGCCGTTTGTTCCAGCCCAATCGGCCTGAAACGTGTAAACACCCTCCCCAGAGAGCCTCACACACACTCACACACACACATACGACCCAACAAGCCTGTCAGCACCACTTAGCACGTCGATTCATCCGCTCTGCAGGACGTGTGTCTCTGTGTGTGTTTTCAGTGTTCCGTGGAATCTTACATGCACATACGCGAGTGTCTCCATCGCTTGCACGCTGCTGCATAGTGAGTGTGTGTGTGTGTGTGTGTGTGTGCACACGGATCGATCTGTGCACTCAGCGGGGCCAGGAACTGCACCCCGAGGCCGCGCATAGCATATATATGTATGGGAATTAAAACCAAAATCAATGCTTTGTGCTCTGGCAGTATGTGAGGCAGGCGGAGAGATGGGGGAGGAAGAGCATGGTGGAAAAAAAAATCAAATGAGAATTACAAAGGATTGTTCCCATTGTTTGTTGTGTAACGTCTGTGGCTTTGGAGGAGCTTCGTTGTCGATAAGGAAATAGCCTTCAGTACAATCTGTTCATTTTGGCAGTAGATCATATCTTTTAATCAACTCTACTTATTTGAATGAAATGCTCCCTAAACTTACAGTATTTCGTTTGACCAGGACCTGTGTGGCCACCACTCCTGCGACACCCTGGGCATGGCGGACGTCGGCACCATCTGCTCCCCGGAGAGAAGCTGCGCCGTCATCGAGGACGACGGGCTTCACGCGGCGTTTACCGTTGCACATGAGATCGGTAGGCATGGATACGCGCACACACACAGCAGAAACAAAGCTGTAAACCCGTCACGGCATGCACATCTGTCAGCACATCTCTCCTGCTGATTAACACCACAAAACAATGGTGTGATGTCATGCACCACATCTGACCTGAGATGTTTTCCTTTCTCACATCTGCTGCATGTGCAAACTCGACACCTTGTCATTTCTCAAACTGTATTAAAAAGCATCCTGGGAAAAAAAAACATGTTCCTCTCTCTTTGCCCCAGGTCACCTGCTCGGTTTGTCCCACGACGACTCCAAGTTCTGCGAGGAGCGTTTTGGAGTGAACAGCGACAAGCGGCTCATGTCGTCCATCCTCACCTCCATCGACGCCTCGAAGCCCTGGAGCCGCTGCACCTCGGCGACCATCACCGACTTCTTCGACGACGGGAACGGTGAGTGTTGAAGGAAACGAGCGCGTGTGCTTCCACTGACATCTGTTATTCTTTAAGTAGCTCAACATTTTCTCAGCCAGTAGAGGTTTTATTTCCCCCATCTCGACTCTCAGAGCATTTCTCCCACAGCACCTTTCACCAAAAGATGTTTACTACCAAACAAAGCTGTAATGTTATTTACAATCCTGTTAACTTCTCATAGAGTTCAGTGCAAAGACGGATCACTGGCAGGAGGTCAAAATGACTCATCCGCTTTTCAAACAGCTAAATTCATGTAGCAACAGCAGCGGTTCAGATTTGACAGTATCTGCTGCCGCTCCAGCGCCTTTATTTGAGTCGTGGATTGTTGATACACTAAAATAGATTTTCTCTCCTGCCACAGCCGAGTGTCTCCTCGATTCTCCACACCAGCCCCTCCTTGGCCCAGAGGAGCTCCCGGGACAGAGCTACGACGCAGTCCGCCAGTGTCGCCTGGCCTTCGGCCCCGAGTACACAGTCTGCCCGGGCATGGACGTATGCTCTCGACTGTGGTGCGCCGTGATCCGCCAGGGACAGATGGTGTGTCTGACTAAGAAACTGCCGGCTGTGGAGGGAACGCCCTGCGGGAAGGGACGCATCTGCCTGCAGGGAAAGTGTGTGGACAAGACACGGAAGAAACACTACTCGGTAAGAAGAATGGGTGACGTCAGACACACAAAGGAGGAGCAGAAAAGGAAAACAGAAGGTGTTGTCAGGACAAACATGAGAAAATGAATAAATAGATTCCTTTTTATAGTTCAAAACCTGATATTTTTAAGCACTGCTCTGCACATTGTACAAAGTCGATGTATGAAACGGTTAAAAGAGAAAAAGATGATGAGGCCTTGGCCCTATTTATGCCACGGCTGAACCATGTGTTCTTTTGGCCTCACTTAAAGGGATCTAAAGTGAATTTGGCCTTAATGAGTGTGTGTGACATTTGATGAGTCTGACTTGACGCTGGGCAGACGACTGCGTGTATGAACTGGGGCCCGGGTTGCGGCTTGCTTCATTTTCTCTGCCCTGCATGACAACGAACTCCATTTTAGAGCTTAGACTCTCTTAACCTCGGTGTATTTGCTGCACAGTGATTGAGGATTAAGTAGCATTTACTGTGGTTTAAAGCAAATACTCCAGACTCAGCAGTGGAACTAAATGAAGAAGCTGCTTCCAAAGAGCTTCGGGATCATAAAATCCACTGTGTCATAAAAAGTTCAAGCTAATTGCCCAGTCATTTTTATCACTGATGAATCATGTAAGGTTGGTTGGAAAAACACAAAACTAACGGTTTGATTGAGGCTGTTCTTCGGGGAAGCGTGTGAGCTGTGGCTTTAACAGACTTTCATTATTATCACATGGGGATAGCCTCATTCCCTCTCGTTCTGTTTCCTTCCACAGCTAGCGGCTGTGTGCAGGCCACATTTTTCTGTATTACAAATCTCTCTCCAAAGGGCTTTCTCTATGACACATTCACCCTGACTCCCAACACATCTTATAAGCACCTCCTTTCATCTTCTTTCTCTTTTCCGTCTGATCATTTACTCTGTTGTTATTTCCCTCGACTTATATCTCCCCCCTCACCTTCACCTCTGCTCTGCTTTTCTTACTCTTTTCCTCCCTCGCCACAGGCGTCCAATCACGGCAGCTGGAGTTCCTGGGGTTCGTGGGGCGGGTGCTCGAGAACGTGCGGAGGAGGGGTGCAGTTCGCTCAGCGTCTGTGCAACAACCCGCCGCCGCGGAACAATGGCCGCTACTGCACAGGAAAGAGAACCATCTATCGGTCCTGCAGTGTGACACCATGCCCGGCATCAAGTGAGTGCGTCACGTGACAGCAGCAGTATTTATGGTGCAAGAAACGTAGTGCTTCATTTCAACATTTCTCCAGGTAAGAGTTTCCGTCAGGAGCAGTGTGAGGTGCGCAATGGCCCCCAAACCGACCCCAAAGGGGTGAAGACCTTTGTTGAGTGGGTGCCTAAATATGCAGGAATTCTCCCGAAAGACATGTGCAAGTTGACCTGCAGAGCAAAAGGAACAGGATACTACGTGGTGTTCTCTCAGAGGGTGAGTCTGTTCTAAACCTATAGGGCACAGCGTGCCATGAAATAAAATGCAGAGGCTGATGATGACGTTGTGTCTCTGCGTTCAGGTGGTCGACGGGACCGAGTGTCGTCCTCACAGCAGCTCGGTGTGCGTGAAGGGCAAGTGTGTGCGAACGGGCTGCGACGGCATCATTGGCTCCAAGCTGCAGTTCGACAAGTGTGGTATATGTGGAGGGGACAGCACGGGATGTATGCGTGTAGCAGGAAACTTCACTAAAAAGAGGTAAAGAGACCGAGAGAGACATTGTTATTAATATTGATATTATGGTAAACGATTGACATTCAAACTCATATTAGCATGCAAGCATGTGACGTTAGCTTAGTGACGGTAAATAAATGTATATGCATAGGTACATTGTCCAGTTTGTTGAGAGTCTTTCTCTTTTGCCAAACAGTAAAGGTTACACCGATGTAGTGAAGATCCCTGCTGGCTCCACCCACATAAAGGTTCGTCAGCACAAAGCCAAGGACCAAACGCGCTACACCGCCTACCTCGCCCTCCGACGGCCCAATGGCGAGTACCTCCTGAACGGCAAGTTTATGATCTCCACGTCTGAGACAGTCATACCGCTCAACGGCTCTGTGCTCAACTACAGTGGCTGGAGCCAAAGGGACGAGTGGCTGCACAGCATGGGCCCCGGGGCCCTCCAAGAGGCTTTGGTAATCCAGATTCTAGCGACGGATGCTAAAAAGCCTCTGGATGTTCGTTATAGCTTCTTCATGCCCCGAAGAACTCCACAGCAGCCTGTGGCTCCGCTCAACCCTAACCCAAAGACAGCCTTATTGCAGAGCACCACGACTGTCTCCACCACAACAAGAACCACCACCATCACCAGTAGTACCACTACACCCTCCTCTGCTACCCCTGTTCTCTTCCCAGGTTCACCTACACCTCCAAGTTCCTCAACCCCAAGGCCAGGTCCCCAGTGGGTCACAGGTCCCTGGATGACCTGCTCCAGGACTTGTGACACTGGCTGGCAGAGCAGGACAGTGCAGTGTAAGGACCAGGATGGGAAACTGTCGAAAGGCTGCGTGCTGGGCGCCCGCCCCTCTGCCTTCAAACACTGCCTGGTAAAGAAATGTTGAGAAGAAAAACGATCTGTAGATGAAGAACAATGTGTAGGAAGAAGTTGTAATCCATACTTCTGATGTCACGTGCTGAAAATGGCACCAACGAATTGACCAATAAGAGGACTATGAATGTCCAGTCACCAAGATACTCAGAGACTGGTGTGGCTGCACATGCCAAAGGAATCCTCGAATCATGGAAGACGTTAACGGAGGACAGTTTCCGCATGACAGAGACAGTAATGCCCTGGCATAGCTAAGAAGCTGAGCTGCATGTCCTTTTCACGTAGACGATAAACTGTTCTCACTTTGGTTTCCAAACTCTGGAGGCTTCGTGTGTGCTGCCCTGTAATGGCATGTGTGTTCTCTCTTTTTTTATGTTAGACTCAGTTCCATGTTCTCTAATCACTGCAGGGACATGGAAGTCGCCCCACCCTTCTGCGAGTGTGTTCGAGACAAGCGCCCCAACATTGGGAAGCACTCATTAATCGCTTTGTTGTCGTTTCTGCATGTATGGTGGTTCTACTGATGGGCCGACGGGTGTGAATAAAACAGCACCTCCCATATTAAGGTGATTTACAGTACAGTACATATGTGCTAGGGTTCCATGTGTCTTTGTTCGACTGATGATGTCCAGCTGATACCTGGGAAGACCAGACCATCATTTACTTCATTTGGTGGGGTGATCATTATGTTGAGGAAGTCCAAAGGTAAAGAAAGTCCGTGAATATTATTTCCTGCTGAGAATATGTTGGAGGGTGACGCGACAGCTAACAGTCACACATAATACTCGCCTCGTGATTCCGTAAAGTTTTGCAGCTTTACTGTTGACGCAAGTATTGATTCTACTGAATTTGATAATCACAGGCTGTGTCCTACGAGGGACAAACCTTACGACAGGTAAATCGGCTAAAGGGGCCTTTACATTTTTGGTGGTTAGTTCTAAATCACAGGTTTGGGGCAACGCTTCATTTGTGTGTGTGTGTGTGTGTGGGTGGGTGTGTTTCTTTGTGTGCATGTTATGTGCTAGCACATCTTTGCACCCAGGCCTGCGTTTAAAGCACATAAATGTATGTATCGTCAAATTGTGTTTTCCACTTGTATCAGTCATTACGATGGTGCTGGGTGCTGTGTTTTTTTTGTGGCAGTCAATATACTGTTTGTTTAGGATTTGTTTCTGATGTGACAATGTTTCCTGGATACTCGCAACAACAGCAAGAGAGACACTAATGCAGTATCCCACGGCCTTGTGCTACTCAGCTCTTTTTTTCATCTCATCGCTTATTTTACATCCAGTATTTGCAGATTTATTACACTTACCGTGTTCTGTATTGAACGGTAGCTACTGATGTGTCAGTATGCCGGGAAGCCAGCTCTATCAAATATGAAGCTGTTATTTTAGTTTAACATTAATAGTAGAAGCAGGTGTAAATATCATCTCATAACTTTTTGAACCCACAGAAAGGAAAAAAACATGAAAAACCACAATTTGCCCCTCTTTCTAGTCTTAATGCTAAGCTAAGTGCTAACAGGCTTCTCCCTGGAGCTTCATTTTGGAAGTGCATATGTGAGTGTGGTATCAATCTTCTCACCTCAATCTCAGCAAGACGTGAACAAAAGCATCAAATTTAATGTTCACATGAAAAACAAAACTATTTACATCACCACACGCCATCAGTTTTAGGTGGAGAAATGTGTTTCTTGTGTTGTACTTGTGTGTAATTAATGCCCAACATTTCAAAGAAAGAATTCCTTACTTAAAGGATTTTAAATTCCCTCCTGAATTGTGTTAAACTTTCCAGCACCTTCACATTTCCCAGTGTGGCAAACCTCGCCCAGCTGACACCTGTGCAGGAGAAAAACAGATAGGACGTGACCCAGGTCAACATACCACTCACAAGATGTCCTCTTTTCTTTCCACTCGCACATTGAGATTTATTTACACACTGTAGATGTTTGTGTACATAAGTAGACCTTTCATATGTGTGTTAGCATTTAACCGTATTTACACAAAGCGTTAGCCATACAGACGTCCGCACACAGCTCACTCTGACTCTTCCAGTGGGGAAATCCATCTTGCTGAAAAACAGAAACAGCACTGAACTTGTAATTTATTGTTCGTACAACTGATATGTGTGAATAAAACAAAAACAATGAGATGAGTTTTATTTATTATAGTAATTTTGTATCAAATTACTATTTAACTTGGAATGTGACTGCAGAATCATTCCTCTGTAAGAATATAGTGTTTCTTTTCTAGTCATCCACATGAATATATGTACATAAAATCTATATATTTAAATCTCTGTCTCTGTGTCGTTTATCGTGTCACGGCATTAAACTGTAACTACTTCTTTAACCCAGCTGCACATAGATGATGGTGCTGCTTCAGGGTTTCTGTGTGACCTCCCATAACCCCGAGGTTTCACTGACGGCTGCATCCACTGTATATGCTGACATCTTGTGTGATGTCTCATATGGGACATAATGAAGAATGGATTCATTTTACTGAGCAAGGTGAGGAAAACAAAGTGTCACTAGGACGAATATAATCAACTTCATTTTAAAACTGCTGAATATTGTGGCAATAAAAATAATACAGATGCATTATTATAATTAAATACAAGTTAACACTGTTACTGAAGCAACAATACAGAAACAGCAGAAACATATTAAACTGTGACGGATGATAACATAACTATTATAGTATAGTTATAGTTCAACCTAAAAAAATGCAGCATTTTGTTGTCTGATCATAATTAGATTTAAATTATTCAGTCTCCAATAGCTAAGGAATTATAAGGGAGTGAAATGTGAAATGTCCCTCAGTTTATTACTGTCAGAAGTGTTAAATTAGGCACATCTACTTAACCACAGTGTCATAGTAGCAGTTTGCGTCCTGCTGTCCTCTGCTTTGACCCACACACAGGTTTTACTCCTCCACCACCAAGTACTCCTCCACCACGAGTATTCAAGACTGATACAAAGGCGCCACCTGTCGGTGGAAGCTGTGATCGCTCCATGAAAACCTGGAAAATCTCCGCAGGGGTCTGGAGGATTTTGTTAAACACGCTTCTACCATCTGCTGGAAAATACTATATTACACTTATTCGTATTTGTGTGCTGGTGCTTTTAAGGTGGACTTCAGCAATCTGTTTCTTCCAGACTGGTCGTTTAGGTTCGTTTGAGTGAGTCAAAGACAGGACAATGTGTGCACTCGGGTGTGTAGAGATGAAACCAGTAACACAACAAATGGATGTCATGACGTTGTTCTATTTCCACCACTTATCTGTTTTTTGTTGTGTTTACATCATGTGTCGTCTCTGAATGAAAACTTTTTTGTCTGATCTGCACTGTTGATGATCTGCTTCGCCGCTTATTTTAATGAAAACTCCAGCATTAACTCTTCCTGTGTGTTGGTGTGGAGGGAGCCGGAGTACAGGGGCACTGCCTGCCTTGCTTTTAGCGCTTAGGCAGCCCGACGGAGGAGCCGATCCACCTTAAGACCTCGGCGGCCCCTGTCTGCTCCCTCTCTCCGGGGAGCAGAGCTGCGGAACTCGGCCACGGCGCACCACAGCCTCCTTGGCATGGAGGAGGTGAGCACGGCCAGCATGATATGGTTACCATTCCCGAGCTGCTGCCATCTGCCTTCTCCTGTTGCACCGACACTACAACATCAGCCACTGCTGCCTGTCACACTCATTTATGTTGAAACAGACGCTGGAGCAGTGTTATGAAGATTAGTCAATTAGGTTTTATGACAAATAAGAATATCATATATTTATAGATTCCTGTTTCTGATCATACTCAGAGGCTGTGAGTGGACATCTCATGACAGACAGAGTTTGTTTTCTGCCCAGAGCTCTCTGTCTTCCCCAATGATTGATTATTATGGCAACGCTCCAGGTTGCTGGTGCGTTTTCGTTGCGCACGGGATTTGGCCCATCGCAGATCAAAGGGCCCTCAGGAAAGGGGTGGTCCCGGGGCAGGGGCATATAAAGCAGGGACCGGCTCTACTCTGACTACAAGGCAAGAGCAGAGCACAGACTAGACGGGCGATCAGAGCAAAGACCTGCGCCCGAACTCAAAGGCAGAGCTATAAGCTGAAGGGGAGAGAGACCTGTTGGAGTTTACTGCTGACATCCAGCTTTTATTTCCTTTTCATGAAATGACTTTTTTACAATAAGTCAGAGCTGCACATATCTTTAAACGAGTTTTGCACTGGAATTGATCTTATTTAAGATTTTATACGTGTGCGTAATTTTGGGGAAAAAACAGCAACTGTTTTTTGGACATTCAAAGTTTTGTAGCTTGTAGTGGAAAATCTTTTTAAAGGATTTACGCGCGGTCTTGTAGACTTGATTTTCCTCGTTCCACTAGGATTTCACAGTTTTACAATGTGGTTTTTACACATTTCGTTCTGTTTAATTGTGTGCGTCGGCGTGGCGCACGGCGCCTGGGAGGAGAGCACCGTGTTGCCGGTCAGACTAGACCCGATTGCATGGTCGGAGAGCAGGACCGAGCCGTGGCGGACTCTCTCTGCAGAGGAGAAGGAGAAGGAGGCGGAGATGAGGGTTTACCGGTTGGACGTATTTGGCACAGAGCTCGTGTTGAAGCTAGAACCCGACCAGACCTTCTTGGCTCCGGGCTTTGTCTTCCACGTTGTGGGTAGTCCCGAGTTCCAACCCACGCCGGAACCCAAGAGTGGAGCTGAGCCGGGTTGTTTTTTCTCGGGCACGGTGAACGGAGCGGAGCACTCCGCCGCGGCGCTTAACCTCTGCCACGGACTCAGAGGCGGATTCTACTTTCAGGGTGAAGAGTACTTCATCCAGCCCCTCAATTCGACTGACTTCTTGGGTACTGGGGAGGATGTCCACACGATCCGCCGGAGAAGTCGGGCAGATTTGGCAGAGGAGGGGAGCTCCAAGTGCGGGGTCAACGAGGACGAAGAGAGGGTGCCAGAGAATTTGGACAAAGAAGCCAGGAAAGGGGCCCCTAACGCGCGCGAGACAGGTAAGACTACACTCTTATTTCTAACAGACAACACTGAAATGATGATTGTATGGTGCTCTCAGCTCGTTTACAGCTGAGATCCAACACGTATATGACTTATCTGCTCTGGAAGTCTCTGAATATAGCGAAATAAAAAGCAGGAGCTCAGAGCTGTGCCGGAGTGCGCAGCGTGCGCAATGGACTCAGCCACCTTTCTGACAGTGAGCCACTGTCAGAGAGAAAGAGGAGGGAGGGGAGGGGAGGAGAAATGAATGGGAAGGGGGGCAACTTCTTCGAGGAGAAGGAGGAGGAGTGACGGAGGGAGGGAGGGTTAGGGCCAGTCAGAGCCCGGCAGTGCTGAGGCTTTAACTCACCTCCTGGTACAAGTCGCGCCGGCAGACATTTTTCCTCGCAAAGGATTTTGTCCGCTCGGCCAATTCTCTCGCATAGTTTTTCCACCAGAGAAGGTCATTTCAGGAATGTGGACCCTGAGGAGGAGGAACCACCAGTGGTGTGACGCTGAGTCACAACCAGGCTCTCTAAGTGAAGCCTGGAGCTTCTGGAGCGGCTCAGAACACAGCCACACATGCACTTTGCACAACATTAGTGTCCGCAGCAACACACGTGTCAGCAGTTGCACTGCAGCACAGTCATATACTCTTTTTCTGTCTCCCCCCTCAGCTCACCACAGGTCCCGGCGTTTCGTTTCCACTCCTCGCTACCTGGAGATCATGCTGGTGGCTGACCAGTCCATGGCTGAGTTCCACGGCGCTGGGCTCAAACCTTATCTCCTGACAATCATGGCAGTGGCCTCCCGCCTATACCGCCACCCAAGCATCCACAACTTCATCAGCTTGGCAGTGGTGAAGCTCCTGGTGGTGTACGAGGAGGAGCGAGGCCCTCAGGTTTCATCTAACGCGGCCATGACCCTGCGCAACTTCTGCCAGTGGCAAAGGCAGCACAACCCACCGAGTGACCGCCACCCTGAGCACTACGACACGGCTGTGCTCTTCACCAGGACGGTGAGCTGGCGTGGGGGTTGGGACGTGTGAGAGTCTTTCACGTGTACTCGGATGTTCATGTCTATGTGTGTTTCTGATACATCAGGACCTGTGTGGTTCCCACTCCTGTGACACTCTGGGCATGGCAGATGTCGGCACAGCCTGCGACCCCGATAGAAGCTGCTCAATCATTGAGGACGATGGACTGCAGGCAGCATTTACCGTGGCACATGAGCTTGGTAAGTAAAAAAGTAAAAATCCATGTTCCCGTGTGTAAGGATTTAGAACTGTAGCTCACTCTATGTCTGTCCTCCAGGCCACGTCTTCAACATGCCTCATGATGACGCCCAGCTGTGCTCTGGTGTCAATGGTCCCCACTGGGGCTCCCACATGATGGCTTCAACGCTCTCCAACCTGGACCAGCAGCAGCCATGGTCCCCTTGCTCCGCCCTCATGGTCACCACCTTCCTAGACAACGGCCACGGTCAGTGCCTGCTGGACAAGCCAGTCAAACCTCAGCCACTGCCTCAGCCCCTGCCTGGCACGGTCTACGACGCTGACCATCAGTGTCGTCTTACCTTTGGAGAAGAATCCCAACACTGCCCGGACCTGAGCACCACGTGCGCAGCTCTGTGGTGCACTGTGACTACATCCAATGGTCTACTGGTGTGCCAGACCAAGAACTTCCCCTGGGCTGATGGTACGCCATGCGGGCATGACAGCTATTGCCTGGCTGGACAGTGTCTCACTAAGAGCGAAGCCTCCAAATACCAGGTAGGATTCAGAACCCTCCGTACTGCAGCACAACATGCTCGTCAGTCCAAGCTAAACTGAAACGGTTTTGTCCCTTGTCCTTTCAGACTCCTGTCAATGGTGGCTGGGGAGTGTGGGGTCCCTGGGGTGACTGCTCTCGGACCTGTGGTGGGGGGGTGCAGTATTCCTTTCGTGCCTGTGACAACCCATTGCCCAAGAATGGGGGAAAGTACTGCGAGGGCAAGAGGATCCAGTACCGCTCCTGCAACACAGAAGCCTGCCCTGACACCAATGGTGAGAAACTAACCTGTGTGATGGTAGAAGTAGTGTTGCACTTTACTCATTGCTGTGAGGGTTAGCATGCAGGTCAGACTGGACCAGCAGTGACTCTGACCCGTCTCTACCTACTTCTCAGGCCTGTCCTACCGCGAGGAACAGTGTCTGGCCCACAACGACATGTCGGCACAAGTGTCGCTGGGTTCGGGCGAGGGTGTCGAGTGGGTGCCCAAGTATGCTGGAGTTTCACCCAAAGACCGCTGCAAGCTGGTGTGCCGGGCCAAGGGGACAGGATACTTTTTTGTCCTCAAATCTAAGGTGAGAATTGTTTTAGGATTCTTACTACATGTAGACTATTGGTTTATCATGTGGAATTATTTGTACCCACCTAACCTGCAGTGCAGGGATCAGCTACTGTAATTTCTCTCAGCCTGAGGCCACAGTATTTGTTGTGACTCTTATGTATCTGTGAAGGTTCTCAGTCATCCAGGTCATGGTTATCTCAAAAAGGTTTATCCAATAGCAACTGGACTTAGTAGGTTTCTTGACGAGGTTTCGTCAAGAAACCTACTAAGTCCAGTTGCTATTGGATAAACCTTTTTGAGATTGTGACTCTTATGTAACATTCTTACTACACATGACTCTAAGCTTTTTTGTTTGTGTCTCTTTGCCGCCCCCAGGTGGCTGACGGCACGCCCTGCAGCCCTGACTCCACCTCGGTTTGCGTGCAGGGCCAGTGTGTCAAAGCTGGATGTGATCGCATCATTGGTTCTAACCGGCGCTTTGATAAGTGCGGCGTGTGTGGGGGAGATGGCTCCACGTGCAAGAAGGTGTCGGGCTCTCTGGAACATGCCAGGTGAATATCTGACAGCTTCCCTCTAACATACACTAAAAACTGATGTTGTGCCTCTCAGAATGCGTTTGTGTTACTCACTTTGCCTCGTCTGTCTCTGTGTCAGGCCTGGTTACCAGGATGTTGTCACCATCCCTGCTGGTGCAACCCACCTGGACGTGAAGCAACGTGCCCCAGGCAACGGTCGTCAGGACAGCAGCTATTTGGCAGTGCGTCGTCAGGATGGAACCTATCTGTTAAATGGTGATTACAAGCTGATGACCATGGAGACAGACATCGCCCTGCGGGGGGCACTGTTGCGGTACAGCGGCTCCTCCACCACGCTGGAGCGCTTGCGGAGCTTTGCCCCGCTGCCTGAGCCCCTCACTATTCAGGTGCTGTCTGTAGGAGAAGCCCCGCGCCCCCGGGTGAAGTACAGCTACTTCACTCCTAGACCCAACAATGCTGCTTCCAACAACGGAGGCCGCCGGCAGTCCATCAATGCCATTCGAGAGGTGGGTGGAGCCGAGTGGACCATGATGGAGTGGGGCCTGTGCTCCCAGACCTGTGGAGGAGGTATGCAGCAGAGGGAGGTGGTGTGTCAGGACCCCCATGGCCGTCCCTCAAGAGACTGTCCAGAGGAGCTGCGCCCTTTAGCCTCTAGGTCCTGTGCCTCCCAGTCCTGCCCATCCTGGCTCCTCGGGGAATGGTCAGTATGCTCCAAGACCTGTGGCCGAGGCTTCCGCAAACGCCATCTGCGTTGCATCGGCCACGACGGGCGCACGCTAACCAACGAGAGCTGTGACTCCAAAGGGAGGCCTCGACCCCTGCTGGAACTGTGCAATCAGGCTGCTTGTTAAGAGCTCCTTCCACGACCTAACCTCCTGTCATCCATCCAGTGTTCAGAAAACAATCCAACTCTGCTCTCCTCCGCCTCCTTTCCTAATGAGGCTAACGAATGTTTACATCCAGAGCAACAGCGGTGCAGGTTTTCCATGAGTTCCAGTGACTGAGACTCGTTCATTTTTGGGGCCAGACGTTGAACCACCGTGACTCATTACAGCACTGGCACATTTAGCCTCCCATCAAGAGCGTGAACATTCCTGATTCCCTGAAAGCGCATGCTGCTGATCATGCCGATGTCACGCTCGTGTGTGTGTCTGACATGAGACTGTGTGTTGTGTTACCGTTTATAATGCATGTGTGTGCTGTTTGTCTAAGCTGGGCTGGACAGACACGGCAGCGGAAGGTTATTTCAGAGTATATAAAGAAACAAAGGAAAGAGAATATTCTACTTGCTCACCCCATCAGGTATGGAAAATAAGAAAGCTCAAGTCATAGTGTTTATGTTCAGACTTGCCAGTCTACGTTTATTTATCACAAACCTGTAGCACTTCATCTTTATTTTTGCCAGTGGCACATCGTAACACCCAGTTGTCTCTAAATGCCTCAGTACACCATACCTTTAGCCATATCTTAGCACTCGTCTACACAGCCGTCAATGAGGGAACTCTTTAAAACACCAAAGAAGAGTGTCTGAGAGTGTGTGTGCGCGAGTGTGTGGAGACCTAAAGAGGGACTTGTCTCCTGCTACTACTTCATAAGTAAGTCTCTCCTGCCTTCTGCGAAGGCACCTTTCTAGCAAGTTTTGTTTCTCTTTTGTACAGAATAGCCAAACATTATTTATTTTTGTACAGCCTATTAAGTGTAATCATGTGGCTTTTTTAAAAATATTATTGTCTATTTGATAATGAGATCACAAAAGGAAGTAGAATATATAGAGTATTTATACAGTGTTTTATATATATATATATATATATATGTTCCAAGGTACAATAAAGTATCACATTGACTTGTGCAGCTGTGTCCAGTGTGGGTTGTCTTTTTTAATATGTCGTCTTTAACCGTAACCATCCAAACCACCTTTAAACAGCTCTGTAATGTAACGAGGTCGGACCAAACCATCCTCACAAAGCAGAAATAAAATCACTCTGTGGTTTACTTAAAGCAACACAAGCCAGCACAAACGTTGTCTGTTGTGTTTAACCAACACTTCATACAGTCTTAGAAGGACAGTGAGCCACATATTCTTTGTAATTCATATTTCATGCACTAGATGACAGCACGCCACACAAGCTGCTCTCCGTGTCCCTCCACACTCTCTCTACACGTTACAGGCGAAGCAGATTCTAGTCATGACGGGTTCAAACTGCTGAGGGCGGCAGTGAGCTGCTTTCCCTGTAGTCTGCGATTATGGGGTGGTCGCTGGCTTTGGCTTTAATGTGACTAAAAATCTACCCCCACCCCCCCCTTAGATTTATGGCATATCTATATAACTGTGTAAGATTTCTCCTTACTCTAACTTCTCCCCATGAAATCGATGACGCTGAATCCTACAATCAGTACCCATCAGATGGAGCCTGGAGACCGTTATTCCCTTTATACATAAGCCCTCCTTCATACGTATATACTTTACTGTACATACATTTATATATATGTGAACAGTACAAAGTTTGATCTTAATACACTGACGTCAATGAATCAGCCAGACTCCCGCTGAGCCTCCACTGATCTAATCAAGGTGAAATTACCACTAATACTGTGTACATGTAGGTATTTTAAACTATACACAACTCTGTGCGTACTGCCTTTACTTTGCAGACTCTAGCCCTCGTAACACTTCCTGTTGTGCCCCGAGGAAGATGATCTCCTGCCTTGTCTGCTCTCATGTAGCACAAAGGAAATCATTATCCTGTAATTATACGTGGTTAAGGAGTAAATTGACCTCTCTGTAATCTGTGTAATAGCAATCTTCATGTCTTTCATCAAATCTTTTCTCTGTCTTTAAAATTGAAACACACACACACACACACACACAAATGAGGAGGAAAATGTCAACATTAATATGTCTGCCTGTTCTAAAACGTCATTACAGCTCAAAAGAAACATCTGGAAGGCATTATGAATCATCGCTGCTCAATGTAGGTGGCATTTCCGAGAGCTATATTGACTTTATCCTTTTGCCCCTCTTGGTTGCCCATGAAACATTGTTTCAGTTGTTACGAACTCCATTGAGTTTCCTACTTAATACAGATGTGCTAAAGACCTGACTCTATTATGATCTGTCGATAATCTATAATCGATTATCCCCTTGCACACCTATGATTTTCATTTTTTATATTTAAAGGTTTGTAATTCTACATCCATCACTTGTTGAGTCGGGACGCCCCTAAACTTGTAAAAGTGTAACTTTATATTTGTTTGCAAAACATTTACACTTAATTATATAATCACGATCTGGTCAAATTGAGAGGAGGGTTCATATTCTGCATTTCCTTTAAGGTTGTTGATGTTCACAGCCTTCCAGTGGCCTTTGCAGAGCTGTAATTTAGCCCTTTAATTAACAGCTCTATATTTAAAGTTCAGGCATCACGGGTTATAACGAGTGACGTAATTGTCAGCACAGAGGGGTGTGCGTGTTTTATACAGGCAGAAATGGAAGTGAAAAGGTGTTTGCTTTCATATGATGACGCAATAAAGAGGATTATGTCTCAAATACACCCCCTAACGTTGCTGGTGAGTTTTTAAGGTTACCCCCCACCACCACCAGCAGACCCAGGTTTATGTGATCCCCCAGCGACAGAGCGTCACCGCGGGTCCACTCCGCTCTCAGCTGGAATTAGAGGGACGTGACTCGCGGCGTGACGACAGTAGCCGAAGCTGCGAGCACGCGCGTAAACACGCACGGCCGGAGGACAAACGGGGAGCACAGGAAACGCCTTCGAAATAAAAGCACGACCGAGCTTATGAATACACTTTACGTTTTATGTTTGTTCTACTTCCGGAGTTTTTCTCAGCTTCTTGTGCGAGTTACGGTCATAAACTATGAACAGGACAATGTTATAAAAGCATATTTGTTTTTCTTTGCATTTTACACCCATTTGGTAAAATAGTTATAAACTCTCAGAAAATGCCATGCTATGAACAGTTTCATAATTTATGTTTTAAGTTAAGCCTAAGTTTTAGAAGTAGGACATGGTTAACAACCTCTTCGGAAAATAAATACATCAAAACATAAAAACATGATACCCCTAATTAATTAATCAAAAATAAATCTGTCTTATTTTGAAAAGGTTTTATTTTTTTCATGTTGCGCTGACTTCATGCCTCTCTCTCGCGCTCTCTCTCTCTCTTTCTCTCCCCCTCCCTCAGTGTAAACTCAACATGGTAATTTGAGCAAACGGGGGACGGCGGGGGAGGGGAGAGAAATAAAAACCTCGGCAGTCAGTCAGAGGGTGCGGGAACAGGACGGATGAGAGACAGGAAAGACGCTCAAGCACACGTGGAAGAAGGAAAGAACTTTAACAAGCCGCTAGTTATTACGCACAGTTGTGCCGATGTGTTTGGGGGGCGGGGTGCGCGCAACAATGCTCCTGGAGGAGTCGGACAGGTGACCAAAGCATAGAAAGTACGCGCTTTCTGGTAACTCTGCTCATCATTAAGAAATTGAGGCGCAACGTGGGCGCGCAGACAGAGAAGGGTCATGGAAAACCCCTGCAGGACGAGGACACTGTCGGTGAGGTGGAGACTGTTGAGGAACTCGCTGTTGCTTTGTTTCTTCACGGGTGAGTTTTGCAATTGATTAGTTGAAACACCTTCTTCTTCTTTAAACCCACACCTGAGCATTTAAGTTGATGTCAGTGCTGCTTAATTCTGAGATAACTTAATGATCAGGAATGCTGCTGCTGGAGTAAAGAAAAAGAGGAAAGAATTTATTTACAACACTGTGATTTGTGAGTCGCCGGTGTACGCGCTCTTTCATCCAAGCAAAACACCACCAGGCATGAAAAGTGCTGGAAACTTTTGATCTGACTCAAGCCTGCGGTCCAGGACCTACAGTCCTGTGGAGGGGAGGGGGGGGGGGTCAGGGGAGAGGACTGGCTGTTAGTGGTGTGTGAGTGTGTGAAAGGGGGGTGGGAGGGGTGAAGGACATAGTGCCATTGTCTCCCAGCGTGTGGAGAGACAGGAGCCAGGACCTCTGAGGACCACCCAGAAAGAGCGAACCAGAAGTCTGCTTGTGGGTATTTACATGGACACATCACTGCTTTGCTGCAGGGATGTGTTGTTCAATTAAAAAGGTGTATTGACTTTGACCTCAGTAACAAAAAAGAGGTGTGTGTGTGTGTGTGTGCACACAAGCATTAAAACATGCTTGTGAAAAGAATTAAAATGAATGAATTCAAGTAGTTAAGACAGACTTACAGGGTCAAAGTGTTTCCACCCACCTCATCCACAGCATCTCTGTGCGTTAATCAGTTCGGCATCACTCTGTATTTCATTTTTCCTTTTCTACCCACATGTGAACTCCTGCCTGTGCATACGCATGCCTCCAGGCACATGTCGTTTGAGGGTGAGTGATTGCTGAGAGAAAACAGAACCTACACAGCTTGTTTTCTTTGTAGCGTCCTTCATTCGAAAAAGTGTGTTGAATTGTGAAAGAGTCCAACCTTCTACTTCACACTGTACTCCCCCCCCCCCACCCCCCACACGCTCCAACAAATATTGCAGCTCATGAGGGCAAATAAACGGAAAACCTTTAGTTGAAAGAGGCTTGTGTCGTGGCAGCAGGTTGAGACGGGCACACAGAGAAGCACAGATGCATGTACAATGCTTTTGAATACAGAGGCTATGGATGAGCGGGAATGGGAGGGGGCCAAATGAGCCACATTAATCGCTCGCACAAAAGCGTGCAATAGATCCTGCAAATGCCACGTCTGCTGTGGCAGGAATAAGCATGTTGGATGTAAAAAAAAAAAAGAGAAAACGGTATCATGCTGGCTCCTGATTTGACCTTCATGCAGACACACACCTGTCGTACTGTAACCCAAAATGACCTCCCACTCAAACCATAATTAATTCAGAACCTGGATCACTGTGACTCACGCGCCTCTCTGATGTGCCATCTTCACACGCTCTGTCTCTGAGCACACTTTTAAAGTTACCTCCATCACTTTCTAAACAGCCCTACTTACTGCTAAAGGGCACTCCAGCAGCTTTAGCATTGCATTTCCATGACGTTGGAGGACCCAATAATGTTATTTTTACTTAAAAACAATTTTCAGCGGGTCATTCCTTCCAGCCCGAGTCTCTACATTTAAATTATGCAAATGTTGAATAGATTTGCACGTCAGACTGCAGCCTATAGTGTTCCTTTCAGCTGCTCAGCCATGTGGGCTGATTTTCTGCCTCACTCAGCTTTGACATGGAAAAATAAATCAAGCATCTCCACTATTAACTCTGTGACATAGCAGTTACATGGCAACAGTTGCCTGTTTCCATGTAATTTCTGTATTATATTACATTATATATCGTATTTGTGTAAATCTCAGCGACTCACTTACAGCACTAAGTACATGAAAACATACGAGCTGGTGTGTGTGTGCTCTTCTTTTTTATGGTTTTGTTTAAGAGCTTCTTTTATCATAAATCAACACTAAAGTTTTCTTTTTTCTAATGGTCCTCTTCACCTAAAGAAGTAGCATTTCGATTATTTCTCTGAACAACATAATGTGTTTCTTGAAGCCTTTTTTTTTTACTTTCCACATCACTGCTAACAGTGTTCTCAGTTTTCTATTCTGTCCACCAGTTGTCTGGGAATTGAAATAGGTGACTTCTGGTTCCACAAAATTGAACATCTCGTGTTTGTGTTTGTGTTGCAGGTAACAGCGAGGCCCAATGTGAAGGCTGCATAGAGTATTGCTGCGACGGATCGCCGCCTTTCTGCTGCTCTTACTACGCCTACGTGGGGGACGTCCTCTCGTAAGTCAACACTCGGCTGCACCAAACCAATTAAAACCAAATGGATGCGTCTGAAACATTTACTTTTTCTTCTGTTCACACTAAGGTGGAACTTCAAACAGCTAAAGTGGTTGACAGTATTATCTCAGGGTAAAACATCAACCACAGAGTAAATTGCCCACTAGACCTTGAAGTGAGTGTGATGGGGTCCAAGCAAACAGCAGGCTGCAGTGGCGTCCCGCTGGGTACTCTGCTAGGCTCCTTTCCAGTCTTGACCTACAAGGCTAATGAAGTGATAGTCTGACCAAAAAAATACTTATCCAAATATTGTTTTGCACCTCATTCAGATGTCTCTATTATTGTTTGTGATAGACTCATTTCTTTGCTCTAAAAAAGAACGACTTTTTAACAAAACGGTCCCCTTCACGATGCAAAACTAGCGACTGACCCAATGTCTCAGCATAGACACAATTCAAAAAAACATCAACTTGCTCCGATACTATACTTTTGCACTTTGGCAAACTCAGTAATTTAACTAACAGCTCATATTCTACGTGATCTGCACTTGGGAGCAGTGTCATTACACCTATAGAGGGGTAAGGAGAGGCCTCGAGAGTAGTTCTGGTCTTTTGATATTTTGGTGCTAGATTTGAGGAAAATAATGTGATCATGCCAGGTCTCATGGCATTTTTAGAATTGTCTGCACACATCTCTAGGTTATGTGCATTTCAAATGAGGAACGGACAACTGACGTAACCAGCTGTCTTTTAACATGTAAGAAGAGTCTCCAGAGTGTCTCACCTTTGACCTCTGCCTGCCTTGATTTGGAACAGCTGCTTTTACCACTTTCACCATTCTCACTTCATCTTTACATTTGGTCTGTGTTATTCATAAATGTACATTTCTAATATTTCGCTCGGATGAAGTCAGAGTTTACTGCACTTGAAAACAGCCAGTGCTGAACGCTGACTAATATGTAGAACATGAAGACGTAACAAACCTGTTAATGATGACTGCTTTTCTATTTTATAGTGCCAATTCACAGACTCCTCTGCAGTGCAACACGCCAATCCACACACACTCTGTCACACACTTTACGCACACACACATCACGCAACTGTGTTACATCAGATGCTGCAGTCGATCTCCATGGTAGCGACTCAGAAGTATGAAAGTGTGCATGCGTTTTTTTTTTTCCTCAGTGGCACTGCCATCTCCGGTATCGTTTTTGGCGTGGTGTTTCTGATGGGGGCGGTGGCAGCTCTGTTCCTGTGCGTGTGTATGTGCATGAAGAATGGGCGAGGCGCACGGGTCGGCGTGTTCAACACCTCCTACATCAACACTGTGACCCAGGCCTACCCAGGTGGGTCTACAGACACACACACACACACACACACATGCATCACTACAAGGGAAACTTGCATTAATCTCCTTTATGAGTAGCCTTAACTGTAACCACAGCATCCCTAACACTCTGCGGTAACTCATTTCACTTCAGCTGCTAGATAGTCTAGTGAGACTCCATGTGCTTCAGACCCTCCTTCCTTGCCTTTTATGGAACTTCCTCCTGTGGGGTTCCAACACGCTTCACAATTAATGTTAGCTCCTCTGTTGTCTGTACAACCTGCAACTACTTTGTGTTGACAGCTAAGTTAATTTAGCCTTCGAGCTTCATCACGAAGACAACGTGGGATTGTTCCATGCAACTTTATAATCAAATAATCAGGGGTGATTGCTAGTTTATATTTTATGACCTACTGGAAAGTGGTTTCATCTTATTTATTTGTGGAGTTATGATGATGAAGTACATTCTCACAGGGTATCCCATTACACACATTCTGTTATAGTGAAACCTCATCTCCTGACCTCAGGCTACCAGAGCTGAGCACAAAACAGAATAAGTGGAAGGTATTGTTGGCCCACCTTGGCCTTGAGCCTCATTCCCAACTAGTAACACAAAAGGAGGCAGGTTATAAAGGCTTTAGACAACTTCAGGCAGATGTGATTTCTGCCAGACATTTTGAAGTTTGCATAAAAACACCTCCTGCTTCCTGCCTCTTTTAGCATGTTTGATCTCCGCTGTCACGTCTGTTACATACTGTTCCTGCTTGAAACTAGAAAACGGCAGCAGTGTTTCTGCATTATACTGACAGGTAAAATGTGAACATCAGAATCAGTACTGTGACATTCAGCAGCCCCAGGAATGCTGTTTTTCTGGGGCTCATTATTTATTTAACACCTCTCATTCTCCTCTGTGTATCGCCATCATGCTACACTGGGCTACGACTCTTCACTCCACCCTGCAGCTCTGATCATGTTTCATAAATACGTCACTTAAACAAGAAAAGCAATGTGATGTGATGAATACATATTTATGCAGCTACAGTGATTACATGTTTTATATATACAGCAGTTGGTTTTATGGTAATACCAGGGCCCTAAGAATATACCAATCTATATACCAATATATCAAGAAAGGAACTTTTGTTTCTTGTCAGATTGTCTCTGTTTTATATATCTTTGGATATTTAAAACAAAGCCACTCCTGTAACATGTTGGACTATGAGTTATTAATAATAACAGTTTAATAAAAGTGAGGTCTGCCTGATGCAACTGCTCACTTTAGACTTCATTCATCTTTTCTTTTATCCCTGCTGCTTTGATGTTTTGATGAATAATGAAAACATCAATTTCTTTTTTGTGCTTTTTTTTAAACATTTTTTTAGGCATGGTTCTAACCTGGGCCTCCAAAATGTTATTCTCAGATCAACCACTAGGGGGCACACTTGTCATATTAAACTGCCAAATGGGGAGGGGTGTCTTGAGCTGAGTGGACCTTGTTCAACTTACTCATGCCAAAACTTATTGAGCTAATGCATCTTTGTATCTTTCCATGTCTCGAACTCAGATCCTCCACCTCCATACACCTATGACTATGAGATGTACCCTCCCGTGCTGCATCCACCGCCCTACACCCCAACTCAACCTCGGCCATCCAACTACTCCCCTCCCCCTCCCTACCCTGGCTGCACCCGCAAGTGAATCCCTGCTCGCACAGGTCATCCACTGGCCAGCTTAAAGGAAACTCTGGTGTCCCGGTTTTCCAAACCTAGGGATTGGTCTACACTGGATACACTGATGGGTGTACACTTCTGTGCTCCAGTGCAGGGGTGACGCCGTTTGGGTTAAAGTTCTACAGACTGTATCAGAGCTCCACAGGAACTAAATGGTGGTCCTGCAGGGAACAACCCAACACATCCATGTTTGGCAGTCCCAACTGCAGACCTGGTACTTTTCTTGCTTAACTACTAACCAGTGTCCTTCCTTATCTGTCCATCCCTGCACACATCGCAATGTGCTGCTTTATTGAAGGTGAAGAACACTTTTGTCCGCATGGAGAGACACTTTGCATCACTACAGGAAAAAGTCTATATTGTCTGTATTATATATATTGATTTATGTCTTTGACCATTTATGATTATAGTTGTTTTAAATAAGCCAGGTCTGGACCTGTCCTTTATAAAGACTTGAACAAAACTGACTTTAATGCCATGGACAACCCGAAAGGAATAGACTGTTTATGATGAACTGGCTTATGCTGCCTTACTTGAAACAGTGTGAGTGAAAACTGAACTGTTTTCTGTTCAGTTGAACTAACACTTCTCAATTCTCGTTGGAATTGGGGGAAAAGCTGCAGATATTAATGCGATTTTTTCAGAAAACAACGACGCGTCCATCATTTGAACTGCATTTGTAGGTTATTCTTTGTAGAATTTACTGCTAACACATTAATGTGATGGATGACGGTAAATGTGAAAAGGGTTTATCTGTGCTGTCAGATTTGGAATAAAACTGTTTCTTCACCAATGACCAATGTTGGAAATAAAAAATAATAATCAAAACGTGACATTTTAAAAGTATGAAAGTCTCTGTTTATTCACGTGAAAAATGGTGGCGTGTGTGCGCGTGCGTGGACCGTGAGCATGTTCTTCTTTCGAATGTGTATGCACGAGCCTTTAGTCTAGTGCGCGTGCGTGTCAGAGAGTGGAGGGCACGCGAAAGAACAAAAAAAACTGCGTATGTGTATAAGCGATAGGCTGCGCGCGCGCGTGTCTGCGCGTGTTAATCCCACTCCACTGTGGTCAGGTGATCCGGCGCTGAGCAGCTGTGGAGCTTCGGTATCGCTCACCATCAGACAACGGGAGTCGCCGGTGTTGAGCACATACAGTTTCGCAAACGTTAAACCTTTCGGTGAAACGCTGCCTTTTTCTGAGCGTCGCGCTAGCGGAACGACATGGGGGACCGAGTAGCTTTACTGCTGCTTGCTGTAGTGGCATCGGCTCTGGCTGCCGAGGTAAGACATGTTCGTTTTTGTGTAAGAATTTGTAGTATTTTCCACCATATTGTTAGTGTCAGCTGAGTCAAGCTAGCCAGAGTTAGCCACATCAAGGCCGGAAGTGTAGTGGCTGTGTGTTAAGAGCTAATGCTCAAAGCGTATCTCTGGAAAACGGAGGAGCGACCAAAACACTAAAAACATGTTAAAACACTATTTCAGACTACGTAACAACAATTGTATAAGACTACAAAATAACAGCTATATGAGGTGTGCGTATTTAACTGTTACTGCGCATGGTATTTGTTATACAAACTATTAGGTCAAATTTGGTATTTTATCTTGGCTTCACATTAGTAAGTATACTTTTGATGAGAACATATTATTTGAATTTGACATTAACTGGACGCGTCATACTAAGCCGTTTTCCTTTCCTCTTATTTTGAAAGTCTGAACCGGAGGTTGAACTAAGCTAAGCGCAGTGAGCTTCGTAGTGATTGTGAACGCTTGCTCGTGTCCAAACGAACTAGTACACACCGTTGAGTATTTCACGAAAGCATATATATTAAAATTTGTCGTTGTCTTTGTGATTACTATTTCTATTAGAATGGGGTATTGACAGGAAGTTTGAATTCGTTTAAATACCCCGGTGGTGCGAAGCTCCGTGATTCTCTTTCTAAGGTAAATCTCGCTCCAACCATGTGGGAACAGATTTATTTAGACTAGCGTTATGAGACGATGTGTGGATTTGCTCCAAAGCAGACACATAACGTGTTCATTTCTTTGTTTAAAACCGAAAAATAACTCCGCTTCTCCGTGATTTATAACGTTAGGGACAAGTTCGCGTTGAGAACAAACGATTTAACCCACCATTAATAACCCTACCTAAGTGGTTCTTGTGTAATTAAGGCTAATTTGTGTAACGTTATCACAGTAAAGACGTGAAACGCGTATTGTTTCATTTCTCATCTCCCGAAGGATAATTTTAAGGGAGTGGGCGTGTTTTGGCATCGAAAATAAGTCAATAAAGCAAACGTCCTCTCATACATAATATATACAACAGTTGACGACTGTTTCCGATTTAAAGCAAATAAACAATACCCCTGAATGAGCCACTTTCTCCGGGAAACAAACAATTTGAACGCTCTCCCACATATTTCAGTCAGAGCATAGAGAAAGAAGATGGCGGCGGTGCACTGCAGCATTTATCGAGGGTCAGGAAACTGGGAAGCCAACAGTGGCTCTCACTGTCATTGTTACCTCTCAGGATCTCCTCTGATCCGTCCTAGACTTTCGTGTGATAATAGTTACATCGGAAACACGATGTATGAATGTGTAGCCCCCAAACAATGGCTGTGTTTTCACTCAATCACTGCTCATCCATTTTTCAGGCGTCTTTTTCCAGCAGTGTCGCTTTGTGAATATGCACGCACAGTATGTTATTTAACGTGGTGCTGTTGTGTCATAGAGATTTGGAAATTCGTGACTAGTGGCTCAAATACATTGATTTTCATTAGAGGTTTTTTACATACCGTTTCCCGTTTTCAATGTATGAAATTAGTTATAGGAAATTGCAAGTGAATCCCTACTTGTGACATGGGGATTTCTTTTTAGCTGGGGAATTTTCAGCTACAATGAGCCATCTAAACCCTTGTACTTATGTTACTGGGGGACATCATTTGCAGCGGGGCCCTGTGAAAGAAATGACACATTCCCGTAATCACCGAAAGCCACATTGTTTTCTGTAAACTACAAGTGTGGCTGAGGAGCTTTGGTTTTAACCATTCTAACTTTTACACGTAAAGGTTAATATTAGGTTATTAGTGCCACATAATGGCCTCGTTTAAGCATGTTGTTTTGCCTTTTTCAGCTAATTCAGCCGAGAATTTGAGTTGTTCAATCAGGTTAATTGAGGCAGCTGACCTCTGCTTCCTGTGTAGCGTATAATCACTGTACAGAGAATGAATAGTTTGGGCTCCACATCAAGCAAACTATCTGCTTTGTTCGTAATCTTTTGCTTACGTTGTGTAAGACATTCTTCAACCCCTGAGCCCTCTGTTTACTTTATAAACAAGACTTTATGAGACGAAAAGGATAGAAGGTTATAGACATTTTCATTAAATAATGAGATAAAATCACACTGGAAACAGACATTGCATGTTTTTGATCTTCTTAGGTCTTCTTACTGCCCCCTACATACACACACACACCCTTCTGAACACACAGTTCTGGGAAGTTGCTTTTCCTGACGGGCCCTCCCTGTACACGCACGCCATAGTGTGGAGCTTGAGAGTTGAATGCCAGCCTTTGTGTATTTGTAAATCCTTGGGAAATGGCTCTTGGATGGGTGCAGGCAGTCTGTTTATGTGCATACTGCAGTCTTTCAGCCTAGGGTGGAGCAGCCCTCTCCCCTTATTAGCGAACCCTAATGCCATTATGTCTGTTGGCACTGCTTGTGTTTCTCTCTCTGGCACCTTCTCTGCTGCTCATGCTGCAGTTAAAATAGTTTTGAAAGCAAAATCCACCTGACATTAATATATCTCCTCTTGCTTTCAATTTTCTTACTTTCTATTGTACCCACTTCTGCCTGCTTTGCCTGTACTTCAGAGTGTAACTTAGCAGAATGCCTCATGACAGCCCACGGCGAAATACTCAACCCAGGCAAAGCAACAAGAGTGGTGTGAATCTAATTGCATGTGAGAAGCCTCTTCATTAAAATTGTCTTTGCTATATTCGGGTCAGCTAAGGCTAAATTGTACAGGCTCAATCTGGATTTTTTTATGTTTAATGACTGTTGAATTGACCTAACGTCAGGGAAAAAGGGTTGTTTTTGAGTCGACATAGAGGCCTCAATTGATGTATCATGCATATGACATCTAAACACAAGAATATACTTCCTCAAATAACCTTTAGGCAAAAAACTGTAAAAATCAGTAGTTCTTGATCCTCAAAATAAAAGTATTTTCAGATTTTCTTGGTACATTGAATAACTTTGGTTTTTGAACGATTGGTTAGCCGACTTGCTATGCTTGCTGTGGATAAAATGATTTTATTAACTAGAAATAATAAAATAATTGTAGATGAATTGGTACTGTCTTGAGTTGTGCTCCTAGTCCCATTAGAATGCATCTGGACATTTATCTGCGCAAATAACAAATGATGTATTACTTAATCGATTGACCTGAAAGGGTTTTGACAGTAATTAAAAGCTAAGGAAGAACTATAAACAGGTAAACCTGCCACAAAAGCTAGTTGTTATTGTAAATTGAACCAATTCTTTTACTAAAGTAGAATTAGGAGTCATATCAGCCACTGTTCTGATATTGGCTTTTTCTGTGCCGGTCCCTCTTTCCCTCAGTCAACAGTGGATATTCTCATATTGCAGGACTGCATGTCTTTTTTTTTTATAATGACACATGAAAGCCTGTGATCTCCAGCGCTTCCTCTTTTATTGTGTCTTCTTTTTGTTCTTAATGTCTAACCAGTGAGGGAAAGAGGTCACTGGAAAAATTCCTTGTTGAAGCAAAACATGTTTTTCGTCTTAATCATTAACCACGAATTCCCCAATTAATGTCCCCCCTCGTCCTTCTATGTCTGTTCTGGAGAAAAGAATTCCTGACCTTTTGATACTGTCCTTTCTGTTGTCACAGTCCCTGGAAACTCCATGACACTGTTCTGGCCGTCCGTAGTAATAACAGCTTCTCTATCTTTTCTCTAATGAAACTTTCGACAGCTAAATTTCCCTGGTAGGGATGTAAATCAGCTGTTCATGAAACTAAAAGCTGTTTTTACAGGTTAATTTTTTTGTATTTTACCTTTCTTTTTCTCTTACCATCTGAGTCTTAGCGAGTTCATTTTTCTCTTGTGCAAGGTACCATACCCATTTCAAAGCATGATAGGAATCTGGAAGTGTTGAGTAACAAGGTAGTGGTATCTCAAAGGTTTGCTTTGTGCAGTGTAACCTGACCTATGAATGCAATCCTGTGAATAAATGCCAGATTAGAGCATGTAATAGTATTTTAGTGGCAGTGAACCGCAACTAAAGTAATGCAAGTTATTGAGCAGGACATGCAGCTATGTCAGCCATTGATTTGAGAATTATTTACATTTGCGGGTTAGGGGTAGGGTTAGGGTGAGGGGTTGATAAGTGTTTGATCTGTATTTCTTGGGGTGCCATTCTAATTCCCAGAGACATTAAACAGTGCGTACAAAATTACATTACGTTGCAAGCCAGTTCTTTTAAAAGGCTCCTGTTTATCTTGCGCATCTTTTCTCTTTGTGACAGTCTCATAATTAGCTCTAATAGGTCAAACATGTATACAGCACTAGCTTCATTGCCTGCTAGTCTTCAGGGAACATGTCATTCTCACTCCCACTTCTCATATTAGAGCGAATCTCCCACCAGGCTGCACCATTCATCACCACTGGACTGTTATTTCCATCTGTAAATATCAGCAGTATGCCACGAAGACACACTCTTCATTTCACTGCTGCTGAGTAAGCAGCTGTTGGTACAAAATCTGAATAATATGCAGAGAAACAAGTTGCCCTGGACTGTGCAATTACTCAGTAGTAGCACAGACTACATCCAGCTTTCAGTTCATCAGAAAAAGAAGATCCACAGCACTCTGGCACACAAAGCCTCCATCTGAAAGCGTGTCCTTGCTATTATTTGTCAGGGCATCAGTCAGTCATCGTAGGTGCCGTGTGTTCGTCATGCATATGTGTGTGAGAGAGAAAGATGACTACTGGCTTCCCATTGATAAAATTACCAATACATTTGAGTTTTAATCATGGGTTTGGTCACACAAGCGCAACATTATCACAGTGTAATGGATGAGTTGGTTTAATAAAATCCTTTGTATATGTGTAGATTCATGGCCATGTCACTAACAGATGGTGGATCATATATCACTTGTATGATCGTTGCACATTATAGCTCAGACCTGCCGGGGATGTGGAGGTGTTTGACTTAATGGTGCAGCCTAGTGCACTCACTCTCTGTTGAGTCCCAGACTGGAGTTGTGTAATGAACCAAATGGCTCACTTCCTCGCTCTTATTTATGAGTGAAGGGCCCAGCAGAATCCCCACCGCCCCCCCCTTTAGAGCCAGGCAGTTGTGACACTTATTTTGTGTTGTGTGCATTAAAAGCTAATATGAAGTGAGTCCACAGGCTCAGTAGTTCTAGGCGTGCGACAGTGAAACCTAAGCAGTATCGAATAAACTTAGTACTCCTGTTACTAGAAAAGGCATCCAGCTAAATTGTCTGCCTGTTGACTGTCAATACCAAGTCAACAATAACCAAAAGGTAACAGAAACCTGTGATATTTGTCACACCTCCATAATAGATGTTTTGCATTAAATATTTATGCATTTTTTATTACCTATTCACACGCAATCCTTGTCTTATAACTACGGATCTTCCACCCAAACTTTAGTATCTTTAAATCTTGGCACTATAGCGTACATGGACTCTTCTGAAACCTTTTTGCCACAGTCCATTGCTCCTTTTTACAGAAGTTGCTGACTCATTATTTTAAAGAAGTCTCATTTTAGTCATTATGTACTTTCATTTTACCCCTTCTGTCATCTCAGAAATACCCATGTGGGTCTTTGTTTTTGAAGGCTCTATCCCACCATTTACAGAAATGATCTCATCACCATGTCCTCTCAGTTGCCTCATCCCATTTCTCATCGTCCTGGGTGTTCAGGGTTGCTATAGCAGTCTTCCCCAGGTGCCTGGACTATAATTAGGCCACTGTGTGTTATTCCTGTTGCGTCCTTTCACCATTTCCACTAGAACAGGTTCTCAGTTTTCTCCCTTTTTTTCTGAAAGACTGGATCTTACTGGGATTCACATTTCAGAGGGTTTATGAAACTAGTACCTTTTCCAGCCCGTGACACCCATCAATTGTAGATGACGACAACACCTCTCGGAGTCCAAGTGTGAAATTGGAACACTTGTCTGAAATGCCAAGGCGTGTGTGTGTGCGTAAATGAAAAAGGAGATGGAGATTACCATCAGAATGTGGATGTGTATTCCTGACTGAAGCCTATTTTTAAATGTGTTTCCTGTTTGGTCTTGATGATAGAATTGGACTTCCTTGTTTTGTGTTGTGAAGAGAAGTGATGCACCACTGGTTGTGTTTGTGTGTGTTGGTGATTGACTCCATCCCAGCCACTTTTTCCTCCACTTTCATCCAACATGCGCTGAGAATTGCAGTTTAATGTATTTATAAAGACCAAACACAACACCAAGTAGAACTCACTGCAAGCGCTGTAAAATGTTAAAATAAACAAAACTGTAAAGTTTTCACATAGAGCTGTGATAGAACATTTGTCTTTTGTCTATTGCGATGTCGGGAAATCAAAATATGAACAGAAACGAGCGGGTTTTACGCAAGTTTGTACAGATCGATTGCTGTGGACGATGCAAAGAGGAGGTGGTGTGTGTTCCTTCACATCAAACGAGTTTCAGGCTCAAGTCTCCAGGAAGTGAAGTTCCCACAAGGGAAGAAAACAAGTGTGTGTGTGTGTCTGGAAGCCATTGTGTATAAAACTCAGCATGTTTGATACGTAGATCTGCAGGAAAAACATTAAAATTCCTTCTGGGATGTTAAGTTGGCAATAATTATATATTTTAAATGTAGGCTTAGATTAAATTTATAATTAAGGTACAACTGAGCAAATATGACCCTGAAGTATAAAGTGGTTGTTTTTCATAAGAAAATACTTCCCTGTGACAAGGTCCATTGAGAAAAGATAATTTAACACAATGCAAAACGGATTATAGGTGTGAGTTTAAGGCAATATTTAGATGCATCACCAAATGCAGCTACTCTATTTAATGATGCAAAAAACTGATGCATCTTTTATTTTATGCAATATGTTAACATTTTTGGGCAAGGTTGTAAACAGATTTATGCAATTTCAGATATGAGCACTGTGTGTGTGTGTGTGTGTGTGTGTGTGTGTGTGTGTGTGTGTGTGTGTGTGTGTGTGTGTGTGTGTGTGTGT
>JAUMTR010000012.1:6794884-6818332 GCA_032270685.1 Microctenopoma stevenorrisi
GCGGCTGTATTTATGGCAAACAATTTCCCTCTGGGATTAATAAAGTGTTTTGAATCTTGAATCTTGAATCTTGAATAATATAGTGTCATGTCCTGTAATAAAAAAGTCTCGTACAACATTTGGTATTTTTGCTTAAACATTTCTCTAATAGTTAATCAGATACCAAAAATATATTTAACTGTTTGGCCAAAAGTGAGTGAGCCTGCGCTATTTGCTATTTTAATAGCCACAAAAATTCCAAGTTTGAATTAACCTTGCTGTATGTTGGTAAGGCGCATGCTGATGTTTGGCTGGGTGTGATTTGGGTCATGGTTTCCAGCTGTGGAAATGGGTCACCTGTCTTAGATGGGAACCGTGATATGAACAAAATCATCCACAAACACGTGTGGATGGTTCATGTGAACTGCTTGCAGCGAGCTCGCCGCCCTCATCGTAAACCCACTTTGTCAAATTGCAGTAGCAAATCTCACTTCAATAGCTTTACTACTACAAACTTGTATATTATTGGATTATATTGTTGGATAGTTGGATTGTCTGTTTTTATTTTTGTGTATTTTTGTCTTTTATGTGTGTCCTTTGGCATAAGATGACTTATATTTCATCCTCAAATTATGTATTGTTGGGACCGCTTCCTTTTTTTGGTCTATAAACCACCATTGCAGGTCCAGCTGTAACAACTTAACGTAAGTTATGTGCAACATAACTTTGTGGTTCCATATAGGTCAGCATTCCCCGTAGTGTAAGTCTGTGTTTTCTTTCTGTGACTTGAATTTGGGCACATCACTGCCTGTTTCCTGTATATGGCAGAACCAAAATACTATCATATGTTTTAGTCCTGCTGCAACTCCTTGTTGAGAATATATCTACTGTGTGTGTATACACAGCGCCAGCCTCCTTTACAGTCGTTACTGTGATGGCTATCATGCCAGCCTCGGCCTAAAGGGCGTTATTTCTCCTGACCAGGCTGCCATCCTAATCCTCACTGCACAGATTAGTGCACCCTTCCCCTCCCTGCAGGATGACCAGTTGGCAGATTGGCAGGAAAAAAAAAACAGAGTTGAGGTAAGATAAAGACTAGGGCTAAGACAAGGAAAGGAGGAGGTGACCCTGACATACTCTGGGGATGATGTGTCCCTGGATTTATTTTAGTTCATTTATTTCTCTCTAGCACATACAGTAACCAAAGCTAGAAGAAAACAAAGCAGCTACCACATGCTTACTGTTCCTATCTTTTCTTTTTCACTAAGATTTACAAAATCCAAATGGCTTCCAATGCTGTCTTTGTCCAGTTTTTAAATCATAGAAGAGAAGCGATAATTTCAGTGCAGAGTATGATCTATGGTCTAAAGGTTTACCAAGACGATGCTCACAGAAGATGCAGATGTTTTTTACTTGCAGTGCTTGCCATAGAATTTTTATTTTTAGAAAACCTTTCTTAATTCCAACATCCTCCCTCTCTGTCTCTGGTCTCTACGTCTTTTCTGTTTTACACAGTGCTTGACCTCCGGCTTGAGCCCTGAAGGCTTATTGTACAATTCATCTGTTCTCCAATCTCTCTCTGTCTCTCGCCGTTGTGGTTATTGTTCATTCTCTCACTTTCTCATGCCGTCGACATCATCCTGGGACTCCTGATTTATAAGCTTGCAGCGAAGGCTTGGCCACCCCCCCCCCACACACACACACCCTCCTCGTTCTAACCCTCCTCCGTCATCAGGAGACGGAGCATTGTAGAGATAGCAGTTGAGAGGCTGAGAGGCAGGAAGGAGAAGAGGGAGTGATTGGCGAAGATGTGATTTGCCACACAAAGAATTTGAATGTCAGCTACCACTTGGCTCAGATTTGCCTACCTATGCCTCGAGCAGAGAGGAGGTTGGTTTATCTTCATCAGTTAGCGACAGAGAGGCCAGAGAGTGGGCAGATAAGGTCAAAATGGAACTGGCACCCTGAAAGTGAGTTAATTAAAAGATAGCACATTTTTACAGATTATTTGAAAACTTTCTGCTCTGTTTGCCTTGAGCTTTACTATTAATAAGCAGGATGGGGTTTGATCTATGGCTGTTAGTGCTGCTCAGTCCCAGATGGTGGGATGGAAATCAAGCAGCAGACCCCTAAGTAACCCTGTGCAGTGCAGATGGCTCTGTGGCAGGAGTGATGGCCACCACTGTTGCCATGTGTTGGTTCTAAAGTGGACTGGGGGGCAAATGTGGACCGTAGTGCACTATGGAGTGTGTAAGAGGATTAACCATGTTGCTACACCAGCTCATCATATTGGACTGTGACGGATGTGAACTTTGTAGCTTTATATTCGATTTAGGGAAGTGTAGTCTGATCGCACGCGTGTGTGCACATGCTGGTTTAATCTCTAAGTAAGTGCAGTAATATTGAAGAGAACATCACCAAACTTCTTCCATCTGATAGTCTTGTTCTTTTAGTGGAAACTAGTTCTCAGGTAAAGATTTCTCCAGTAGGACATCTGATCTAAGGCTGGAGATAAAAAGCATCATTGCACTTACGTGCATGTACATAAATAATGTAAATACATTTGATAACATAACAAAATTAAGCGAATTAGCAGATTTAATGACATTTGGGAAGGAAACGTGAGTGGAGGCTCACGGCTCTTTTGGCTCATATATTCAAAATAAGTAATAAACCTGTCATATACTGTCTGAGTGATTTATGATTTAGCAGTTTATGAATTCCCACAACCAGAGGCGGGACTGGTGCAGGACCTCTGTCACTATATCATCTCTTCGCCTGTCACACACACAAAAGATAAATATCAATCACACATGTTGGATTCATTTAGCAGTGGAGTAATTCAGAGAATAAACACATAGACTCATTGTGTAAAATACCCATGAAATTGTGAAAAGATTTTTGTTTCCTGAATTCTGAATCCTTACGTTATACAGGTGTTTATTTTATTGGATTCAAATCATGTTTTTGTTCCTGGCGTCTGTAGGTGCAATCAGGTGTAAAGGAACTGACGACTCCAGAGGGCGCAGGCTTCCTTCTGCCAAGTGCAGACAGTTGATGTGTATAAAAGGAATGTAATGAAAGCTGATAAAGCCTACCGTATCACTAATACACCAGATACATGGCTGCTAAATCGATCCAGAGATTTGAGTTTTCGGCTTCAAATTTAATGCTTTATGCTCCCGGCCGCTTGGAGAGAATCAGGTCTGGAGGAAAAATATGCTATCCATCTCGCAAAACATTTGTTTGCCTGCCAGTGCCTTCAAAACCATTAACAAGATTACGGAGCACACAATGGCAACAGTCCCTCTCCTCCCTCCCTCTGTCTCTTTCTCTTTTTCCCCCCGTATTCCCTCCTATTTTGTACTAGCTCATTTGCCAGTACAATGCAGACATTCAGTGGTTTGTCTGCACCTCCTCTCCGAGTGGGGACACTCGGCACAAAACCTCCTTATACTGACAGGCAGACTCGCACACAGACACAAATCAACACACAAGCGTAAATTAACGTAAATGCGTGCCAAAGTTTCTCAGTCACACACACACACACTCTCTCCTTGCCTCCAGCCAGGCTGCTCTTATGCTCAGTGTGTGCTGCATTAACGGAGAGAAATGAACCAAAAACAAATCAAAAGACTGTTATATAAACACCATGCTCCCCTGGAAAAAAAAACCTGGCTTTCATGAGCAGAGAGATGTACACTATTCCCATAAACGGCGTTGCACAGGGCGGTTGAGTGGGTGCGCGCGCACGTGTGCACGAACAACATAGAAAAATGAAGGTGTATCGGGTTCCTGCAGGCATTATGTTTGACGCAATTTATAACCCTAAAGCTATTGATTTTTGATGTCCATCACTTTTTTTTTCTTCAGCGAGATGTTTTCCACATTTTAAAAATGCCCAAAAGCAAATATAAGCAGATGCACTGTGTAAGATGCTAACAGTTCCGTGGTGAGCTGTTTGGCTAGAAGAACCCAGAAATCAAGCTAAAATTGTTGGAAGAAGAAAATCACCTTCCTTTTCCAACACCTCATCATTGGCTACCCAGCCCACCCCACTCTTCCCTCATTTCTCTCCCTCGCTTCTCTCATCTTACTTCTCATCTCTCACACTAATCTCCCTTCTTCGTCTGGCCCGCCTCTATCTAAGTAATAAAATGTAATTGCTTCCGCCTTGCATTTTTCAGCACAAGTGCTCAAGGAGTTTAACATGAGTCGTATATCTCATTAAATTTCCCTCTCTCTCTTCCCCCAACCCTCAGGTGCCTACAGATGTTTCTATGGGTCTTTTGGCCGAGCCCCAGGTGGCCATGTTTTGCGGGAAACTCAACATGCACATCAATGTGCAGAGCGGCAAGTGGGAGTCGGACCCTTCGGGCACCAAGAGCTGCATTGGCACCAAGGAGGGCATCCTGCAGTACTGCCAAGAGGTAAAGTGTGGGGTTCCTGGACAAGCCAACAGAAGCTGTTTGTTTAGATTTTCCCTGCAGCATCAATTAAGTTTGATTTTGTGTGATTATAATAATCTGGCCTTTAAAGCAGCATCTTCATTGTATGCATTGTAGTAAAAGGCACCAGCCTAGAGGGATATATAGTAAAATGATAATATTCTGAAGGTGAAATAGCTCTCATTAGGCCATATACGTTATTCTGAGTGTGATCCTTAAACTGTAATTATCCTGTGTTTATTTTATTTTGAGTGAGCAATAAGCCTGCATGATAAAGTTTTAGGTCTGATAATTTACATTCCAGCCATTAGGCTGACAGTTTTGGAGGAAATTACGATGAGTAGCAGTAGTAGCACTGCATCTTTATTCAGAAAACTTTAACTGAGTTTACACCAAGGAAGATTAGATTCCCTTTTAAAGTTTTTTTTAGGTGATTTGCAATTTTATTTTGGTATATTTTGGATAATTGGGAACAACTTAGTAAAATGAAAGCAAATGCTTAAAAATTAGAGGTCTTTGTCCAAGACAGATGTTTACTTTCTTATCTTGGACTTTGAAGAAACTACCCCATAACACAAAGAAGTTTTTTGTTAGAGTTAGACTAGAGACCCAAAGAGCACAGGAAAGATCATTGTAAGTGGCTTAAAGAGTCTGCAATCAGATTTTACGGCATGTTGCCAAAACTCTGCTCAGTAAACAAGCTACTTAAATGCATGTGACTAGCTATGGCTAGCTCGTCATTAGGAAATGTGATGCCAAGTTAAATGGCAACACCCTAGGATATCCATAAATTTACTGCGAGTGGGATTTTTCAGTTCAGTTTATTCCATCCATAAAACACCATTTCATTTGGGAGCGTTTCAGCAGTGTAGACCTCCACTGCGAACATGCACTATGCATAATGAGATTTTTTTAATAATGTACTGCCTGATTGACTCAAAGAAAGATCTTTCTCTTGTTACTTCTGACATAAAATCTGATGATAATACAAATAAACTTACCGAATCACTCTTAAGTCCCAGCTTTGAATGTCAAATATAGAAAATTAGAGCAGGACTAATTGAGAACGTAAAGGAAGTTTCCATGCAAAGCTGGCTTGAAGATCAGACTTGGCAAAGGAGAGGCTGACAAAAAAAAGGTGGTGGTGATAGTTGGTATTTTTTCCTCTACACTGTAAGAGTAAGGATACAAATGGTGGGGGAGGTGTCATGGAAAAGAATAAGGCATTTGGAGAGCGAAACATTGACTATTGTGTAGAGGCAGATGTCACACAGCAAAGCTGATCAAGCAGGAACGATACCAGTGAGCACTGTGGAAAACAAGGGTTCATAAATTAAGAAGCAGATTCTCAAATGGATCAACGGAGGCTTCAGAGGCCAGAGTTCTTTCCATTAGGAGCCTCTTAAATAGAAGCTTAGCCATATTTAACTATTTTACTGATCACTGTGGGGAAATTGAGGACACACTGATGACGTTGCTGCCACGTTAGAAGATGGAATTTAGGATTCAGGTTGTTTGGAGGATGTTGAAAGAAGCCATTTTTAGAATACAAGTTGAATGGACAAAAAGGCCAAAGAAAACGAATAGATATGTGTAGAACACAGAGGGTGAATGCATGAGTTCTGACTTTGTAGGTTACTGCTGTTGAGCAGATGTAAAGAGGGGGGGATTATTTAATTAATTCTACTTCATACTTTGTTGTGCTGTACTCTCATTTTAATACATGCTACCGTGTGTAGGTGTACCCAGAGCTCCAAATTACCAATGTGGTGGAGGCCAATCAGCCTGTCAGCATTCAGAACTGGTGCAAGAATGGACGGAAGCAGTGTCGCAGTCACATGCACATCGTGGTGCCCTACCGCTGCCTGGGTGAGAGCATAGAAGGATTTTATTTACTCACAGTATCTTTGTTTGAAAGCAACTCTAGAAAGTAGGGTTCCCCGTTAGGAATTAGAAGCAGAAGAAGCAAAGACAAAAAGCTTGCTCTGATTACTACACGGGTTGCTATAGCAACCCAGCAGTTGGGGTCAGCTACGCTTTATTGGAATTATCAGTGCTTGTTGAAATGTGTCCGGTGTCAGAATGGCTGGATTTAAGCTGCTTGTTGTATGAATTATAAACAAGGATGTTGGTTTGCTGCAGTGGGAGAGTTTGTGAGTGATGCCCTCCTCGTTCCCGACAAGTGCAAGTTCCTGCACCAGGAGCGCATGGACCAGTGTGAGAGCCACCTGCACTGGCACACTGTGGCCAAGGAGGTCAGTGCACACACGCTTGCACTACACTAATGACTTTTTAAAATATTTACTCATACTGATGTGTCTCTGTAGTCCTGCGGAGATCGCACCATGAATCTCCATGACTACGGGATGCTGTTGCCGTGCGGCATCGACCGCTTCCGAGGAGTGGAGTTTGTGTGCTGTCCCGCTGAGGCGGAGCGTGACGTTGAGAGCGCCGAGCAGGATGCCGATGATTCCGATGTCTGGTGGGGCGGAGCAGAGACCGACTACTCTGACAACAGGTACACAGACGGAGACAGGCAGACACACATATGGTGTGTGAGTGCAAGGCAGCAGCAGAGTAATACATAAGCACCTGTAGATGATCATAGATACTGCCACTTTCATCTTCAACATTGCCATGATGATAACATTTCTCACCTTGAAAACTGCATTTTGGTTATAATTTAAATTATGTCCCTCTGTTTCTCCTCCTCTTCTCACTCCTCCTTCTCTGTCACCTTTCACCAATTGCTCTTGTTGCCTCCATATGTTTCTTTTCTCCCCTCTCACCTTCATCTGTCTCCCTTTCTCTCTGTTTTTCTATTCATCACTCCTTCCCTCTCAGTATGGTGCGGGAGCCAGAGCCAGCGGAGCAGCAAGAGGAAACCAAGCCATCTGTGGTAGAGGGGGAAGAAGAAGAGGAGGAGATGGCTGAGGAAGAGGATGAGGAAGAGGAGGAGGAAGACACACTGGACAACGATCAGGATGGAGACGGGGACGAGGATGAAGAGCCAGTAGAGGAAGAGGAGGAGGGAGATGACGACGACATTGACACGCTCGATGACAACGACGATGTAGATGAGCCCACCACCAACGTTGCCATGACAACCACCACCACTACGACCACCACGACCACCGAGTCTGTGGAAGAAGTTGTCAAAGGTGAGGCGCATTTCCAATCAGGGCATCTGAACCTTTAAAAAGCGTCCCTGAAATGTCCGGTCACTGAGTGCGAGGTATTAAAATATGTGTTAACATCTTAAATACAGCTATTTGACGACGGGAATCTTTGCATTTAGATTAATGCGTAAAAAGTTTATTAGCACAACATACAAACACCCATTTTCTTTGCTTTGCTAAACACGATTGAACCTCGCGTTTCCCACCGATTAATTCCCTGCTGTCATTTTTCTTATTGTGCTCATTCATCATGTCACAGCTTTCATTAGATATGTTCCATTAGAATCAGAATTGCTTGTTCCAGCTCCATTTCTTCACTTTGGTGCTGAATTGAACGTAAATTAAATTCCAAGCAGTATTAATAATGTTTAAACCTAGCTTTCCTCAGTATTGTATTACAGGTGAACACATCAACAAAAAAATGACATGCTTATATGGTGTATGGTGAGCTAGAATGATTTCTGTGGTGGTGTACAGCTTTGTGAATGACGCATGTGTGTGTGTGTCCTCCAAGATGTGTGCTGGGCCAGTGCAGAGACTGGTCCATGCCGGGCCATGCTGCCCCGCTGGTACTTTGAACGACAGGAGGGCCGCTGTGTGCAGTTTATCTACGGCGGCTGTGGAGGCAACAGGAATAACTTTGAGTCAGAGGAGTACTGCATGTCTGTCTGCAGCAGCATCAGTAAGTCCTGCCAACAGCAGCTAACCTCAGTTAGCAGCTCACTGGTTCGAATGCCTTTAGACTCTAACTCCTCACTTTTACTTGCTGCGTTTCCGAGCCAGCCGCCAGACATTAACAGCTGCTCAAATATTTCTTGCTCGCTGTTTCTCTTCTGACCTGTCAGCTCCATTCCCCGGCTAACCTTCTTCGCCGTCTCTGTGCTTGTGTCTGTCAAACATATAAAGATGTTTGCAGACTTTACTTACTTTCCCTAATCCTTTGTGGTCTCTTGATGCCACTAACCTGATCACCTGTCCCATGGTAGATATAATTCAATGTGTAACAAAAAGGTATATGAGCTGCAAATCATTCAAGCAGGAATTATTTTGCAGTAATTCTCAGTTTTCTGACACACCGCAGACCTGATGAGGTCCTTATCACTGAGGAAATACATTCGATTGCCTTAAAACAGGTGTCAAATCATCCCGCTGTTGCAATTTTGAAAAACTCAATACGTCATTACACACTTGGAGCACGCCTGCCTTCTATATCACATTGTGATTGATTTTCAGCAGAATGATTGCTTGGTGATTTTCACACCTTGCTCTGTTTGTCCATTTGAGTTCTATAACAACGGAGACCTGGAAACAACCTCTCTCTGTTGAGCTAGATGTGATCATGCAGCCACAAACTGAACTGTGTTTGCAGATGGGGGTCATGTGTTACGGATGGTGTAAGTGGAAGGTGTTTGGCTCTGATGCTAATTTCAGTGTTGTGTGTTGAGAGGTTCAGGGACCTTGGTCAATATGTGAACGCCTCAGACATGAAATGCAGGATCTACCCGGCAGCAAAATGGAGGCATCTCTGTCTGCCTATTTTTTGATCTAATTATATTCTGTGTGTGTGTTTGTGGTGTCTGTGTGTTTTGATATGGTGTTTCTAATTTAATGACCACAGTGTAAGTGGGAAAGTACTATGTACATGCATGTGTTGTCCAAGGCCAAAGCCTTTGTAATAAACACTCACTTTAGAAGGAAGTACACTGACTTCTCACCATGACTGTGATTTATTTGACATTTGTAACTGGAGAATGTATAGTTATAAGCAGCTAGATAGGAAATTAAAGGAAATGTACCCTGCAGAAAGTAACACCACTGCAGTGTGGTTCCTGGGTGCACCACAGTACAATGGATGCAAAAAAGATTTTTGCTTGCGGCACTCGCGTCTTGTTCCTCAAGAAAAGTCACTCCTGTCTCTACAGGATGATCTACAGACACGATCAGTGTTCATTCAAACCATTTTCCACCAAAGAAATTGTCCCTGCATGAATATTTTGACAGTGAGATCATTCTGAAAATATAAATTGCTGCTATATCTAATAATATAATATTTATCTACACTGTGAGCACCGCACACTACTAAATGGAAGCAGAAATCTAAGAGACACCGGTCTCTAAACCAGAATAAATGAAGCCCAAACTAGCTCCATGAAGCCAGTAGAGGCATGTGAGAAAAATGCTTCTTTGTCATTTGAGTGAACTGATCCTTTAAACGAAGTAGAGAAACAGAGGCTAACTAAATGCTCGACTCAGGTCAAGTAAATCACATCTCTGTTGTTTTTGTGTCTCATCAGCCATAACCAATTTCACATGACAAGTGACCTTCACGCAGGCAAACGCGCGCACACACAGATTCACACGAGTACCTAGAACCCCTTTTTGATAGCACACTAAGATAATCAACTTTCCACTGATTAAATCCAGGCTTCGCGCAATATAATAATATGATCCACTTATATTTCTGTCCGGTGGGTCGACTGCAATTCAGTCGCTGCTCCGGAGCCCACAGGATGAATTCGAGTGTCGGTGTTGTGACGTAGCACGCTCTGAATGGAGTTACATAAATGAGAGAGGGGTTTTGTCTCTATTCTACAAAGGACTACAGGTCATCTGAGACATTCACTTGTTTGCTTTTGGAGCATGCTGGCTTCCAGCTACAGCTACTATCTTGTTTCCCTTCTCCCTGCCACACACTAACCCTATTAACCCACTTTGGGCTTTGTGTTGTGTCTCTGTGTGCTGAGGTAAGACGGTCAGTCCCCTAAAGGTTGCTGGACATCATAAGTTGCTTCAGTAAGTATTTTTACCTCCCTGCCCCTTCTGACTCTACTTCCATATTATTCAGTGCCCACAGCCACACCCAACTCCCCTGACGCCGTGGACCACTACCTGGAGACGCCTGCTGACGAGAACGAACACGCCCACTTCCAGAAGGCCAAAGAGAGTCTGGAGGCCAAGCACCGTGAAAGAATGTCTCAGGTACTAACAGAGAAGGATCACTAGAAGAAAGGAAATAAATGATGGTACATAATATCTTTAATTGAGTTCCAACCACAGGCTCAGCAGTTAGTTTAGTAGTTTTTACTTTACGCATGAGAGGAAGAGGACATAAGGTATAGACAGAAAAGAGGTGTGGCAAGGAAAACAAATATGTGCATTTGTTAATCCCCTCCTGGGTGAGCTGACCGAGCCAATTCAGCTTTAATTGTATTCCTTAATCAACCGGCGAAGAGCCAGATGGTCCGCAGCAACGTCACAAGCGCCAGAGAAGGACACTGCATGACACTTAAAGCTCTTCCAGTTTGCACACTGCTCTGGATAACTGTTTAGTCTCTGTGGGTAGCTACAGGGGCAGCGCCATCTGATTTCACAAGGTTGACTTCACCCTTACAGAACAGTATCTGTAACATGATTCTGGTAGAAGCCTTGAAATGCCTTCAGTAAGTCAGAAACTGTCTGTGAGACTGTCATACTCTGCTCTCTGACCTATATTATCACCCTCTCCCAGTGGCCTACAAAGCAGAGACACTGTCATATCAACAGACTTATTATTGTGACTATTTACCCAGACGGGATGAATGTGATATTACCCTCTGCAGCCCAGTAGTATTTTCATAGCAATGTAAAATGTCATATTTTCCTCTATTTAGATAGCTGTGGGAAGATTAGATCTGTGCTGCACAGAGCAATGAAATGTTTCACCAAGGGGATTGACGAGTAGAATTAGTGTTTATTTCTAACATGCAGAGTTATAAAAGTACCACACGCAGTGAAATGCACCCTGAACTGCTTCTTTTTTGACTGTACCAAAGTTTGAACTAGCGTTTTTCTCCTTCTTAGGTGATGAGAGAGTGGGAGGAGGCCGAAAGAGAAGCCAAGAATCTTCCTCGTGCTGACAAGAAGGCTGTCATCCAGGTAAGATGGCGGCCTACGTGAACACGTCTAGGAAACCACCCAAGGTGTCCTCTAATCGCTCCGTGTATGTTCATCCACGCAGCGTTTCCAGGAGAAGGTGGAGGCGCTGGAGCAGGAGGCGACCAGTGAGCGGCAGCAGCTGGTGGAGACACACATGGCCCGAGTAGAGGCTCTGCTGAATGACCGCCGCCGCCTGGCTCTGGAGAGCTACCTGACTGCCCTGCAGCAGGAGCCCCCCAAGGTATGAGGTCTGACAGATGCAGATGATCACAGGAACAATCACTAGCAAAGTAGCTTTCACTCTATTTGATGTTTAGTACTTTTAGAATTATGTTTCTTATTGTTGTCCTGCTATTTGCCACTTTCTTGTTGTCACCTATATGACTGTGTATCTCTGCCATTCAAAATACTGAAATACTTTTTTCATGGTTCCATTTGAAGTAAGATATTCTTGTGAACCTCTTTCATTGACCTACTGCAAAAGTAGGTAGTATATGCAATGTAAAAACTACAAATGTAGCACCTGTGTCTTATGCAGCAGAGCATCCTCCAAAAACTGTTTAAACAGAAGGGGAACATGATCATCTTGCAGAATTGTATTTGGCTGACGTCTAGCTTTTAGTTTTAGCTCGGTGGACCTAATACACTGACGAATTAGTCTGCATCACACGGTCCTTCTGCTGCTCTTAACCATCTGCCTTGGTCTTTCCTCTTGAAGCCTCGCCACGTCTTCAGCCTGCTGAAGAAGTATGTGCGCGCTGAGCAGAAGGACAGGCAGCACACTCTGAAGCACTTTGAACATGTCCGCATGGTGGATCCTAAGAAGGCGGCACAGATAAGACCTCAGGTAGCATAAGACAGAATTCAGAGTTGATGATTGGTTTCATTGTGTATTATGAATTCTGCCTATGAAGAATGTATAGATGCTTTATGTAGTCTCTAAGAACTACATAAATATTAACTGCGTGAAATAAAACAGGTGCTGACCCACCTACGTGTCATTGAGGAGCGTATGAACCAGTCTCTGGGACTTCTCTACAAGGTCCCCGGCGTGGCGGACGACATTCAGGACCAAGTTGGTGAGTTTGTCTTTTCAACAACACTTCAACAAGAGAAGCGAGATGTTTGTCTGGCAGCACAGGTAAAATAAAATGAGCAGAGACAACTAAAAAAATCAGTTTTTAAAATATCCAGACATCCACAGAGTAACCTTAGAAGCAAGGAAGGATTAGGTGAGAGAGCAGTTGATGGGTAGCGACAAGAAAATAAGTCTTTCAGAATGACATGACACTAGATCTTGTAAACATTAATTTCAGATGTCTGTCTTGTTCACTGTGTTACCCTGATGGCAGAGAAACGTGGTGAAGACGCCTGATTGTGCCACATGTAGCAGAGAGATTGAATGCTCCACATTCCAGCCTCCAAAAATGCTATTATTTTGTTGATAAGTATTGGAGCCATTTGGCCTAATTCTTGTGTTCAGAGTCAAATGAAACTGTTTGCTGGGAAGATAAATCCCCTCCCTCCCTCTCTGCCCCTGCATTTGTTAGGTTTGGGTTTGGGTTTATTGGAATTGCGTGCGTCACGCAGCCATCTGTGTCTCTGTCTCAGTCTCAGAGACGGTCACAGTCTGTGCTGCCCCGCAAAACACATACATACAGGAACATAGTCGGTAAAACCACATCATTCAGTTATTGCAAGGGACCAAAGCTATTAAAATGGAACTAAAAGAAATTCCTTAGAGGCTGCTAGTCTGTGATAGAGAAACATTTCTGTCATTCATTGCAAGGGCTGTAGTATTTTCTTTGAGCAGAAATGTAAACACGCTGACCAGTTGTTTGTTTCTTTTCTTTTTCTTTATTGCCAGCAATGTTTTTTTTATCATATAAAGCATTTTATTTTGAACTTACAAAGTTGTCATTTTACAAAAATTGTCAAATAAATGATAAATCAAGTGGAACTCCCCTCCCTTGTAACTCTTCTGGTCAAATCCAATCAGAACTTCTGCAGAGGGAGCAGGCGGAGATGGCCCAGCAGCTGGCTAACCTGCAGACCGACGTAAGGGTGAGCTACGGCAACGACGCCCTGATGCCAGACCAGGAGATAGGAGACGGCCAGACTGACCTTTTGCCCCAGGAAGACACATTGAGCGAAGGAGTAGTTGGTTTCATCCATCCTGAGAGCTTTAATCAGCCCAACACTGACAACCAGGGTACTAGAACTACATGAATAGTGTAGCAGCTCTGTTTTGGTTGCTTCACAGACAAAAACACAATCTTCTATAAAGTAACTCATGTATTTATATATGAATGACAATTCTTTCTCTCTAGTGGAGCCAGTGGACTCTCGCCCCAATCTGGACAGAGGCATCCCCACACGGCCAGGTGAGCACCATTAATAAATAAGTTATCCCAATAGAATTAGAAATTCAGGTGAATAATCATTAACTAGAATTATTTACACATTTAGGGATTCCTGATTAGAAAGTGGCATCACTATGTTCCTATCTGTGCTCTTTAGCAAGTGACTAATCTTATCCATCCATTTATCTATTGTAAAGTTCATTAGACCATGACTGCAGTTGCACATTAACTGTAATGATATACTGTTATGATATACTCCTCTAAATATACATTTGTTACACATCACAACGTTTTTTTTTTCTAAAGCAGAGACATGAGGCAAACCTGTGATAGTATCTTGCAGCCATTATAGTTTTTGCACACAGCGAGCTTCAGTTGACCTCTATTAAGTTGTTAGATTTGTGATGGAGCTTTAATATCTGTGCAGACTGTACATACTGTCCTCAGTTCATAGTGCCTGTATGGTCTGCCTTTGCAGTCCATGTATGACATCAGCGAGTGTGAAAAGCAGCTAAGTGTTTCCATTCATAATAGATTATTTTTTTCTTCTTCCCTTGCCAGTGACTGGAATGAAGATGGAAGCCATTCCTGAACTAGAGGACAGGCAGAGCACCGAGTATGAAGTTCACCACCAGAAATTGGTAAACAAATATACATAAACTCTCACACACACTGAAAAGAAACAGTGCAGGTCTGCAGACCTGTTTAAAATTCACAGATTTTTGTACATATGCAGATGAGCTTTTGTGCACACGCACGTTTACTGACACGTACACATTTGCCCTCTGCTCCCTCTACCCCACAAGTGCAAACAGCGACACAGAGTCCGGTCCATTTCTCCACTTTGTCCTCCTGGTAAACTCCCAAGGTTGTCACCATGGAGACAGGTGCCCATGGAGACAACCATGATAATGCGTGCGTCACGCTTGCCTGCTCCGCTCCAGACTCTACAGTCCTCTGACCAGTTAACTTAGGTGTGGTTTTTGACTGGTCAGTCACAGGTTATTGTGCTAAACATAACAACCCAGTTCAACATTAATTCATTAATCTCATCCAGTACTGTAATACCAGCACAAAAACCTCAATCCACCCTCAAATCCTAATCCACAGACTTCATTCCTCTCACCTAAGGGCTCTAATCTCTTAATCCCTACTTTGTATTACATATCGCATTTCTTGCTTTGACAATGAGCAGTCAGTGTGTCTCGCTGCCTCCACAACTCGATTTATTAATTTAATATTTAGTGTAGCCCAATTGTGCAGCATAATTCTGAAGGAGGCTCACCAGACTGTAAGCTGCGTTGAGATTTCGGGAAGAATTTCTGTATCTACAAGTTTTTTTTTCATTTGTGACGGTTGACTAGTTTTTATCCCATTATCCCTGCTGGTGTTTGTATAGGTGGATATATTAGGACTTGATTTTTCTCCCTTCTGAAGAAGCCATTCGCGTCTATTTATTCTTCTATTAAGTGAGCTTCACAGAGCAGCATAATCCACTAGATGGATGGTTTCTTCTTTTAATTTTGGAAATTTCTTGGAATCATATATCTTAGTTGTGTTGTGTTGGAGCTGAGTCATGCTGCGTCAGTGCTTCTTTGTTATGCTTTGCTTTCTCTAAATCACCTGACAACCACAGGAAATAGAAGTCTCTGTGTCTGTCAAAAATAAATGTCCGTGTTTTCTGTTTTTCTGTGTTCCGTCTATGTCCTGTAGCAGCACAGCGGTTATTTTCAAGCTAAATTAGACTCGGTAATGATGCTGCTTTGAAAAATGACAAAACGGATAGGAAATGTAAATACTGCACAGCGACTCGAGTAAATGAAAACTGGAAACCAGAAGAAGTAAATGAGCTGTTGGTAGTAGCAGCTACCAGTCATTGTTGGCTCCCTGAGGGAAGTGACATCAAAACTATTTTTAAACACAGTTAACTCTGCGCCTGCTGTGTTGAAAACGAAAACTGCACTCGTTACTCAGAAGTGTCATGAACACACAATGACACATTTCCACAGCGGGAGGAGAGACGTTACTGTCATCAAACTGAAGCCATCACGTTCTAAAACAAGAACACCTGACACTACTGCCTGCCCTTCAACTCCCACAGGTCTTCTTCGCAGAGGATGTGGGCTCTAACAAGGGCGCCATCATTGGCCTGATGGTTGGAGGGGTCGTCATAGCAACCGTGATAGTCATCACCTTGGTGATGCTGAGGAAGAAGCAGTACACCTCCATCCACCACGGAGTCATTGAGGTGAGAAACAGCTGACCTTAGTGTGTATGTACTGTGTTGAAGCAGACAGAAATCATTCGTGTGTGAGGGTGATGCTGACGTTTAGCGTAGATATGTATATGTATCTGTATTGTGTATATGTATTTCTGTATGTGAAAGAACACCAGAGTGTGTGTATATATATATATAACGGTAAGTCTGTAAACGTGTGGGGATAGCACTGCGCAGAAACTGTTTGTTTGTTAATGGATGGATGTATCTGCTCACTAAATATATTTCGATAAAAGCCTGATACCAATTGATTTTCCACTTTCCTTCACTAATTCTCCTCAGTTATCATCATCTCAGAACTTTCATTAGCTCATTAGAAACTACAGTAGGCAGAGCTGCCTTGTTTTTTTATTTTCGTAAAGAAGTATGTAAAAGGTTGTGTACACGTCATAATACACTGTGTGTGTGACCTCCCCCACCTCTCTCTGGGTCTCTTCCAGGTGGATGCTGCCGTCACCCCCGAGGAGCGCCACCTGTCTAAGATGCAGCAGAATGGCTACGAGAACCCAACCTACAAGTTCTTTGAGCAGATGCAGAACTGAGGAGTACACAAATGCGCACATACACACAAAAACACACACACACCCACAAACATCTCCTCCCACACATCACGCATCCCTCCCTCCCTCGTCCTCCCCCATCCGACTAGTCCCACGTCTCCAAAGGGCAGTGTGGCTTAGATCACTGAGTGACTGAAGAAATAAATTGCGAGCACACAGAGCGTCTGTAGCCTGGGTTTTCTTTCATTCTTGCCTGGGTGGACACTGTGGCCAGTTGGCACCACGTTTGTTCACTTTATGGGAGCAAAACGACTCTTAACTTAGGGAACGGGAGTGTTTTATGTTGCTTTGTCTGGGCCCGTTAATGTATAGAAGAAAGGCCCCGCCCAGTGCATCGAAACGAACCCACTCACAGGTGAAAGAAGCACCTTCTCTCCACACTGATTCAGGGCCAGAGGGTAGGCGAGTTTCTTTGAATTGGAAAAGTTCTGGGCAAATCTGACCACTGATCAATAGGATAAGAAGTGCAGGCTGACCAGGGCCTCATCTCCAAAAAAATTGGTTGCATCTGTCACTTCAAATTATTCAACACGTGGACATATTGATTTGTATGTATCATATTCTTTGTAATGATTATAAATCGAGCAACACAATTTTTCTAAATGGGGCCCAGTGTTTTCCTGCCTGCTGCCACTACTGCACTCACTCTACAGTCTACACTGGAGTATAAGTGAGCCTCATCTCCCTCCCTGCCTCCTCCATCCCTCCCTCCATCCTTTTTCTTTTGCGCATTCTTACAACAGCTGGGCTGTGTTAAGTCACACAAGGCTCTAATGGATATCTGGAGATGCTGATCATAATGAACACGTTGATGATGACGACGGTAGTTATTCTGTATTCTGAATGAGCTGTTCTTTTGGGGTTTTTTTAGACTCTTTTTTTTCTATATAGTTTCCTGTTTTTGTTTTTCAAAAAAGAATGAAAATGGAGAAAAAAAATCTACCAATGTAAAGTCCTTTTTTTAAATTGCGTGTAATGTTACTGAAGTAATGCTGAAGTCTTAGCTGTTCCTATGTAGTGCATGACAACGACAACAGGATATGGGAAAACAAAAAACAAGATCTTTATGCTGCTCTCTCTTCAGATCCTTTCTCACATATAGATTGTCATTCTAGCAAGATTGTACATTTAGTATCTTCTTGTGATCACGTGACTTCAAACTGATGAAAAATATATATATAGATCTAGATGAATAGGCTCTGCTTTGAAATCATGTAAAATACACATTTAAAAGAGATATGTGATTTTGGAATTTTAATCTGTTCCTCATTTCTTTTATTTGAAGTTGTTTTGTTTTTGACATTGCTACGTTCTTGAAGCTACAGGAGGGAGGCAGGCTTCGTCTCTGTCATATATTTTTCTCATTCTCTGAAATCTATTATGTTAAAGATCCTTATATCTCAGAAATCATCCGCGTCAACTTTTGCTTTTGTGTTTGATTTGTGTTACTATGTTTTTCATAAAGGGTGTGTTGTGGGGCTTAAGGTTGCAGGGAGCAGGAAGGGAAACGGAACAATGTAAGAAATCCAGCATGGGGGATGGGTTAGGATTATCTCTCCGTGTATGTGTTTTGTCATTTTCAGTCTGGTGTTTTGTCCAGTTGTAAGCTGACGCTGTCTCTTTTTTTTTTTTTTTGGTTTTGTAATCATGTTGCATTCTGCTGATAGAACAGGTAAAGTGCTAAGAGGACGAAGGAGGAGGTGAGGTTAAGAGGAAATGACTTGCAGTTCCAGACGGATAGCCAGCCAGCCAGGCAGGCAGTCTGTATATATGTAATGGATTTTCACTTTTCCTTTCCTCTCGCTTTCTCCTGTGCATTCCTTACCTTCAAGCATGCTGCTCACCTCTCTGACATCAACACATACTTTGACTCCTCAGAGGCAGGGCACTGTATTCTGTAGACGGTGGGCGATCACCATCTAGAGAGCTGAGAGTGAGTTGGTTAGCGAGGATGTGTGAAAGCTGGGATCAAATATTAGTCTGAGCTGAGGGCTTCATAGCCAAGAATCCTGTTCATCTTCTTACGGTGAGCTCATGGTAGAGGTTGGTCACCATCTCAGCATTATTTCGGAAGATAATTGACCTCTTACTCTGTTAATACATCTAATGGTGAGATAGATCTGTGAGGAAGTGGTGAGTGAAATGTTCATATGGAGGCTGCGGTGGGCTTGGTCTGGTTTTCAGGGGGTGCTCATTAGAAGCCCAACAGAGGGCAGTAGAGTAGAAGAGGAAGCAGGATTTACTTTCTTTCTTTTTCTTTGGATTATATATATTGGTTTTATTTTCCACTGTGTAATATTGTGCAGGCCATTTGCATTGACTGGGAAAATGCTTTCTACACTGTATTCCATAATAAAGTTTTGAATGTACATACAGATGCAGCGTCTTTGTGTGTTATTTATCAGACTTGAAAATATATTTATTTATGCACACATTATATTTAATTCTAATCCTTTTTCTGGTTTGTTGGATCAGCGCAATAATAAGGAAATTGACTGATGTTTTTTGCCCTTTATATAAGTTTGTCGGAGGTCACTGTGAGACAAAGCAGCAGACTGGAGCTGACCGGGTTCAGTATGTTGCCTCCTGACACAGATGATCTGAGGTCATCTTTTTAAAGGTTACATCATTTTGTATTGCACTGAAACCAATGAAGGATCGCATAAATACCACGCATGTTGCATTTACCAAAAGCAATGGAACCTGAAAATTACAGGAGATTTAATAGAATTGAAATGGTCCTTAAATAAAAGGTACAATTACAATAAGTAAATTAAAAAGAAATAACTAGAAAACGGAAAATTGTATCTTTTTACATTTAAAGAGTATTTATAAATGTATAAGTCACTGTCATCCTAACTATGCCCAGCGCTGCGTGAATGAAGCAACGTTTTGACGTGCACAGACGTCATCGTGTCGGCATCGTGTCCCATAATGCCCTGCGGTCCTCAACATTTGGATCTTGTTCTCTGAGTGTCAAATCCAAGGTGAGTAGTCTGTTTTAAAGTTACGTTTTGAAACATTTAACTCCTCACTGTTTTCTATTACTGCGCACACTGAGACTTGTTTGACCACGTCGTTGAATAATGTAATGTTGGAATGAGACAAGGCAGTACTGTAAAGGATAAAGAACGACTTTTAAGTCTGCGTCGCGTCCGCTAACGCTAGCTTAGCATGCTAGCATTAGCAGTTTGTTTTGTTGTGTGAATATAGCAGATATTTAACCCAAGAAAGCGCAAAGGCAACCGACGTTGTTTAAAGTTCTTATGACGTCGTGGATTATTGGTGTAATTAGGCATTTTTAGACTTTTATATCTGTTGATATCTGTTTAGATTGTAAACCTAGCTAACGTTCAATGAAGCACGGGGTTATTAGCATTTAGCTTCAGCTGTGCAGCAGCACGTCCGTACATAGAGGTAGGTCAGGTAAGGAGGCAAACGCAAGGTGCTCTTCGAGGTTTAGTACATTGAAATGTTAACTTAAAGCGTCGGTGCACGATGAGGTTTGAACCTACACATACACTTATTTTATTAGCATTTGCCTCCAAGGCTACGCATTTTTAGCTAGTGGCGTACTGAGGCTCAACCACTGGCTCTTCTCTCCTCACTACAACCTAACTTGATGCTTCTCTTTCAGATGGCACTTCACCGATTGTCCCATCTGTCCTCCGCGCTGCGGTCTGCTGTGAGCCTGACATTGCACAGAAACATTGGCCTCTCTGCTGTCCTCTTCAACCGGGCCAAAGACCTCGATCCCGTCCAAAAGCTGTTCCTGGACAAGATCCGTGACTACACCACCAAGAGCAAGTCAGTTGATAGCACACAGCTCCCGTTGTGCTTGATTTAGCACTTTACAGCCCACATAGATAAACCAAATATACTTCCCCTTATTATTGAGTTGATTATAGTAAAAGCTGATTGCCATCAAGCTGATTTCTTGAACAACTATTTGATGCCTGGCTCTCCCAGGGCTTCTGGTGGCATTGTGGATGCAGGACCTGCCTATCAGAAGAACCTGTCTGAGGAGGTAACCAAACTACAGAGGCTATATGGTGGAGGAGACTTCAACAAGTTCCCCGACTTGAAATTCTCAGGTTTGTTTGGGTTTTTGTTTACGTTGCGTACTTCCTGAATAAATCAAACGGGGTGTTTCATTTTGTGAAATTCAACTAGTTTCTTTTTCAAAAATGGTGAAGAGAATAATCTAATCATAGTAATTGCAGTAAAGGTAAACATGCACTATATTTTACAATAAACTGGAGATTTAGTCTAACAAGCTTAGGTTTTAACAGTGACTACCATAATGTTTCCATTAGAAGTTTTGGCGCACACTGATGGGTACTAATGTCTGATACAACTCGGATTAGATTCACACACGATTTACCAGTGTCTATAAAATTGGTTCTAGAAGCCTTTATTTTTGAGCTTCAAAGTGTTTCAGAGTTGCAGTTAGCTAGGTCCTGTATATTATGGTAGATCTGTAGTATGTCATAAGGACAATTACGGTGTTGTCAGAACCACAGTCACTAACGAGTCGCTTTTTTTTCCCAGAGCCGAAGTTTGAAGAGGCCAAGTGAAGCTGTCCCATGTCTATGTACATCTTCCTGAATAATACATGTCACAAATATGTTGTCTTTAATAAAAAGAGTGGATTGAACTACGTGCATGAAACCTCAGTTCTTTTTTAAGATGTGATAAAGTTTGTCACTTTTACCAATCAATGAGATTAAAGGTTAAAAATAGGTTACATTTTTGCTCCTCATTTTGTCTGTTAATGTTCAATGTAACAGTCTCTCTCTTGGCAAGGTTGACTCCGTATCTGAAGAGCGTTGCCTGGTGCTCGCTGTTGTGAAACAGGATGTCGAACGTCACCTCGCGACCCAGCATGTCGTTGATGGCCTGCTTCACCACGCTGTGGAAGTCTCTGGCCAGGAGCGAGTCGTCCAGCATGTTGCTCACCTGAACATCAATGACACAGTCACTTCCTGCTCGTGGCTTTTTGTCACATCATCATTTGTGATTTCTCTCTGTGTGTCACCTTGTATTTTTTCCCCACCACATCCAGTGGATCCAGTTTGACCTCTGACCTCAGAGCACAGCCGAACAGCAGCAGCTTTTGGTCTGAATCTGACAAACACATATTAAAAGTGTTTCATGGACAGTTTGAACGTCTTTACAGCACAGAAGCTGATGCACAACCTCATCTACATTTACACAAACACGCATGACAGATTTCATCACCACTACACCCTGCAGCATTTTCATCTTGATAAGATTTCCCCTCAGAATAAAACTGTGCAGAAGCCAAAGTATGAAATGAAAATGAGGAAGTCAACAGGAGAACAGACCTCGACATGTCAGGTGAGCCACGTAGGGAACACCATCCCTCTCTCCATAGTAAACACCAAAATGTGAGAAGTATCTGTTCCTGGGATACTCCACGATGTCTCCAGGGTACAGCTTGGGGTGGGAATTTTTCTGTGAAAGGAGCACGGAGAAAGTGACCATTGTGTGATTGAAAATATGTTTTCATTCATTGTTGTATCTTTAGGTTGAGTGGCTGTAACCTCTCTCAGAAAAGCTGTAAAGCTCTGTTCTCAGTTCTCATATCCTGGTCCTGTTGTCTGAGAGAACTGGACCTTAGTAACCATGACCTGCAGGATTCAGAACAGAAAGAAAAAGCTGAAAAACACTGAAGATCATTTTCGGACGCGTGGCCGACATTCCTCTATGCAGAGAGTTGCGCGATATTGATTTGAAATCCCAGAAGTAAGATAATCGCCTATAAAACACCACTTACGTTACATCACTTCCGCTTACATCTGAACTCTTCTTCTTCTATCTCGGAGTCTAACGGCAGCTCGCATCCATTTCGTTGCACTGCTGCCTCCTGCTGGATCAGGGTCCCCTCATTGTAGAAGGCTTCACAGTCTCTGGATCACTCCAATTGTTTTCAAAATAAACCTACTGAATCTCAGTGTGATGTCTATCCCACTGAACTACAATTATGGTAATTTAATCCCAGAAACATTTTATTTATACCTTCTTTATCGTGATATTTTATTTCCTGTATAATTTATAACTTCCCCTTTGGCTGTTTAAAAACATTATTTTTATATATCACAGTAAAAGCTGAAATACCTCTGGAACATTTAATTAAAACTACTGTGATCTAAAATAGTGAGTTTAAAGAGTTACTGCTGTGTTCTGGTCCAGTATCTCCACCTGGTGGGCATTAGCATAACTACAACACTGCCGTACATCAACACTTTAATTTATTTTAATAACAAATTATAAAATACAATTAAACATATTCATTTTAAATTCGTTTTACTAATTATGTGTATTAGATTGTAACTCTTATTGATGTCCACGAGGCGACATCAATATAATTAACTATTATAATAATTCCTATGTTTTTTAGTGTGATTGTGAACTGGACCTTGTTGTCTAATTTGAATAAAGATATGTGTATGAAAAAATACAACAGAGCACAAAATAATTTGTATTGAGATATGCTGTTTATCTGTAACTTCAGCAACTTCATCCAGACAAACAAAAGTTAAATACAGTCAATAAATATACATGTTCCTTTAGATTTAATATGTTACAGTGTACTGAAACTTTAATTCAATTCAATTCAATTCAATTTTTTTTATATAGCGCCATTTTACAACAAAAGTTATCTCAAGGCACTTTACAGTGTAAGGTTTAAGACCTTACACA
>JAUMTR010000012.1:6818432-6831473 GCA_032270685.1 Microctenopoma stevenorrisi
AGTCCCTGAATCTGCCGTGTTCACCAGCGCGCTGCAGCACCTGGGGGTGACATCACAACAGGTAGGGCAGGATCCGCTGTGTATGTTGAAATAGAATTGTCGTGGTGACGATAATTACCTTTTAACAGTATAGATATCAGAGCTTGTGATCTGGACGGTCTGGTTTCAGGCTCTGTGGATTGATTGAAACTTAAAAACAATAGTTTTTTTTAAAGTTTGCTAGCTTTAAACATGGTCTGTGCACTATGATAGTGAACCAGGTCTTAAAGTTTTAGTCATTTTGCCTGTAGAAACAGAGAGTTTGTACGTTCCAGATCCCTTTTTTCAGTAATGATAGTAGTCTTTAAGATATGTTGGGGCCTGATCATTTAGCGCCTTATATGTAAGGAGAAGAATTATAAACTATATTCTAGATTTAACAGGGAGCCAATGGAGGGAAGCTATTGTCAGATAAATATGATCTCACTTGTTAAGTCCAGTCAGAACTCTGGCTGCAGCATTCTGGATTAACTGGAGGCTAATGCGTGAGTTATTGGGACACCCTATCAGTAATGAATTACAGTAGTCCAGCCTAGAGGTTACAAATGCATTGACTAGTTTTTCGGCATCACTTTGAGTGCAAAATCATCTAGTGTAGTAATCTGACCAGATAACGTGTCTCTGAGATTTTTGGGTCCAAAAAAAACCTCTATTAATTATATTGATTGGACAATTATTGTAAATAATTTTGAATATCTCAATGAATTTAAGAAGGAGAAGACTTTTGCATCCCAGTCTGATGCTTATCCCATTGAGCTACCAGGCCTACTACCCACTATGTATTCATAGTGCAGTCTTCATTAGTAGATGAAGAAAGCTCTATCAACCCGAGCTATTTGAGCAGACAGACGTCATTGTACACCTGTTTATTAAAGTGACTTTTGTGAGTTTCATGAGGATCGAACCCACATCTATTTGATCAGAGAGAGTCATCCTGGGCAGTTCTCTAACTGCCTGAGCTAATCGACTGGACTGTTGAAGGGTTTCTCTCAGAGCTTCTATCAGTTCTTTGGACACCAGTCTTCTAAAAGTCACACAGGGCTTGAACCCACAACCTTTGGTTTCCCAAGTGGTTGTTTAACTGCCTAAGCTAAACAGCTTGGGTTGTTTTTTTATTTTTACTGATCAATGGAACCAAGTTCTATTGATGTGCATGTTATATGCTGAAATGATAGAGAACAAATTAGTCAACTCAGGGATTTCAAAAGTATGTATATATAAATATATACGTGTACATATTCAAAGGTGCCTAAATCAGTATTTGTGTTGAACTGACTTTTAGTCATTGCTGCAAATAGCTCTTGCCCACTTTCATTTAACTCAAGGTGCAAACTCTCCAGGAACAGTTTATAATAAAAAAATAAACGAGCACAAGTTTAATACAAGCAGGAATCATTCAGTCCTCCCATGTGTGAAAGAACTTCACACTTTAGAGAGTGTAAAGCTTCAGCATGTAGGAAGCAGCGTGTGTTCATACTAAAGAAGGAACTTTTAAATAGGGTCGAACCACAGACAGTCGAGAGACATGAGCAGAATATTACTTATACTGACAGTGACGTGTCTGTAATAATCTGTGGATTCTTGTTGGTGGATCATGGAAGAATGTGTGTGTGTTTGACAGGGTGTCGCAGAGGCCGAGTTGGAGAAAGACTTGGAGAGGACGTTCAAGATCTTCTTTTCCAGCAGCAGTGAAGCAGTGAGTTGACACAGAGAACGACAGCGAGTCTGCGCAGCAAGAAAATTCATCCTCGTTTCATTTGCTGTGGTTTTGTTTCCTCCTCAGAAGAAACGTACTGGTATAAGCACCGCAGGAGTCTGCGCTCCTGCGGTGCGGTTCGATCATTTAATCAAATCAAATCCAATTGTTTTTGTCACATACATTATTATAAAGTGTACAATCTGCAGTGAAATGTGTTCTTCTGCATTTAACCCATTCCCTTGGGGCGGGGTTCAGGAAGCTAGCGATGGGTGTCCCGCTCAGGGACACCCCTGTTAGGGGGGATGGTGCCTGGGTGACTGGGAATCGAACCCAGGACTCCTGCTTCCCAGCCCTCTGCCTTAACCACCATGCTACCCAGCCGCTGGATTTTCCACTAAGCCGCTCTGGCTGACGTCTTTCTGATCCGTTTATCTGACGTGTGCTGTCTGTGTTGTTACAGGGGGTTTGTTTGTGGGTCTACCTGAGCAGATTCCCAGGAGCTCCATGCTGACGGAGGCCGACCTGCAGTACTACGTCAGCCAGTACAAAGAGAATGGATTGAGGATGGACCTGTGGCTCTGCCTGTGTTCAGATCCCAAATCTGAAGAGGGGACACATCAAGGAGTGTGGACACTGGACTCAGGTGGACGGGCCAATTTTTCCCCCAAAAAATTATTATACACATATTAAAATGATAAATTATGTCAGATATTTACTGCCACTGGCTACGTATGGTCACAATGACAGCATCACTTCAAATAGAAAACTTTATTGCTGATACACTATTCAAATAAAACTCTGAACAATCCATTCACACAGTCTAAAAACAGACACTTACATTGATAAAAGTGGCACAAAATATAAAGACAAGAACAAAGTAAGGCAAGTTCTTTACAAAAAAACTGTGATCCATAGATAAATATGACAAATTAAAAAGGCACAAGGTATATATATATATATATATATATATATATATGTATGTATAAAAAGACCATGCAGGCACATTAGGACGGAATGGGGTTGGTCTCAGTAGAATTGGCTATGGTTGTCTTGTTACTAAGATTATGGAGAATGTAGCACTGTGGCTCCTGGAAAGGCTGAGGTAAACTGTATTTATTTTTGAGCTGACTGAAAACAATTGACATGCTTTGCCTATGGCTTCAAGAGAAACCCCCAAGTGATTAAGATTTTAAAGCAAAACAATCTCTTGAATAGTCTTTGGTAAAAGAAAACAAAGGTAGTTAAAATGATTGGCCTGCAGAGGGAATAAAAAGTGTAGAAAGGTTTATTAGTCCCTGGAATTTTAAGAAAACCTCAAGTGGAGGTCTGAAATGTGACCACCAGGGGGAAGCAGAGGGCCACTAAACTGTATTTAAACCCACACCAGCAGAAAATGTCAATGACAAGAGGCAAAACCACACAGCAAAGCAACAGAGTAAAAGCCTTGCAGATCTGCTTGTCAACTCATCCCAGTGAGCGATGATAGAAGATTAAAGTAAGCATGTAGCGGAAGAACGAGAGCTCATTCAGAGTCCAGAGGGTCCAGTTTTGGCACCTTTTCGTGACTGGTGTAATCTCAAAGAAAGGCCAGCTTCTCAGAGCATGAACGACTGGGTGTGTTTGAAATCCTGGGGCTGAGGGACACAAAGAATTGTATCAGTTATTAACTACTCCTATTTGTTTCAGAGACGTGGTCTGGTGTGATCTGAGAAGATGCAGAAATCAAACCTACTTCTTGGGGCGGAGGGATGTAGTTGACATTGGACCTGAAAGACAAAGACATGGTAAGTACAGCGGACAGTTTGACACAGTCACTAAGAAGAGAGGAAACGTGATGCGGACAGCTGTATCCTGAGTCATAACTTGCTCTGCATAAATTGTGCACATCATACATAGCAAACCTCCCGAAGGCTAAAAAGTAAAGAGCAGTGTGTCTGTAAACATTGGTGCGTCCTCCCCATGTTAGAAATAATGCCTAATAATGCAGGAGTACTAATCTAACTTGCTGCTAACCAACACTTCCTGTGTTCATCTAATCCTTTCCCCCGTGAATGTACTAAACTGTCGCTGGACCCTCCGTAGGTAAAGCGTGCTGAACTATTCCTTTACGAATTCCACAATTAAGACTCTCATTATCATGGCTGTTAATTGCTTCCTTATCTGTCTGAGCTGTGGGCCTAAGCGTTAACTCACGTGTCCTCTGTTCTGTGCAGGGTTTGGCTGCTGATGTGGGCTGCACCGTGACACTGGGAGATCCAAAATGACCTGTAGGGGCCATTGGGTCGGCTTTTAAAAACTGTAAGCAAGAGGGCTGTGATTTGTGGACTCACACTGCACACCATGCCTTATGGACTCAGGGTACGTTAGTGTGAAATATTAAACAATGCATTAAGATGTGCTTGAACATTTAGGTCGTCTCCAACATACAGTTCAATTTGTATCTGAAATTGTTTTATATTTGCACTTATGTAATTAAAAAAAAAGTCAAGTGCAGTCGCTGTAAACATGTTGGACAGTGGGTGAGATTTGTTCAGTCAGCTAAACCATGCAGAGAGCCCTTAGTGCACCATTTTTCTCCCCGTTTACAATGACCTTAACATACAACATTCAAACAAGAATTTCAGGCACAAATTTAATGTCATGTTGACAAAAGTCTATTTAGAAGAAATCCTTCAAATTGCAGACACGAACCTAAATGTTCAGCAATAATATTTCAGAGCACATCTTGAAATGATTGATCTAATATCTCATTAGCAACCGCACTGTGTAAACATGCAGCCAAACGCGCCACAGCAAAATGCTAGTGCGAGCCAACACATGCAGCAATCCAGCAGTGTCTAAATCCTACGTGAGGAAGGTGTCCCCCTAGGCTCCAGTTTAGGCCCCTGAAGATCTTTAATATTAACTGAAGCAATATATCTTTGTGCATGTTTGCATTGAAGTCGTTAGAACAAATGTTTCAGTGTTATTTTAATTGTCGTCTTAAAACAGAGCCCCTGCACCGTTTGTGCCTAAAAGGAAGAGCTGCAACGCTACAGTCGACTCACGCGCTATTGGTGCATCAGAAATCATGGGACATTGTCTTTGAGTCTTTGTGAAGAAGCCTGTTCTATAAATAGGAAGTTGACACTGACAGCTCCAGTTAGCTCAGTGAGATAAGCATCAGACTTTAACCTAGACAAAAGAGCTTTCGCATCAGCTTCAAGGAGCGCTGCGCACCGACTCTCCATCAAATGCTGCACAGCAACAAGCCAGTAATCAAATAAAGGCGAGTGAGTTGGGTCAGTCATATGAGGACATTCAATTTACGTCTCAGTGGTGCGTTTGAGGGACCATCTCATTTTTCAATCTTCACACTTGCGAAATAGTTCATTTCATATTATTCATCCACTTAATTGCCTGCAATTCTCTCCACTGCCAATATTTTCATTGTAGCTAATTAACGCCCAGTAATTATTCACAAATCTGCTGCACTGATTATTTCTGCTTAGAAGCGGCAGTCGTTTACAAAAAACATCTTAAGGTTTGTACATCTGTTGCAGCCAATCACTGGATGACTGAAAACACAGCCGCAGCTGTCACTCTTTACAGTCCTGACTCAGCACATAGACAGCCCCCCCTCCCACCCCCCCAGTGCTCATTGTGTAGGATATTAGCCTGTGTTTGTTCATGTCAATGTTAATGAGATCACAGAGCTCTTACCTTCCCCGGTGTCCTGCTGATGGATGAGTCGTGAGGCCCATGTAAGAAAAAACGAGAACATGTGTCACTTTTCTTTATTCGTACCCTGTTCATGCACGCACACCAAGTTCTTATTCCAAACTCACGGCTGAAGAAGCCGTTGCGGTGTAGAAGAAGTCCCCCGCAGCCAAAGACGATGATGAACAGCAGGACCACCACCATCCCTGCCACTATGGCTGCAACGTTAACGTCCTCTGGAAGTGGGAGAGAAGAGTTAGGATGGACTTTGTGTTCCTGCATTCCAGTGATGTTTCCCATGATTTATTAAGTGCACGGAATGCTTGCTTGCTTTAATCTAGAGTCAAATATATATTTTATTAGCGAGCTGAGGACCTTTCCATCAATAAAAGGATCATTTAAAACCCTGTAAAATGTCACTTTGTGAGTTTGTAAAGGTGTTTCAGGATTTGAGCAGCAGAGTCAAACAGGTTTAGAGGTTTTTCCTCCTCACTGCGTCTCTGATGTTCCACAGTTCTGAAAGGTGTGGGGGAAGAGACTGGATGAAATGTGGAGGATCACACACACACACACACACACACCTATCGTCAAATGCTTGCCCTCACACATCTTGGCTGGTCCCACCCCATTCGATGCCTGGCAGCTGTACCGACCGGTGTCCTCTTTGGCTACAGTTTTGAATTCCTGCAGAAGATATATGGACGAGAGAAGGAGAGTTTAACAACTGCACTCATGAAAACATTTCTTTTAAACACCCTGAGTTAAAGTCCTTGAGAAATAATTGAACGCTTGCTACTAACTAAATAAAAGTAGCACACTACTGCAAGGAGACAATGTCATGGTTTTCCTTATCTGCATGCACACACACGCTCACCAGTACTCCTGTGTGTGAGTTGATTGAATAGGTGGCGTTGGCATGGCGAGGCTGGCTCATTAGCTGGTCGTCCTTGAACCATGTGTACGTAGCAGGAGGGATGCTCTGCTGGTCCTTACAGCGCAGCTGCACCACCGAGCCCGTCACAGCCGCACTCGGGATTTCACAGGACGGCGTGTGGGGGGGCACTGACGGAGGGGACAAGTCAGGATTTATAAAGACAAAACAAAGATCTTTGAGATTTTTTCTGATAGATTCTGATAGACAGCTGTACCGAGGACTTTGAGGGTCACATTGGTCTCGCCCAGGCTGACTGCGTCGAGAGGCGCGCTGATCTCACAACGGTACTCCCCAGCGTCCTCCTGAGTCACCCTCTGCAGCGTCACCGTGGCTCCTTCGATGGTCGCTCGGCTGTCGAAGGGACCTGGGAGAAAAGAACAAAAGGTCAGGAAGCTCACCGAAAGGAAATGTCTTCCCTGGCTGAGGGCTAAAAGCGCCGCGTGCGCAGCGTTAATGTGATGGATGTTTGTAGGAAAATGAGACAAAGCCAGCTAAAGCGAGAACGGTGTCCCCCTGGCACGCTGGAGTCCATCGTTGACCTTACCGCTGTGTATATAGACTTTTAGTTTATAGCTTGAAGTATTTTTCAGTAGCATACATGTTTAATCATTTAAAGGGCCAGTCTGCATGAAAGCGACTATACGAGTTACTACTGCCCCTCATTAAACGCACAGGGCAACGATCAAGGATAAGAGACACTTAAGATGTTATACCTCAACACCACCGACAGAGACGGTGCTAAACTCTCCTACGGCTTATCCACCACTCCTGTCTCCAACTAACCAGGTGGCGTTTTCTCTCATCCTATGTGCAAACCCCTTCCAGCTGGTAAATCAAGCTGGTTAAAACAAATGCTCTGTTTGCAGCCAAGGGGATAACGTGCGACAGGCTGCTTCTCTTACCTCGGAAGTTTCCGTCAAAGTACACGAAGGACACATCTTTGCCCTTCTTCTTCCACTCAATGCGCGGGTTCTGGTCCTTCTCGGTGTTGAATGTGCAGGAAAGCACTGCGTCTGTGATCAGGGAAATATTTATAGCAGAACAGTGAGGCCTTCAATCATGTTTTACCGCGTGGTCTATTTATAGCCTTATGGTGGGATCTGTCAGAGAAGCTGAGGGAACGGGAAAAGACGAGGAGCCGCTTCTCACCTGAGAACTCGCGCACCTCCACCTTGTGATTCCTGGTGGACACGGTAACAGGAGCGGACGGTGAACCTGGTAGTGGTGGAGATGGAGAAGAAGAGAGCGGGAGATTTAAAAAAAGGAAACCTCATCATCTATCTGGGGGGTTAGGAGGAGAATGCTTGATGACCAACAGCGATGTGTTGCTTTACTTTCTGCGGCAACACAACAGACTGAGGCTTTCTCCAGGAGCTCTGAGGTATGGGCAGGATTACTCCCTTATTTACTTTAATCCTGCAGGGTTAAGGAGCAGTCGGCCATATGTTTCAGTGCAGGTTAGGACGAGGCCGCCAAGCATCTCGCCGGCGGCTTGTCCAGATTAACATGATGTATGAGTGGAGGCGCCACGCTGTCCGCGTTTGTTTCCTCCTCGGCCTGTCACTAATGTCCTGCCTTCAAACAGGAAGCGGAAAGCAGCAAGTGCCCTTCCTGTGTTTAGGAGGTTGTCTGCTCGCAGGTTAAAAGTAAAAATTGAATGCTGCAAGTCACCAGAGGGGAAGGAATGAGTGGAACATCTCCCAAGTGTGTAAATTAGGAAAGCCAGGAAAAAGGCTTTCAGACTGAGATTTTAGAATAAATGTTGAATGGACCTCAGGGGTTCTTCGTCAGAACATTAAGAGCTGAGAAATTGTTAATGTTGCATAATGAAGGTCACCTTCACATAATAAGTAAAGTAAATCAACAACACACACTTCCTGCAAATGTTAGAACGCATATATTCAACGGTGTCCTCAGTTTCCCGTGGAGGCCCATTGTTCCTGGATGACAGGAAGTGAAGGGCGAGTGGAGACAAAGGGCAGGAAGTGTGGAAAAGAACAGGAAGGAGGCCATGTTGAATCTACATGCATACTTTGAGGATTCTCAACAGCCACTTCTAATTTGGCTTTTAAATAAAGAACCAGCCTATACAATAATAATGTCATCTGCCAAATGCAGCATACGATGTTTGAAGTGTTTTTAAAAGCTGTCCCGGAAGTTGGCTCAATTTACACCGGCTCACTCAAACTTTGAGCTAAGTGAATTAAAACGGCACACTCTCCCTCCAGACGCTCGCTCTCTTCCCCACGCCTCGCCATGTGTTGACTTGCGGCGGCGTAACAGGATTATCATTGGAGCCCTGGCTTGCGTACCTCCCTCTGAGGAGTATTGTCTCACAGACGGATGAGCAAGGAGAGGGAGGGAGATACAATGAGATTAAAAAAAAGGGACCAGAATGAACGACAAAGGAGAGATGAGCTGACCTAAGAATAGAATACAAATGAAGAGGAGTGGAAAAGAGTGAGGCAAGTGGAGGACTGGTGGAGGTTGGTGGGGGGGGCAGAGACCTGCAGAAGCATGAATAAAAGAGAGGGTGGGATTGAAGGCGCAGGAGATGTTCTCAGACAGTAGGGCTGTGAATGGGAGAAGCTCTTGTCACATAGTGTGAGACCAGGCCTGCCGCCACCTTGAAGGGTGTCTCTTTGAGAAAAGGGAAATGTAACAAGGCTGACAGCGTGTCTACACTTTACTGCTGCACACACACGCACACAGACCTCACTGTGTGTTCTACTACTATGAACACTCATCTTCAATGGGCTCAATTAACTACAGAGGCGTCGAGGCAATCAGTGAACAAGCGGCCCGTTCAGATCGTGTCACAGCTGCATGGTGGGAAGCGTTCGCATGGTGCAGCTTTCCAATTAATAAATGAAAGACAACGTCCACCCAGTAACGTTCACAGACAAATGGCTGCTGGCATGCTAAGCCTAACCCACGGTGCACTGCATGTCACTTCAGTTGCTCCAGCTCGCATGTAGCAAATGCATCAACTTAAACGTCAGCTCAAAGCTTTTAGCACCAAATTAAATATGTAAAAGCCGAGCAACACTACAAGATGTATGCTCTGAGGCTGAGTAGTGGCCCTCCGCTGACACACCTACGTCTATACGCGGGTGTTACCTGTTAATGGAGGAGCTACTAAACGCCGAAGGTGTTTATGAACGTGCAACATATAGAAGCTGAGATTTATCACCCCTTATGTACCTGCTGAACTTTGAACATACATTATTTTTGGTTGCCCCAGTACAACACAGACTCAAAAGCCTTATTCCAGGCTGGAGCGAGGTTTATTAAACTTCTCTGAAAGTAAAGATTCTCATACGTTTGGCAGCAGCGTGTCTGGCACCAGACAGCACCACTATGTTAATAAAAATGCATCTGCTAAGAGTCTGCTTCGTCTCTGATGCACAGAAACAAGTAAACAAGTGTGTCAGAAGTGTCAGGAAAAAACACAACAACACAAAGGCGCACGCACCACGTGCACGGCATCAACATCGACCAAACACAGACAGCTTAAACACACAGAGGCAGAGCCAACCTGGGAGCAAAAATAGAAAGATGGCAGGCACGCACGCTCCTTGGCACGCAGCTTCACTCTCATTACGGGGTCCGTACTGAGTGTTACAGAGACTGGGGTGGGTGTTGCCAGGGCTATGCCGAGGTCAAAAGCATGGTGCAGTAATAATTAAAGGCACTTATTCAAATTAACAGGGAACAAATGAAGGAGGAAGGAAGACTGACACATAGGAAACGTCCCGTTCGCCTGTGTGATACAGATAAAGTGAGCGGGGCAGACACACATGTTTCAAGGCTGAGGGGGGGCACTGAAGAAAAAAACAGGGCGAGGACAGTGTGTGTGTTCTCTGAACAAAGCCTCTGTGTGTGACCACAACCCTGTGAGCAACAGCTGTCCCAGTCAGACACAGAGTGTGTGTGTGTCAGAGAGAGAGGGAGGGAAAGAAGTTGAGATGGGGGATGCAGGCACACCCAAAACATTTCCTCCTGGACATTTTTTAATGTATACGGTCAGCGGAGCACATCTGATGCTGCTCTGTTAGACTGACATCTGCCTGTCAGGCTGCCCACAGTGGGACTGGACACGTCGTGACCCGAAGGCCTGACAGGTGGCGAAACGTGCAGCAGTCATTTTCACGCCTGAACACGTCCATGTGTCTACACATGATCATCAGCCAAAGAGCACTCTTACCACTGCTCTGTTTGAGTCTCCTGGTAACATCACCACCCTCCCACAGCACAAACAGTTTGAAGTTTCTGGTGCTAATCCAACCTCTGAGCTCATGCACAGATCTGCCATCTTATCCGCCAACACTGGTGACCACCTGCCACCTCTACCCTTTAGTGGAAACCCGCCAAGTACAACTTCAGGGCCAACTTGTAGGAGCCCAACCTGGCTGTACCGTCACCACAGCCCACGCTCACAGAGGGGCTTCAACTAACCTGCAGAGCAACACTTGGACAAAACAAACACATATCTTTTCCCCTCTTCTACTTCACTTTCTACTACGACCAGATTCACCTTTCACACTGATATAATAAATCAAAACCCAACTATTTCTATCAGAGGAGAAGTAGCGGAAACAAATGCAGAGGGATGAATACTTACATTGCATCAGTAGCAGAACAAGCGGTAGATACAGGGACGTCCCCTCCATTATCATCTACAACTCCGGCTGAGTGTTGTCTTCTCTGGACGGAGCGAGGACGCAGATCCTCAGCTTTCTTCTCGCACTTTTTCCAAACTGTCCGATTATTCATCCAGCTTCCTGGGAATAAACTGCTCTCCGCGGGGAAAGCGACCGGACCTGCCCGGCGCGGAGCGGAGTGAGGCGGCGCGGCACGGAGCGGCGCGGCGCGGCGCGGAGCTGCTGGCGGACGGACTGATGAGCGGGACGCACCTCCGGGACAGATCGAAACGAGACGCCGGCGCGGAAGCAGAGAAGTGTGGCTGGGGACAGAGCGGCTCGGTTACAGCCACGGAAGCGAACAGATATCCTCTCCCCTCGTGTTGTGGCTGAGATGGAGGTGTAGATAGATGGAAGTGGAGGGAGGGCGGAGTGAGCTTTCAGACGAGCAGAGCGGCGGAGCGCCGAGAGCGCAGCGCCGTGTCCAAGACGCGCACTGCACCGTCAGCTGGCCTCAGAGCAGGAGTCAACCGAGTTCGGCAGCGAGGTGTGGAGCCATCAAACCTCAGCCGAGTATGACCCGGCTTCAGCCCAAAGCCACTGAATGTGTCCGAAACCCACAGTTTAATTCAAACACAACGGGCGATTTATTCTATACCTCATTTTTTATTAATAACTGACTCATCAGTCAGAACCTCACAGAGTAAAGTTATCCAGAAAGCTACCGTTTGCTCATTAACATTTCAGAGTTGTGTTGAATTATGTTCAGACATTTACTATTTTTGAGAGTGTTTGAAGTTTGTGATGCAAAAATACATTAGGCACGAGGACAAAACGATCAAAGCTAAATCAGAGCATAAAAGAATAAAAGAGTTGTGAGATCAAGGCCAGAAACACAAAATGAATTCAATGACTGACACTTTCTGTCTGTGCACGACTGTAACGGTGTCTGTAGAATATCTGACATTTACTCTTTAATCTCTCAACATCACGACAGTCCTGACAAACAGCACGAAAGCAAACGAGGGAGGTCAAACTCCTGTCGGCCTTGTGCTGAGCCAGCACGAATAAAAGCATAAGAAACATTATTATTTTAGTTCTAGTAATACACTATTTCACTGCGTTTCAGTAGCTATTTGATTGTAATTCTGTTAGAGCGCTGAAGAATTAAGGGCTCAGAGTCAAACACCTCAACTGGTGCTGGTGGTGTGACTGGCTCCGAGTCCGAGGCATATGCCAACAGTGTGTGTTGGGGAGGGGCTGGGGGTGGGGAGAGCACTGCTGGTAGTGGGATGCTTGACTGGGAGCAACAGCTGCACAGTAGCCAACTTTCCTGGCTTGATTCACTTTCAGTGATCTGCTGATGGTGACTGGACTCTGATTAAATATTAATAAGCTACCTTAGCGCGAGATGCAGAACCCGAGGCTGCTCCTCTCTGCTGCAACTGATGCTACCTGTTAACTTTTGTAATCACACACACACACACACACACACACACACACACACACACACACACAGGGTCCAGGGCTCAAATGTCAAAGTGTACCATAGAACCGGGGGAAGGGGAAGAGGTGAAGTGTGAGAGCTTATCAGTTTTCCTGACGTCACTGGGGGGGTCATTAAACATGAGCAGCTGTCTGGAACCACCTGCACCGTAACACAAATGGTGAAGTAAACATTCTGTCATGAGACACTTTCCAACCATGCATCTTGTTGGGTTGGGTTTGGAGAAGCGCATTACTGGGACTGTAAACAGTTTCAGAAGCAGGAGAGATGCCTTTTTCCAACATCTTAGCTACGCTAAGCGAAGCAGCTGCTGCATGAAAGTTAAAGGGTGTAGGCCCGCAGAAGATCTCCTCTCATAAAAATGATCCACTAACAAAAGCATTGCAGTGATGCTGTATGCTGAACAGCATACAGCATTCAAGATTCAAGATTCAAGATCTTCTCAGGAGAGATGCCTTTTTCCAACATCTTAGCTACGCTAAGCGAAGCAGCTGCTGCATGAAAGTTAAAGGGTGTAGGC
>JAUMTR010000012.1:6831573-6942439 GCA_032270685.1 Microctenopoma stevenorrisi
AGATCTCCTCTCATAAAAATGATCCACTAACAAAAGCATTGCAGTGATGCTGTATGCTGAACAGCATACAGCATTCATACAGCATTCAGCTGATTAATAAACGATAACAGAAACTAAAGCTTGTTGTGTGCAATGTGTCAAGATTCCTGGGAAAAACAAAGAGGCCGCTAAGAAGAGGCCGCGCCTCAACTTGCTCACACTTGCCTCTGCGAGCGCAATCTGGAGGATTGAGACCCACCTGTTTGACGACGTGACAGCTGCACTACTGCAGCCCTTCAGCCAGCACACACACACACACACACACACACGCAAACTCCACTTTTGCTGTTAAGCAAACTGCTGAGACGCACACGTCCACATCACATGTTTTCATTTCTCCCTTCTCTCCCACTCCTACACATCCACGACTAGCTGAACAGTTATTAACCCAACCAGGGAGCGTTAATGTCTCTAGGTGACAAGCAGCTTAGAATCTGTGGCAAATTCCAGAAGAAAGAGAAAAGCGAAAATGATCCGTCGCATGTTTTTGCACATTTATTGAATAAACATTACAATAAGATGTGTGTGTGTGTGTGTGTGTGTGTGTGTGTGTGTGTGGGGGGGGGGTTACACAGGTTGTTCCTGGCTGATTGGAGGTGTAGATAAAGGAGCAGCAGAGGGTGGAGTCTCTTCTTCATGACTCTGCACCTGTGGGGGAAAAAAAATCTAATTATTAATAATCCTTCAGTAAAAATGGTCGTGAGGAAGTAAAGAAACACACTCCCACACTGATATTAGGGGGAACGTTTGGGACAATCTGTTCGCAGCGTGGGCGGCTGTGTTTTGAGCGCCAGCTGGAGGCCAACTGGGGACATGCTTCCCTACTGCCTGTGGCAGACTCACAAACACACCCACCCAAGCCGTGCCGCTTTTAGAAACCTGAGTCTGCAGCGCTCTGCATAGATGCACACGCAAGGAGACAGAATAAAACCTCTCGTAGAAAGCTGCTGTACTCATAATCGTAACTCAAACACTTGGACCTGATGTTTCAAGGTCAACTACGCCATCGACGAGACCCAAAACATTTCACCCGACTCGGGCGAATACAAAGGTTCTTTGTTAGGACAGAAAGAGGAGGTTTCTACATGTTCCTCCGGTCGCACCACCCAACAGCACCGACAGGCAACCGTTAGAACTAATTCAAACACACGTCCTGCATACGTTCACAGTGGATACAGTCACCACTTATTAAACGCTATAGAAATCCATGCGTGTTATTTTGAGTTCTCATAGCTTTAGTAGTAGTGTCTTTAGAACGTGGTAAAGAACATTGTGACATGCCAGAGCCTGCTGCATGAAGAACAGGCAGCCGCTGATCAGCAAACGCTGGACATGACGAGACAAGCCGGCAACTTGTGGTTGTAATGTGAACACACGTCTGCCAGTGTGAGCGGCTGAGGAGAAAGTGTGTGTTGGAATACAGAGTTTAAGTTTATAGTTACACACACACACACACACACACACACACACACACACACACAGTTTCCTGATTTTTGTCACACAGGTCTCATTCGTTTCAGTTAAGGTCAGTGTTCATGAGTGAGAGAAAACGGCATCCAGTTCCAATCATCACGCTTCATAGGTTCAGACTAATAATAAAGAGGACGACAGGGTTACCCTCCATTTTTACCTCTGATTAGAACTGAAATCATAGATGTTAGTTGCAGTCACTCCTGCAGCAGCTCAGCAATCAATTCGTTTCCTTGTAAATACGCCAGAAAGACGCGATCCAAATATCCCCTACTTCTAATGTTAGTCCAACTCTGACAACTGTACTTTTGTCTTTAATAAAGTGCTATTTCAATTCCCTTAACAACCCAATCTCTGAAAATAAAATGTAGGCCATAGAGCACGGTATGTCATCAGTTGCCAAATCAAGTGTGCCTATTAATGACTACATCTTTTTTTTTTCTCATTACGCAATCAGTGATGCACAGAGAATGCCAGAAAGGCTGCAGCAAAACATTTCGCCTAGATGGCTCCATCCAAAATTAACTTGTAGCCTAGTTTAAACGCATGCTTCTCCTTTAGTGATCGAGTCAAACTCGGTTATGCTTAGACACAACGTGCATCAATCCCAGTGTCACAACGTGCATCATCTGCAACAGCAGCTCTGAACCCGGAGCCGTTTAAAAATACTCCATCCTTTGCTCTCGAGTAACTAGCTGATGGTTTGATGTCGAATTCAGAAAACAGCAGTTTGTCCTTCAAGATGAGGATGAGAAGCCTTTTCCTTTTTCCTGAACACTACAGCTGCATCTTCCTCTGTTTTTGCCCAACTATACATGCAAAGCAATAAAAATAGCTGGGTTAAATCCTAACCTCTGGCTATTTCGTGATATCTGAAGTGATGGCTGCATCCAGAGAGCGGGTCGGGTGAATGTGGAGCAGCCAGTCATTTGGACAAGTATCCACCATCTCCACCACACTAATGCCCCCAAAACACTAACAGCCCTCCTCCTGTGAGTTGGCCTCAGTGCTTCGGCTCTGATGTCAGTGCTGTTGGCCGAATGTGCGAGGTAGCTGGGAAAAACGGAGATTTTTGTTGTTCTTACCAGTTTCTCTGCCCGCTGCCTTAGTTTCCTCCAAACTGTGTGGTGAGCCTGCAGAGAGAGAAGAAACGTGACTAGCAGGCACGTGTATTCACAGACGAAGTGTTTTTACTGCACCGTACAGAGGATTTGTCTTTGTTTTGAAGTTTTATTTGGAATAAATTCACTTTGTAATTGTATAAAGTAAAGGTATTATAAAAAAAAGACAACAAAACAATGCACCTGAACTTCATCTAAATCACATAAGGCTCTTTCTGTCCTCCTTGGCAGCAGAATGAAAACACTGTGTCTCCACGTCCAAAGGCAGGACATCAAATGTCAACCTCTGAGTGGTCAGAGGACTACATCAGTAGATAACATGTTAACCTGATATTCATCATAGGAATCTGGACCTTTCCCTGCCTACAGTCAAATCCTACCCAGGATTCTAAAATGCAGCTAATAAACTGAGCATAAAGGCTTTTTATCCCACTGTGATGTAAACTAACAAAACTAGGAAAAGAACGACAACGTCAGCGTTTTAAAAGCCGTTATGTCCAGCTCCCCACACACCACCCCACCCACCTGCAGCTGCAGAGGCAGGGAGAGACCCTGTGCACGGCGGTGAAGGCCCCAGGCGCCCTGTCCCAGCGTGTGGAGCGCCGTCACCTCATACTGGGAGCACAGACCTGTTCTGGCCACCAGAGGGCCCCCGCTCAGCAGCACATGCTCACCACATCTATGGAGACAGGTACGTGGTTGTGAGAGGTGAGACGTGTCCAACTCATTGGATGTTTAGAAATGTGTCATAACTGAACTGTTTAGGTTTAAGCCCAAACAAAAGGTCACCTGTAAAGCATCACTGTGCCTTTGGGGTTTTGTGCAGCTTTCAGTTCCACTTCCTCCTGTTTACAGCTGGAAGAGAGAAAACTTAGCAACATACACTGAGAAGAAGTGAGGGGCTGGGGGAAAAAAAAGAGCACTCAGACTACCTGCTGTGTGAAAAGACCTCCAGAGCAACAGAGGGAGCCACCTCCAGGGGCTCCCAAACCAGGTCCTGGTGGATCAGCTGCTGGGCCCCTCGCGTCAGAGAACGCAGTGATTCCTTAAGTAAAAGCAGTCACACGGCGTTGGGCAAACAAACAAGGGGAGTTTTACAGTAGAGATTCTTCTGGGTCATACACCTGGTTTCTCAGTACCGAGTGCACCTGTGAGGTACGTCCCAAACTGTTCCATTCAACCAGCAGTGAGCAGAGTTTGAAGGAGATAAGTCTATTTAGGCCAAGTGATGAGTGAAGTGAAATTTCTTTGTCTGGATATTTTTCCAAGCATGAAATCTCGTCACTAGTGAAATCCATTTTTAACCAATTTAGGTCAAACTGGCTACAGCCTTGCTTGGTGCTGGAGAGAAACAACCAAGGGGAAAGTATTACACGGTCAGAATATAAGAGCGTCTTAATCCCTAATGAAGTGCATTTTGGGACATCCTGTTTCAAAGTGTCTTGCTACATTTATGTAGGTATGGTAAATAATAAAATGCTTTTACTCAAGTTCTGTACGGAGTTCTTCACCACACACAAACACACGCACACACTCCCAAACACATGCACATACCTCAGAAGGAGACCATGAGTCCAACTGAGGGTCGAGCACCACATCACAGCAGAAGGCTCCTGACGTGACTGCGTGCAAATACAATAAGATGAGGCCATCAACTCCTGCCAGAATGTACACTAGCAGAACACTGCTCTTCTCTCAGGGGAGGAGTTCGTTTACCTGGCACCTCTGCTGTGGTGAGCAGCTCCACTGTTAGATGGTCCTTGAAGGCGGTCTCCAGCACCTGACCCAGGAGGGCAGCACATGAACGCCAATAGGCCTGGAAGGAAACAGGAACAAACACTGCCTGTGTTATTTGATTTCCTTTTATGTCTACAGTGTTGTGGCTGCGAGAATATGAACACAGAGAGATGATAAAGACCTAATTTATAGTATGATCACAAAGGAAGTGATTTATGGGACTGATGTTTTTCCAACTGAAAACTAATTAAGAAAAAAAGAGATCAAAGCTGCTGATGTTGTATCACTTCTGGTTCATTTCGACGTGGCGTTTTCATTGTGGTTTTATGCCACACCACTGTTCAAAAGTCTGTGATCACTTTCTTTGATTTTCATCTTTTCAGACAAGAAGATTCTTCTTGAGACCCCAAACATTGAACAGTAGTATTTAGGCTAAACAGGAACTCAGGACTGTGTCTAGTATTTTTTGCTGATGAACAAATGTCATTCAATAAATGTGAAGAAAAAAAGTGTGGTTTTAGAAATGTACTGCTATTAATCATATTTTTATACTTTCATGTCTTCATTTAATGAAGGTCATTTAATCACTCATGTCGTTTGGATATTGACCATATGACACCAGTGTTTCTAGCTGTGGAGTATACCACTATGACTTTTCCAAGAAATCAGTGAAATTCTTTGGCAATTCTCAATTCCTCTGCTAGAAATAAACAGTCCATATTAAATTATTTATGTACCTGGTTCACCAGTGTTGGATCACTGTCTTTAAATGTGAGAAGCGTGAGAGAACAGGATTGGGTGAGGGGCCGTTGGAGAGGCCACAATTCCCCATCTACTAAGGCCAGAGCCGAGTTTGTCACATGGTGCTCAGTCAGGTCTGAGAAGAAAACAGAGAAGCTACTCTAAATGTACAGTAAGTATTTACTATTTATTTTATTTTTATAACATTTACATAACATTTTAACAGGATGCATTTATTTTCTCCCAGGACTTCACTCACGTCTGGCACAGCTCAGTGGAGTGGACATCCCTTTGTTCATAATAAGAAGTGTCCCATCCAGGCCAGGTCCCTGCATGGACACCTCTATCTTCTCGACACGCGGATACAGAGCTCTCTGTCGGGCCTGCTCTGTGGAGAAGATAGCGTTGCGATATTTGCAGACGTCGGCTGGGGGTGGACGTACAGCCGCAGCAGCAGATGCAAAGCCTGTGGATTAATATCATCATATTAGTCTCACCAATTCATTTCAGTGAAGGTAGACCAAATAATATATACACATAAACAACAACAGAACTGATGCAGAATCGCATATATATACATAATTATAAGCGTGGAATTAACTAAGACTTGTAGACCATAATAATTTGAGACTGAAAATCAGACTTAATGTTGTGGATCCGTTTTACTTTTACGCCGCCACAACAACGCGCTGTGACGTCATCGCGTTTCACACGGCGTAGCTGCAAAAACACCGGTGCGTTCAATAACTCAAGCTAAGGAGTTATTCGGTGTCCCGTTGTACTAAAGTAAATTTAACTGTTACTAATCATAAATTTATTCCCCTGATATGTCAAACTGAAATGCCTGCTTCATCCACAGTGGAGATCCAACCTAACGCTAACTAGCTGCCTCGCTAGCTTGATAGTTAGCATTAAATTAGCTACTTACGGTGCTGAAGAACTTGACACACGGCCCTCGCCACCATTTTCACTAATATTTCCACAGCTTTTATAAACACCAGCTAAAACAGACAGTGAAGGACAAACGGATAAACGTCTGTTACAGACGCAAATGACTGAAGGACGCCATGCCTGCGTGGTGTGCACCGTATATTATAGGCCGGGCAGGAACTAGAACCTAAGGGCTGATGTGTTCCGCGTGTGACCTACAAAATGATCTTACCTTTTAGATCATGACAGCAGATGTCGCTGTTGGCAGTAATTTCTATGAGACTTGTTAAAAAGAAATGCTGCAAAATGTATGTCAAATGCCAAATATGATCTGAATCAGCACCATTTTATATGGGCAGTTCCCAACGATGTCATATATCTTCAAATAATAACGTTACCTATTTAAGATTGCTATAGACACACACAGGTTTGAATATTTATGGCTCCTCTTGTCTTCTCCTTTATACGTGTTGGAAGACTGTTGCTCTTCTGCTGATTGGATGTAATCCAAAGTTAGGATCTTGGCTATAAAGTCTCACGTCTTTAATTTCATCCTCTAATGGACTTTAATGGCACTCAGAATTTGACAAATGCCTGTTGTAGTTTTCAGGACCAGAACCATCATTAAGTGTTTGCACTAATGGCAGAACCAGCACCAGGCCAGGAAACACAGGACAAAAACATAATGATATAATAAATCATCTCGCCACAGCCTGGGTTAGAGTCACATTACTGCTAAACAGCCAAACTTGACTTCTAAAGGTTAAAGTAATAGAAGAGGGGATACGTCAAAGGTGGTAGCTGCTTTTACAAAAGACTCTTTGAGCAATAAAAAAGCACGAGACATTTGTGCATAAAGATTTATTTTTTTGTTGAAAATAAGTGTTTCTGATATTGAACCACTACGATATCAGATGTGATTTAAGATAAATGAACTACGCACTGACACTGATGCTCAATTCATACAATCTAACAAGGCATTTGTATCATCCGTATGGTGTAAAGACACGTGTTTGCACATTTTAAAGACCGACTGACTGATCAGTTGATTGATCGACGATGTCTCTTTGGGTGAGGTTGATTGTACTCAGTCAGTGTGACAGTACGTCATGCACACATCCTCCACAGCATGTCAGCACCTCAGTTCTCGTGAATACATTTCTCCAGCTTCCTTTTAAGACATTTGCTCATCTGTTCATTCATTTGTATTTTGATAGGCCTGCTGTATAATTCACTTCCATTATTATATATATCCACTTCCTTCACAGTGGTGTTGCTTGACATCCATTCGAAGACTTGGTGATTGTTCTTGCACTGTCGAAAAGTCCCAAAAGTGCAAAAAGAAATACGAGCAGAAGAAAACAGGACGAATAAAACCGCTACACAACACACTGCCATCTCTGCTTGGACGTCTGGCTGGTTTGCCAGAAGCTTTTAGCACTATGATCCTCTCTGTCGATGGCTTTTAAGTTGATTTTGGCACCGTGCTGCCTTCGGGAAACCCCCCAAAACTCAATCTCATTCATCAGGAAGATGGTGATGGATGTGAGAGGTCATATGTTGTTTTTTTCTTTCAAGGGAAAATCCACACTGTGTCTGAGGAGATATAAATGTTGAAATTGTTTTCCCTTTCATCTGCTTTGTCTACTTGCTACATGATTTTCCCAGAATGCCACTTAATCAGAGCACCAACCTGAACTGTTAGGTACAGAAAACAGGTAGAAATAGTGAAAGCAACAGTGGATTTCTCCCTTAAACCCCTTCATCTAAAATGTGTCCTACATGAATTCATCTGCATTCTAATTTCTACTCCGCTACCATCCATCACCCCCCCTCCCCCAGCTAACTGAGGCTGCTACTGTATGCTGCAGGCGGGGCAACAGGTCTCCCTGCGGTCTGGCAGAGGGCAGAAGTCCATCTGCCTGACGATCTCAGCAAAAAGCTCGTCCACCATGGTCTTGCTCTTGGCTGACGTCTCCATGAAAGGGCAGCCCCAGTCCTCAGCCAGCGTCTGGCCCTCACTGAGCGACACTTCCCTCTCCTCCTCCAGGTCCACCTTGTTGCCCACCAGCACCACCGGCACTTGTTGGTACCTTTAAACAAGAGAAAAAGCAACATCATAATGACATACGTCTGAAATTCACTGCCCCCCCTGCCCGCTGGGTGTGTTTTGTTTTAGACTGACTCTAACGGAACAACTGGATACCTAATGGGGAAAAAAGAGAGGGAGAACTCAGTGACAGCCAGTGTGTGTGTGTGTGTGTGTGTGTGCGTGTGTGTGTGTGTGTGTGTGTGTGTGCTGTGCTCAGATTTGGCCTACATACTGTATTTGTTAGATGCTGAAATGAGATTTGAACAAAGCACAATTGAGCAAGATGGGAGGGATAAACACAACAACATTCAGTTCCAGCTCCCCTGGAGGGCTCCATCACTCCCTGGGTGTCTTATATCAGTAGGCGGGCCTATTAGGAAACTGTCTTCTCCGGAAAATCACTGCGTCTTCTAAAAGCTCTGATGCTTTATTTATTCCTGGGTATATGCTCACACGGAATGAAAGCGTTACACGAACCGGCCTGTTGTTTAAAATCATTAACTCTTCACTCTGCTTCATTTCTATCATGCACCAAGCATGTCTTAACGGATCAAAAGCTTTCTCTCCCAGCGTGTGGCTGACGATCCCTGTCCTCTTTCCTCTGGGTCATCAATACAAGGAAACCAGGCCGGGCAGAGTAATGGAGTAAGTTATTGAATAATTGAATAAAGCTAATGTGCTGATCTCACATGATGCATGCAGACATGAGCGTTGGCCTGCTACCTACTACTTAAAACTCCACATCAAATGATGTATCCCAAAATATGTCAGAGCTTTATATGAACTAGAGTAATGATTAAGCAACACTAAAAATGTCTTTTTTCAGCTTATTGTTTTGATTTTGCAGAGCACAGTGTCAGTACTTCTGTGATGCATATGCAGTCCCAGCATACACGCATTTATTAGGACACAGCTGGTGACCGCAGCGGAGCTAATAGCATCTACAGAACCATGTATTTACCCTGAGGAGTCAGCGGTCCAGGTGTGTAAATGTGCAGCCTTTGTTAATATATCAATGTAAAAGGTGATATTACGGTGGTGTTGTTTTCTTCAGCACGGCAATAACCTTTTGCACAGAGTGAGAGTCATAAAGAAAATAATAACGGCGTGTTCGACCTTATTGCCCAACATTAGCCAGGTTCCAAAATGATGTTCTATTATATATAGCTCAGTAATATCTGTGGTTTGAAAGAAGAGAGTCGACATTTCTGTACATATGACTGTTTTATACATATATTTATACTTTAACAAAGCAGGGAAAGACAAACACATTTTTTCTTTCATTGAAACATGTTTTCTCTGATTAAATAACTACAGAATGTCGATTACAGAGGGCATATAGTCGCACAACAGGTAATGGCACACAGCACCTAATAGCCTCCACCATCAGTCATTCCTAAGTGCATTCTGAGCTCATCTTATTGATCTGCTGCTGCTACTGAGGAATGGGCTCTTATCTACAAATTGGTGGCTTGCTGAGCTACTGCTCAGCCAGGGGTGGAGCTGAAGCGTAGACAGGAGCTGGCAAACGTCTCACTGAGCCAAAGAGGGTCAGAAAGTTGGATAAAAGTAGTGTAGAAGGCGCAGAGGGGGAGAAGTACTTGAGCAAAACAGTGAGGCCCTACAAGTTTCCAAGGTGCTACTGTGTTTGAGCTTGACCTTTGACCCCTTTACGTGCAAATGCTTCCCAAAGAGTTTGAATGACTCTCAAGCACTAACAGGCTAATTTACTTTACAGACGCTTAGAGGGAGTTAGCGCTGGGTGTCTGGCTCAAGGACACACCTGGTAGGTGATGGACTAACAGTCAGACGGGGTTTCGAACCTGCACTCTCTGCATCCCAGTCTGACGCTACCAGGCCACTAACTGGTGGATAAAGTGCTGGATAATTAACTTGTGCTTCAAGTCAAGACGAGAAACGTCACTCATCAAATGCCCGAAACCTCCCTAGTGGCATTTTCAGCCACAGTCACTGCAGCATACAGAACATACAAACAGCAGCCGACCTCAGCAGAACAAGCATCTCACACATATCTGTGTGTGTTTCGGAAAGCTGAACTCTAGAGGGTGCGAAGTGTGAACAAGGAGAGCAGCACGCAGACAAATGCAATGTGACAGCCTTGCAGGAGAAACTCTATATATATCTACAAAGACATGGGGAGAGCCAGTTTTCTCTAGGGTGGGGTTAGGCGGGTGGGGAGTTTGCATATACAGATTGTTTGTTGCATCTACCACTCCCTCCTCGTCAGATATGCTGAAACTGAAACTGCTCAACACAGCATGAGGAAAAGTCGCCCCGCAGAGATTTACAGACTGATATGATGTAATCGGTACAATATATCAGACGCTTTAAACACTGGAGTACATTAGAGATTAGCTACAGTAGCTGAGGTGCCTATGTCGCGCTACGCCTTTAGCTACATTAACATGTTAAACTGTGTGCTAAAAGTTTCACGTTTGCTTTCACACTTTCCAGTAAGAAATAAAACGATCTGTTTTTGCTTTTCCTGTTGTTCGTCCTAATTAAATGTGATGATGGCATTGTATAACTTAGCAGCAGTACAAAGCCTGTATCCACCAGTATCTCAGCCTGCTACAGCATCATGTTGCCAATTAAAATAAGAAAGGTATTTTTATTGAGGGCTCTTATTTTGAAACGTTAAAGCTGCACATATCAAACTCTAATATTACTAAGATAACAAATGATTGGTCAGAAACATAATGTCAGTGTTGTTGAGGTTCTTACACTGCCTGTGCTGTTAGTAAGTCATGCTTTATGGGTATCAGCACACTCAGAGTGTGTTTGGAGGCCAGGTGAATCAATAATATGCAGATTTAGTATTTTCAAAATTCACTGGGAAAGTTGTGTTGGATTTATGGAGAAAAGCTTGGTTTTAAAATGACACACAGAGAACGACGCTCTGCTGCAAACTGCTGAGCTCCGGCCTTTTAAAGCCATGGGGGGATACAGTCGATGGGCCGAAGCCGCAGGTCAAAATGCTGCATCCTCACAACTCAAGCAGATTCTTTTGCTGGTGAACACTCACAAACTAGTCACTGCTATTTAAATCCGCAGGGTGTTATTCAGCTTTTGGGAAACACAATCCCACCCACACACAGAGAATCAGTGTTTAGAACCTACAAAAACTGGACTCTACATTTTCCACTTAGCCTCTGGGTACAGCAGCCTTATTAAGGCGACCTGCTGAGCTTAAGAGCTGCAGTTATTCCACTTACACGTTAGAAAAAAAACAATCAGGCATCACTACACCTCCAACTCTTTGCTCCCCGCATCTGCTGTTAATTAGCATCCGCAGCAGATACACCGTGTAACGACCAGCTCGTGCTCGTAGGACCGGACAGAACTTAACAGCGCTCACACTGCATTGACTCCCAACGGGTGTTTCTACCGGAGAACGAGGCTTCGACAGCTGTTTGTGTACAGAAACAAAGCACAGAAATTCCAGTGATAAACAGAGAAAGACAGGATGAAGATCCTGCACTAAATCTTTACCTCAGACACAATCACTGTCTAGTACTTATTTGTTTGTCTTTCTTTTGCAAAGGTGTGACTTGCAGTCTTCATTATTAATGATTATCTTGCTTTCTCCTGCTCTAACCAATCAGCAGCGAGCGACGTATTCATCCCACCAATGTCATTTTCATTTGCCACAGAAACTGGGGTGGTTGCTAGGGAACAAGTAACTTAAAGGTACCCAGAGGAGTGGTCCTGTAAACAAATAAAACGATGCTTTCTCTACTGCTAGAGCACAAACCAATGTATAAAGATATAGTTACTTCACTCATTTGTAATCCTCTAACTTCCTGTTTTACCAAAATAAAGTGTCACTCACTAAACGTTCCCTTGGATTCGTAAACTAAAAGTGATAATCATCTAAATGTGGGCAAGCCCAGCTACAGATCAAAGCAAGTGCTTATTTTCCTAAGAGATTATTCAGAGGGGTGGCAGGATGATGATTAACAGCAGAAAAATAAACGGGTTTTGCGAATGGACAGGAGAGCTACACATCAGATCGGAGCGTGATAAATAGTGGAGGATGGTGAAAACACTCAGAGAATGCACTAAATATGTATGTAAAGGTATGAGCACTTTATACACACTCCAGCAATGAGCACTTTAGCTCCTGGCTCTCCTTAGCCCAGTTTTAAACCAAGCTGGCTGCTTTAACAAGATGACAAACACTAAAAGCCTGAGGTCAGGAAGTTGCTTGGTACCTACACCAAAGTTTCCCCTGGGATACATAGTTTGGGTCTCTCCACCCTATTCCCACTCAGCGGCGCGTGATGCTCAACCCTCTTCCTATTAGACACAGCATCAGTGCAGCGTGAAGCTTTGAACGTGCCGACAGTACTAGAAACTTTTACATGCAAGCACGGAGCTCATTAGCCTGTGAGCAGGGCTACACCCGGATACTGTTTTTACTGATCGTGGTGGAACTTATATGTTTAGTCTGTGAGGTGCTGGAGGTGGAAGATGATGTATTTTACCACAAATATGCACTTTGCACTTATAATATCCAGGAAAAACACGATGGCAGAGTTTGAATTAATGACAGTGTGTGTTTCAGGGCATTATTATTATGGCAGGGCACGGCTAATGTGCTAATCTATTGTCATATGCCACACTTCCTGCTGTTAATGAAGAGTTATTATGAAGAGTTATTATATTATATATCTGTGAATAAAGGCAATTACTTATTTAATTTCCAACCTGTCACAATAAGAGCAAAACGGCACTTTTATATCCATCCAATCATCTCTCCATTCAGCGAACCACTGAGCGGAAGTCTCTGATTGGCTGAGAGGCAGGTTACACCCTGGACAGGTCACCGTCAGCAGCTGGTTAGTGAGGATGATATTTCTGTCCTGCTCTGCACAAACATAAACAGTTTGACTTCACACACCACTAACATACCCCCCCCCCTAAAAAAAGCTTGCATAAGCATTCTGTTTTATATGACTCCTTAATGGAGGCCTGATGTCTTCTTGGCCTCCACCCCAACACAATCCCATTAGGATCTGGTGAGCGGGCACATACTACATCTCTGTGCTGTGCTCCTGCTGACTCAGCAGGAAGTTTGGAAGGAGGGAGGCTGATCTCCTGGAAACAGCTAATGAAGACCAGGACCTGCTAGTGTTGCTTGTTTCATTAAAGCGCAACAGCCAATGTGGACAAGGCTGCATGTGTTTAAATGACCGCCTGGACCCATTCCTACTGCCCTCAAATAACCTGTTGCTGATACCAAATGCATGTGTCTGTAATGTGTATGTGTGTAGAAGGACAGTCCATTTAAATAAAAGCAGCCACAGAGAGATGTCATTACTGATACATCTTTTTTATTATTTGTCCATTTCATCTCAAAGACACCAGCAAATATATAATATAATATACATAAACAAAAGGCCACAGGAATGCCCCGCCCATTTCTCATCACCTAAAGGGAAGCAGTTAATGTATATAGATCAGAGTCATGCTGCAGATGCTCACATTTCAGAAGCCAGAACCAGCGCAGATTTGTCATGTCGGTTCTTATTTGCATTTAACGTTATTTATTATTTGCTGTTTTGCACATGTAGCAAGAATCCCTGCATCCAACCCAGAGCAGTGTGAAATAAAAGTATGAATTATTTAAAGCTATGCACTTGAGAATGGGGGGTGGCTGATGCAGTGTAGGCAGCTGTTTTGGGTGGCGGCCTGCTAGAAACGGCAGAACACAGTTTCATCCATGATTATATTATTAATTTCTGGGGGAGTTCCCTTGTGCTCTCGTCCCTGCCGTGCATCGTCAGCTGTGACGCTGTCCTGCTTCCTCTCAGCCTGTGACGTCTGTGCTCGGGGGGCATTCGGTTCACTCCGGGGGATGGAGCTGAAAAGCGCTGCACCAATCTACACAGATTAAATTATGAAGTGCCCTAACACAACATGCCGGTTATGTCGATAAATCTGCTGCAGACATTCTGAGGGACGCACTTTCTCGATGCCATTGTACTGACTGCACAAAGGGGGAAACTAAAAGGAGAAACACAGCAACTGGGGAAAGAAAAACTTTGAACTACAGCCATAAATCCTAATCTAAAAATGGAGCGTTCCATTTTCCACTCACAGCCAATTTCTGAGCTGCACAGATGCTGATGGGGACGTTTAGTCTGACTAAACTTTCTGGTCTGCTTGCTGTGCAACCCATACTGCTGGCACAGTGTTTTGCAACATTCTCCAGGACTAGAAATTAGATTTTGAGGCCTATATTTATTTGATAGACAATAGCTTTTTTTAACTTTACTAACACCATTACTTACTATTGTAATAGTTTTGTTGTTTCTTAATGTGCAGCCTGTGACCTCACAGTCACTCAGCTCTAAGCCAACAGCAGCAATAAGTCAGTACCAGAAAAGAAAGACCTCGTCTCCTCTTCCCCTCTCTACTGCAGCCATCAGATGAGCTCAGTGGATTTGTTGAGTAATGCACTGGCCTGATCAAAGCCATCCAGAGTTAGTCTTGTGTGAAAGAAACAGAAAATCGACTCTCAGTGCGTGTTCAGTGGGCTGATTTAAGACAGGTGAGCCACAGCTGGGCTCCTATGAAGAACACGTGTAGAGGAGCGTGAGACCATTCTTTGGTGTCCCTGAGTAGTTCCATGGGGAACCCCAGCAAGATACATTTCTCTCCCACCCATCAATGTCTGGTGATGATATAAAAGCATATTTAATAACCTCATGCATTTTGCATCAGACTGACATGTAGTACAGTCTGTATATAATAATAGAAGAATAGAATCTCACCGTTTAACCCTGATGATCTGGTCTCTCATGGGCTTGATGTCCTGAAAACTTTGCTGGTTCACTAGACTGTAGACCAGGATGAAGCCTTGGCCGTTCCTGATGTAAAGGTCCCGCATCGAGGCGAACTGCTCGGTGCCCGCCGTGTCCAGGATCTCCAGCACAGACGGAGAGGAGTCCACCTCGATCTCCTTCCTGTAGAAATCTTCAATGGTCGGGTCGTACTTCTCTATAAATGTCCCGGTGACAAACTGGACCGTGAGCGCGGACTTCCCCACCCCGCCGCTGCCCAGCACCACCACCTTATACTCCCGCATAGCGCGCCCGTGTGCTTAGATCCGGCATGCAGAGAAGAGAGTCTCCAGCAGCGGAGAAAAGAATCGCATCCCCGCACGCAGGAGTCAGAAAACAGGCGTTAACGAGATGCTCCTGCAGCGATGGGCGGACAAATGGAGACGATGCTGCAGCATTTAGCCTTCAGATGCACAGCCTCAGCCTCTACTGAAATATTCCCACGCTATCTCGAAGGGACACCATTCCAGAGGCATCCATAATGCAATAAGGCGTCAGGGTTTGGCTATTATTAGAAACATCTAGACGACACATCTTTGTGTGTGCCAACAAAACAGAGGGCGAGCTCTACATCTCCCTGCACAGCTGGGCACAGCTGGGCACAGTGGAGCCTATGTACGCCTCAGAAGACGACGGTGCCGGGGAATCCACGCCTCTGGAGCCTGCAGCCACGGGGTGTTGCTGTTCCTTCAGATGTATGGAGGGCGCGAAGTGCCCACAGCGTTTGATTATGACTCAGATAAATCCTAATATGAATGGAAACTACAAAATAGATAAAAAAAAATACAGACGTGGAACTGAGCATTAAAACATTCAAATAATGCTGGCATTTTCATAATATATATATTTATATATAATATAATAATATGTACATTGCTACACATTTAAAACTACATTTACTACATTCTCTGATTTGAAGCTACTGTTTTCTGGATATAGTCATTCAAAAGGTCCTTACACAATCATTTTTCTTACCTGCACAGCTGTGTTTAACATGTGGTTTATATTAGACAGAAAAAAGACCTTTGCAAAACACCAGTCCTCATGTTACACGTCTCCAATAGTTGCTTTATTGGTTGAGTAAAATAAACTTTAAATGAGGCCTAGCAACGTTAGCAGAGATGAACGCAGTGTATCGTTGACCTCTCACATTAGGCTTCAGATGAAGCTTTGCAGCACAAACAGGAAATGACACAGAGTTTACTTGTGCCAGTGACTGATCTTCTCATGTGTGTCGTCTGTGGAAAATCACCAATTCTGGTCGAAATGACTTTAAGGCAAGCAGCGTCTTTGTGTATCTGTACACACACACACACGCATGCAGATATTTTTTATGACTCAGGTAAGACAGCTGGACAAAAATCATTTGATTTTCTTTATTTCTTTCTCTCAATAGATTTTACACTATCTTGCTGGAACCAAAGAAACATTGACTATAGAAACATAAAATAGCACAAAATATATGCAAAAAGAATACATTTCAAAATGATTACATTGAAACTACAAATCAAAGGAGGGTCTTCTTTTCAATTTAAACTGGTGTCTTTACGGTGTTGGTAGGGTACAGTGCAACAATGATGGCACAGGTAACCACAGTTCCTAGCCTGCAGTCTCCAGTGTGGTGCCCTCTGGTGGCTACAGCTCTGAAGAACAAGCTCCAAACAGGTCCATTGTAAGGCAATGGCACAAAACAACTCACTGCAGATTTGGGAGACCAGAAGCTGAGACCAGTGACTGCTCACTCTGTTGCAGTCACCTCTTTTGGCCTTGTGATGTGCACATTAAAAACCTTTTCAAAAACCTTTTTAGGTGTAAAGATATACAATTGAAATGAAAATGAGAAAGGGGTTTGAGAAGAGAGACCCATTCAAGTCTCTAAAACTTCTCTTGTGAAGAAAGTTCACAAGAGCTCTAAACATAAAACCTTAAGCACGATGGACTCAAGATAAGGCAAAGTGTTTGGATAAGCTGAGTCTGCTCAGTTGACCAACTGCTCAGAAAGTGCTTACATTTTTCTTTTTACCATCAGTCAATCATCGCCAACACATTTCCAAAAAACATTACATCTCAAGAGGAATCCATACACAAGGGCATTTTGGGTCACCAAATGAGGACATTTTGTGTACAGACATTTTTTTTTCACTAGAAACATTCAGTACGTTATCCTTTAATAAGAAAAGAAAAGATTGTTTTCCCATGCAACATGTTGAATTAAAGTTATTCACCGGTACTATCTGCTTTTGATTGATAAAACAGATTTCTTGTACTAGCAGGGTGCAGAAACCTCTAATAGAAAATGAAAAACAGATCACAACTTTAAACATATATAAATATGAAAAGTGCAATCCTTAGTTCTAGTGATACATGTGCATCGAATAAAATGTCTCAGAGAGGAACCTATAGGTCCACTGTTGGGGGACAGTTGTACATCTGAACTTAATTGAATTAATTCATAGATGATTTCATTCTTATATATATATATATGTATATATTTATATATAATCTATGTAACATTGATAACTTTAGATTTATGCAAGTGTTACAGTCACAGCACTATAGAGGCTGTTATTTGCTAATGAAAATATTAGGTCATTGTCATAATCTCAGTGAAGAGTAAGAAATGTTCATATCTTCTTTACAATCTACTTTGTGTACAGTGTTCTAGCAAAAAGAAACAAAAATCAACTTAACAATGTCATTTACAAAAATACCGAACTTTAGTAATTGCAACATTTGGTTGCCACAGCAACAACTTAATATTGTTATGAAATACTATTTTACTAGAGTGAAAAGTACATCTTTTTTGAAATTTTCTTCTCTTTTTTTGGTAAAATGTCTTCTATACAATAAACATTTTTTTCCCAACAACACAAGCAACTCTATAACTATGCTCATTGCTGCAACACCATGATCCTTTTATCAATGAGAAGGCAAGAGAGATCCAGTAGCTTTCAATCGGTGGGTTGACTTTTAAGCCCCACCCCTCAGACGTGTGCGACTTCTCATTCGCTGACCTGACAGGTTAGACCTTGAAATGACCAACCGTGCAGAATGTAGCACAGCTCAATAAATTACATTCATTTCAAAATAGAATAGTTTACAACATTATTTTGACTAAAATTTGACCATGAGTAACTGAAGATAAATTACAACAAAATAGGACTTTTACCACCTTCCACAAATATTACATACAAATCATAATGCATGTGAAGACAATCGTAGTGAATGAAACCACAATGTGGAACCAGAGTGACGCAGTATGCTTCCAAATGTATGATTGTGGATTGTCGATGTTAATCAAGCACCATGAAATTACATCAGAATTTTGAAACATAAGATTTAGTATGATGGATTCAAACATGCTGTCTGTAAAATGGAAAAAAACAACAACTAAATATTGTTGGTCTAAAACAGGGGTGTCAAACTCAATTTCATCACAGGCCATCACCATTTCTGTTGCTGTGGAAAGTTGTGACGTATGAGCAAACTCTGTTTCCACAGAGCTGCACAGAAAACTGCTGCACATGTTTTAGGTCCAGTTTAACGTTGTTTTTTCTCTTAGAGTCTGAAGACAGACAGTAACGCGTCATGACAGTTATTGACAGAGTTGATATGTATTGTTGGGGACAGAGATTATGTGCTTGTCCCTCTCCCACCACCAGCTCTCATCAGTCATGGCTGAGGATACAGAAATAACTGGGGCATATTTAAATGTGTTTTAAGTGTAAAAGAGAGATTTTGTGGACAAATTAAGTGTGTGTGTGTGTGTGTGTGTGTGTGTGTGTGAGGAAATAGAGCCTCGTCTGAAAGCCTTTAAAATAACAATAAAATAATTTAGAAGCTTTCTCGAAATGAGGGGATGGGCCAGATGTGGCCCGCGGGCCTTGAGTTTGACACCTTTGGTCTAAAATGATGAAAGAACATTTTATGATCTTGGCTTCATTAAAAAAACAATGATTGTTCCAGGAGGTGGAGCGTTCTGAGGGAATTCAAACATACCTTGATAATAGACACAACACAAATGTTTTAATAACTTTGAATACATTTCTAGAGCCATGACTATAAACTCTCAAAATAAGAGACACTTTACATACATTACACAGTTTACAATACATTTTTTTCTCACTCACGTTCCTTATGTAAACTACTCAAACCATGGTAAGAAACGAAGGTACACCATGAAAGTCACCAAACATTCTACAAAGCTATTTTGGATTTGTTGTTTCTTTAACTTTTTTTGTTGTTGTTATTTCGATAAAGTCACTTGTGATGTTAAATGAACAGATACTAGAAAAACGTTTCCAGTAACCATTTGCAAAAAATTTCATGTCTTTCCCGAAAAGTCCTTGAAGCTTCTGACAGCCAGTGTCTTGTGTCTGTGACTCTTAGTGATACACTCTGGATGCGTGTTGTTGATGAGCATTTTTTAGGCACTTCTACAGTTTTCTAAAATGGAACAGGATTATCGGTGATAGTAGGGTTGGACAGGACAACCGACGGTCACAGATAGCCCTCCAATCGAAGTTCAAGTCATCTTTTTGACGGGTGTCGTCAAATGCACCGTTTTTTTTTTGTGTTTTTTTTTTGTTTTGTTTTGTTTTGTTTTGTTTAGTCTTAGCACTTAAGTCCCTCAAACACCCACCCACCCCCAAAAAACTCTCCTACCAGGCCTGATGTTGTCATCGCCTGCTAGACCTCGCTTCAAGTCCCAGTCTGCCGGCAGACCATCAGTCTGCAGGTACGAACATGCATTCACACACACACACGCGCGCGTACGCACACACACACACACACACACACACACACACAAGGCTTGGTATGTCTGGAACAAACCCTCAAGCTTTGTTAAGCCCTTGGCACAGACCCAAGCCTTTAGGCTTTTCGGTATTGGCCACGACTCTCTTCTGTCAACACTGGACACTTCTTCTTCTTCCCCTGTCCCGACTGCATGCAAAAATCCGTGCACAAACAATCCCGACACTCCTCCCAAACATAGAACTGAACCCAGCACCAAAACAAATAAAGGGTGTGTTCTGAGCAGCTTTCACAATGAGAAAAAATAATCATTAGGTTGATTCCACCGACTGCTTCCAAGCCACAACTTTGGCAAGAAGTTTCCGAAGATGGGTGGGGGTGGGGGTGGGCTGGGCGTGGTATTTAACAGTATCTGGGGCAGATGAGGGTCACACGAGAACCCTTACAGGGACAGTCGCATTAAGGAAACATGAGCTTGTCTGGCCCCGAGGACATTCAACTTTGTAGAGTGGAAAAGCGAAGACCAAGACGAAAACCCTCTTCAACGCGCCGAGTGCGCTGGTGTGGTTGTGCACGGGTTTTCTGTGACTCCTCCTGTTTTCCCATTTCCACATTGAGCACTATATTTCTTATACAGTGCAAATCTAACATCTTGTTTTTTTACTAACCAAAGGGATGAACATTGTGCAGAGGTTTTCAGAATAAATATGAAAGAAAGGGGATCCACAGTACTGTGGGAGAACTGTTGTTAAAATGAGCTCTATAGTGTGTCTGTTATGTATGTAATATTATACATAGGAATATTTTTGACTTTTTCATGTTAATATGTTTTTTCTAGCAATACAGAGTATATATTTTTTTCTGTGTGTGTGTTACACCGGCACTGCAGTTCTTACGGTTAAATTGAAGTGTTACAGTCTTAGCATGCAGGTTGCTGGACCTCTAAGGGAGAGGTAAGGTAGTATTTACACAGGGGCTGTTTTGGGTTTCCTAGTGCAGCTTCGTGACACTCCATTCCCTTCCTGGCGCTTACTTCAGGATGATCTGGAGAGGAGAGATGCAGAGTTAAGAACAGGAAGTGGAAGGAGAGAGAATCGGCAGAGACAAAAGGACTTAACCTGTCAGACAGAAACGTTATTTACTCACAAACCAGTGTGATTTGTCTTTATTTAAGCTATTTCTTATTCACAATTAACATATATCTGCCAAAATGAGGCTCACTTTACAGTGTTTCATGCAGACAGGAGCTATTCCTTCTACATATTTGCAAACAGCAGTTGACCAGGGTCTGATAAACCTCTCTCTCCATTAGATAAAAAATGTTTTACCACACAGTAAAGAGGGAGAGACGAATGAAGGGCAAAGAGAGAGGGAGGAAAGATTGTTTATAGGGGAAAGACAGGTAGAGGAGATGCTGGCTTGCCACTGGCAGCAAGCCCGTGCAGAACAAAGCTGCATGGTGCTTGTTAGGAGACGACAGACAGCCAACAAAGCACAGAAGCCACTGGTCACAGCACCGCATCGCGCGAGGTTCACCACACGTGGAGAGCGTGTGATGGGCACGAGCTGAGAAGAAAGCCAGCTTCACAGCGCAAAAAGAAAATATTACAGGGTGCCAGACAAGTGGGATCAGCCCAACAGGATGGTACCTCCCACCCGTCTGGTATCACACCTGGGTAGAAAACAAATGCCAAGGTCCTATTTGTCTTAGAGACGGCATGGCTACGCTAGCAGCATGTTTCAGCCCAGGACGAGTCAGGAATATACAGTAGATGGCAGGTGATGATGTGACTGGATGAATCATTGAATTTTAAAACCTGTGTTTTACAGAAAACAATAATGTTTTCTCAACAGAGAAGGGGAGAAGCCTGAGCCCTGGTCTGGTAGTACCATATCCAGACAGTAGAGTGTGCTGTAGCTTCATCATCTCCTTCAACAGCAGTGACGTTACCAGAGACGCCAGCACCCAGTTTATATGAGCTGGAGCAGGGAGTGATGTGGTTGGTTACTGCGAATCATGTCACAGTGACAGTGGTCATGAGTTGACCAGACTGTGAACCTCTTAACATGTCTGCAGCATCCTGTCATTTGATTTCACTTAACATAAAAGTGAAAGGTTTTATCCTCGAAAGCTCGGGACGTGACAGAGGTTGAGTATTTGGAATATCTCAAAGCCCAGTTCAATCTGGTGTTCGGTCGGAATTGTTTACCCTCCAGGATTTTGGTGAAATTCAAAAGGAGATGCTAAAAGCTAATGCTAACTGTGATTACACATTTGGATTTGCAGCTCAGCATCTGGGACTAAGAGGCTGTTTTTCAACAAAAACGGTGCTATTAAATAATAAAATAATGATAAATAAATGAAACCATAGTCTGGGTGCTTTTGTCTAAAAAATAAATCATAATCTTGACGCCTGTAGTAAACAAGATTTCAACTGAATGACATACAGCTGCTGCCTTCAAGCGTAGACTCTGTCTGAGCTGGAAGCATCTGTATGCAGGTTGAGGGAGAGAGAGAGAAAGAGAGGGGGACAGACGGAGACAGACAGCGAGGGCTGACGTCAGTGCTTCTCCGGCTCCTTGTCCCATATGCATCTTTAAAGAGCAGCTCTGCTTCCTGCTGCTACTGCTGCTGCATGCCAATTACAGGAAGAGCCGGTGACTCACAGGAAGTGCACACATTGTTGGCCTATGAGGGGCAATAAAGCACAGGAGACTGAGCTGGAGCCTCAGTTTCTCGTAGATGATGGGATCTCAGAGAAATCAATCATTTTCTTTGTTATACTGAAATGTGAACCTGTCATTTTTGTAGTTAGGACTCTTAATTTGTTGGTATTGATGATTTTCGTTATTTGAACTGAAAAAAAAGAAAGAAACACATAAAAACAGATCCTATATCAAGTATCCTCCACAAAGGATCTTTACTCTACGTTCACTGTTGGGACAATTTTCCACTTGTTGATACTTGATTATTTGCCAGTTACAGCTCTACCTGTGTGATGTGTGTCCTCAAGGCACCTCAATAGAGAAGTACCAGCAAATGACTGCTGGCTGCGTGAGGCCAGAGTGCCAGCATTGTGCTGAAATTTCCACGTTTAAAAACGGGGCACACATGAGTCACTCTGGCATTCAGACCTGGCCCTGCTTCCCTGGCTCCTGCTGACACGCAGCAACAGGAGAGCTGCCGAACAGAGGCCATTTTTAGACAGCTTCTATGATCATCTTTCCTGTCTGTGCGTCTCTACTTAACAAGCGTAGCCTGTAACTCTTTCCACACGTGATTTATGCTCTTTTTTTATATCCTGCATCTAGGAAAAAGTAAAGAGATGATACTGGGAGCTGGAAAAGAGCCAACATGGCGGCCGCTACAAAGTACTGCAGAAATTGCCTGAATGTGTGTGAGTGTGTGTTTGCATAGCACACAAGCTGTACAGATGATGCCCCTGCTGCAGATGGAGAGGCTTATTTGACAACAATAGAAGTGGAAAATAAAACAGAACATGCAAAAACAAAACCAGGAAGTAGTGCAACACAAAACAACTACTAATTTGCAAATGTGGGAGCTCTGAAGAAGTGCTGGTTGGGAGCACTTTATTTTTTTTTACAGTAAATGTGAAACAAGGTTTGGTAAGGTAGACCCTTTCTGGAAAACACCCATTCGCAGGTTTACTGAGTGCAGGCGCATGGCTCGATGGGGTTCAGTGTGGGCTCAGCTGCCAGTTATTGCAGCTCACTATTAGAAGGCAGTACTTATTCAGAGCTCCGGGGACTGATGAAAGAAAGCTTTAAAAGGAGCAAACCTGATTGGCTGGTGCTGTTGCTGCGTAGGGGACACTTGTGGCAGGAGTTGTTGCTGCAGAGACAGTAGCAGGCGTAGCACTGTACATCATTGGGACTTTGTTTTGAGGGTGGGAAACGGGAGGTAAGGGGGGCAGAGGGAGGAGGAATGGGGGAGAGGGGAGGAGGAGGTGGCAGCGATGGACAGGTAGGTGGAGCATTATGGTCACCATGGCAACAGTTGTGGTATGTGTGTGTATGTGTGTATGTGTGTGTGTGTTTTCATGTTTTGTGTGCCAACAATTGTTGTTGTTGGTGGTGTTGTATGTGATGGTGGCGGATGTTACAGAGAGCCAGCAAGCCATCGTTAGGGATACACCGGCAGATGGCATGCAACCATTCACAATGCAAAGCAAGGAGGACAGAAAGAAAGACAGAAAGAAAGAAAAGGAGAGCATGGGAGAAAAAAAACAAGAGGAGAGAAGCTGATTACAATCACAAGTAAGGAAATTTCTTATGGAAAATCAGTTTGCTCTGTTTTTCCCAGAGAACTTAAGGAGCACAAGACACTAATTCATTCGGACCAGGGATGGGAAAACCTTTTTTTCTATCCATGTGGGTTGACCATGCCAAAAACATACAATTCTAATGGACTGAAAAAGCATCTTAGTCGCCACTTTAATTTGGTGCAACCTGTTGATTGACCACAGGGCCTGTTCGTAATTCCCATCCCCTTTGTGCGGAGAAATGCCCCAGTTCTGTGCAATTTCTCTGGGAAACTGATTTAAATTTCCTGCTCAACACAGCAAACAGACAGTAGCTATCCTACAGCTTAAGAACAGATCAGTCTAAAGTATTTCATCCACATTAACATTTTAATCATAAACAGTCATTAGCAAGAAAGTCGGCAGGGAAACGGCAAGTGAAAGTCACAACTCTTCCAGGTGATACAAGAAGTCTGTTTTTTTTAGCAGTTGTAACCCTAATGCACATTTTAAAAAGGTCCATCACTGCCACATGGGGTGATGCGCTGAGGCAACGACCTTATGTCTCACCTGCAAGGGTTGCGGACAGTGCCCACTCATCCCACTCCAACCCACCAACTCCCACATACAGTACATCAAACACTGTGTGTGAGAGAGCAAAGGGAAGGTCAGGACCTACCAAGACTGCTAGCAGGAGTCATGCACAAGACTGACCCTGTTGTGTTCATGCAGAGAAAAGACAGAGAGAGAGACAGAAAGAGAGAGAGAGAGAGAGAGAGAGAGAGAGAGAGGGAGGGAGACGGGGAGAGAGAGGAGGAAATAAATGGGAGGAGAACAACAAGGTTAGACAAGAGACAAAAGAGCTTCACTCAGCTCAGATGCTACCAGTTCAGTGGCGCTGTCAGCCAGTTAGGGATGACGTTAACAGCAGCAAGCCTTTTTCAGTAGCCAGGTAAATAACTACAAATGGTTTATGAAAACAGTACTTAGTATGAAAACTAGAAAAAAGTTTTAAAACAATCACAACTAAAGTGGTGACAGAGCCAAACAGCAGCGTCATGCAGTGTAAGGACAACTGTGTGCACAAGCCACCGGCTAGATTGATTAAAACGAACATTCAGAAATAAGAAGCCTGATGGCTGCGAGTCTCATTGTTACAGCTCCTCAGTGTAGCTGAAGGCTACAATAGCTGCACTTAACTGATTTTATTTTAGAAAACAAGCAATGGTTTTTCTCTAACATTGAACACGAAGCCATTATTCAACCATTACCTCAAATTGGAAACTAAACATAGTTACAACGCTATTGGTTGGCAACAGCTGGGCTTGTTTTTCTCTTTTGTGTGCAGGTGGATCATATTCAGGTGGTGCTGTATCATATCTTTGATCAGAGCCTCTATTGCCCCTCCACATGGTAGCAATTACATCTTAGCTCAAAGTGAATGGGTAAAGCATTGGCACGTTTCAAAAAGAAAATCTAGAAACAAACAGAGGTCATTTTAGCATATGAAGCTGAGCACGCTCAGTGAGCGTATGTCTGTGTGCAGCATGTCCGTACGCACGCTCTGCACACCTACGACTGAGTGCAGTTTGTGGGAGGTTCTTACCTGTGGGAAAGAAAGCGGGCTGCTGAAGCTGTGCGTTGGCCAGTGCCTGCTGGTAGTGCAAAACATTGGGGCTGAACAGGGAGCTCGCTCCGTTGCTCTTCTCAAGTGCTGGTCTCTTTGGTAGGGGCTGGAGGACGCCGTGCGGGAACGCCTAGCCACCAAAAACAAACGCACGCACGCACGCACGCACACGCACACACACACACACACAGAAAGATGACAGAAACACAGCACATTTGAACTGTACACTTCCACAAGCCCACTTACATTTTCTTAATGTGTTATTTGTCTATGCACAGCACAACAAGCCAAAAATGGAAACTTGCAGTAACTATCACAAGGACAATGAGAAACTACACCATAGCAAGACAATCATCAACAACACATTAAAGAAAATAGCGAGATAACTGGAATTATTTTAACATTACGTTACAGTGTAGTTCATTTACTGTATCTGCAGTACATGACAAAAATGTGATTATAACTATGTAATATTTGTACTTTTAAGTGTCTTACAGGGTTTCACAAAAACAAAAGAGCCAACTTAAATTTTGTGAGTGGCTACAGTACAATTAAAGAAGCTACATGCAAAGCAAAAGGTGAAAGGTCAAAGTACCAGGTCTACAGTTGCCTCGAGGGGTCGCTTCATTGCTTTGGCAGTCGACTGAGTCTTTAATTAGCAGGCAGCGAGCACATGATGGCAGTGGGCCAATGGGATTCAAGCGTATTAACATACAGGTAACAGCAAGCAGAGGTGCGTCATGGGGGACAGCATTGCATTGTGGATAGGTGAGAAGGAAAAAAACAAAAACAAAAATAATCTGAATGCAAGTATACCACATACAAAACAATAGGCATGCACATAAACAAAAAACTGTTTTGTTTACTTTAAAGAAACATTGCTACTTTTTGATTAGTACAAAAGCAAAAAAGCATCTACATTAAACTTTGGTTAAAAAAAAAAAGCAAGATTCTGTGATGTACTTCAAAACTACTGTGAAGAAATTTAGTGATTTCAACAATGTCTAAACAAGTAAATCAACTTTTAACATCTACGCAACAACAAATATAGTAAACACAACTAACTCAGACTAAAATACAGAGCTGACACTTGACGTGAGAATTAAAGGGGATTATCTGAAGATTTAGCCTACACACACACAATAATCAAAATGCTTCTGGAGCAGTCTATCTGATGAGGTGACGTGCATCTGGGCCTGAGAAATGTCTTAAACACCCACAGCGTGAGTGGGCTCTCGTCAGAGCCCTTCAAATGATTCACCTCTGCCCTCACAGCTAGGAGCAACTATTTGACACGTGTATGTGTGTGTCTGTGTGTGTGTTTGCGTGTGTGGGCTGATTTTGGAGTAGGTAGCAACCCTAACAATAATCAAAACAATCACATCCTTTTCTGCAGAGGCGTCAATTCACATCTGCATCCTAGAGGCACGTGGCTCGTTAGTGTGAGCAATGCTGAGAAGTGAAGTTAAATTTATAGTATATATGATTATAGTTAATTCACAGAATGTGGAGCTCTGTTTATTCCTAACTAGAATAATCATAATAATAATTTACTCACAATCCAATTAGGTAATGTGTATTTTTATTTTAGGTTATTGCTTTTATTAATGTACATTTGTAGCCACTGCTGAAAGGACAAAAAAAAAGATGACATGGATGTAATGAGCACAGCACTTAAGGGGTCCATGCATACGCCTTTTGCTTCATGTATGTGGACTTCCTAGTGGTAGGTATGCTATCAAAGAGCACCGCCGATGCACTGCGGCGTTAACAGACTTGAACGTTGTGGTTAGTTTAAACGAAAGATGGCCTAGTAAAGTGACATGAAAAGCAAAGGTGATTGCATTTGACTTGCAATGAGGAAGATGATCACAGCATGGCAAGCAACACATAATGTGGCACAGTAAAACAAGATAATCTCAGTAATAGGATCTTCTTACAGTAACTGTATCAGTTAATGTGTAACCACTTTAACCTGTTTGCTTTAGATTTAAAAAAGTGAGTTATGGATAATGATATTACCTACTTGCAGCAGTGCAGAAATACACGTTTTATGGGTCTCTGCTCCAATAAAATTGCTCCAGCTTAGGCTAAGGGCTAAAAGAAAATTGGATTCAAGGTGCTGACTAAACAACTGATTGTCCTAAGGTTAACCCCCCTCACCTCTAGCACAGCTTGTAAGTGTTGATGGTAAATTGGGAATTGGGTCATAAAGTTGATAAACTGCGGCATATGAGGAGACACAGGAGGAGAGTGAAGCGTACAACTGTGAGGAGAACACACTAGCAACATAAACTAGATCTTGCTGTTTGATCGAGAATTGTGTACCTTCATGGCAACCGCGCTGACGACTCGACGTCAGGCTCTCTCCTTTATGCATGTTTTATTCCTGCTTTCATACAGCAGCCAATCCCAACTAACCTGCACTCGCAGCCGCTTTTACCATCCAAACTGGACTTATGGAGGGAAGACAGGGGGGAGCAAGCAGCAGCAGAGCCAGCCGATGAGAGAGGTATGTGCGATGCGTAGAGCATGCCCATGCAGTGGAGGAAACAAGTCGTTCAGCACACTGACGCAATAGAAGGTGTACGAGTGCAGCAGCCAAAAGACCATTCAAAGGAAGCCACTGGAGGAGGGTGGGGCACAGCCAAGACACACTGCCAAGCCCCCTTCACCGTCTGTCTGCCTGGATTTCTATCTGTCTGACTAACTTTCTCTCCCTTCCTGAGCCTGATGGGTGATTTTTCCAACTAAAGGCAGAGGAGGGTAAACCCCCACCCGCGATGCTACCTCCTCATCCATCCCTGATTCAATTTGCACTGATCTGCAGAGAGCCGCACTTATCATTGAGAGCAGGGGGTGAGTGGGATGAGGGGTGAGCCAGCACACTCTCTCTGTATGAACCAAGGGCATTGAAAAATAAAAGTGGACTGCGGTGAGACAATAACAGATCATTTTTGTGGCATTATACTGATGCCTTTAGGTCTCACTAAGCCCTGTTTATTGTGTACAACGGCCTCACTTTGGGATGACTATTGTCAGTGAATTGTACACTGGAGTCCACTAGAATAAACCAGCAGAGGTGGGTATGTTTAATACAGTACTAAAGCAGTGCTCCACATTTTATGTTACTGTGGGTGTTATCATCAAAAGCATGTGTTTACATATTGTGTACAGCATGATGATGTGTAATAATGTCAGTGTATCTAGTGAGCCTGTGTGTGATTGGGATTTTACTTTAGAAAATCTATAAAACTTCTATTGCAGGTATTTGTTCTTCTGCAACCAAAAGTCCTGCAATAATAACTTTTTGACTGTTTATTTGATACGCTGTAAAAGCCTCCTGTGACATCATAATAAAAGCCTAAGCTCTTATTGGAAGGTTCAAGTCGTGCAGGTGCTTTAAAATGGCCAGACCTAACAAGCTCTCTAAGTGCTGTGACGAGGCAAAAACCTTCTGCATATGCATATTTTTGGTGAGTGCTGCGCTCTCACCATGGCTGCAGCTGTGGCAGCGGCTTGCGCAGCCACAGCTGTCTGGCTGGCTTGGTGTTGGGCGGCCTTGATCTTAGCCTGCAGGTGAGCCGGGGGGTGGAAGTACTTGCACTTCTCGCGGGAGCAGCGACTCTTGATGTAGTCCATGCAGACGGTGACCGTGTTGTCGCTGGTGTCGATCATTGGGCTGTCGCTCGGGTGAGCGAAGCGACAGTCGGTCTCACCTCGAGCGCAGTTGCCCCGCTGGAACTCGCGACAAACCTGGGAGCAGCAGTGTCGGGTGGACAGACAAGCAGACATGTGGGCACATACAGACAAGTCGACACACAGATGTTTGCATGCAAGAAGAGAAAACAATGAAATACACACAGACACAGGAAAGCAAAAGTAAGACAAGCAGGACTGCAGATTAGTATTTTGTACATCTTAGTATGTTTTCAATCTCTGATGATTTATATAATACTTTTGTCTAAAACTGTATCATAATGATAAATAAACAAATATATCCACAGCATAATATAAGAGGAGATTTTAATTTATTCTGCTGCACATCTGAAAAAATAAAAAACAAAAACAGACTTGTGTAAAATGTTAATGTGCTTCATGTGTTTTCTCCACCGGTCTCGTCTGAAACGCCTTTAAATTAGTTGAGAACTTGGTGTGAACAGACCCTAACACAAAAACTGCAATTTGTGTCAAACCCAAATGATTGTAGAATCACTGAACCAGTCAATGTTCGACTGTTCTGAGACTCGGGTGTAATCACAGGGGGATCTGCTTGTACATACACACACACACACACACACACATACAGACACACACGCATGCTGGCTTTGTGTGGGAGTGTATACGTGTCTCAGAGGGATACTGTTTCATCAGAGCCTGCTTCATTCAGTTGCTAAGTGATAGCACTCGCGAGAAAAACACATACAGGCACACACCTACGCATCACCTCCAGGTCTTAGGGAGATTATTGTTTATCTTTAAAAATGTAGAGGCAGAAAAAACTCTCCCCTTTGCACCCTTTTCACAATCAGCAAGCTATTCTTATTTGAAACTGTTTGCCAGGGGGCAGATGGAGACAGCTGAAGTAGGTGCCTCAGACTGCCTGTGAATTGTCTAGCAGGTTTATGCTGAGCAACGTCCAATTTAAAGCTCACACCACCTCATTTTTCGCATCATGTGTCTGATAGAAGCCTTAATTATTTCTGTAAAGGATAATGCAGATCATATGTCCCTCGTTTGATACTCGAGGACAAGCCTGAAGTAAAGTATCAACTAAGGAGCCTGATTTGTTTTCTTTTATTTGTAGTGGTATGATCTATTTAAATTTTTTTTTTTTATTGAAAGAGTAGCCTGTAGTAGCAGTTTCTCCTGTGTTCACTGTACAAGTAAGTTGGCAATGATTAGCTGCCAAGCTGGTCTTGTCTAAGAGAGTGGGAGGACTGTGAGTGGGTCGGTCACCTCCAGCTTGTCGGTACGCAGCAGTTTCTGGCTGGAGGAGGAGCTGGCGGTCAGGGAGACAGGCGAGCTGCCGGGGACAATAACCGGAGTGCTGGGCAGAATGTCTGTGGGCACCAGGCCCATGCTGTGGGACATGGGAGTCAGGTAGGGAGTGTAGCTCAAACCTGCGCTGGAGCCCAGGCCTTGGGTGACTGGAAATGTCTGCTGTAAAAACAGAGAGAAAGAAAAGTTTATCAACACAGATTTTAATGTTGTCATGACTGCTCTATACAATATCCTACAGCTTTCCTGTGCTAGTTTAAGACATTTTCTCAGTCATGGAGGGAGGTAAAATGTAAAATGATGGATGTAGGGACAGTGGAAACTGCAGGGAAAAGGCAGGAAGGCACAGATGGAAAAGGACGAGAAAAGTTAAAATAAACCCCACAAGAACAAAAGAATGGGTGCAGCTGTACAGAGAGGTGAGTGAGAAAGATGAGAGGAAAGGTGGGGAAGTAGTGTGAGAGTCGGGGGAATAGAAAGAAATGGGTTTAAGAGACAAAACGGAAAGAAAGGGAAACAGGGGTAGAAACAGGAGAAGAGGGTTTTTTTAACCTCTATGCACCGTTTGTGAAGGTACTGCTGAGCATGCATGTTCTTTTTCAGTTACGCCTAGCCTTAGACTGATGCAGTTAAATTACATTTCACACCTGGCAGCTGCCCGGTGCCACCACAGTCTGCTGCTGCCACTGACTGCTGAGCTGCTCCCAGAGAGCAGGCGGGCAGTTTTGGGAGTTGCTCAAGAGCATCTCAGCAACAACTACTAGAGCAAATTCCTGATCATTCTAGCTTGCGAACTAATCTGAGAGGGTGGATTACACCAAAGTATTCATTAGAGGTCTGTATAAACGTATTGTGACCAACTCATACTCTCTCATTGAATCATACTCTGCTCGTAAGTTATAACTGGTGCCAAGATCATGACACTAAGAGTAATTCTATTAACTTCAGTCAAACTAATGCAGGTTGCATTTTTCATTCAACTTTCAAAAGAATCCATGTGATAAAAGCAGTGAGTCACGATGCTCTGCTTCTGTCAGTTTCCACAGCAGCAAGGCCAGCACTAACCACAGGCTGCATCGTGGTGCCGGGGATCATAAACTGCATCTGTTGAGCCAACATGGCGGCCGCTGTCTTCTGCTGGATCAGGTTATTTCGCCCGTTGATCTCCAGCTGGGTCTTCAGGTGGGCAGGCGGGTGGAGGTATTTGCAGTTCTCTCGCGTGCAGCGGCCCTGAGAGAATCAAAACAAGCGAGAGAGAAAAGGAGACACACACACACACACACATTAGTTCATCAACAGTCTCGTCTGAAAACTTCAAGTCTCTGATCAACAGAATCAACTGAGAAGTGTATCTTTATAATAAACCTCAATGTGAACAGGTTGCGTGACTGCCTGAGGATGCGGCAGATATGTGGGCATTGATTTTGACTCAGACTCCAAAACATCAAGTGCTTGAAGGCAGCATAAATATTCATACTTAAAAAGTGTGAAACATAAAAAATGATGTAAAATTCGTGTGAGTGCTCGTGGATGTGTGTCTGTGTCCAGCTGGGGGAGCAGGTAGCTCTCGGCTCTGATTAGAAACTTTGGTATAAAAGACGAGTACCACAGACCATAGCCAGCATTCAGTACAGACATAAAATTGACGATGTTAATAGTAGACTGGAACACTAGCTCCGATTCAATCTATCATTATCAATCTCTGTTTTGATGGACAGGTCATCCAGTAGTCTCTGTGGAAATGCTAATGCCAGGTTGGTGGGGTCAGGCTTACACAGACCCTGGTGGATGAAGGCAATTACATTGTCAACCCAGAGGCTAATGGCAAACACAATAATCCAATATGGATCCCCACTGCTGTGCTGATTGTGAGGAGAGTGGGTGGGAGAGAGGACAGGGGTCAGGAGGGAGCGACGAAGCGAACGGTCGACTACAGTAGTGGAAAAACAGACAGTGGGGAAGAAGGAAAGGTTAAGAGAAGAGATGTGGAAAACATGTGGGCAGAGTGGAGTGATACGAATTAGCGCACAAGTGAGAGCGGAGATGACGACATGAGGCCACGGAGACACAAGAAGAGGACACAACGCGGTTAGCGCGACATGTTGGTGAATGTGACAGAGGGCAGACGGGTGGGAAGCTAAATTAGAATCAGCGCAGCATAAGGCAACTCAACAGCCCTTAAATATGTGACCCAAAAAAGAAAGACAACGGCCTGATTAGCAACGTCTACTTGCTACTCTTGTAGTGAGCCTGGTGTCCACGCTGTGACTGAATTTAATTACTCCAAAACAAAAATGTTATCAAGGCCAAGACATGATGTGGTGCAGTGATTTGACAAATTAGCAGTGAACAAGAAGAGTTCAAAAATAAATTGAGCCTTGGCTTTCTTTGTAGTACATGGAGGGGCTGAAACCACTACTAATACCTCTACATGGTCCACGCTCTGTATATTATTATTTCTCTATATTTGCTTTTATTGTGTGTGAATATGTTTTCAGAGCACACAAAAACTAATTCCCAAGATGTCATTACAATTATTGATGGTTGTGGTTCTTTTTGCCGGTATCTCTCTGGAAGCAGTGAAGAAAATCAATAAAATAATACATTTTATTCTTATACTATTATTAGTAAAGCACATAACTGGAACACATCCCATGGGTCATGATGCAAATGAACAAAAGCATGATGATATGGATTCTTTCTGCTGCACAAAGGCTTGAAAGCCCGGAGTGTCACTGATGATGTTACACAGATCTGAAGTAGCTCTTCAACCTGCCCAACAATATATTACTACATGAGAGATGTGCTTCTCTCTGCGAGGTGGGCAGACAAACAGAGAAGCGGCTCCAGGTATAAGCCTGGCTCCTGCTTGTGTAAATAACTAATAATATTCAAGTCTCATCAAAGGAGAAACTAATAAAACCTGGCTATCCTCGCATCAAACACATTGTTGGTATTGTTACCATCACTTTTCCTTCAGCTGCTTTGAAGCACAAAGGATGCTGGAAAGCACTATAGGGTTCTTTGTAACTGACGGATCCACATTAGTAAATCCAGACAGATCTAAATCAGATATGCGTTCATTGTGAGACATCTGTACACATTCAGACATGACATTCATCTGTAATGATAAGAGTCACGAATCAAGCAGGACAAGCTGCACCGAACCACTGATCCCCACCTAGTATATGGCTCACTGGCACAAAATCCCACCTGCGCATGCATGCATGCTAAAAGACCCAATCACATAAGGTATCGCCCACACACCAGCACAGGCATGCATATGCCAAAATACACACCATCGCAACACAGCACACACAGTTCAGCCATGCCCCAACCACAAGCGCAAAGCTCAAGGGGTGTCAAAACTAATTGGAGCCTTATGCACCAAATGTAGCGAAAGGTTTGTGTATATGCGCATGTGTGTCTTGTGCACAAGAGAGTATGCGTAGGCAGGTGTAACAGTGCGTGTGTGCGCGCGGGAGATTTTGCATGGGTGTGTGTGTGTGTGTGACAGAGGGAGCTGGTGCTAAAGCTGAGCTCTGGACGGCATCCCAAAGCGAGTCTGCAGGGAAGCACAGCAACACCATCGCACCCCACGGAGATCACAGACACAGACGAACACAAATAAAGACAGGTGCACACGACGAGACATGCAAACACACACCTCCAACCTTCTCATGCGATACCACTGCATCCCTTCTTGCCCCACAACTTGTTCATCTGCAGCCTGTGAGTTGCACATGCTCTTCGCAACTGCGAATCATTATTTCTCATTGACAGAGATGAGATCAGTGTCACCGTCACTTTTAGCACAAGCCTGGTCTTTGCATAAATTAAGTTTGATATGTCTTCGGTCTCTACTTTGGAGGTTGAAGGAGCAGATAAATGAGGCACCACTGCTATAATATCACAGTAATAGCAATTACAATACTATTTAAAAACAGTAGAAGAATGCACTACATTATTTATATGTACACTCTTTCGTAATTTGCAGTACATTAAGTCCCAGTTTAGGAAAAACTGGATTAAATCTACATATAATGTATATATTGTATTACCAGATACCTGCTAATACACAGTCCTAGTAAAGAGTAGTACTTTGTATGGTACTGTACATAGTGTGAATGGCTTCATCTCTAATGTTCGACATGTTAAAGTCTTACATTCTCTACAGTACACACTTTGCTAATCCTACCCTGGAAAATACATCCAGTCATTTACAGCTGTCAAAAAGTGACAACGTTACAATGATAAAATCCTATACGCCCCCCCACACATATAACGATGCATTTATTAAACCGATGGAGGTTTTCATTTGCTGCTGCTGTGCACAGCAGTTAAAAAGCTTTCACCCACATAACATCTTTCTGATTAGCTCTAAGTACGGGTGAAAATCTAACATCTGCTTAATGACAGAAGTAATTCTTGTTTTAATAAAACATGGTGAGGATGACTGCAAGCACTGTGTAGTGATGGCTATACGTAGCAATTACAGTACATTTGGAGTGTGTGATTAATAGGAATGACCAGGCTGCAAGTTGAGAAACTACATTTAGGGATTCAAAGCACATAAGATGAGGTAAGCACTGCATCGTGTATAAAGAGGGATGCTTATAGCTCTCAGTTTAAGTAGTTAGGGGGTCCACATATGCAGTGATGATGGTGCTAAAAGGCAACATGCGTTGCTGATGCCATCATCTGATTTCAGACCCTATCTTTTTCAGCGGGTGACAGACACATGCAAACACACACACACACACACAGTGAGTGCTCTGTGTCTTCTGTATAAGCCACCCACTCAGTGCAGAGCAGAAATCTATTAATCGCGAGCACTGCCTGCAAGCAGCCGTCTATGAAAAGGATCTTTGAAGGCACCAAGGCACCTCTGTGATTCACGCGCCAGCCGCCGGTGTGTAGCCATAGCTACACAAGGATATTATACCTTTCAGCAGGGTTGCTCACATGGCAACATTGAGTTGTAGGCGGCACTGTTGTTCTTGCGTGCATGAAATTCTGCGATCCATCCATGCTAATAACTGCTTTGATTCAGATTGGATAATTATGTCCTTGCAACACAGTGAAAAACAAGCAACAATGAAAGACAGTTTCAAGATAAATTACGGGGTGTTCTCATTTGACATAGATCCTCTGTCCAAGAGCTTATAAAATGAGACATTACTGTTGGCAAGTTGTTCAAATCTCCATGGCCAGTGCCAACAAGATACTACTTATTGTCTGCCAAGTTTCCAAAAAGTAGTAACATTAGTAAAAATGTGTTTCACATTAGGGCTGATCCATTGGGAAGGGGATGAAGGCAGCTAATTTCATAAACAGATTAGCATTATTCTCATTTTGCCCAATGAAACCCATTCAATTGTTTTTAGTTCTTGTAATTAGGCTTGATTACTTCTGGTAATCTATTCAGTCAGAACGTGTCTTCATCTTTTGTATAATAAACAGCTGCAAATTCCTTTAATTCTCGCACAGTCTAGAGGCTTTTATTTTGATGTTCTTCCTTGATATTAGCTAGTGACGTAACTCTGCTCCTTCTAGTTATTTAGTCCATCAATTTTAGTCAACAAGTCAGTTGACAAAAAAACAATCAATAACAATTGTCATAGTCAATAGTTAGGTTAATTAGCTGTAATTTATAAAGTCAAAAGCCATTTATTTGCCTGTACAGCTTGTCAGGGGTGAGCATTGGTCTGTTTTTATCACACTTGCACTGGGATGTTAGATTAAGCCTAATTTTCCTATTTTTATGTCACATTCAGACAACAATGAATAGATTAATAAAAAAACCAACACAATCTTATCCCTTTCTGCTGCAACATTCAGATGTTATGGTCAGAATCTGGCATCAACAACATGAAAGCATGGATCCATCCTGCCTTGTATCAACGGTTCAGGCTGGTGGTGGTGGTGTAATGGTGTGGGGGACATTTTCTTAGCACACTTTGGGCCCCTTAGTACTAATTGATCATCGTTGCAATGCCACAGCCTACCTGAGCACTGTTGCTGACCATGACATTTACACCACAGTGTACCCATCTTCTGATGGCTACTTCCAGCAGGATAATGCACCATGTCATAAAGCTCATGACAATGTCTTCAATGTACTCAAATGGCCTCTATTGGATTGAGATTACCAGATTTCAATCCAATAGAGGCCATTTGGGATGTGGTAAAACAGGAGATTTGCATTATGGATGTGCAGCCGACAAATCTGCAGCAACTGCGTGATGCTAACATGTCGATATGGACCAATATCTCTGAGGAATCAGAGATCTAACAACGAGACACAGATGGCCAAGGACAATCTGACTATCTTGTGACTCAGTTGTACTCTACTTGTCTCTGATTCAGTGCAAATGTTACACTAATTTGCCACAGATACCCCTACCGCTGTGATATAGCCCTTACAGCAAGAAAGACTGGCTGGAAGTCAAATAACCCTGAATCTGACAACCGTAATAAGCCCCCAGAATGCAACAGGTTTACAAAGTAAGGTGGCCCAAATGATCTGTGTATAACATAGTCAGCATCTCCAGCTTGGAATTTACCCTGCCATCTTCATCAGTGGCAGAAACTCTTTCACTCGAGGCCCCACCTCCTACATCAGCCTGTGTGAATGGTCAGAGTGATGACTGTTGTGTGCTTGTGGGCCGCACAGACACAGAGGGCCAGTCTTCCACCCCCTCGCCAGAATAGCGCTTCATTTGTGAGCCCCTCCGTTCACCACTGTAACATTTGCATTTTGCCCTCAATGGGCGCTCTATACTCAGGGCTGCTGGAGACAGAGAGCAGCCGCCTATAGGCTGCAGCCTGCAGAAGAGCTGTAAATGTCATAAAGGCGACAGGAAACACGCCTTAATATTACACCCCTGTGGCTCCAGTGAAACCTAATAGGGAAGCTAGAGCCCCGGTGCTTAACCAAGATGGATACCTTCCAAATGAGACATTCATTTTCCTTCCCACATCAGCACTTCCACACAGGAAACAATATTGATGAATTTCATAGTGCTGAATCTGGGATGTGTGTACACATATGTTTCTTCATTAAGGCTCCTTTCCTTCACCACCACTGAGAAGATGGGTAAGCTTTACAGACCTGAGCCCTCTTTTTGATGCTTGCGCAGCACATGGTGACTTGATCAATGGCATTGTGACTGGGAGTATTGGCAGACGGCATTCCAGGAAAATCAGTCAGTGTGGAAGATCACAGGGAAAACAGCTTAAACTATGCAGGGACAGCACTAAACTGGTATGTACTTGTGTTGGCTGAATGCACCATTAAGGCTTTGGAGCCACTAGAACCATAACAGTCAAAGAAATTAGTGCAGCTACAAGTGCTGCTGATCCAAAAAACAAAGCACTTCCCACTTACAGTAAAATGCCCACATCGACTGCAGGTCTTGTTTGTAGTGCTCACTTTTGGCTGATACAGTATATCCCAAAGCAGAGAGGAACTGGAACAAAGTCTTCTTCCCCCTGTTTATCCGATTGTCCTTCTCAGTGTGAGAGGAAGGCCGCTGTGAGAAACTGACACTAATTTTTCTGACATGAAGCCTGTGATATGTGTAATCCCCTTAGAGCATAGCTAAAGAACCTGTTATATCCCTGCACTCCAGCAATGGCGAGAGATTGGACAGACGCTCGCACTTCTTGCTTGTGTCTGAATCTTCCGTTGTGTCTCTTTCTTTTCTTCATAAACATACTTGCAGTGTCATGTTTCCATCGTGCCATTAAAATTAGAGCATTTATTTGACTTATTTGACTGAACTTTTCTTGGAATCATCAGGAGGTTGTCCTTCAATTCAACATTTTTGACAAGCTATAGTATAAGAACTAGCTGGCAGTGGTGTACCTTTTGATATGTTAGCCCATTTTTAATGAAAGCCTTCTTAGTTTTAAACACTTGATTGCTTTGAACTATATTCTGAATACCAATATTTTCCTCTCCAAGGCCACTAGTGGTGAGGAATACTAGACGTACAAGCTTTATTTTTATTTTTCTCTTAAAAACAGCCCTTTGTTTGATTTTAACCCCAAACCTGGTGCATATTATTTCGTTCTCCACTTCACCCTGGTCCAATAAAAAGTCAAAATGCTGTATATCATTTTTGTGACTGTAAAAATGTATGTGTACATGAATAATTCAAACACAGGACAGAAGTTGCAAAAAACTAAATTCTCTCCTGATAATCACACAAACTTAACTTAAGTGTATTTGAAGACTTTCGTTCTCTAGGTCCTCAGATTTCTCCAAAAGTGTCTCTACCAGCTGGTTATGGGTCAGCCTGTAACAGGTTACAAGGAAGTTACTTTGGTGGAAGCCCCCAGCAATAGGATGCCAACAGGACAGGCACTCCAGCACTCGAGAGATCGAAAAAGCCAGACCCAATGATCCCAGCACCCGGAAGAGTAGTGAGGCGCTGGATGCACATGGACAGGGCTTTCCTTCACCCTCAAACACAGCGAATGGTCCCTCTTAGGGATCCTGTTTTGGTTTTTGGCCCTAATGGATCCATTTGAACTAATGGATCTGTTTGAAGTGGATGAGGCTCCAGGACATCAGGAAACACTGAAAATCCATTATAAAATGATAGCCACAGGCTTTTTGCTTTCATTTGGGCTGGTAATGGAGAACAGGAATCACTGGCAAGCTGGGGGTCATTTAAATGTGAAACTGTGGAAGTACGTCACCTCCTAACACCTTCCTGAACTGTGATTAGGTATTTTTTGCCTGGATATTAGAGTAAGGTATATTTAACAATACTGTGAATGTGGGTAAATATATATCTAAGTCACTATAAATAAGAAAATGCTGTTACACATTACACAAAAGACTGTGTTGCCTCAGCAGTAATTAAGTGTCTTTGTTTCAGCAGCTGTAATCCCGCAGATGGAGGAGTGCTGCTGACACGCCTGAGATTACACAAGGAGAGAGAGAGGAGGCGCGCTAGGAGGATACACACAGTGACAGAGGAGAGTAGGATAAAAGTGAGATTAAAAAATGTTTTTATGTTAATGCATTTTTTGTCCTGGGACACTTGGATCGTTGGAGTCTTTCTCCCACAGAAGTAAACACTCCCACCTCCATGTAAGATGTGTAACAAAGGCTGTTCATGTATCCACACCCAACACAACGGACAGCGATTAAACATTTTATCACTTTTTCCTCTGACTCACACTGCTCCTTAAATGTCAGTGTGGCGACGTTTTGGAATTGCTGAATGTGTATCAGCTGAAAACATATGCTAGCACTGTCACTGTGCAGCACTGAACTGAATTGCCTGCGTTTTCCTACCTTACTGGAGGTCGAAGCACTTTATACTGCTTCTCATTCACACACATTCAAACACACACCGATTTTGGAGGTGTCATGCAGCTGGCAACTTTGGGTTCAATGTCTGGCCCATGGACGCTTCACATCCTGATCCTGATCCACTGCCACACATGTGTATTTCATATATATATATGTGTTTTAACAATGTTTTCCAAAGGATGGTCAAAGTGTGTCCGTAGTGGCACCATGGTGAGACACCTACAGAGTCCAGGTACTAATCCAGCTGGAGTCTGCAGCCCTGCTTCAGTTAATCTGATCATGAGTGACCTGCTGAGACATGAAACCCACACTCCAGAGCTCCTCTAATCTGACAAACACGCACAGTGTGACACTGGCATATCTGACAGGTACACACTCATACCAGCATACTTCTGTACAGTGTCTAATGTTCCTGCATGGGACAAGTACACACTCTGAAGGAAGGCTCAGCTATGACAGTGCCACCTCTCAGTCTGTGGACAGGTGAATCCCAGCTAAAAGACTGAGGCATTAGCCTTCTTTTTTTGCTAAGCTGTTATGTCCTCATGCTGAGAAGACAGGCCTTCGAACTAGCCGTTCAAGCAAAAGGTTTCATAGAAACCGGCTACCTCGTGTTGACGTCCTAGTTTGAGAAGAACTGTGCCACAGCCCCACGAGGAAACAGCAGAATGCAAGTAGCCCCTATTTTCATTTCCTAATTTAACATTTGTTACCAGTCACTCTGTTGCAATCAAAGCAGCCACCACTCTGCAGCAATCCAAAAATAACACAAATTCATCAAAGACGCTGATGAGAGAAATTAAACAAAGAATGCAAGAAAATAAAAAAAAAGACTAGCCTACATCTTCTTCCCCCCCGCTGACACTATCGACCGCGTGTCAGAGCGTGTTGAGGAGTTGTGTAAATCCATAAAACAGATAAAGGAGGATAATGAGATGGAAGGGAGAGAGCAGATCTATTCATCAAAGCCTCTTTCTAGTACAGTCAGCAGATAGGGGCAGAAACATTGTATGGCTGCTTACTCTCCAGTTTGGAGATTAAAGCTTTGGTTGCTGACACTCTAACTAGCTACAGAGAAACGGAAGAGTCCAGTTACCCCTTCTAAAAAAACTCTGAGCACACAAAAATAAGGTGTTTACGTGTCATATGCTACCATTCACATGTACATATCAACACAAAATAGTTTGGAATGACTGTGAAACCTCAAATGTACAAACTTACTAAAGTTAGCGTTTTTATTTCAAACAGAGGCTTGTGCAGTTAAATGTTGCTATATGAAACCAAATGGGAATGAAGTGCAGCACTCGTTTAGCATGTTGTTTGTTGGTTGTGATGATGAGGCCACGGAGGATTACCTCTCCATGGGCTGAAGAGTCACTGAGCCCACAAGGAGATGATGAAAACAGCCGAGAGGGCCAAACGGGTGTGTACTTGGTTAAAATATTAAGTGCCCTTTGGTCAAAGCCATGAGATCAATAAACCAGGGCATAGTGACTTAAACAGCCTTTGAGCTGAAGAGTGTTTTATCTTAAAATTGTTGGATGTAGGTAAACATATTGATTACGCTTTTCACCCATGTCATCACCCTGCTCTCCTCGTGTTTTCTCTGAGGGGAGCCTTGGTTCTGTGGAGTGATCTGAGTAGTCAAAAAGAGAGCGAGGAGCACGCTGAATCCCTGTCAGAGTCATGAAGTCATGAGAGACATGAAATGCCTTCAAATGGTAAAAGTAAAGACAGGAGACAAAGTTATTACAGTGGGTGGTTAATAACTGTCTCAGCACGTCTCCACTGGGCAACATTATAAGGTAGCTCATATGCCACTAACTGTGTGTCCTCTCTCTGCCATAGTTCTTCCTCCCCTTCGTTCCTTCCCCTCTCTCTCTACCTCTCTGAAGGGATCTGAAGGTTACCTATATTCTGTAAGGTCTAAATCTTACAGTGTAAAGCACCTCGAGATGACGCTATATAAACAAAACTGAATTGAATTGACTAAGTTGCCACCAGCCCTGTGAGTACCTGAGGCAGTCATAAAACTTTCTCTAACTTGCTCTTTCTATTTTGGTTTTTATGGTCTGTCACAGCAAACGTGGGGCTGAGTTGTCCCCCCACTGGTGTCTCTTCCCTTTCCCTCTCGTCCCGCTCTCCCTGCTTCATTCTCTCACCCACTGTGAGTCCACCCAGCTCTGTGATGGCTCACGCTGCCAATTAGTGTCCTGCACCTGTCGCCGTGGGTCACTGGCACAGGCATCTGCGGGGTGTGAAAATGGTCATCTCACTTTCGTCCATGAACTTTGCATGCCCCCCCCGTCAGCCCAGACATGCACATACATAGAGAGGACCAGATATGCTGAGGTGACCTAAATTTGACCTTTAGGGTATTGCCACAATGTGTGGCAGGGAGCAGTGCAAATCTACTTCTAGCTTGGATTAAGCATTAAAAATATTCTGTTCTTAATTATTGTATTGTTAGTCTGTGTAGTGACATTGCTACATTTTCAGATCTCAAAAATAAACTTGGTGAGTAAATAATTACTACAAATCCAAAATGAAAACTACAAAAATAAGACTTGAAGTATGATAAAAACAAATATTTGGTGTTGTTGTAGGAGTGACAAAACAGTCATCAGTCACTCATGGTTTCAAAGCCAGCATCAAGTGAATAAGCAGAGCATGTATCGGTATGAATACATGAATACAATATTCAGCTGCCTCTCTAACTCGACAGCTGTGAGCTTTTTCCTTCTCTAATACAAGAACCATTTAAGAGTCTGACACTTTGAATGAGGGAAGCTCTATCAATTTGGAGTGACTACACTAAACCCTGTAAGAAGTAAAGTCAGATTTCTACTACTTGGTATTGTTTCAGGTAATCAGCCAACAGAGGCACATGATCATCAAACAGTTCATTCATTTTCTGTGTATAGTGAGGGCATGTATAAAATTATTTTAATAGGAAGAAAGTCCCTTCTTTTAATGTTCGAGATGGGGGCCTCCATCCGTCGCACGGCAGACAGCGTGGGGAGCATTTCACAAGAAATTATGGCAGGTTCCACTTCTCCTGTGCAGTCCATCACTGCCGCTCGTCAAGACTGAATAGAGTATGAGTCAGAACACTTCTAGGAGAAAAAAAGAGTTCACACGGCGCACACTCTTTGTCACTTTCACATGCTTTTAAAAAGGCAATGCGACGTCAGTCACTGCCACTGCAGTTCACACTCCTCACTCTATTACCAGAATCATTTTGATAGTGACATACCAACATGCGCGCTTTGACACTCTCAGCACTGACATGTCTTCACTTGGGATTGGGATGTCATGCTAGGTCTGGTTCACGACAGCCTGTTTGACACAGACCAATAGTCATTTAGACAAAAATGGTGAGGGAACTCATTCTGGTGTAGGGCCCCTAAAGATTGCATTTCTGTTGCCTCATTAGATGGAGCCAATTAAGAAGATCTCTGTCTCATTAAAAAGGCTGGCCCCTGGGAGACAGCTGGGCCTGTCTGTCTAACTGTAGCTTCCTAGGTCTGTGTGTGAGAGCTGGGTTGGGAATTGCAGGGCATCTTGAGCTCTGTGTCTTTGTAAATTTGTCAATTTTATATTCAGAAGAGAATTAAAAACGCCGGAGGGGAGCAGTCATCACATTTCCTGGGCAACAATTAATTTTTATGTTTAAAATGGGCCACGGCATATGCCTTGTGCTTCAGTATACTACCGTGGCAACAAAAGACAATCCGTGGCTAGCAGCTGAAGTAGTAGCAGTAGTCAGTGGCTTTTCTAGGAACCGCCGCATTAGGACGATGCTATGATGTTTTCCCAAACATTGTGAATAAAATGTAACATTACTAGAATAAAGCAGATGAATTAAGGCTGTTGTCAGTAGAAATTAGATTAACCTGAGTTTGTCTCTGATGAGTGATGATGAAACTACATATCCATATTTAATGAGACCAATACTAAAGGTCAAGCTCACTGCAAGCCTCCTGCCTGGCTTTTCATAGATCTGCCTCCAGCTTTACTGCAGAGATGCTGAACAACAGCAACGACTACTGCAGTAGTAAGGGAGTTTGAGTCCAGCTGCCTTTTAAATCATCCAGTGTGAGGATGGCATTGATTCTGCAGGCACTGATTTAACAGAGAAAAATGCAGAGAATCTAATCCTTCATCAACACTGTGGGCAGGAGAGAGGGATGGAAAAAAAAGAGGATGACTCAGAGGCAGTGGGTGGATTGAGACCAGGTGAGACACTGGTGCAGCAGATGGGCAGATTTTCAGTGCTCAGTCTCTTCATCGTGTTGCAGGCAGCTCACTGGGCAACAAACACCTACTACTTAATCTGACACTAAACAACAGTTGTGTCATACATGATCAGTTTTAAGATATAACAGAGATATAATGGATAACCTGGAATTATATGCTATAACAAAGCGTAGAGACCACAGATTGTCCTACATATATAAGTTCTATATATGTTAGTAATAATGTGTTTTGGGTAATAAGGTATTAAAATTCATCTGAACTATTCTGGCAAGATAAATATTGCCCCTTATTTTTCATTCCAGCTGCCCACGTGGCAAACGTCTTGTTGCTAAAGTAGACACACACTGGCACACAGATTTGGGTCAGAGCAGTGGCCCATTTTAAATGCCAACATGTGCCCTACTGTATCAACTGCTCTGATCAACAGTAGCACAATGCCGCACTGCAAGTCTACAGTAATGTCAATAAAACAACACATATGAAAAGTATAATCATAGACAATACACAAACAGAACAGAAACATTTCCCTTTCACCACACAGAAGTGATTGACTAACTAGAACTGTAGGTCATAAGACTTTAACAGTGACCCGATTCGACTTCCTCCTCCTTCTCTCTTATCTCTTCTCATTCTTGGAAATTTGTTCCAATCAAAGGATCAGGACTGTGGTTTTGTCAAGGGTTAAATTACACGCATCGAATGAAATTAGCCACGGTTTGCGCTGCAATGACAGCAAGGGCGCATGCATGTTACTGTGTGCAAGAAGGCCTGTTTAAGGAACAGTGGAGGTCTCCTAGGGGTTCATCAAAGCATGCTGCATCTGCTGCAGCCCTCACGGTAAAGTTAAAGTCAGTTCCTCTTTGTGTCTGTGTGAATGACCCTGGGGGAACACCAGCTCCCGCCGTGCTGCATACATTCTCCTTCACATGTTTGCGCTGCCCGGGGTGTGGCCCAGTTCGAGAGGATTACAGTGAGGAATGCAGCCGAGCCCATCTCTTAAAACAAGAGACCAGAGGAGGCCATGGGCATAAAGTTTATGTTCACTGAAGCTTTGTAAAGATCCACAAAAATGCAAATGTAATAAGCCAAGAGGGACTAACTTACAGTTAGGTCAGAGGAATCGCTAACCTTAAAGGCAACATTTGGGAGTTTCCACATTCTGTGTGGATTGGTGGTTATGTAGTAAGAGATTCACTGAAGGTCAGAGGCATGTTCTCACTGAATCATACTACAACTTTGAATAATTAGCTTGAAAGTGTTTCCTCTATCTCCCTGCTTGGCTACACCTGTCACTTGCAGACAGGAAGACCCTTTTCCCCCCACCTTCGCTTTATCACTCATTGGTTGAATACATCTCTCCTTCTTTCCACGTTCCCTCGCTTCTTTACTTACTAGCTTCAATCCCCCTCCCTTCCCCAGAAACACTTACACCCTTTTGAAGCGAAGTCCGGATTAAGATCTTCTTACTAAGTGAGAACATCTTAGAGGGAATCCAGGGCACCCCACCCCCAGGGGGACTGCTCCAAGCCTGTGATACAAATATGAAAACACTCCACACACCTGAAAGCAGCTTCTATTGTTCTTCCAGCTACACCACTTGTCTTTTTTGACAATTTCAGGAAACATGAGAGTGCCAGGATGCGCCAGAGTATCTCCCACCTCTCAGACTATTGAAGCCCAGTCAGGTGTGGCGGTCCCCCACAAAATCTAACTGGGGAAGAACGTCCAGATCAGTCCACGCCCTAACCCTGCATAGAAACTCTCCTGTGCATGTACGAGTAAAAAACATTACTGAGTCTCAATGAGCTGCTTTTTTCTGCTCTCTTTACACAATCCGCCTACATGTACAGTATTACATCACATTTGTGCAATGACAAGCAGTCATGAACATATATCAATGCAAATCCTCTGGACAGAAAAGACATATAACCAAATGAGCCTGAAGAAGAAAAACCTGGAAGCAGGCGTCAACAAAAGGCTACTGTCCGAGGAACAGCCAACGTGACATCATCACATGAGATTGCACTTACCCCATTAATATAGGTATTCTCAGTATTTCCTACAGCTTCCTAACCCCCCCACCACCACCACCAGCAGCACCACCAGTTTGTCATGGTTTCCATGGCACAGCATAGCAACAGCTTCAAGGAAATGGCTTCAACCACGACACATCATTTGTAATCCTGCTGGAGATGCAGTGCTGCCTGTATTGATTATCTGTCACCTTCTGTGGCAAATGATGAGTCCGGTCTGTTTGATTTTACTCTTGGATCAAAGTTATCTGCAGCAGTGAGTAGTTAATGGAAGGCTACATGCACCTTCACAGACCTGGGCCTGTGTTTGTTTAGCTAAACTTTAGCTATCCTCTGGAAGAATTACCATATTGTCTTTTATATGCTTAAGGCAGAAAAAGCAGTTCCTATTACATCTGCTGTAAAGTTGAAAACGCCTATAAACCAAATGTGACTACAGCTTTAGGTGGACAGAGATGAAGCAGATTTTTCCCCTTTGAGAGATGACAAATGTAGCACAGTGAGACTATTTCTAAAACCTACAGCGCAAAGCATGGGGACAAAAATAATTCTCTAGGCATCACACAATAGATATGCTGAGAGCAGTGTGGCGCAGTCAGACACTGCAAGCTTTGTGTCTGAGAAAGCAGGAAGAACTCCTCACTTCATTTATCCTACATAAATCATATGAATACGAACACAGGTCATGTCTCTGCTCCAGATCAGTGGCACCTGTGCAAGTGAACGTTGCTACCAATCCCCACTACAGCCATGACCGAACCACGCGTCCTAAAGGCCCGATCGTCTCACCAACAAGGATGAATTATACTCTGAGATGTAATTTATACCTACAACATATGGAGCACTTATCTCTTCTACACTTCTTGCCACAGGCAACGACAGGAGCCTTTCTGAGTAGTCCCACTGCATTGTGTTTAAAATTAATAACACCTTTTAAAGCCGCACTGCAGAAGATTATTGCCAAGAGTCAGACACCTGTAATTTACATAATCTCATCTAAAATATATATATTTTTTGTTGTGCCGTCAAAACACTCAGTAAATCATAGGCTAAAATATGGAGTGATTACTAGCTCTGCTTGCACAAGTAAAGTTAGTGTGAAGACAGTTAACTAATGATTTTATTTTGATGTTATTTTGGGATTTGGTTATGTGAGAGTTCACCAAAGTTCCACTACAATCACAGGAGTGTATTACGAGCAAAGACACACAAGACACTGAATTGGCAAGCCTTCACACTGCTGCCTGACAAGTGCAACAACAGAGTTACACCTCCTACTCTACTCCTCTCCTGAGCCATACCTTTCACATGTTTATGAAAAGGACCCTTCTGATCATTGGCCAAGTCACGGCTGGCAGCACACCACCCTGGCATGATAACCCTATCAGATGAGAAGACCCTGGAAGACGATATGGGCGTAATGGGGTGGAAATCAGCCTGCCGTGGAATGAAGCACATTTCCTAATGAATAATAAAGCATTCATTCTCCTAGCTGTCATGCGGAAAGCGTTTGTGAGAGAGGGGGTGAGTTGGAGTTAAAAAGTACAGAGAATCCTGTATTCTCTTTCTATCACTGATTTGTATGGTGAGGGAGAGAGAAGGGGGAGGAGAGAGAGAGACTGTCTGCATTACAGATAGATCTGTCAATAAATTTAACAATTTAGCTCCATTAGGCTTTTAGCTGATGGGCTTGCCCAGAGCAGCCTTCAATGACAGCAGCCGAATCCCCAGATTAACTAAATTATAAGCAACCTATAACAAGCAGTGCTTGGTTAACAGGCACAAAGCCCAATAGATGTGACAAATATTCCACTGTTCCTAGGACGCCATGCAAGAGCAAAGTACTGTATGACACTTGAGGCAGACTGCTAAACTGGTGACTTGTTCAACAATTCAGTGGAAAAAGCTGCTGATGAAATCAGTTTAAACTCATGATAGCTATACTACATGATGCTCCCTTTTGATGCCCAAGAGCATGGCAAAGATCAAATGCTCCAAAACAGCGTCACATAAAGCATTTGTTATAATGAAAAGAGAAGTTCATGTTAATCAGAGAACAAGGGTTACAAAATACGCAACCTCAAGCAGCATCTGAGAGGCATCTTGAATGGCATTACACTGCTTACACTGGCAATAGAACGGGTTTGAGTGCTCTGGTCATTTAGTTTCTTCAGTCAGGGATGACTAGTAGTTGTTTTCAAGCAACAGTGAAATCGTGCCCTCTGCAGAGAAGCTATGTCAGGCTTTCCCTCGCATGGTGCAACAATAGATCGGTCCCAGTCGGAGTCAGCTGTTTGCTTATTAAACCATAATGTAATAGCTCGCAGGATCTAGCAGCTGCTATGAATGTCACTCAGCAGCTGACTGAAAGCAATAACTCAGTAAGTCTCACTGTGCTAAGTCTGAGCCAAAAAAACAGCTGAAAACACCACATCATTGAGTAAAATTAATAATTGATGGTGAGTAACTTGTAATGGAGAGGGCTTTTACACACTCTGGAAGCCATATATGTGTTTCAGGAAGGACAGGGCCACAACGCAGCAATGTTGACATCAAAAATCATTTTAAAGTTCCTCAAATAAAAACAGTTCTTTACGTGATGTGAACATGTTATTTGTCACTGACCTTGTGCAAAACCTTGAAAATACACGCTCCACACACTGCACTGGTGTACCTACAAAATGCGGCTACAGTGCATACTTAGAAAAAGACAAACTCCTCACCGTTCCAGTGTTCTGCTCTAGTTTCTTTGGCTATTCATCATTGTCACTGCTGTTTTTTTGGTTGTTTTTCTCCACACAGCTCGAAAATAATAGGTTGCTCTTGGACGCAGTCATCTTATTTGCAGCATATGGGGGCTTGTGTGAAGCGACCTTGTTATAATTGGTAGTTTTTTAAAGAGTGGTGTTAAGCTAATTTAAGATATTTTACCACTATGAACGAACTTTTAAATAATAATTGCTTTCAATATAACAAATATAACAGTCATACAAATTCTGTTAAGATAGGTACAGACCTTGAAAGCCTCATATCAACCAGAAGGAGTCAGTAATAATTCTATTCATTTTAAATTCAGAATCAGTCTAAAGCTTATTTGCCACATCCTGAGAACTCTTGAGACAAATCGGAAAACACACTAAAAATATACAAAAACAAGTTCTGGCTATTTTTGTCACATGCTGTGTGAAAGATGACATGCATCCAGGAATAGAAGCCCTGGGACGACTTTCGATTAGCTGATGTACCACATTAGAAGTACCATATTAAAAAAACTCACCTACACACACACAGTCTGTGGTGATAGCGAACATGGCAACATAACTTTCTGGCCTTAATGTTAAACTATATAGTATTTGTACAACAGACATGTCATCTACTGATTCTTACATGAGATTGAATGTGGGAGAAATAAACAAACAGTACAAAAAGTGCTACACATCCATGAAAAGGTCTAACATGTCAACAGAACAGCAGTTACCAACTGTATTTTAAAGTCCTTACCTTTAATGAATCAAAACAGGCGATCACCCTCCCGTTATCCACCTGGCAGCTTTTGGGTGGGTGGGCAAATTTGCATTCCTCATCACTGCGTGAACAAGTCCCTCTCTGAAACTGCCGGCACACTTCCAGGGTCAGCCATTTTGTGTCCCGTATCGAGGCAATGTTTAGAGCCATGTCAGCAGCACTGGCTGTGGAGCTTGGGTGGAGTGAAGCCACTGGGTTTTGGGAGGAGGCTATCCTCTGAGGAGGTTTGTCAGTGTTCCAGAAAAAAATAAACACACAACAACTAGAACTGATGGAACATGTAGCTATAAATGATCTGCTTCAGGTCAGTGGATCAGGCTTGTCCTTGTGGACATGAAAGTGGAGGTAATGGACTGGCAAATTCTCTGTGACCGGATCATGGGACTGCACTGTTGTTGGAGAGTTTGTCAGTCAAACAGCTAATTGTTCATCAATCAGTAAGTCTCAGGGGCAGACCTCTGGTAAGGCAAAGGGGGCATATTCGGACACAATGTCCCCAAACTTTCCTTTGTATGACTGATGATATCAGTGAAAAGGTTGATGTTGGAGAGTAATAGTGGGCCTATTCTGATGTGATGGCACAGTTTAGGACAACACGAGGTTTGCAGCTTTCTATTGTTGAACAGTCTTCGGTGCCTAGTCTAAGCTTTGGCCCGAGGCCAGCAGTTCAGTAACGCCACCTCTTCAAACTGTGCACAAGTAAAGACAAACCAGGCGTTTTCTGGGCTATATCCCGTCACGACGGCTGAGGGAACACGTGGAGCTCTTCAGAAATGCGAGGAGTCTTCAAGTAGGGATGCTGTCTCAAAAGGCACTTTCTGTCAGTGATCTGAAATGGAGATGATGGAAAAAAGCAGAGAGACAAGAAACAAACAGAGTGAGGTTATTATCTGTGAGTGATAAAACGGCTTGGTAAATATGATGGGCAACAATTTAACTAACAAGCATCAACAGGCGTTGACAGTGTTTGTGTATGCATGTCAATCTGCATTTGGGCATACACGGCCTCGGAGGAGTGCTAGCTCTAAAGGGCACAAGGCTGTTGAACCGGAGAAAAGGCAGTTGTGTGGTTATTCAGGAGCCACTTGAGTTTAAGTTCCCCAATCACTGCGGTGCTCCATTGTATGAGGTGACTACAAGCCCACTGGCTCTTCAATATATTGCGCACAAAGCAGTGAATGGCAAAAGCCTCTGTGCTATGAGACAGCAGACAAGAGCATATAGTCAGAGCACAGATAGAAAAAAGCCCCAGGGTCCAACCCACCCTGTAGAGCCATGCACAACGGGCTGGTGCAGCCAATAGAAAACCGCACAGCGCAGCACTATTCCAGGCAGCCATCCAGCAGCCAGAGAGAGACAGAGACAGATGCATATGCCAGTGCCAGACACGATTATGACGCTGCCCTGTGTTCCGCAATATTCACCGGTGTCCCACTGTCCAAATTAGATACCAGCCCATTGACAGCAGGCTGTCAATTTCCATTCACGGGGGGAGGGGTTGTTTGTATGTGCTGTAAAGGCACAGGTCTCTGAGTCCAGTCGTTGTCTGGGGAGTGAGGGAGACAATTGCTGGAGCAACAATCAGAGGACGTGACCTTTAGATTAAGTGTACAAAAGCCATTACAAAGCTACTGTGCAGGGAGTTTTTTTCCTGCACATCTAGAAATATGTTTCTGCCAACTGAGGGAGGGAAAGGGGGTTAAGGACATCCAACTGATGGAGTGGAAATAGAAGAGTTGTTACAAACCTACAGCGCTGCATACGGACAACTTAAAACATCAGGAATAAACACTAAGTAAGTGTTAAATATGAAATCCAGAGCCACCTTTAAAGGCATCTGTCAGGAAAGGCAAGTTGAGGCTAGCGTTTGAAACAGCTATGCTCCCGTTAAAGGACTTCGACCTCTCTGTTGAATTCTGTTTGTAATTTGTTTGGATATCTTATGGATCCCAGTGAGAAACTCAGAAACCTTAGATGCCAGGTGGCAGAAAAGATGCTTCTCCCTGAAATTACCACCCAACCCCACACAGAACATTGTCTAGCTAATCATATTGTCCCACTTTAGTGCTGATCGTGTGAAATGAGATGAGAAGCTTCCTAGTCCGATGGTACTGACGCCCAGGCTCCACTCTCCAAGGCAGAATTTAATTTCACACTGTCTCCCAAAGGAGCGAGTCAATTGGTGCAGAAGAGACAGTCAGGTAAGAATCATGCTAGATGTGACCTTTAACAATTAGTCCCTTCTTATTTTTAGAAGTCTGTGATCAAGCTAACCTACATTGTCAGAGTGTGTGAAGGGACGACGCCACGTCTCTGTGAACTGATGGAGCGGGCGGCGCAACTGCAGTTGGGCAACACAGCCATCCGTCTTTTTATTTTTTATTGAGAAAACAGAAGTTTTCATAAGAATAGCCAGTGAGGATTAGGGTTGGATGGGGTCAACTGAAAAGCACCCAGGGGACTCAACAGGCACCATTCAAGCAATGTTTGTCATGGAAAATATTCAAAGAAAAATCTGGGGGCTGTTCAGATCAGACGAATTCTCATGTGGGTGATGATACGATAAAGAGATCGTGCAGGAACAAGATTGCATTTCTGTTCTTCAAGTGTATAAATGTTTGTATGTTAGTGTAATACGCCCAGGAAATGTAACCGCTGCTTTTTTGTCAATATTTTAGGAGCTGCGACAAATTCAGCACTGTAAATGGGTCTAAATAAAGACTATCACATTACGATATAAATTTATATGGTGTTTCTACCAAGTAAAATAAAACATGAAAATCACTGGGTCATCACATCCTCATTAATATACAAGCTAAATGCTTGGTCGACTAAAAACTGAATCTGCATCATTAAATGAAAAGTATCATGAAGTAAGAGCAGAGAGGAGTGTATTACAGTCCTCTAACACTCTTGAAGTACACCACACCACAGCCCCTGCTGGAAAACAAACTGCCGTCCTGGGGGAGAAACTGTTACCTCTGTCATATAACAACAACCCATCCTAGCAGCATGATAAACTCAAACACACAGTGGAAGCAAATTGCTTTGCAATAATGGCTGCTTTGAAAAAACTCCAACTGAGGGTAGAGGTGGTGCATGCAGTTTTGATTTTCTCTGCTTGTGTCCTTGAATGGCTCTGGCTTCAGTTAGGCTATCTTAGGTTCTGCTGGTGCATTATAACTACATGCAGCCTGGCTTAGTTTACGCTAAGCTTAGCAGTTGCACTTTGAGGACAATGCTACTGATATGAAAGGACAGAGAGATAGATGGTCAGCAGGTAGGACGAGACCATACAGCACCCTATGTCTGACCTCAGAGATTAGCCGTCCTGTATGCCCTCATCTCTAAACTGAGCTCTCTCTCTCTGCGGTTGTGAGTCCTTCAGGGACCCAAAATATTAGCATTCTACAGAAACACAGCCTCAGTGAGAAGCTAGTCTGATAATCTGTCTCTTACAACACAGGAATATAATGTGTTTCATATTAGATGCTCTGGATGTTAATATGGCTCTTCAGTTGGGCATCTGAATCGTTTATCCTCATATTATCATCCTTCATCTTTTCAGCAATACAATACCACATTGTGCAAATAAACATAAAAAGCTAAATCCTGCAACGGTTTGCATGCCTTTTTTTAACCTTGAGTTCCTGCAAGAAAGCTTAGTCCCCTCTGTGTCTTCAGTACACACAGTGGAGATGCAGGGTAACCAGATAAAGCAGGGCAAAGATGTGAAAAAACGCACCACGGTACTACAATATATGGATTACTGACACATACTAAAGCCAGCTGGCAGGGGCATTACCTTGGTCAGTCTGCTTAATTGAATGAGAGTCAGCGGAACTGGGGCGTCTCGAGTGAAAGTCATTGGCCTGACCTCTGAATACCACGTATGTAACCCATTAGTCCAGTATCTGTGCAGTCTGCTTGTACTTGATCAGCAGAGATGATAAGCTACCTGGTTTCTGTGGGTCATAAGCCTCATGACAACGTTTACTGGGGCATCTACCAGGTGTTGCCAGCAAAATAAAGTAGAAATGCAAATGTCTCTGACGGATAACTCACGACTAGTACCTGAGTGGCCGCATTTCCATTTTATTACCATTTTATGCTGCAAACCACATTTGTGTGGTCATTTGCATGGCCAACAGGAACAAGTGGTCAATGTTTTTCAAGGCTGTGGAGAGAGTGCCTCATTGTAGACTGGAAACAGGAATATGTGAGTAATGGAAAATGAGTGAGCCTTACAGTGCAGGTTTTATCAAAATGTCCTTCATCAATAACTTTCAGTGTGACATCATCAGCTTATTCGCTTGCAATATATTCCTTTGCGTCTTCCAGCCTGGATGAGAGTTCGGCGATACGCTACTGCTTAATCTGTATTTAAGACTATAGATGCTTATGATATTAGCAATAAGAACAGGTGAGTGAACTTAGCAGAGGCTATACCAGGACTAAGCTAATGTTGGGAGGCAATGCAAGAAGCATTTCACAGAGTCAGCAGACAGGTGTGCTCCATATCATAAGAGTCTTAGTTTAACCACTGTGACCTGAATGGCTGTGCTTGTTATATGGGACTGAGCTTTCCTCAAGGAACAGATAATGAACCTTTGCCATTGCAAAAACATTTATAAAAACTGCTAAGAGATGAGAGCGTCTCAGTATTATTAATTAATAGTAACACCTGCTTTTAGGGGGAAAAAAACTGTCGTCAAATGCAAGCGCTCTTATCTACTCCCTGCTCAGCCACAGGACTCGGGGAAGTCATCAGCTAATTGCAGTGCAGTTTGCAGCCAGAAGTAAATAGTGCTGTTGAGATAAACATAATGATTAACAGGACACCCAAGCTTACTGAAAATCACAAGGAAAGAACTGTACCTATACCTTATGTCAAGTTCAGCACTTGACCTGTCTTCTTTAAACTGCTGATAGAAATTGCTAGAATAAATAGAAATATTAAGCACCACACCTCAAATGAATGGAAATCTTAAGCCTTCCAATTAAAGTGCTTGAAAACATAAGTGAGCTGAATGATTCAGCAAACTCACCCTTGTGGCACAAAGGCAATAAAACTCCCTCTTTCATTCAGAAGATGACTGAAAAACGTACCATCTTAAGGTACATGCATGGGAGTCACATTCGGAGGAAGGGGATTTCTGGTTGGTAGTAAGGCTTTGGTGCTTTTCTCCTATTCTTTTCTCAACAGGAAGGGTTGAACTGATGTTCCATTTTAGAAAACACCCACTTCCCCTTGATCCACAGCCAGACGTATGACACCACCCTGGCCTTTTCCATGCAATCCGATGATGTCTACTGCATGACCGCGCCAGGCCGAGTCTAGCACAAAGAATAAAAAATCTAAATCTGGACAGACAGTGGAAAGCTAAAGACACGTCAACCGTGCCCCATCTAACTCAAAAGGTTAATTACGATGTGGTCCTTATTAGAACTGTGAAGTTCCACTGTGTTCGGGCCATTAGCTATTTGCCTCCTAAACTGTATTTAAAATCAGGTCGCAAACAACCTTTGCCTGTACTTAGACCTTGTTACATGGAATATTTACACACAGAGTTATAATGACAAAGTTTGTGAGAACCACACAATGCAGGCAGCAACGGGGCAGACGCCAGAGAACAAGTTTTTCTCAAGAGAGTGAAAAATATGTTGCCCATGTGTCAAAAAAAAAGCTCATCACATTTGCACTGGGGACGGAGCAAGTAATCTGCTGTGATAATACCTCTGTTGCTTAGAAGTTGAAAGAGAAAGTCCAATAAGTGCAGGAAACTGAAACCAGGATAGGTACTGCTGCAAGCTCCCCGTGCTCCTGTACATTTATCCCAACTGTCTATATTTTCTCCCTTTTGCTTTAAGCCACACACTCCTAGCCTTGCAACATTCCCTCTCCTCCCTCCCCACCCGTACTGGTATGCAGCACACTGCAGTAAAACTCCTTTTAGGAAAAAGCTAAACCATCCAATATGACGATTCATTCCCACCTCGCTCCACTGGGTCCGGTAGCTCTGCTGTGTGCCTCTCTCTGTCTGCTGTTTCGTGCGTAGGAGGCACCCGCTTCTTCTGTGACACAGAGCTACAGCGCAGCTCTCCCTTCAACCTCAGCAACTGGAGTTAATGACCATGTGAACTGTTGTCATTCCTTGCGAGCTGCCGAGTGCTGCAGCCGGAGGTCCATGCCTAGGCAGAGGTTTTTTCTCTATGTCTCTCTCTCTCTCCCTCAGCCACGAAGCAAGCAAGGCAGGCAGGAAGCAGAAGAGTGTCTACTACAACTCTCTGGCTGAAACACTTCCAGCCAGCCCCCCCCTACCACCACGCAACTAAAGCCAGCCCCTTCCTGCCCACCAGCCTGTGGCTCTGCCCCTTAACAGCTTCAGCCAATAGAAGGACAGCTACTGTCTATGACAGTTCTCTATTGGAATAGAGTAGACTAAACTGATGGGGTGAAAACTGCGCTTGCAGTTACATTCTCTGAATACTAATTTTAAAAGGTATTTTCCCAATTTCTCGCCCTAATAAACTAGCTATTACATTATTTATTATTAGCCTTCCTCCTCCTAGTCATCTTGATAATATTTACATGTGACACATTTATTTTCTAGCAGGAAACTGCATGTATTTGGGAAGTAAGATGTTGCAGAGGATCAGCCGTGTCCTTGTCTCTGGTCTATCATCACACTCAACACCATCCCCCAGGAAACACAAGTACTGCAACTCCTCTATCTCACCTCGACATCCATCCTCTAACCTCATTTAAACTCCACTGTCCTCCCGTTTCCCTCTGACTCCTCAGCCCTCACCTGTATGTTTCACCCATTTCTGTAAGCCATCTTCCAGGCTCTATTTCAATCTAACTTCTTAGTTTACTGGACTAGAAAATTGCACAGTAGTGTACATTTCTGTTATTGCACCAGAAAAAGCCTTGGAAGTCTCCACCCAGCCATCCTCTCCCCCCCATACCGCTGATGACATTATAGTTGGGATCATATGAGTCATGAAACGGGAGTGTCACAAAACTGATGAGTCAGAGATCCAGCTTCATGACTTTTCGATCCAGATTCAATAAAACAGCTGTAACGCCTGTCTCTCTGTGTCTCTCTCTGCCCGAGTCTGTCTGCTCTCTCTCAGACAAAGGCTGTGAATGACGCTGCAGCCTGGGTGTTTCGTTGACATCAGTGAGGATAAACATGCTTCACAGCTCTGTGATAAACAAACCTATTTACTGTCTGATTATGCTTTCAGAGCTATCTATAATCTGATCCCTGCCAGGCAATAGATTTGTCAAATGTTTTTGCAGAGACTGGGAATTAATCTCTCTTGCATGAAAAACTGCCAACTTCAGCAAATGACATTGACGTCATCGTAGGCATCAAGGCACCTGTAGCAAAACAACACAGACAACCGCTTCGCCATTACATGAAGCACGAACAGGGAGGTGGTGGTGTTAGTCCAAAGCAAAGTGTCACATTACATCTTCCACAAATGTAGGTTTACTGTGATACAGCATGCACTGTCACAAGGAAATGAGGAAACAGGAATACTGCTGGGTATCTAATACTGCATGATCCAACTAGACTGGTATGATCACGATATCAAACAACTCCATATGGTATGGTCATCCAAAACAATGGCAGCTCTATAAGATGCTGTATATGGATTAAGTCTATCAATCTCTCATTTAGCTGCAACTGATTTCTCAATAACCATATAACTGTCAATAACTGCATAACAAGCCCTGCTAGTAGCTAATTTCGACCAGCAGACCTTAGATAGCCTACCTCCTAAATAGATTTGTCCAACAGGAAAACAAACAAAAGCCTGGTACACAAACAAGCTGAGCAACTTCCTTCCCACATGCTACCCCCTCCCCTCTTATTATGCTTGTCCTGTTTTACTCCAAACATCTTGACTCACAATCACACAAGCCAATTTAGGATCCTGTGGCCCAGCAGAGCATGGCGTTATTTTCACATTTAAAAACATTAACATAAAACAATGGCTAATTACAGTAAACAAAGATTGATGGTTTAAAGCAGTTTGAACATGCTCCTTAGCACAGTATTTCTAGTATTCTATGTCAGTATTACTGGATAGTTTCACACAACAGAGAAAAAACAGGGCTCAGAAATAGGGCACTGAAGACAGATCAATGAAAAGGCAGCTGTCTTTTTCTATTATTAGCCATAATCAAATATGAAGCGACAGAGAGTTGTGCTTCCTTCCGCTTGAACCCATTCTGGTAAGTCTGTCATGCACTATGCCCACATGATAATTGGAAATATACAAGTACCTCATCAATGCGTAGACAAAAGGTCAATCAGCTTTGGAGCAAGTTTAAGGCTGTGCATGGAAACTGTGTCCTAAAGACATAAAGGCTCAAAATCATTCAGAAGATCCTAGATTCTCTACATTAAAATTCATATTACTAAAATCTGAATTTAGTCTTTTCTTTCTATTTTCTGTTGGATGATCAGGAGCTAATTTGACCCCACATAACATTGGTGGATGACAAAAAATTCAGACATTTCCTAACAATCATAATGTGCTATGTATTGTTTCTTTCAAATGTAACATTGCGATAATAGCCTCAATAAACATGAAATTTCACTGCATTTCCACTGGCAGTTCTGCTCAGTGCCCAATTTATTGTGATCAAACATGCAAAAACTACTTCTCTGGAAAAAAAGTACAAGATTAAAGCATGCCGCCATTTACATTTCTTCCTTTACAGCAATGAAATCTAACAATCCATTAACAAAGGTGCCATTATATGCGTCTTTTAAGAGAAGCCATGCAAAAAACATAAATGTTTATTCTAATAAACAATTGCAAGCAAAAAAGTACAAAACATTGTTGCTCGTTTTATAGAATGAGAACAGGATTGTGACTGTATCCAAACAGAAATCCTAAGCATGTTGGATACACTATCTTAGGGCATGGACAAAAAAGGGTGTGTGGTAACAGGTTACTAACGACTGTCAAGCATTTATTAAACAAACAGTAAATTAATTCTTATCAAACCTGTCCCAGCAGATCTTAAGGTGCCTTCTTACTCCACTGACAGTAAACAGCGTGCCTTAGATCATCAGTACCCTTAACAGAGCACAATGACAAGGCTCCAAAAGACTTTATCTTTGTTTTAACGAAGCCCCTTTCGCTTGTTTGCATTAGCTTTCTATGCAGTGATTATGAGCTAGCATAGCACACCAACCACCAGGGAAGAATGTTTATGAGAAGTGGCAGCTTTTTAGTTGCTTCCACTCTTCCAAAGAGCTTCTAATTTCACCCTTTACCGAAACAGATGAATGGTGAAGAACTACAGAAGCCAAAGGGTGCTAGCTGCTAAGCTAACTACCTGCAGCTTACCTGATGACGAAGCTGTCACATCCAGCTGCACTTCAGCCGCCACACAGCTTCTCGAAAGCGCTGTCTCTTTTGGAACAGGACCCACGGTTCGGGGGAGCAGGGCGACAAAAAATAAAATGGCCTTCGACTGAGACTGTTCGCTATTTCTTTCCAGCATCAAACTTCTCTTCTACTATATAATAATTGAAAGTTGAAGTGAGCTTTCGACCGCTACGCGCTAGTTCGCTAACTACTTCTAGGTCTAGGGTAGGAAGCAACAAGCGATTTTGACAGTTCGAGGAAATGTTGAGTGAGCTTCGCCAACGGGGTTTAGTACTAAGGTGTCAACGTTAATAACGTGTTTGTAACCGATTCATGTGCCCAACGTGACAGGAAACTAGACGCCATACGCCTTAGGTTTACAATGCGATGACAAATGTGGTTCGTTTTAACGCGACAGTGTTATTCTATTTCATAAACAACACGTGTTTCACCCTACAGTAAACATGGTACAGTCCAGAGAAACCAACTGCACGGGGAGGGGGGTGCTTGTTACCTAGGAAACAACAGTGAATCTCCCTAGAGAGGAGATGTGTCCACTGATTTATAAACCAGTGCCTGTCTGTCATCGACGGGATGAAAACATTACAGACATTTTACAAAACCCATCACATTATATTCTGTAGATCCTATTTTACACTTGTACAGTAACGTACAGTGAGCTTCTCCAAACCTGGATAAATAGTGAACATTTATTTTAAGCTAATTCAGAAGCAGTTTGATTGTTGGAATGATCTGATATTAATCATTTATTTTGTGACTATTAAGAATATGTCTTTTAATTTCAGATAAAAAAATGTTAAAGTTAAAATATAATGTTAAATGTTAAAATATAAAAAAAATGTCATGCTAGTCACAAAATCCCAGCACAGACCTTTCATTTGCTCATTGAGTTGCTCCCTCAAAACTCAAAATCAGCACATCGTCACCACTTGATGCACATCCCCAGCATTTTGCAGCCTAATTGCATACAGCTGGCTGGATTTAGCTGTGTCTGACACACAGAGACCCGTTGTCAGCAAAGGAGCACAACGAGTCAACAAGGAGCAAGTCACACAAATATCCCCGGAATGAACAGAGAGGCACAAATTTAGCCCCACTGACTGCTGCCCACGCCATGTGCTGCCTATTGAGGGAATGAACAAAGAACTCAGCCATCGCAGACTGCTCTGTCAGGGCCAAGGCCTGCTTCAGTGGAATGCTACGATGTGTTAGCACACGGGACTTTGGCAATGTGAGGGATGAAGATGTTATTAGTGAATTATTATAATAATTACATCAGCCTCAGTTATTGCCTAATGCATCACGTGTATGTGGAGTTCTCTAAACAGGGGCCCAACATTTGGACAGTTTAAGAAAAATGTTTGTGGTAGTTGGTAGTTTGTCCAAAGATAACTTCAGAACCACATCCTGCTTTTGTTCAAACATAAGTTTGCTCTGAGACTCCCGTGTCCCATCATACTCCAGGGCCACAAACTGAGGTTAGTGCCAGCTGTGAAATGAATCCACCACCCTCGTCGCTTGTCTAGTCTACCTGCCCCCAAGCACTAACACGACAGACACGCTGCGAGAGCTGTGCGGTGTAAATCAGCAATCAACAAACAACATGCCCCGATGGATTTTTCAACATCACTGCCGATTCCAATCATGCAAATGAAACGACTGTTTTACTGAAATTCTACCAGTACATCAGGAGATGATAAAAATCGTTTGAACGCCATCCATGCATAGCATATGGCGATCCGGACCACACCTGTCATGCTAATTTCAGTGCCTAGAACTTCCCCCTAAAACCAATTTGAACACAGATAAAGGTAGAGCCTGAGTCCTGCAGGAATACTTTGGAAGCACTGGTTGTAATATGCTGATTGAAGACGACATAGACCAGATTGACATTTGCTGATGACACACCACCTAGTGACCTATGAGAAACAATATCCTGTACGACTTACTGCACATATGGCAACAGAAGAAAACATTGAACTTGCACTTGGCTTCTTTCCTCTGAATATAGCAAGTGAAAAAGTAAAATGCAATTCTTTTTAAAGACAGGAGTGATTAAGGAAGATGTGCTCATAAGGGTCAAGTTTTATCCCCCCAGGGCCTGATGTATTGATTCCAGTGCAGAGGAAGCATTTATAAAAAACACGCAGTTGACAGCATACTTTTAAAAAAAAACGCCCACACGCTCACAAACAAACACACAAAAACACACAGCGCTCACGTAGATACAAAGACATACAGTACAATATGCCAAGAAATCCATCAGTTCAGAATAAATAACATTTTCTTTATTTGACTTCCTTGAAATGAAGTTGGAGGCAGACAAATGAAGTAGGCGTAGAGTTGAACCACTACTGTTATTTTTTTCCTCCCAGTTTCATGCAAGAACAAGCAATTAATTTAGAAGTTCTTGAGCGTATTTATTTGTGGCACTGTCTTGAAGGATAGACAAATGTTGCCTGTTCGTTTACGAAGTCGGTCCGACTGGATTCATGACAAGCCGTAAAACGTTGATTTGCATCGATAACAAATGCAGTCGTCCCACCTCAGTAACAAAGTTGTCTCTTGTTTACAAGAAAACACGATTTTCAAACTGAATATTCCACTTATTGCTTGTTAAAATGGATACAAGATGCTCACACGTTCAAGCACCAAATGGAGTTCAAACACATATACGAGGGAGCAATGCAAATACAGACCAAAGCAGATGTCTGTGTGTGTGTGTGTTGTGCTCATTAATGAGTTTTGACTCTGCATTTGTTGCAGTACAGCAGTCTGTAAAGTGGACCTCGGGATCAACCGAGTGGGCGTCCTCCAGAAAAAGAATCGCAGCAGCTACAGAACACCACAGTTTCTTCTCCCTCAGACGCAGAGAGGAGAGATCAGTAGGAAAGAGTTGGCCCTGCAGACACAGGACAGTAAATAGACAGTGAATACACACACACAGGGACCAAAGCTTTAATTCTGAGGTCCTTTTGCATGCATGAACACCCCCCCCCACACACACACACACACACACACACAGACACACACGGTGGGCTCTCACGTCAAGGACAGTATTGATCTAGGAAATCTCTGTACGGTAAATGCGAACACACCTGATTATCAAAGCTTTTAACCCAAATGCTTTATGCAGCACAGGTTTAATGGAAAGAGCTTACAGCTGACACAAAGCTCAGTAGAGACAGAGAGAGAGAGAGTGTGTGTGTGTGTGTGTGTGTGTGGGTGTGTGCATATTCACTGCCGTTTGGTCAATTTGATTGATTGCAGGGAGATCACCTGGGCATTTTATTCCCACTCTGACTTTGATGAGCGTCTCACTAATCACCTAGGCCTAAGTAATGAATGGCTGAATATGGTCCAGCTGTCATTAAGCAAACTTATCCCCAAATGTGCGCCCACCTCACCGTGTGAGCTTATTCAAAATGCTGAGAGAGTCCATTTTGAGGCGCTCTCATTTGTCTGCTGATAGAAGACTAGTTATGCATCCTCATAAATCATCTGCTGCAGCCAATTGTTCATAATGCTTCAGCCACCATCTCCAGAATCACGTTAGATCAAAAGACGCTAAAACATTTGACTCGCTATGGTGAGTCTACTATGGTGCAACTGTTTAATAATTTATCTGTTGTTCAGCAGTAGGGATGTTGTGTGTTTTAGTACAGTTGGTTTTATAGCTGGAAACAGTTGCATGCTGCAATCAGAAAGAGTGAGAGAGAAGGAAGGGTCAAGTAGTGATCATCATGACTCCTTCCACATGTAACTAAATGTCTTTGTTAGTAACAAAACATTTACAAAATGATCCTTTAAGAAAATATGAACCATTATTTAGGCCAATGACATTAGGATTTGCATTATTATTTAAGTGTTTCACTTTTTGTTTGAGTAAATCATAAAATAAATGGTGGCATTAGCAGAAAAGAAACATACTGGCGGTAATTGTAAAAGATGAAAATCTTGGAAATGTCAGGAGAAATGGCATATTACCATGACAACAAAGCAATTGTCTTGTCAAGGTTGGCAATGAAACGAGACCCTGACTGTTGTTCTTGATCAGATATAATTGCAATGAATCTACTATTTTCTACGAGCCATTATTCACTACTAAAATTGAATTTACTTGTTTCCTGAAATTGCTTGGTCAAAAATCAATGCAGCATCATCAGCTTCCTCCAATGCAGCCCAAAGTGCTTCTAAATACAGTAGAGGAATTTATATTATTCATGAGTGCCAGGTTCACACAAGGCCAGCGGCCCGGCCCAGACTCCTTAATGGCTGAACCGCCCTTCATCACGGCCAAACCCGCCCTGTGATCCTGACTAGACAGTCCCTTAGCCCAAAGGATTGAGACTTCTTTGAAATATTCAATAATGCATTAAGGATCAGAGAGAAGTCAGCTAATTATACTCACACGCAGTTTCCCATTAACACACATAAACACTCATGAGCACAGGAGTTGGAGGCAGTAATTAGCTGTTTTGCTCTCTGACGAGCTGTAATGATGTTGATGATTTTCTTTTTTGTGAATGAAATATAAATGTTTGAATCCAGCCTGCGATGACGCGGTGCCGCTCTGCGTCTCCGTCTTCCAATGTCTTCACCCAGGCCTGTGGCTGTAACAGCATGTGTGCTCGTGTGTATGTTTTTCCCTCGGTGTAACACAAAATAATAACCTACAGTATCTCAAGGCGACCCATCAGCTTGAAATATTGATGCGTCTGCTACAAGGTTGCTGGCTGCCGCAGGAGGTTACAAGGACTTCCAGTGTCTCATACAAGAGCAGGCAACCCCCTCCATTAGCAAAGTGATGCTGACCTCTTGGATTGTGTAACAAACTGTGGACATCTCTCTTTGCTGGTCTCTGTCTACTTCTATCCATTTTACTTTACAGTAAGGACAACAGTGCTGCCTTTACTGACACGTTGATGAGTTATCATGCTCTGATACTATGCAGGACCTGGAAACTCCTGCGTGTACCAGATTCACTCTAAAAGCTGTAAAATAAATAAAGCGAGCAAGAAACACAGACAGACTCCGCTCTAATTTAATGACATTAAGATCTTCTCCCTCAGTTTTTTGCACTCCAGCCAGTTCAGTGGATCAAACATGCATTTCAACATTCATTCTGCTGCAAAAATGAATCGTGCACGTCTTATTTTCTCTCTAATTATCGATTTCTAAGTGGCCTTCAAGCATCATCAGTCAGAGCCTCCTTCATGTACTGCAATTATTACATTACTGTAACCATGGTGATTTATTTGCTGTGTGATTTGCAGTGGAAATTTATTTATGGATGAGAGTGGGCGGAGGTTGAAGTGTGTTTGTGCACAAGTAAAGTGTCAGGGGCTAAATCAGTTAAATACCATGCCAGCATGAGGTAAGATAGATGTAGTAAGATCATATTTGAGCTGCTTACACTCAGCATTTAATATGCTGTGATTATATGAATGTTCTTTTTTTATATTTTCTTTTATTGTGAAGGTTAAGTACGATTTTTTCTAATAAAATGTATGAACAAACAGGCAGGTTGAAATGATCTCCCTTTATTGTGGAAAAAAACGACTGTGGCGAGCACAGAAGCTGTCTCCCACTGCGTTTGACAAACTCCACTAATGGGTCGGCAGCTCCATCTAGAGACCATGACAGGCAGAGCTAAACACCCAACTCATGCTTGGTCTTGTTCTCTGGGAACAACGCATCATCACACTGACAAATGGAAACATATTGCCACAGGGGGGCAGCACAGCAGTGGAAATGATTTCCAGCACCCACAGCATTGAGCAGCATCTTACTACAGTCCGAAAGGATAACATACATTAAAACGTACACCTCATTTTTACCATTAACACAGTAATCAGCTCCTCTCTATTCATTAGTCACATTTCATAAAGAAGACAGTTCATTTGTGTTCAACAACAAAAGCACGAGTCTATCATAAAATAATGTGCACAATAACACTTCACTTTAAGCAAACAGAGCAGACAATCGCACAAAGCCTCTCCTCATAGTCCTCGTGGGTCTGACTGCCACTGTGAGCCACGTCAAAGCCCCTTGGTGTAGTTTAGAGACATCTCTAAGCTGCAGGTGGCAATGTTGCTCTGCAGGAAAGCTGACCAGTGCACTCTGTCGCCTCCCTTTTGTGAGCATATTTGGTTTCCTTTGTTCTTTTGATGAATCGAAAAAGCCTGTATAACAGAGACTTTATGGAGCAACACATCAAGGAAGCCTGTCAGTGATTATTCCTGACAAATTGGCCTTGGCCTGTGTAGACACGAAATCATGTCAGTGGAATAGCAGTCATTATCCAGCTAAGATGAAGGACATTAGCAATGCAATAGGATGCGTTAGTGTGCATTATTTCTAAGTCATGTAACCACAATAACAGAACTTGATAATGAGATCTAGGGTCATGAAACTTGGCTTCATGATGAAACTGGATGTTCACGGCAGCTACAGGTGTCAAAGCAGACGCAAACGCACGCGGCTGTAACACAGGAAGGCAGCAACGTGCAGAAAAGTAATGGCAAGTCTATCTCCCAAACGGCTTTAAAGGCTGACAACGTGGAAAATCCTATTTTCTTTCTTCCTAACCTGGACATATTTGGCGGCGCCGCGGATTTATCAACTGCTGAAAGATATAGGCCTAGAGTCGAAGATAAGCAGGAAAGAGGATCATGTATGGATGGTATGGCGGGACACATACGTCTCACACACGGGGAGGGAAACGGCTCTCCGGGGACTGAAAACCATGAGGATGAATTGAAGAGAAAAACAGGATTCTGCCTCTGTATGAGGCACAGGCAAACCAAAATAGAGGTACTGACAGCTTCCTCCATCCAGACCCGGTGGGAGCGCTTATCCAGTTTTGCGTTGTGAGATAAGAGGGGGATTTATTTATTCAGGTTGATAGCTCTGGCACACTTTGAATGATAAAGGAGTGTGTTTGTGTGCTCTGTGTTCATCCACCTTCTGTGTGCCAATCAGGATTAAAGGTCATGGTCTATGGGACAAATATGTGTATATTAGAAACCATAAATGAGAGGTGTGAGTTTCTTAAATTTCCTCATCCCATTTTTTCGGCGCCCTTGTTCCTCGTTCGTGCACCTGAGAGCTGTGATCAAACATTGCTCAGCATTAAAGCGTGCGAAAAACACCAGACAAAAAAAAGTCCACATCAAACACCAAGGCCAGAATATTTTCATCCATTGTCTACTGCAGAAGCCCACATCTAAAGCGGGAATAAACGGAAGGAGGGCTTTTGTTGTGGTTATCCTCCTGGTGGTTAAAAGGAAGGTTCTGGGTTCACTGTGCAATGGATCTGATGTTATTTCAGTCAGAAAAGACATCTGGTCTGCAGTAGATCACATCTGGGCTGACTTCCCTGGTGCAGTTGCTTCCCAGTGTGGTGATTTATTTGGGTTTGGGTCAGAGAGGCTCTGGACGGTGCTGTTGGCACAGCTGATGAGGAGCAGCGGGAGCACAGGCCTCCGAGAACTTTATTGTGAAATTGGGAGCTGTTGCGTTTGGCTCATGTGACACATCTACATAAGATTAAGAAAAATGCTGTTTTGGGAAAAACATAACTCGCAAGATGGGAGGTGCAACTTAGTGATATAATCCTGCAGTTCCACCGTAGGAAGAACCACTGTAGTTCTTCCTACAGTGGTTGGCCAGGCTTCTAATGGGGTAAAGCGGATCCGAAAGGATAAAATAATACCCTTGCCTCAGATATCCAGAGCTCTCAGCCACATATCGTGAGCTTCGTCAGCCAGTGAAGTTGGAAGAGGTTCTAAAGAATACCGTCCAGTAGATTCATTGACTGAGAGACGGACCAAACAATCAAGTTCAAATCATAAAAACACAATGCCTGAATAAAGTTAACACTGCAAAACTGGCCAGTCGTACACACATTTATTCATTTTACCATCATGGGAAGCACGGGCCCGGAAATGTGTGTCTGTCAGCGCTGTAGGTGGCCACATGAGACCCTTAGAACATGAATGAAAAACAAATCGCACAATAGCATCAAGTGGAAAACAGTGGAGATCAGAGGGAGCGTGGCGGCCCTCATCGGGGGTGCAGTATCAGGGGGGGTGAAGGTGTGGCTGTGAAGGTCATACCACTGCTTTCCTCTGTCTTCCTCTGGGAGGGACCTCGGTGTCTCTTACAACAGGAAGAGACTTAAGGTCAAAGCACAGACCTATTGTCTTCCTGCCTGTGTGACAGACGCCTGTCTATCTTATTTTATCACACGCGAACACGCCAGCGTTTGGGGTGTAAGAAAAAGAAGAGCTTATTTTTTATACAGTTAAAGAAGCGCTAACATTTTAATGTAATATTTACAATGCTAACCAGCTCTAGTGTGTTATTGTGCTATTTGCCAACAGACTTGGGTGTTTTTAAAACCACAGTATTGGACAAATTAATATTTGGAGAAAGTTACACAGAAAACCACTAAAACTCCGCCCAATATATGGATTAAGGAGTCAGTATGAGATGGACATAATCTCAGAGAGAATTTTATTTGTCCCGCATGAATACATTGATTAAACATCATCAGTGTAACATAGATGGACAGAGGATAGTTCTATAAGTAGGCAGGAACTGATTGGACTGAGAGCCAGCACATAGTCAGGCGAGCGGACAGATCTACAGTCGCCCTCATAAAGCCCTCAGCCTTTCCTCCCGTCGAAAGACACGCGCGGCCATCTTGATAGGACCAGCTGCAAATGCGCTACGAAGCGAAGCCTTTTTTTAGCTTCTCCAGCCAAACAATTCAAACATCTATCTAAGCAGATTAGGTCGTGCTACCCTACCCCTGAAACCCCAGAGCCACACACTCGTCCCTTTGTGCCCTGATAAAGGAGAGCGGTGGATGCATGTAATCAGCATATTATTGATAGTCTTAATGAGAAAGGCTCTGAGTCACTGAAGCCATTAGCCAGGATGAAAGAGGCTTAATTGTTTTGTGCGTGCGTGCATGTGTGTTTCACGGTGTGCACTTGTGCCTGAGCTAAGACCAGCCTAATTAAATCCATTTCCTTCGTTAGCAACTTTTTTTTCTCTCTTAATTAAGAGGGTTAATTATGAGCCTGGACAGAGTTTGCGTGCACATGCCCCCTCCACACCAGCCTCAGACGTAATGTCGGCGTCTGTGTCAGAGGTGTATAACGACACAAGGAGTTTTCATGACTTAAATTAAACAGTCTTCGATATTTATTTAAATTCAAAGGAGCGAACAATTTAAGTCAGATAGTATCTCTAGTAAATGATAGAGCTCTCTGCCTTGAATATTAAGTGCTCACACCGCAGCAGCCCTTTGATGGAAAGAAGACTGTGTCTTTGTTTAAAATAAATAAATAAATGCAGTCTTTAGTGGGAAATAACAGCAGTTGTCTCGTCTCAATGAAGAACCCACTTGTTGTGGCTTCTTGTCAAAGCATCGCCCAATAGGTCTGGTGTTAGCACCAACTTCTGTCATCACCGCTGGTGTGTGGTGCTGGTGGACGTGTGCAGCATACCGATAGCGTGGAACAATATTCCCCAGCACGCTACATCTACAGCAATAATATTATTATGGCTGCCAGACATGAGAGGACACCCCCTGACTGCCACTAGATACACACCATTACTTTTTGATGGTTCGTGTGTGTGTGTGGGCATGATAGGAAAAGTGCGTGTGTACCCAGCGTGCGTCTGTGTGTGTGTGGGTGTGCTTGTGCCCTCGGGGTCACTCGTCCTGCAGGGAGGAACGCGGCTGATTCAGGACTCTCTGCCATTTTGTTTGTCAACTTGGGCCCACGCCATAATCGTTAGACATCTGTGGGTGGGTGGCATCTCCGGGATGATGATGATGATGATGATCCTCTATGGTCATAACAAGACATTAACACCTTTTACACTCTGTTGACTCCTCTTAAAGCTGCAGGCAAGTTTGGTGTGTGTGTAAAAACAAAAAATGCATTTTTCTTAGCAGCATCTGTCTGTAAGTCATCTGTTCTGTCCCAAATGAAACATTGCAGGTACTCCACATTTGCTAAAACTCAATCGTTCCAATTTAAGCAGGGTTTGTATCTTGGGCCTCAGATGAGATCATTCTAAAAAGTTCTTTTCTTCCAAGTAGCACTGACATTATTTCCCTTCTCCCCTTGAAACCGCCTGAGGAAGTTGCACAAATGCATATTTTAAAAAGAATAAGGTAAAGAAAACTGCCACCTGAAATCAAGCGAATAAAAGACAAAGTTAGCAACTAGCTGATTAACATTGTTTAGCATTTAGCAGGTGATGAGCCAGATATTTCCCCCAGGAATTACTGGAGAGTGAGTATTGGACTTTCGTTCAATCAGACGGCCATAAACATCACTACCTTTGAGTGTTAATGTTGCCTCGTGTCGGTTAGATGTGTAAATAGGCAACCGCAGCTTCAGCCTTTTAACTTTGGACAAAGAAAAGGTGAATTAATGCTGCTGCTGGTGGCCAACAATTCGTTTTCCTCATCTGTATGAAAATGACAATAAGATCCTGTCCACACATGCTCAGTTGTTTCATTTGGGGAGCGGCTTGTGGGTCTGCGTCGCTCACCGCGAGTGTGTGCGCTCGTCGCTGTCATGCATCCTGCCGCTGCATCATTAGGTATGGCTTTTTATTAGCCTCTGGTGTGTTGGAGATGGGAGGGGGGTCAGCATCGTTCCCGCAGTAAACTAGCACAGCCGTCAGCCGTGCACACAGGAACAAACACCCCATTAAACTAAGGCCTTCACATATTACTGTAATAAAAGCTCCAGCTCCTGCCTTTATGGGCTTTTTAATTATGTCTATTCGTCTTCCTGGGCTTGTGAGCAACAGTTCATGATGAGCCCCATTTCACGAAAACTCCGCCACTGGCAGGAAGCTGGAGGGGGCGAATTAAAGGCAAAAGACGGAAATGGCCGGGAGTTAAAATATGACTATTGTTGCTTGGATGGTAGGATGCTTCGTTTTTACTTCACAGCGCGGGGCCAATAGCACTTCTTTTCCTTTGTTTTCCATATGGATCAGGAGAAAGATGGAAAATCTCACGCTGCTCAAATGAATTACATGGGAGCTCAGTAATAATGAGGTGCATTAAATTATTTCCTCAGATCAGGGCAGTGGACTGACTAGCTGCAGGCTCCCTAAAATGAACCGTAGAAATTATCCATGAATGCACTTTGGGTCATTTCATGCTTTAAACTATACATTATGAACATGTGGGGGCCCCCTAGTGAAAATCTAGCTCCACCCCTGCACACTCTGCAAAACATAGTGAAGTAGTTTTACATTACGCTTTGTGAAGCATGCATTATTAAAACATGCAGATTGATAGGGCAATATCCAGTACAGCTACTTATATTGTGTCCTCGTTCTGTCAACATTGGACACTTAGCTTACAAACTGCAGCAAGCAAACACTCATTAGACAGTGTGGAAATGTTGCGTTGCAAATGCTACAAAACAGAACTTCTGCAGAGAAGTACTGTGGTGCTGTAGCTGTGTTTAAAAGTGAAAGGAAAATGAGGCTTGGTTATAAAGGTTTTATTGTCTTGATTAGGTACAAACAGCAGGTCCAGTGGGGTTGTACAATCTAGCGTGAATGACGGCACACGTGAGAACCATCATCACCACAGCCAGCGCTGCGCCCACGCCACACAGCAAGGCGATCGACAGATGAGAGGCTGAGGAAGGAGATGCATATCAGTTCCATCATTTAGCTGTTGTGAATAACCGACCACATCAGAATGGTGTGAAACACACAAGCTACGTCTTACGCTTTTCAGTCACTACATGAGTCTGCAGCAGAGAGACCAGCTCCGGGAGATGCTCGGGCAGTTTGGTCATCTGCAGGATGTTCTCTTCTAGCAGGATGGGGCCAGGAGCTGCCATCCCCTCCCACTTAAAATCTGGAGGAAGGAGAATAAAAAGAAAAATCTACTGAGCACATTCAGCCAGCTGAGTCAACCATTCATGACACGACTGATTGGTTAGACAATTAAAAAGGATTAACTGAAAATCAATTCACCGGGGATGCATAAACAGCACACGTGCCAAATGAAAGTAAGTAAGCTTGTCTAAACATGGGTGGATCAGCTGTCTATTAATCTGTGGCTGAACATATCACACTGAGCGAAGGTCAGTCAGGCAAGACCTCTTCACAATTAGAAAAATACAGAGACAAAGTCTGCTGGAGATCAGTTCTCCCGTGTTAGTATCAAATGTTCAGGTTCGTCTCCAAACGCAACGTTGTGTTGCTACAGTAAACTGTACCAGCATCTGGCCCCGGGCTTCGTCTCCGTCTCTGCTCGCCACAGCTTGTCTTGCAGCAGCTACACACCTTGTTCTCCCCATCTGATGCCACCCATCTGTCCGGAGCCAAAAACGGATTCAGTTAGTGAGGCTGAGTAAAGCTTTGCTGGTAAACAAAAAAAAAAACAACTAACCTACCTGTTGGCTTCCTTCAAGAATGAACAAGCTTTGTTTTGTGAATCGATGGGGACAGAGAGGGTTTTTGCTTTTAGACGGCATGTGATAAACAGCTGTCAGGAAGTGAACATAAAAAAAACAAACAGATTACTGCACAGAAATCTGAGCCAGTAATGATTCTTTACTGAACCTTCTCACTCAGCTTTGTTATAATATTTAATGTCAGAAAATTTAATAAAGCTATTCTGGCTACTTCCACATACACCTGAGAGGACATTCATTTCCTCAGATAGAAAGTATTTAAACTAAGCACAGATATCTTTTGAGCATGCAATATCCGTCACGCAACACTTACCAGTGTATATGTTATGTGACAACTTAGTAGCTCATAAAACAGTAACTGAACATCAGATAAAGAGGATTTAAGTAACTACTGGGGGCAGGAAGTAGAAGAAAATGTAAAATAGCTGAAAAGTCAGATGATCAGTAGTTTTAAAAGTACACAAACACACCTCGCACTAGCTGTACTTACTGAATTCCTGCCGTCTTGGTGCAACCTGAAGTCTTGCAGCTGGAATTGGAGTTTATCCTCCTGGCTCCTCGGCATGAAGTAAGACTTGGCTCCTGTCAGCTTAGCGTCTGTGAAACACCTTATATGGGGGAAAAAAAAAACATGCACAAACACAGGAATGCTTTACAGCACATTAAATGCTCTTAGGAGTTAAAGTGTGATATGCAACTGCACTTTTTAAAATAAATCTTGACTATTATGACTGGCTGGTCCCGTTAGACAAACACCACCACGTCAGTGTTTGTGTTTAGCGGCCGTTTCTGGCTCCTCACCCGTGGTTCTGGATGAAGGCATATCTGGGTTGAGAATTGGGCTCGGGGGTGACGGTGGCCACACAGGTGTCCGCGTAGACCTTCAGCGGAATGTGGTGACCCCTGAGAACGGACACCTCGACGCGCATCATGTCACCCGGGAAGTAAACCCTGGAAGCCCTCTGCGACTGCCAGTCTTCTAATCAAATACAGACAGGGAAATGGAAGTGGAAATGCAATGCAGGGGCCCATCAATCTGATTAGATGAAACCTAAATAGTGCCTGTGGGAGAACAGAGCAGCAGCTGCAGAAATCAGGTACTCCTATAATAAGAGAAAAGTACTTTAAAGACGGTAATGATGAAAGTTTAAACTAGTTTTTACAGCAACAGATGTTCGTCTGCTTTTATTTATTTTTTTTTAATATAGCTTAAAGAAGATCTGTGGGTCAGTTATTCTAACGTCAATGCAGATTCTACAATAGGTAAATCACAAGGCTCCATAAGCTTTTCAAATAAACCATTTGTTGCTGTGACTATCTGCAGTGTAGCTTGAAATTAATTAGGAAAAATTTAGGCCCTTTGATGATTTAATTGTGCGAGTGACGCTGCTGGGTCAGCTGCAGCCTGCGAGGCACGTAATTTCCCTTCATCACCATGCATCAAAAGTTTGGCTCGGGCGCATCAAGCCACTGTTTAGCATTGTTAACCGTCGCAACAAAGTCTGCAAGGCCTTGAGTGATTGCAATTACGCCAGTCGCCGGGGAAATTAGCCAAACCGTCTGCAGCAAATCAACGCTTGGTTTTTTCATTTTTTCCTTCTTTATTCCCCCTTTTCCTGTCACAGAAGAGCCGCAGCCCTGCGTTTGTCATCTTCTGATGCGTCCCCACCTGTCATGAGACGCAGGGAGAAGTGCAGCTGCTGCTCCGCCAACATGTTGGAGGCGAATGGCTCCCAGGTAGGCCTCGCGGCGCTGCTCACGTATTGCCTCCTGTGAGGACAATTACAGGAAGGACAGGCATGTCACTAGAGTGTGTGTGTTTCGGGGGGGGGGGGGGAATTAATGGAATGATAACATTTCTTATGTCTTCCAGGGAGTTTTTAATGGAAATTCACTTGTGTCTGTGGGAACTATGAATAATCTGTGCTAAGAGCAGGGTTACAATTGTACTTGTCTGGCTATGGGGAGGCGGAAATCACCAAATAATGACGCTTTACCTTTGATAGTGGCATTCAATTATCACCTCAGCAGGGTTGGTCTTCAAAATAAAGGTGTTGCCAATGGGTGTTGGGGAGTACATCAGAGAGAAGGTGTAGGTGAGGGCGTCTTCGGTCATCTAAAGAGAGCACATCTCAACAGTCGCAGTGAATTCAAACACATACGAGCAGGCGGCCGGCGAGGAGAGCCACGTACCGTCATTACGCTGCCACAGTCCTGCAGCTCTGCCTGGAAGTGCAGGACGTGGTCAGCGACGGATAGTGCAGCACAGCCTCCTAACGTCAGATCACTTGGACGGATCAATTGACGGTTTCCTGAGAACAAATAGGAGAAGAAAGGGCCTAAAAACGAGACCATTACCTGAGGCCATTTCCTGGTCCGGTCAATGACGCTCACAACAAGTGGAGGTTCAAACACAGGACACATGAAAAGGTTTCCTAAAGCATCGCTGCAGAGTCAGCATTGGAGCATCGAGAGCGCCCCTCATCGGAGCGAGGATATAAGAGGAAACAGAATATTGATCCCCACGTCCACAGTCCGTGCCACAGCAATCAGCTCTGAGTGCCTCATCTACACCGCCCTGCCCAACTTCACACTTCAAGAGACACGTCAGACAGAGCTCTGGTGGTGCCACCCAAACCCAAACACGGAACCGGCTACTACCTAGAAAGTTCTGTTGGACTTGTATGGTGAGCTCTCCTTCGCCACAGTGCACTGCCACGCTGTCAGCTGGCACTGGCACTCGCCGCTTAAACTTCACCACCACCTACAACATCAAGTCAGGTTATTGGCTGCGCTTAGATGCAGTATATGAATGTAGAATGCTGCCAGAGATAAACAGCTTTAAAGTACCTTTGAGTCTTGTTTAACAGGTGAGTTCACACCCTGAGCGAGGCCACTTTCACTGGTCTCCAGCTGTTCTGGGGCCAGCTCTCCGTTCTCCGGAGTTGTTCTGCTGAGAGCTGGGCTCCTCAGCTGATAACTCCTGAGCTGGTAGGTGGCAGGAGAGCGGACCAGATGCCTGAGCTCTGTCTGGTTTGTCTGCGGCGAGCTTGTTGTTGTTGTCGCTCGCTCGTCTGGGATTTGGTTCAGAGTCTCATTGTCGCTGGTGTCGAACCAGCTTTGCGTGGCAGCACAACGCTCTCCACATGACAACAAAAGCACAGCCCCCAACAAAAGCCCTTCTCTGAACCCCATTACAACTTTTCACACAAACAGGAGCTTGTGCTCTTCACAGAGAACACTGCTGCTCCCCTTTTGGCCAAAACCGAAGCATGGAGGCTCTGGCTCCACCTACTCCTAATGGAGTGATTGGATTCCAGCCTGGTCACCTCTGAAGTCTTCCTCAGCTACTTCAATACAAAGAATGGCAGATTACATGATGTCAGACAATAATCAAAATAAAAAAACACACAACACACCTCCACCTGTCATGACGTTAATGAACAGAGACTCCTAGAAACCGAAACAAGCCCAACCCTAACAGTGAGTGGCTTTCACCGCCCTCGCGAGGCTAATCAATCAACACCTCCAGCGAGCCTGAATGCCGGGGAAGGGTTTTTTTCTCTCTCTGCTGCTTGGTCTTGAATGTCACCGGTCTGCGGAGTTCAGCAGAGGCTCTCATGAAACGGAGATTTATGATCAACCTCTGCGGGGCTTCACAAATGTCACCACCACCAAATGTGTGTGTGTGTGACATGTGAAAGGAAGCATGGGGTGTGTCTTGAACCTGAGCCAACGAGCTTGTCAATCACACTTTTTAAAAATCCCACCTGTTATCAATCTTGCATTGGTTGGATATTGATTAATAAGAGCATGACGTTAGCATTATAGTGCAACTGGATGAAAATGGCGAAGATTTCTGGCATCAAGTATTCGACACGTGTGGAGCATTACTTTGAACACATCAAATTTATCAGCTACAAATGATTGATTCATTAATGAAGTGATCATATATCATTTTTGAAAAGTGCAGACTATAAATAAACACAGCAAAAACCAACGTTTCTCTTCATTCACAGCCACAGTTGTGGAAAGTTTCCCAGAAGAACATATGGACAAAAACCATAATAGGATTTCTTTGAAAGAATCTCCTGTTCTGAAGGCTAAATGAGCTGAAATCACTTCCCCCTTGATACAGACACACTAATCCGGGCTGACCTACAGGAATACATTATAGTTCTTCCTCTCTGTCAGGATCTCCCTGCAGACTCCCCGTCAGAAAGGCTGCTATTGTCAGGAACTGGCTTTTATCTTCAGCAGATCAGTAGCTAAACAAAGAGAGGTATGTATATATGTGTGTGTGTGTGTGTGTGTTAGTTCAGAGTGCTGGAGTGAAATCAGTCCATCCTTCCCAGTCAGGCCCCCTCTGCTGCCGATCTCTAACTTGGTTAGTGGCCTCTAATTTGGCCCCTAGAGGGCCCTAATGTGGCCCCCATGGGGGTTTCTGAAAGGGGCCTGGCAGCTTTTACCTCTGCGCACACACACACACACACACACACACACACACACTCCTGCCACTCCCATCAGCTTCTGTTTCCAATAATTTAAAGATAGGTTAATGCAGGCAGGTAGTACGATGTTTGGACAATAAACACACACATACATCACACTTCTACCAGATGGAAAACTGTCGACCAGGATGGCACCCCGACGACACAGACGCTCGGTGACACACACACACTCACACACTCACACAGGCCTGCACGTCCCTCGTCAGGTTTTGCTGACAGCACAAAGTCATGGAAACAGCTTGATTTGGCCCGCGCTGCACTGCACCATACGGATTACAGTTATGGAGGCTCATTAAAAACATGTAGTGGGAGACGGATTAGTTATAGCCTGCTGTTGTGGTGGGCGAGCTGCGTTCCAGATCTATGCGTTTTGTCAGCGTTCACACACTGAATAGATTTGCGTGGGACAGCGAGATATTTCTGAGGAAATTTTTCCTCCCAACGTGTACTGGCATGTGTTTTTAGACGCTGGCATCAATTATGGTGCCACTGCTTCAAACTATCTGGGTACGTTGGCAGTTTTTAAAAGGGAGTCAATGTGTGGATTTGTGCGCAAAGAGTGAAGTTGAAGATGAAATATGGATTGGTAAAAAAGTGAGAGTGAGAGAGTGAGAGAGTGAGAGCGGAGAAAAGAAAGTTGCACAGTCTGTGGGGGCAGGGAGGAGAAAGTGAAAACAAGGGAGGGAAAGAAGAAAAATGTGGTCGTGGTCAGTGAACCCCAGGGTGAGGGAGGACAGACAGCAGCCCGGCTGGTGCTCGGCCCGGCCCCGGTGGGAGCAGCAAGAAATAACAGCGCGACGGGCTCTGATTCACGGCCCATCAGCGGCCGTTTCCAACACGCCTCCACACAGGGACGCACATTCTGTTTCCACACGCGCTTAGGACCACGTAGTACACAAGCAGGAAGCACAAACACACAAACGCATGCACACGCAGGAAGTTAATGGACTGTTATTAAAGACATGCATCAAACCACGTCACCTACGGACCACGCACACCAACGGGATAATGATCTCCCTGCACTGCAATAACAGCTAATGCATCAAGCGAAAAGCCACAGTGACTCGCTGAGGCGACAGTGACACACTCCTGCGCTGGAGCTCTGACACCAGCCAAATAAACTCTCCACACAGAGCCACACATTTTTTTTTATCAGCATATCCATGACATTTCTGATGAAGGTATTGTTGTCTCGCTCAGTGTAAAGGTCTTCAGCGTTGTGTGATTGACAGGCCTTGTCGCCTCATGCAGAGGAACAATGCTGCGGCAGCAGAATCAGGAGCTGACCTTTAGCCTCCAGCCCGTCCTGCACTGCGGGCTCCAAAGTTCTCTCCAGAGAGCCACTTTGGATGTTTCATGTTATCTACTCTGATGTGTGCGCTCATCTGATGATATTTAGTTTCTGGTAGTTGTATTTCCTGCCACGTGCATTTTTAGTGGAGTGTTCCTTTAAAATAAGATCCATTCCACTGTACTGCTTTTACAAAACAATCTATAAAATTGTAAGTGCTTGCATAATGGATATCTTCATACACATCAACCTCTTACGGGTGGAATTTGCCACTTTAGGCCGCGCTCTTACCTCCAAATGCCTACTATTGAACAGCAGATATGAATTATGCTTCTTTATGACCTGCGGGTGCCTCACTTGTAAATGCAGGAGATGACAGGAAACAAATGATCCGAGCACATTAACATAGCATATGGTGGACGCTTTTAACCAAAGTGCCACATGAACGTGGGTGGCCCCCGCCGGGAATCAAACAGTGTTAGTGCCATGCTCCGCTTATGACCTCATTGACATTGTTTTATTCCAGTGTTTATATCCTCGCAGAGCGGTCGAAACAATCGCTCTGACTCAGGCTGCTGTTGTAGGAGAGGACATAAATGGCGTGTTTGTGCGAATGAGCATGGAAACCCATCTTCCTTACATGGGCATTAGCTGGGTGCATGCAGTCACATAAGGGAAAGAGAAAATCGTACAGCCCCGTCTTTTGTGTCTGTCTCCTGAATCTGCCTCAGTTATGCTGCAATTCAAGCCTTTTGTTTAATAAACAATTTGTCAGTGATGTATTGAACGCCAACTCTAATTTGATTGTCTGTGAAATGTGTGTGGAGGTGGCTGCCTGCTCCCCTCTCTCTCCCTCTCTCTCCCTCTCTCCTTTCCTCTGCCTGCAGACCCAGCAGGTGTGTGTTTGCCCGTGCTCGCCGTGTGGCAGGCGTGCCCGCGTGCACATGCGTGTCTTATGTGCGCGGAGATGAGGATGGAAGAGCAATCCTTAAGGGTTTGCAATTACATCTAAACGGCATAATCGGACATGATGGATGGCTGTTGCCTTTCCACAGTGTCTAGACCCCAGCTCCACCAGTGCAACAAGGTTACAGAAGAGTGGGAAATGATGAAAGATTTAATAGTTGCTGCGACACAACTTCACTTTTCTCCTTTCAAGTCCCACTCTGGTGACCTCATCAACATTTCAGCATTTTCATCGCAGAGGAATCGGCTAGTTTGCTCTAACTTAATCGTGCGCTCTTCATAATTCTTCTTTTTATAGCAAATCAGGATGGGTTTAAAAATGAAGCTGAATGTCTTGCTTCTCATTGTTTGTGCTGTGAACGTCCTTCTTCCCTTTAGTCTGTTCCTCTTTCTGTGTCGCATACAACATATCAAATATTAACCAGACTAATCTGGCCATCAAAAGGACTTCTTGCATAAAATGTCTTTCCCTAAATTGTTGTTTTAGTTTCTGTCAGTAGGTGGCACTGTGGGAACAAGAGTTCCCCGCGCGGCTCACGCTTGAGGCATGCAGCAGTTTAGACAAGAACAAACCACAAGAACAAACCAGTAAGTACAGGGTGGTAACAACAAAAGGTAGTGTTGATCTGGTTCTTGGCTCATCAGAGGATCCAAGGAAACAGAATCACACTGTTTATTCCAACGACAGCAGCCGAACAAGTCGAGGTCTTGAAGATGCCAAATGGATCCATTTAGGATCTGAGGTAAGATGTTAAATGGACAGAATAATTGGGAGGTTGAAAATGAGAGCTGGGGTTACAGTATTCATGGGAAACAGTCATCTGTGAGGACATAGGTGCTGAAAGCTGTTGATTTGTGCCGCGTGTGCACACATAGCACATCCTGAAGCTGCGCGGTAAATAAGAAAGAGTGGTGGCGTTCATCTGTGGCGTGTAATTACCCAGCTCGCCTTGTTGTGTGTGTGTGTGTGACATGAAGAGAAAGCAGCTGGTAAATGTGGTCGTGAGACATGGAAAACAGACGTCTTCCATATAGAGGTGATGATGAATGAGGTCAGCCAGGAGCTGTCGCCACTCGCAGCGTCACCGGTGCAGAAGACAGGACGGAGAAAAGCAGCAGCCGCACTCTTGTGCTTTCTTGCTTCCTGTCAAATGAATCTTTGATTGTGCTTGTTCATCCTGGCGCTGTGACATCACCAAGCTGGTGAAGGCGCCCAGCTTTCCCATGAGAGCCTCGTTACCCACAATCCCCGAGGTTTACGACGACGTTGTCATCACCTGAAACGTCGCTATTTCTCGCCGTCTCTCTCCCTCTCTCTCTGTTCGCATCCCTCCTTCTCCTCCTCGTCTTTCTGCTTCGCTGATCAGGCAGGCGAAGCTGTCGCTCGGGAGCATCACAGATGTTTGGTAAGAAAGGAAAGAAAAAGACAAACAACTCAAAAATAGACATGGTGCCTGGCGGAAAGACACATTTCATGCGCCGGGTCGTTGTCACTGCTGATGTGTGACACAAAAGAACTCATGAAGGTGTACAATCACCCAGCTCTCTTTCTTCTCTGATCAACAGGCCCCTCAGACCAATGGAAAAGAGCTGACCCGGCCTCTGCACCCGCTATGAATGCGTCCTATCTGCAGGTGGGCCGCCTTCGTATCAGATCTACACTTTCCCAGACACGACACACAGTCCTCTGCTTGATTCACTTCCCATAGAGCGGAGGAAGAATTGTGCGAGGCTGTGTGGAGATAAAAAAGACACTTGTCGCCTCGTCTGACTGTTGGTGCATTTCTGCCGCTGTGGCACAACAAAGGGCCCAAAAGGAGGAAGGTGTCTGCAGAACAGACTGTGCCGCCGTGAACACATTCAAACGCACACTTCCACTTCATTCCCTCTGCTCTCTGACCAGCTCCACCTTCATATTTCATGTGTTTATCTAAAGGGTTCCTCCAGTGGTACAAGCCAGGCACTCAACCCCCCCACCCCGTCCTCCCCGCACAGCAGCGTCTGCAGCCAGCCATTAAAATGCACAACACCCACGCCAATGTGATCATTGAAAAACACGGCAGAAACAAACGAGTTTGTGAAACAGCCGGCAGCGGAGAAATCATTCTCGCCCTAATGTCAGCGGCTCTCAGTTCTGACAGTGAAAAACAGAGCGGAGAAGAAAAGTAGTTTCACCCCCACACCCCCCCCCCATCTCTCCCTGTGACATTCAGAGAGATATTTACCTTGCAAAGATCTTGGCATTTTACAGTGCGCTCTAATAACATCCTGAAATATGAATAAGAGTAGAGAGAGCGGAGAGGACCCTGCAGAGCTTTTGTTAACAGGTATTGATTGATACTGAGGAGGAAGGAAGGGAAGAAGCCGGAGCTGTGGGAGGGCCACGGGGAGCCACTCTTCACTGATCATCTGTTAACCTTGTCTAAAGATCTCGCGGGGTACCTCACGCCAGCAGACTCGGTGGTCATCACAGACGCTGGCGTTTCCTTATCAAAGCAAAATTCCAGCCTAGAGCATAATTCACAGAGTTAGGCTGATGATGTGAGACAGCTCGATCAATGTTTGGACGCAGCGACTTTATTGCTTCGAGACAGAAGCAACCAGCTGGAATCTGAAAAGCAGAGGTGGACGGCCTTCTCATCCGCACGGGTCGAACCCTTTAGAGGCAGTTCGCGCTGATTCTTTGAGCGAGGGATTCATTAGGGCAGCGAAGAGTAAGACTTCTTCTGCTTATGTAAGATCTTTATATTGACACAAGCGGAGTTGTTGCGCAATTATCCCCATGTGTGTTCTTATCAGCAGCTGTTTTATGTTGTGGTGATGTGACATACACTTTGATTATAGGGTTTCACTGTAAATCTGTCTTCAAAGCAAACCAAATGGCCTTTTTGTGGAACAGCGAACTGAGCTAAATTGAAATGCTTTTGAATTGAGTTTATCTGAGAGGCTGCATCACAAGGTCCTGACAGAGCTTCGTCTGTGTTATTCTAATGTTTTCCTCTTCGTTCTAATTTGAACTAAAGACTAAAGATGTCTGATGTTTGTGCAGGGCTCGAACGGAGACACACTGGCCTCCAAGTGTAGGAGAGTATAATGACTGCTGTGATCAAAAAGAACCACAGGAGCTTTAAAATTAGCGCATATATTAGTGAATTTTATTCAGAACCTCAAGGAACTCAATATGGATGAATACATTAATATGTTTTATTCTAATGACATGTCGCCTGGGCTAATTCCTCCTTCCGTCATACTAAAACGCAGTTTAAAGTCATTACGAGAGATTGTTTTTAATGGAAGATAAACGGCTTACTGCAGGCTGTAGTTAAATCAATACTTTACTACAGTTTGAAACAGTACTGCATCATTTGCAGAAATTACTACCATTGATTGGTTGCTATCAGTCATTTTAATTTAATTTTAAATGACTGTAAGGCAGCATGGAAAACCAGTGGAGTTATTTCTTTGTTTCACTGTACTTCGCTTTCCCGCCGAAGGATGTCAGACATGGAGGAGCTGCGGAAAAACCAAAGCAACACTGAATGACCTGTGAGCTGCATTTCCGTTCATCCTGTTTTTCTTGTCAAGTTTGATTCGTAACGCTGCCGTTGAATGTGTCCAAAAAGCTGCCCTAATGAACAGATCAGTCCACAATGCTGAGCAATTTCTGCAGAGCACATCATTTGTCAAAAGTTCTACCGCGTACTGTAGGCTAAAAACTGTGAGAGTGGGGTAAGGTCAAACACTCAAGTCAAACGCTGTGCTAATGAGTTTGAATCATGCCATTGACCACCCACACATTGTTGACTCTCGAGCACATATTGATTTTTTTTGGCGCGGACAAACTGTTCCTCCTCTGCCCACTCAACGACCTTCCGCACTCGTCTCCTTCTTGCTCCCTCTCTTATCTGTTAATGTTTTCACTGACCTTTTCTTTCTCCATCTTAATTCCAAACTTTTTGCGAACACGATCGGCCTTTGATTTCTCGCGCCCCGCTTTCTCCTTAGGGGCACGACTGCCTGGAGTTACAGAGGATATCAGATAACAAAAAACAAAGCTGCTGATTCCGTCTACGGCACCGGTGTGTTCAGTCTGGTAGGAACCTGGAGGGCAGCTGGTCTTACCGCACGAGTGCTGGAGAAATCAAGCATGACATTGACTGTTCCACTGGAGCCCCAGTGACCTCTGACCTCTAATGAAATACATATATTTGGTGAGATTATGTTTCACTTAGTGTTGACAAGTAGATGAAATTTATATGGCATGTTACAGTATTTATGTAAATATTACAAAGAAAGGTCAGTAATATACTGTTTTAGTTGCCTAATTGTGAACATTGAAGCGCCTTCACCAACTGTTGTTCTCTTTACCCGAACTTTAAGCTGCATTAATCAGTATTTTACATATTATTAAATGATGAAATGTTATGATGTGTAATGTGAAAGGGGTCACTCATATTCATGAATCCACCAAGAATCATGATTCAAATCTGCAGGGTCTACAGAGTCTTTTTTTATCTCATTGTTTTCTTTTTTGGGCCCATTGCTCTCCATAATGTAGCAGGAAACTAATCAAACAAAACATATGGAAGCATTTCATTGGCCTAAATGAAATGCAGTGTAAATATGTTTAAATAGGCAGGTGTGCTTCATGTTTGCCCCAAGTAGCCAAAAACATTGAATGCAGCTTTAATTTTAATTTCTCAAACTACAGACAGGAAACCAAAAATCACTTCCTTTGCTTTCTCATTTCATACACATATTTCACTGTGTCGTTTGATCAATGAAGACAGGGGCTGTGAACAAACTGTGGCTACATGCTGCAATTTAGAAGTTGCTAACATTTAACTTTGTCAATTCACCTACGTATATCATCATATTACTTGTCACTGAGGCTTTCTGTTGTTTATGTGCGCGTGTGGAGGATGGGTTATTCTACCACAGCCTAATTTACAGGCCATCGGTGTGTTTAATGGAGCCGATGAAGCAATGATCACTCATCCAGTCCTATTCTCGCCTTCTACCCTTTTTTTTTGGTCTGCGACTGATGCATCCAACAGTCTCTCAGTGCACTCGACATCTATGTGATGCAAGACTGTGGTCACACACATATACCCCACAGTCTATCCACACACGCGCTAACACACAAATCCTGCTTTATGGGGGATAATGCAATGACAGCCAATTTGCTGGAGGGATATTTTTTTTATTTCATTCTTTATTTATCCATCGCTTCTGCTTTTACAAGGCAATTTGTTAGGTGCCCAGCTGGAAGAGAGGGAAGCATTAACCTAGCCGTCCATTACCATGCCCCCCTCCCTCACCGCTCTCCCGCGTTCCCTGCATGCGCTCCTCTGCTCATCCGTTTAAGATTAAGCCGACCCCAAAAAGAGGGGGCTCCAGTGTAATCATGAAAGTGTCACATTTCAGCTGAGGGAAGAGGAAACGGTGGCTTCAGGGTCACTCTAAAATTCTCCACTCTTCACTATTAGTGGTATTCTTTTTTTCCCACACTCTCTCCAGCTCCATCTCTTTCTTCACCGTCTCCCCCAGACTCACTCCTGCGCTTTGTTTATTTATGCCAGTCCGTAGCACTTGTTGCCCCTCGTCTTCGTCCTCGCTTTTGTCCTCTTTTTCTGTCCTGCTATCATCTCTTCAGTTCCTCTCTGGTCTTGTTATGCTCCCACCTCCTCTCGCGCTCCTTCTCTCTCCCTGACAGTGGTTCAATAAGCAGTGCCTCCAGAGTGGTCTTGCTCAGTCAGTGGCCAATTACCCAGTCACACTGCCTGTCCTCTGGGATGGACAGGATTAGCAGGATCTGTCGTCTGACCAGGCACACACTCTCTTCGCACACATATACACACATTCAGGCTCGGACACCTGTCACTTAGACATGGACAGCCGACCTGTGGGTTGTTTGTGATTATATATATATATATATATATATATATATATATATAAATCTCAGACTTTACTATCTTTTTCTCCAACGGGCAATTTGACAGGCCACTGAAGAGAGGCAAGGAAAAGCTGTGGAGGGTAGGAAATGTATGCTGTATCAAATGCATAAAAGAACAGCACAAGCTCCCGGGTGCAGGTGGGCAGTGTGCGCCGTAGTGTAGTTACCACTAGAGCAACACTGGGGGATCACACCTCACCTGCAGCTCTTTTTTGCTTAAGGGCAAATTGGACTTGCAACCTGATGACCGCAGCAGTGCAGCCAGTGAAAGTATCAACAGGGACCTAATGTCACTCGCTTCTACTTCCCCCAAGGCTCAGCATCTTCCTTGTTCTGAGCATTTCACTTCTGCACAGTCTGTTCCTCATGAATGTTGCCTTTCTTTTCTAGCGATTGCATGGTTTCTGTTTGACGCTTTATTCAAAAAAATCATTTTGTCACCTGTTTTTTATTTAGTAGCCATCGTAGCAGGCCAGGTTTCATTGTGTATGTTAGTTTGGTGCAGCAGGACAAATCATTTTTGATATTTTGGAAGACCTAAAAATCAAATAGTGAGTGTGACCTAAAATTACACCCAGACAACAATAGTAAAATTAAATAAAGAAATACAATTCTTAACTGAAAATTTTTTTTGACTCAACATTAAATAATACAGATTCAGATTTGTTCTTAAACGCGTCTTAATATTTGTCACAGTGTGTCTTTGATTTCACACACGTCTCGTTTCTGGCCAACGCGTTCATAATTGGCAGCAGAACTCATGCAGGTCCCTCGCAGAGAAGTGCTGCTGCAACACTGGGAAAATAAAACGCTCCCAGTTGAGAGATCTAATACTCACACTAGAATCTACACGTGTTAATGCAGACCTAATTAGAGAGTGCCGAGCCAGTGAACACTAGACAGTAAAGGTGAGTAAGACATTTTTAGGGAATTGCCTTGAACTGAATCTTTTATCGGCTTTATTGCCAGTGGGCTGCTCTGTAGAAAGTGTATCTTTGTTTTAGTTTAAAGGAAAATGTTGCTTAGAGCAATAATTCATGATACAGTACCGAAGCTGTTTAGCACAAGCCCATTCTTCATGACAGATACAATCACTGTTCTGTCCCCAGTATGAACTGTGCTCACACATTATTCATTGGCCTAAACCTTCCCAAAAAGAACCCTTTAGTGATTATCACGTAATGTTTTGTTCCCAGCAGAGAAGCAGAACTGCCAGGCAGTGGCTCAACCTCTGCGGCTCACAGAGATCCACTGGTCCGTCGTTGAAGCACAGGTTGTGCGGCCAAGCTTTGTCCAAACTCACTGAGTTTCATTTTGAATTTCAGTCAAGATCACGAAGTTTCCAAACATATCAAACATGTCAGGATGGATTACAGTGAAGCGTCCAGAGTGGAAAGCATGTTTGTGCAGACTTTGCCAAGATGGTTTGGCGCTGCAGATGTGGCTGCTGACTTGTTGGCTGCCTGAGGTCAAGCTGGCACGGTGGTCTCAGTGGTGCAGCGATCAGTGAACTTAAAAATTGGGAAGCTGACATTTGTGCCATCACTGGAGCAACATTGTTCATTTGTGACCAAACATCTGCACAGTGCTTTTTGTGGGGTAATAACAGTCCAGTGGTTTGTGCGCCCTTCTCTTTTCTGAAGTGACTCACATGTGTGAGTTTAAACCGTCCAGGATTTTTTTCGGCCCTCTCCCTCAGACTGTTCGCTGACCCAGTGGGAGATGAGGCCGGAAATGATCCGTGTGAGAGCTGGATTCCGTCCTCCGCTTCACAATCCCTCCACGGGTCCTTTTGAACTCGCCATCGTCCAGGGCTCATCCAGCCACTTCAAAGAGGCTGGAGACCCTGCGTTACATCATGGCCGTGGTGACCACTGAGGCGCTGACTACACGAGTGGAAACTGAGAGGAATGTCCTCTAATCTCAGCCCCGCAGAGAGAGGCTTTCAAGGTCTCTGGTTAGGAGGGGAAAAAATACAAACAGGGTTTCCTGCAGGTAACAGGCACCCCCACCTTTTGTCACCTCGAGGATCCTACTGAGAGGTCTGACAAATCCCTGCAGTTCACTTAACCCTGGTAAAGACATGTTTGGGGATTTTTCTCTGTCTCTGTGGAGCATGCTTAGTTGGATTTCACTTTCAACTCCGGCTCCTTTTCTATAGATTTCAGGAACGTGGTGTTTTTGACGGACGACCATTATCATAAGGTAACTGTGCGTGACTCTACTCGACCGAATTTCATTTTCAATTCACCTTTTGAATCAAATGAATGTGGAGGAAATTACACCCATCTCAGGTCTGCACAATAGCGGAAAGGGTACTCTGCAGACAGAAAGATGGGATCAATATTACAGTAACTATTTCTATTATTATGGGATTTAAAGTGTACTTTTATGTAAGGCCTCACTTTTAAATCACTCTGCCACAGAGTGAAAAAGGCACAACAGACACATCTGACAACCTCTCATCTATATCAGTTTATTGCTCACAGGGGAAAAAAAAGCAGTCCTGCGAATGGGTGCCAAACAGCCCCAAAATTACTATCATTCCCTACCTCTTTTCCAGAAAAGCTCTTTTTGATATTGACTGAATCAAAGAGGCGTCTCTGAGTAATTAAGTAAATTATGGCTCGTCAGAATTGTAGACTTGGTTGAGAAACTACGCCGTATGGATTCCTCTCTAATTACAAAGGAGCGCTGGACAGAAATAGAGTTTCCTTTCATCCTCAACCTTGGTATAGTCTAGATGAAGCAGCTGTAAGCCTGGACTTAGCCTCACGATCGACCTGTGAGCCGGGAGTCCGGGCCAAGAGTTTATTTCCATGCTCCGCCTGCTTTACTCCATCCATATTTATGCCATTTCCTTGGGAAAGTCTGCTCTGAATTGGGGGGCGAGAAAATGAATACACACGACATTAGGTTATTGAATTAATGGTGGTACATGCCTGGGAAATTGATAGGCAAGTGAATAACATGTGTGTTTGACTTACTGTAATAAATTAAAACCTAACTAGAAACAGTTGAAATTCTCTTATTGGTTAGAAGGACGAGCCTTGAACAGGGCTGAGCATTGTCTTAACGTTTCACATCAGAAAGCCTCACTGGTAAGTTAACCCCTCCTAAAAAGCAAGCTGCCAATCAAATAGTACAGTCTCCATAGCAACCACTCTCCCAAATCAAATGGCGGAGCAGCTAGCCGTGTGCTGTAGCTGCAGCTGGGTGGTGTCTGTCATTACCTGTACCCCATTCCTTTGTATCACAGGCAATCACAGTCTATTCACAGTCTGCAATGACCGGGGCGCCTTTTCTCACCCAGAAAGTGATCGAGCCTGGGTTTTGAAAGAGCCCCAGCATGACGCTTTCCCCATGACAAGTTCAGACCCCCGCTTCTACCTCCTCCTTGTCATCGATCGGGGCTCCTTTCACCACACTGAGCAGCCTGCCCGCCACAGAATCAGGTCCAGGCTGGTCAAGTGAATAACACCCTCGGTCTCGCAATCACACACTGCAGCAAGTCTGCTCCGTAATGATGGGAGAGACACGCTCATCACCAAAATCTTCACTTACAGTATGGAGAATGATTCAAATTGGGGGCATTTAGGTTAAAAAGAGTTTCATCAGTCCGTGCTGTGCTAGCTGGAGGGATACAGAAGTAATTTCTCCATTCCCTAATCCTCCATCTTCCACCAAATCACACGGCAGTGCAAAAGTTCCAATAACTGTGTAACAGGGTGATGGAGTTCAATCTCTCTGACAAAGACATTTTTCAGTCACTGGTACAGTCAGTCGACATGATGGGAACGTCTTGTGGATGCTCAAAGCCCGGCATTTCTTCCACCCAATCAAAGTTGGATCAATCTGGGATTGTCTGATGGACTAATTATGCAGTAATTGTTCTGGTCTGGACCACTGCGTTGTATCGCGTGAGAGCAGCTCTTTGTGTCTTTCCAGCGCTGATTAAGAATGATAATTGTTTTTTTTGATTGGCAGAGGGGCAATTTTGATCTTTCTTTCTCTTATTTGCCCCTGCACATAGACATGCATAAACACACACGCACTCTATTCATCCTCCGCTGAATGTCTGAGGAAAATCCATCTCGCCAGCAGGACTGTAAGTCGGAATGAAATCTTTAAAGAAGTTAGGGTTAAATGAGGAGGCAGGGCGCCTAAATATTTGCATGTATTTGCATAACTTCAATGAGGGGGTTAGTCGTGTGACGGCCTTTTTCTTTCTCTTTCCTCTGTTGACTTAACCGCTCTACTTTTTTTCCCCTGTGGCATCTGACATTTGTGCCACCAGCTGAACACTTGGAGCTATTGCATTGTTTGAATTATGAATAAGAAAAAACGTGTGATGATCTAAATCAGTGCAGAGTAAACTGGATGATACAAGTACCCTTTAAAGTAGTAAGCAGTAAGTATACTTCATGTATTAAATGTATGTACAGTATTACAAATAAATACTGAGACGCGTGATGAGCTGAATACAGAGGAAAAGGTGCCCGTTTAGAACCGCTGAGCTTTGTAGACACGTAGCCTTCCTCTCCTCTGCTCTCGCTTTCATTTCCACTTATGTCTCACTCAGCCCCCCCCCCCCCACTTCACCTTTCCCAACCGCTGCCTCTGCCGTGTTTGCTCTTGTTGCAAGCGTAGCCCCATAATCGTCCAAATCAACGTTCAGCAGTCACTCTCGCTATGATTAGTCGGAAAATAAGGTTAGGCAGGCAGTTGCCATGGTTTCAAGGCAGCAGATTTCTAAAAAAGAGAGAGACTGGCACGGTGTAATGAACTTAAATTAAAACAACTTTTGTCTCACTGTAGATTTTAATTACCCAGCGCCTGCTTCCGACAGTTGGAATGAGGAAGAAAAGGAGAGAAAAACCCAGAGAGAACAAGAGAGGGGGTGACAGAGCGGGTGGGAAACAGGATTTATGTGCCAGAGTGCTAATTTGATCCATTAGGGGATGTGTGTGTGTGTGAGTGAGAGTGTGTGATGTGCTACCTGCCTAGTGAATATAAAGTCTCATTCTCACCCATCAAGGAGTATGGCGCAAAGGGTCGAGAGTCATGTCTTGCTAAACTCGAGGCTTTCAGCTCAGAAAAATCTAATTAGTCTAATTATGTGCGTGCAACAGTCAAAGACGGGATGCTTTCTTCTTTGTGACTTCCTCACGGAGAGAAGTGAGAAAATATGTTTCTTCCATGAAAAGAGTGTGAAAATATGTGCTGACGCACTGATGTAATCGACAAATCCACATCCCACCTCTGACTGATTTCTTCCTTTTTAACCTGCTCTGTGATCTTTTGTGCCGCTGATGATATAATAACTCATTCCTGGTTTCTTGCCAGTGGAGCTGCTCCGGCAGTAAATGATTAACGCGAGGCTCATTCGTGTGCGTAACAAGCTCCATTCAGTCAACCCCTGGCACTTCGACAACAGCTTTTCCTGGAGTGTTTGATCAAAGAGACTCTTTCAAAAAGGAAGTGCAGTCAAGTGTGCTATCAGTATACTTAAAATCAATGAGTTCCTTTTCAGAGATATACTAAACTTAAGTATATACTGCTTATACTGACAACAATAAGTGTATGTGGCCTGTACTGTACTTATACTTAGATGTACTTAGAAGCTTATAAGCCTGTCACTCTCTCACACAGCCACCAGCAGTCAGATCACAGATGTTTCTTGTATGATGAGGGGATGGTTGCATGCAGACAAACGCGTTTAACAAGCCGAGAATGGGCCGTTTGTTTTAGTACACCAGCGCTCTTATTCTGAAGGACTTGCAGACAACGGTGGAATAGGACTTCCTGGTTGGACAGCGTGGATAAGAATCCATGCAAATCTTTGCACAACATCAAAATAAGACACAATACACATTATGTGAGGTTCCTGCCTTTCTGTGGAGCCTAACCGTACTGCATAATGAGCTTTACTCAATTGTCTAACAGTATCTCAAGCTGAACTTCCTTCTGCAGAAAACACGGAAATACATGGGTAGACTTTATGAGAAATGCAGCACTAACAGCTTTTAAAGCACTACTGGTTGACACGGTGGGTGGCAGAGCTCTTTACCTGGGTAAAACACTCGAGTGGACTGATCCGAGCAGAATTTGACCTGATTCTCCGCCCTGAATTTGGCCATGAGCTCTGGCCACTTGGGTTAACATTGAATGCTGAGTATTTCCTGGGCCACTTATACAATATGAAAGGCTACATTTTTGGGCTACATGGGATGTTCACTATGCTGCGCTTTAGGACTGAAGAACAGCAAAGCCTCCAACTTCCTCTTAAAGAACATTTAAATTTTGTACGTACTTCTCGTTACGCTGTATCCAGAAAGGAAGTGAACTGCAGTGCACGACAAAAATTTGCATATGCATGTTGTAGCAGTGAAAAACCTCCCGAATAGAACATGTATCTGTGTGTGTGTGTGTGTGTCCATAAATAATGGTGCCTGATGATAGCTTCGACGAACTGTGATTATTCCAAACAACAATTCTGCCAACTTTGGCGACACTTACTGCAGAGCAGTCATTCAAAAGGGAGCTTTTCAGGACGTGCACACAAAAGAATTGCAATTTTGCTGCGCGGATATTACCTGAGGTTTGAAATGAAATCTTAATACACAGTGAAAGTCATATTTCATGATTGCGAACACAGTCGCTCCTGCCTGACTTGCAAAGCGACACAGAGAGAGAGAGAGAGAGAGAGAGAGAGAGAGAGAGGGGCCAGGTTTTTTATGAGTAATCCTTGCTACTGATTCAGGCCCTGTAATTGTAAGCAGCGCAGCAGGAAGGGAAGCAAGTCTCGGCTATTGACCGGCTTCAGTCTCACACTGAGCTAAAACACTGAGGTGGTGGCACTGCCGCTGAGAACATGTCAATTTTGCTCTTTAGAAAAGGAGCACTGCTTGAAGACTGAAAGCAAATCAACACAGTTATCGACCCAGACAACCCAACCCTGTAAATTGCACTCAGAGAGACGAACAAAACAACAAAAACCATCACTGGGATTTTATTGATGGCCGACACTTTGGCTAGTACGCCTTACTTCCAGACGAGGATAAGATTGAAAAGGCTCTGAAGAAAAGCTGGACCGTTTAAACACTTCTAACAGCATTGCAGTTCGAAGATCACGGACTTTTAAATCCTGCTGGAAGCCAACAACTCTTGCTCTTGTGCTCCTTTGCATCACGTATAAGCTCAACGCCAGCACAGGTGGTAGAGAGCGCCAGGCTCTATTAACAGGGAGAATGACGTCACAGAGTTAACAAATGACTCGGCAGAGCGACGTTGTCAAACCTGTCTGCTCAGGTCCGGCAACAGCTCTTCTCTTTCTCGTGTGGGAACAGATAAAATCAAATTCTCCCTGCATTTCTGACACCGACACTAGATCATTGTGTTACACTTAGAAGACATATTGAGTTCTCTGTCATACCAAGTTCAAAAGACACAACTGCTGTTTATGACTAACATAAACTAATTTAAAGATTCAAACTGATCCATCAACAGGATTGGAATTTAGTATTCATAATTTTGTTTAGTGCGTGTTCACCTGAGAATAAAAATAGCTGCACTCTTAAAATTTTGCTTAGAATAAGCATTTTATATCTATATAGGGAGAAAGCTAGACACAACTAGACATTATATTTGTTATTGAGCCCCAAAGACCCAGATGCGGAGACATAGCTGCTGAATAATTATTATCATAAAGGTGTAAATAAAACTGCTAGTTGCTGCTAAAGGTTACACACTACACAAGTGCTATGAAATAAAAGCATTTCATCGTGTTCTTTCTGGGAAGCTGTATGGGAGCATTTAACATATTTTAGTTCAGCCATTCAGATTCAAATACAAAGAGCATATTTGAACAGAGCTCAGGTCGTGTAACGACATCCAAGCAGCTTCTATTCACTGAGGAGAAGGGCTGCGTGACCTGGTTAAGAGAAGGATCAAGATCGAACTGTGAACGGAGCCATCTCACGTCCAGATTAATTGACATTTAAATCATCAAGAAAAATATCTCTGCTATCATAATCCAATAAAGAAAAAAAAATCTCCAAAATGATCTTTTAAAAATCTGCATGGTTGATTTAAAAAATCTGATTGCAATCAGAGCGCAGTGTGTTGAAAGGCCTGCACAATCAGCCCTCGGCATCCCAAACGTTGTGTCAGACCCTGCACCTGCCGTTATATAGAATACATTTCACTGTAAGCCAGAAGAATATGCAGGTTATTTGTGTCAAGTTACATGATTCCTGAGTAATGGAGTCCTCGAAAACACTCAACACCAATTGTCGCCTCTTGCCAAGTGCAGCTGTGAGGAAGTGAAGGAACTGAAACCAGGTGAGTGTAGAGAGTTCAACCAAAGATTTAACCGGCAGGTAAAGCCTTTTGTTCCCAGAGAGTTTGAATGTGGGCCAATGGTTGCGTCACTGTTACATCCTTGGATAAATAAAGGATTCAAGAACAGGTTAGGTCGTGTTTGAAACCTTTGCCACACATGCCTCACGTCTGTCATTTTTCAAGTTCTCTGGGTAATAATGTCGTATGGAAACACGTTTGTCTGCTGACTGAACATGAGCGCAGCCGAGTGCTGGTAACAACACATTTCCCCATCTTTCTGTTTGCTATCTGTACTTACACTCTGCTCTTTCAGCCCCTCTACGCTCACCTTGTTTACCGGGGATAAGACGAGTGGCATGAAACAAGTGGCAAAAGAGGCTGTCAGCTCTTCATTGTTCCCTCTTGTATATTTTGAATGAACTGGATGAATAGTGGCAGTGGAAATAATTGCTTGTCCCAGTTATGAATCCATCTTCCATGGTAGCTTTCTGATTTGATTGGAAAGGAGGGGTGTGTGTGGGGGGGTTCCCAGGAGTAAAACCAAATAATGTGTAAGAAGAAGGCACGGGAGCATGTCAGTGGCCATTAATATCCATAAATGCAATTTCACAACACACATAATGACATAAAATGACAGACAATAATAGTTTGGTAATTAGTATGTGTGACGCGTGTGTGAGTACAGGCGGGCGGGTGTGTGTGTGTGCAGAGGGATTGCAGTAGGGAGGGAGTTAGGCTAATATATTTACCTGTAAATGTTCGTGCACAGTTTACATAATAGTTCTTCAGTCTGACCTATAAATAATGTGATGTTACAGGCGTGTTTAGAGGCAACATAGGACTTTAAGGACATGATTTCACTTTTTTACAGGACAATGGTTCAGCTATGGTCAGAGAGAACTATAAGTGTATCATCTGATAAATTTGGATTTAGTCCTGCAAGATAAAACCCTAGGATTGAGCAATTCATATAATATAAAATATAAAAATTATATAAAATATCCCATTATAAATTCATCTAGTATGTTACTATACCTATCTATGTATAACTACTGTAACTATGGTTAGTATTTATTTTAAGTCAGTGAATACAGATTGCAGATGAACTACATATGTTTTAAGCCTATATCCTTTTCTCCGCGCTCTTATTTCTCATCTTATTATATTTTGTCTATATAAAAGCTATAATGTACATGATGATGGCATGATATGACCTCCAGAGCACACGAGTGGAGCCCTGGGAGCGCTGGCTTGTAATTTCCTGGAGAGACGCAGTCACCGTGATTTCTTCCGGGTTCTCTCTCGGTTTGTTTTGTTTGGGCGGATCAGCGGACACTTCAACATGACAGAAACTCCCGCTCCTCGCTCCTAATTACTACTTTGCTCTAACGTACATGAAGGCTCGACTGGTGATATGATGTCTCCTGCGGTTTTACGTGGATGTTACTCTCGGTAAATGAGAATAAATAACTCCTGCGTGATTTCACTCTGACCTGAGACACCTGTTGCGCCGGTTTAGACACACAGGTGTCACTTTCCTCACACGGGCTCCTGTTCGGGACTACATCGAAACTTGGATTATTTTTTTATACATTTCGTTCTCAAAAAAAGATCTGATTTAATAGTTGGTATGAAAGTCACGGTGACTTTCGGGGACACCTCGGTGGTGGTTCCCTGTAAAGATGGATGGACCGTCCGGGACTTAGTCGACCAAGCCGCGCGGAGGTACCGCAGGATTTTGGAGCAGGTAATAATAATAAAACACTCTCCATTTCTTTGTCTGAGTCACCCTGCTACTTCATTTTCTTCTGTGTACCTAAATGAGCCCACTTAATGTTGTTTCATTCTTCACATTTTGTTGTTGCCGTAACGCGTCTGAAGTGTGGGTCACGTGACCTCAGCCATTAGCTAGTTGTGATGTTGATAATATTACAGCTAGCTGCTAGATTAAATAATATGTTTTTTAAAAGCAGTTAAAATTTATTTAGTGGCTGTCATTGTACCACATTATATGCATAAACTGAAATATTACCTGCATTTAACTTTTTCTTGTTGCTAACTTAGGCAACTAGGCTGAAGTAATGTTAGTAAGAAGTTTTTTGCCACATTGTTTTATCTTCCAGTTGAAACTTCCTTGTATTAAAGCAATAAAACACATTAAAGGTCGATGCAGAAGTCCACTTTCTGTGGTTCTAGTTTAGGCATGTGTGACATCATCTGGAGAAGTTTTGGTGGTATGAACAACCAAAAAATAAAAATGAATTTAGCATAAGTACTACCTAAGATAGAACCATCGATGTGTGCTCCACAGTCTGCATGCAATTAAATTTTTGTTGTGAAATGTAAATATTTCATCTATAAATTTCAGCGTTAGACATTTTGGCAGGTGTCAGAGAGAGGGATATAATGTCCAGCAGTCACTAAGAAATCTGTTCCAGTCGATGACCAACCTGCCTCAATAGACTACAAAGCAATGCAGCCAAAACGTAAATGTATAATGAGTAACGGGTGTGGTTTTCAAGCATAAAACTCCAGGATGCAGAAGTTCACACCTGTTTTGGTAAAAAATAAAAAAATTTACTGTGAAACATGTAGGAACACAGCATCATAAAAAATCCCCTTGTGCTCACTGAACAGCCCACACTATCTGCTAAACGTGTAATAAGATTGTGTTGTTTTCCTGCGTCTTAGTGACAGTTTTTACATTAACACAAAGATACGAACCAGCGGCCTACTGCTCCCTGATGCTGCAATCACTTGAACATTAATCATTCTGCCGAACTGACCTTTTATTAATCAGCGGCTTTGTGTGTGCATGCTGTCCTAACCGGATAGCGCGCTCATGTGTGTTTTTCGTCTCTGCGAGGATGCGAGTGGCGCTGGCTGTGGTCTCCTCTGTCTACTTGTACAATAGCTCCCTGTTTAAACCCTGGTATCTAAGCGGGCAGGTGGAAGTTTACTGTTTGATGTCTTCCATGTGGCTGCAGTAGGGGATGTGCGCAGTGGACAGGAGGCTTTGTCCTGTGAGTGATTGGGGATTAAGACTGGTGACAGGCCCCTGTCTTATCAGTTGGCTGGTACCTCTCTTAGCCCGCCCACACACCCTTCCCCTGGCGAGGCTTGGTGGTGTTGGTGGGGCACGGAAGCGGGGATGGAAGGACAGATTGGATGGCTGGATGGCTCGATGGATTGCTTCCTCTCAGTAAAGGGCACACGCAAACACCTCAATGACCACACACACACACACACACACACACACACACACACACACACACACACACACACACACACACACAGAGGAGCTCATCTTGCTTGGTGTCCCCTGAGCTGCCTCATTCCTGCTTCACTGACATCCACAGCCATGCCCACTCTGCCCAGCAGCCCATGTTGATTGTCACTGAGAAACGCTGCAGTGCACGAGATGTAGTGAGCCGTGTGTGTGTGTGTGTGTGTGTGTGTGTGGGTGTGTGATTAGAATGCACCCAGGCCTTGATCACTGTTCACAGAGCATGTTAATTAGGAGCCGTTTCTAGACACTGACTCAGCAGTTAGTTGCCTTCTCTTAATAGAGGCGGATCATCACGGGGACAGTCCAGCCCTGTAAGTGTCAGAGAGGACCGAGCAGATCTGACTGGATGAGCCGACTGCTCCTGGCAACAGAATCCACTTAGAGCCCCACATTAACCGCACATTTCTCTACTCGCTGGCCTCATCACTGACAGCAGGGACGGTGTCAAATAACCCGAGTTTATGGCCACGTGCACGCTGAACTGGATCCCTCACAGCCTGTGCACTGCAGCACTGGCATATAAACCTCCCTAATTAGCAGTTTATTTTAATGTGATCTCAGCTGTGACTCTCTCTGCCCTTATATTCTCTGTCGAGAAAACAGCCTGAGTGCACAGAGAAGATTCCTTCTAATTATGCGGCGTGATTTGTAAAACACCAGCGTACATGTGATCATTGTGGTGATTAAACATTCTCTTATACTTAACCGCTATTATGGCAGGTGGGGAAGAAAGCAGAGGATTGTGGGTGTCGTGTAAAATTGTCACCTAATGTGTTAAGATATATATCATAGAGAATATTCCTTCCATCTGCCATCTATATATTTGCTTCTTTTTGTCTAAAATGCTAATGTGTAAAAATGAGAGTACGAGCTCTTACTCTGTAGCCTGAGGGACCAGCATGTAGACTACAGCTTTGGTGTGTTCTCAGGGAAAACAGCCCTGTCCAGGTAACTTTGTCTCCTGGTTCTTCTGCCAGTTTAGTTCAGATTACAGCCCTTATACGTGAGAGTGCACTAAACAAGCCCAAAGCACTTTGCCCTCCATGCGTGTGGCTGGGCCCCAGTGTGGGTTAGTACATGTGTCATGACTTCAGCTATGCTGGCAGCATTTTAAAGTTGTTGTTATTTTTATTTTCTTGGTTTTGGATTTTTGACTGCGGTGGGTGCCAGATTTGTTCAGGAAAATTGTTTGCATTCATCATCTGTTCAAGAACTTCCTGAAAATCCAGTGGATGCTGATTAGAATCTTTTTCCTGAGGCAAAGTGTTTTCTGTTTAAGGACGGGACACATGACCCCTGTTTAAACTGAGGCATCCCAGACGTCATGACATTAAAAAGCAGATGTGATTGTGGATCAGTTCTCAGTTACACACAGTCTAGTTGCCACCGTGTCTGGTTTCAGTGTGCAAGTTAAATTCATTCTAAGCAGTGTGAACATTCATTTAAAGTGCTTTAGTAAAAAAAGCACATTCTAAAGCATTAATAACTATTAAATACGAATTCTTCAATCACTATTTTAGATATCTTTGTTGTGTTTAGGAGTAATTTTGGCCCCTGATCACAGGAGAACAAAGCATCCGTCACCCGGCAACTCGGTTCAAACTGTCTCCATTTCTAGCTGTCATCAGAGAGAAAGCTCCCCACAGCTTTCCTTTCTCTTTTCTCACAGTCACATTGACGGACCGGACTCGAAGACAGTTCTTCATCGACTCGTTCTTTAAAGTGGCGGCTAAATCCGCAGCGTCCTCCTGCAGCTGTATAATTACACATTCACATAGGGATCAAAGTGTGAAATAGCAGCGCCGCCGCCGACCAGGAGAATTTTGCTTCACTAATCGCCCCAGCGCTTCACCGCTCTCGAGTGGTGTCGTGTTTGCTCATCGGGGAGAGGAAGAAGAAGGAGAGATTGTGCTTTAAATGATAGAGGGGGGGGGCTTAATGGTGTAATTTGCTGGGAACCCACTGTTCAAACTGTCGCGGTAGTTCTCCTCCTGCTTGTTGACTGACTGAATTCACACCTCCTTTTGGTTTTTTTAATGCCAAGGAAAAGAGTTCAAGATACAAAGGGCAATTACCAGAGGCTGAAAATGAGCGGCTTCAGAAGATTCTTCTTATTCCCCTCTTCCCTCTCTGCAGATTACTTTCCCTCTGAAGTGTCATACATTCATCCCTTTTCATCACAAGGTGGAAAGGGTGTTTCCTAGAGCCTTCTCAGCTCTGGCTGAGGATAGAAAGCAAACATTTTCTCAAGGTGTGCTTAAGAAAAAGCCCCCCCAGAGGTGATGCTAATTAACACTCGGGCATTGTTGCCCTCTAATCCACTGTTGGGAATTAATCCCTCTCCCCTAAAATCGCACTAATGCTTCTTATTTTATTAAGGGCCGCGTCTTAATGCCGGTGATGCGATGCCGTCGCAAAAAGAGCCAATTACGGCTCTATGCTGTCGTACGGCGCGCACAAACGGTGTGACCGAGCCGGAGAGGAATGCCAGCGGTTGGTCGGGTCGGACCAGATTTTCCGGCGAGGCATTGGAGGAACATGGTATTTGGGTGACTTCAGTTTGTAATGTGAACGTTTGAACGTCCTGATCATTCGGAGTCACCAGTTTAAACACTGTAATCTAAAGACTTGGTCCTTTGAGACGCTTTCCTTTACTTGTATTTCACACACTTTCTGACAGGTCCGCCTACCCACTTAACGTGCTAATATCTTATAACAGTGCAGGCAGAATTTGAGATTCTGAGAACAGTTTGTCAGACCAGGTGTGAAAACACAGGCCTGTGTTCATTCTCCAGATAATCTCTCTCACGTTTGTCTGCCAACACCACATGCAAGTGGTGTCGAAGTGGTTAGCTGACCTAATGTCCAACGTTAGCTTGTTTAGAAACATTATGATGATAACATATTTCCCACCATGCGATACATTTTCCCAAATGCAGTCCGGTGTCGAAGGGCAGAATCTGGTTTTATTCCCGTGACTCAAATCCCCGGCTCCTCCGGGCTCCGTTTTATGAGGATGGACTTGGCCCATTGTGAAAGGCAGACGCTTTCTTCTCTTTGTGTGCTGCGATTCACATTCGGATGAGAGCATTCACAACAGTGCTCTGTGAGGCAGCAGAAGGCGCTCGCTGTGTCGGAGCCAAACTCATTCCAGCCTCCGAGGCTCATAGCCTATAGCTGCTAATTTAACAGCTAATGTAGTCTGGCGTTACCTTGGACATATTGCTTATTGGTTGGGGCAGTTCATAATGGGCTATTTTCACATGCACATGTTGATTAAAACAATAAAAGCTGTCAAAGATTGGTTCATATAGGAATTTTCTAATAGAAACAGAAGTAATTTAACTGTTTAGGAACTTGGAATTAATTCTCACCAACCTCATCTTGTCCTCAGAGCACAGCAGCTACACAACAGTGTAAATAGTGGGTCACAAAAAAGGGAAGATGCTATAGTTGCTCGTACTTCTATGTTGACCGCGTCGTGTAAACAGCACATTGCTTTGACACTGGGGACAGGGAAGTTCTCCGTCTCGCTGTCAGTGGATGAATCACCAGGCTCGGTCTATTTCCTGCTCTGTGGGTGTATTCACGTTGACCTCACCGTGGCAGTGAACCCAGCCTGGAGTGCACCTACCAGCGCTCCCAAACCGAGCAGCGAAACTGGAAAAGCTTTTATCAACCCAGCCCCTTCCGCTCACATTCCTCTGTGCTTACTGTACTTTATGGAGCCAGTGTTGTGCATGTAGAGTGTAATGTAGGTCATGTGTTTTCATTATGACGTGTCATGCTTGTTGCTGTAAACATACAGTATCATCACAGTGGAGGAGAATTTGTAGGAATTGTGTCCAATTACATGTGTAATTAAAATACCAGGCGCTAAGTTGATTGATTTAAAATCACCACATACTAATAAGAACTAACTAATGCTCATTTGTGTTTTTCTACTTGGTGTCTCTGTGTGTCCAGCACGGGGAGAATGAAGTGAAGACCCACCACTTGGAGTACGCCGAAGGTGGGATCCTCGACATGGACGACCTGCTGAGTGATCTCGTTGAGGACCGAGACAAGGTGAGGACGAATAAGCGTTGTGCTGCGAGTTGTGCTTGAGCCTCTCTGTTCCCACCTCTCAACACAAGAACGCACTGACATGTGATGGATAGCAATGACTCATGTTTGCATGGATTAGCATAATGAATCTTTCTTCACACGAGGTACAGTGAAATACAGCAGAAAAGCTGTGGCTGGAGTCTGGTGGTGGATTTGTTTTGACTCCCTTAATTTCTCCAGCCTGGCAGGATGACAAGATTTCCAATAGACGAGGTGTTTGTGAATCCACACCCTGGTTGGCCTGTCACTCGTTGTTAGGAGTAAACCAACTGAATTCAAAATGTGACAAAATGAGTTTTGGGCCAAAGAAAATAAACTCTGATTGGACTTGATTTCATTGTAATTCGCTCCGTGCATGCTTGGTAAGGAAATGAACTTCTTTCCTCCCCTTCTCTCTTCTCCTGAAACCCACCTCCCTTTCTCAAAGCAGAAGGGAGGTGGGAGGCGTGACGGTGCTGTGTGATTTCTAGCTGTCATGTTCACTTGTACAGAGACGGATGAAAGGACACCGTTTCAGATTTAATGCCACGTGCGGAGGAAAGTTCTCTGAAACTCTCTGAGCAGTGATGTAACTTCACAGGAGATGCATTGGGAGTTGAAGTTTTCTGCCTCTCAAGCACACACACACACACACACACACACACAGTGTCCCAATTTCTATAAAGAGAGAGTTTCATCCCCCTTCCTAATTTCCCCTAATGCATTCCTAAGATGTGCTAATAAACTGCCCGAAATCCATATTCATAAGGCCCGGGACCAGACGAATGATGAATTACCAACACTTAGTCAGCAAGACGGCCAAATGAAATGGAAATGGAATATTCATCCAACCCCGGTACCGCACAATAACGGTTGGTGTTTTAAGCTGCAGGAACAATGGAGTGTGTGTCTGTGCACGCCGTCGGGCTCACGCAGGACTGCAGGTTTGGCAAAATAATCTTTGTGAAAAAGGGGACAGAACTAAATAATAGATGTGTAAACTCAGTAGGAATCTTCAACAGGGGAAGAAAAGAAAAATGTTTTTCCAATCACGAAGAACAGAGGCCATATTTTCCCGGGTGATGGATGCAATCGTAGGATCTGCATTTTATTTGTGCCTCAGAGTGTGAGTCATAGATTTTAATGACTCATTTGCCAACCTAAACCTGCTTTCCCCTCTCCTCAAAGTGATGATGAAGAGTCGCAAATCAGACGCCGCTCTGGCATTTGATCACCTATGTTCGCTAGCAAGTTAGCCTGACTCTGTGGTGCTGAGCGAACGCTTCACTAGAACCTGCGCCGTGCAGGAACCGTCCCATTTACCTTTTTGTATCTCTACCCTCTCAGCTTTAACCCAGTTCTCCAAACATGCCTCGCTGCTTTCATCCTGCTCCTCATTTTATCCCTTTGTTTTTCGCTGCTGATGAAAAGATTGCCGACGGAGGAGGACAAGCGCGCGTGATCTTCATAACGTGCCAGTCATCTGACTTATCTCCACGCTTCCAAACGGCGTCGGCACACACACACACGCAGATTAATGAGCTGTGCCTGGCGTTTTTGATTAGTCTGACTTCCTTTTGTTTGTCTACGTTTTTATTACCTCGCCTCAGCCGAGAGATTCTATCTTTAGTGCTTTTCTTTTTTGTCCTGTTATTATGGCCGACGCTGATTCATCATCAATCATACCGGAGTGGTACCATTGTGCGGGCCCTCAGCCGCACAGCATGGGCCCTGTGTTAGCTGAGGATGCTAATGAGAGATAATGGTTAGCTATTTGTACACCTAGTGGTTAGCTTAGCTGTGAGACCAGACCTCTTTATCTTGGCCAGCCCCTGACTATTATTCAACACGCAGTCTCTCTCTCTCTCACACACACACACATGCCTGCTGTCCCTGCTGCCTGCATCAAACCACAGGCAGGAGTGGGGAGTAGCATAGTAGCACCAGCATGTACAGGGGGAGCGCCACTGGTGGTTGACGAGGGTGGAGACGAGTGAGTGGCTGTGATTTGATTACAGTTGTGCCTCCTGCATCTGTGACATGCGCGCGCGTGTGTGTCGGTGTGTCCGTGCACACACTCATTCATTAGCCCCCCATCTCGAGACACCGGCCACCAGCCTCCTCATGAATATTGATATCAATCTGATGAATGTGGAGAAGACGATGGGGTGTTGGCTTAGGTGTGATCGTGATCGCATATACGCAGAACACACTCGCAGACACAAAAGAGCACAGTGTAAAGAAACTGCTGCAGGTCATGGTGTAGTCAATCATAGTCCATGAAGCTCTTCTTTCCTTTCTATTACACTGTGTGTGTGTGTGTGTGTGTGTGTGTGTGTGTGTGTGTGTGTGTGTGTGTGTGTGTGTGTGTGTGTGTGTGTGTGTGCGTGTGTGTGCGTGCACCCTGCAGCTCTGGGACGACAGCTGCAGTCATTGACCTGTCACATACCCTACTACTTTGTTAATAGGGCAGAGAAGTGGTCAGATCCCTGCAGTTCACAGACCTGACCTTTTTTTTTTTTCTCTTTATCCCCTGCCAGTCCTTTTCTGTGCTTTTGAAAGTTATTTACTCCCACGTGTTATGTGAATGTAGATTTGATGATATGCATCTTAAAATAATAGACGCTTGTCAGACATCATTTGTGATGGGATTCTTTCCCGTTCTCCATCTTGTCCTCAACTCCTCCATTTCCTCCCTGGCACTCTTTTTCAAAAGCCTCTGATGTAGTGATTTACCTCAACACATTCATCCGTTTACCGCTACCAGAGCTGTCATTCTTTCCCATTCACAGTCCCGAGAGATCCCGCATTAGCCGCAGCCATTACTCCCGTCCATCCCCGCGGTGCACAGGAGCCGTCAGTCAGGCTGTCCAGAGCCGGCATGCCATTAGCATACAGGCTGTACACCACCTTTCAACTGGTCCAGCCTTCCATATTTAGATATATAAATACCATATACGCAGCGTACTTTCTGCTCTTTCTCCCTGCAGCCTTGTGAACAGAGTGCTGCTGGGGGCCACCAACTTGTAGACGCTGCTTGATGAAGGCCCTCTCTCTACCTCCCTCTTGTTCACCCACGTGCAGCTGAAATGTGAATATTTTACATGTGTGAGTGTCCTCTCCTGTCACGCCGATCTACTCGGAAAAGGGAATTAAACTCGGGGAGCATAACGTCTCCTCATAAGTGGACTGTCACTCCTCATTCCAAGTGCACAGCCACATGTACACAGTCCACACAGACCTTGTTTTCAGTACGGTAGGGGCACATAAAAAAGCTCATCCTTCCGTCCTATTCAGCCAAACGAGAAATCTCATTTCATGGCAAATTTAATGAAAGAATGATTTTGCTTCATCTCTCTTTTAATTAGCCCTTTTTTAATCATTGCGCCTGCAAGGCGTCCATGCACCTCTGGTGCAGTCTCTGGCTGCTGGAATGTAAATGGTAAGGGTGCGTATCCCAGCTGATCTCCCTCTAAAATGTCAACCGCTTGATTATGAGGCCATCTCCCATCATCAGTCTCTCCTGCCCGCATGTCACAGAGGAGGATGCAGCGATAGACGGATTAATGTGCTACACGGATATGCGTTTAGATATTTAAAGTGTGTGCAGTCATGACCATCTTTTATGTTCTTTAAAGAGAATAAGGATATTATTTGATTAGACATCAAGCAGAGAAACTGAGGAGTTAAGAGTTGTGATCTCTCTCATCTCAAGAATTCAGAAATGTGCCTGCTAGTTTTGTTCTTGTACATTGACTCCATCTTCTTATGAAACTACAAAAGAATATGTGTCTGTCCAATATTCAGATATTTTAGATTTGAGTTGAGTTTGATAATTAATGCTCTAATTTCTTTATGTAAGAGCTGTGAACTGACAGAATAGTCAGGACTCTGGTGGAGAAACATACCATGCATGTGCTGTTTTATATTTTAGTACTGCACATATGCACTCACCGGCCACTTTATTAGACACACCTTTCTGGTATCAGGTTGGACCCCGTTTTGCCTTCAGAACTGCCTCAATCCTTTGTGGCATAGATTCAAGAAGGTACTGGAAACATTCCTCAGAGATATTGGTCCATATTGACATGTTAGCATCAGGCAGTTGCTGCAGATTTGTCAGCTGCACATCCATGATGTGAATCTCCTGTTCAACCACATCCCAAAGGTTCTCTACTGAATTGTGGAGGCCATTTGAGTACAGTGGACACATTGTCATGTTCAAGAAACCAGTTTGGGATGATTTGAGCTTTATGACATGGTGCATTATCCTGCTGGAAGTAGCCATCAGAGGATGGGTACACTGTGGTCATAAAGGGATGGACATGGTCAGGAACAACACTCAGGTAGGCTGTGGCGCTGCAACGCTGATCAATAAGTACTAAGGCGCCCAAGATGCTCTTCTGCATTGGTTGGTTGGTTTGAGTTACTGTTGCCTTTCTATCAGCTCGAACCACTCTGGCCATTCTCCTCTGACCTCTGGCATCAACGAGGCTCACTGGATGTTTTTCCTTTTTTCAGACCATTCTCTGTAAACCCAAGAGATGGTTGTGCGTGACAGTCTCAGAAGATCAACAGTTTCTGAAATACGGTTTGAACTGCAGCGGTTCGTCTTGACCATGTCAACATGCCTAAATGCATTAAGTTGCCACCATTTGATTGGCTGATCACAACATGTCTCTTTGGCCTCAGAGTTGCACTTTGGTAGGAACTAAGTGCAAGTTTCTTTAAAATACTGCTGTAGGTTTTCCTTCCACGGCTCCAGGAGAATTCTCAGTAAGTTGTGCCGGGTGATTTGCCTCCAGTTATTACATGTCAGATGTCAGCCCCTCTGACAGGCAACAATGAAGCATTACTTAAAATGTGCTAACCCGCCGGAGAAAAAGTTCAGTGAATGGGAAGTGATTGCGAGGCGCATACGTGCTGATTAGCCTTTGACGCTCTGTGACACCTCACTCCCTCACCTCCAATGTCTTTGTGCGCTGTCACGGCGAGCTACGTTTGATTGGCGTCTAAGTGGTCACATAGCTCCACACACTGTGTGAATGGGCAGTGATGAGCTGGAGCATGAGGATCAAGTGCGCTGATTAGAAAATGTCACACGCACGTCGGCCTCGTCATAATCTATACCCTTTTCACTTTGTAATGTATCCACGCATACCTTACGTGAGAAGATGGGCCGCGATCAACACCATATGTCGAACACATTAGAATATTAATTAGAAGTTAAAGCATATGATCTCAACATGACCAGGTGAGAAAATGAATCGGCTGTAAACGGGCATAGTTTGGAGGAATCTGTTTGCCAAGGTTGTTTTTGTGACACGCCACTGTAAATTAGGACACATGAAACATACAGTATATTGGATGAAGGTAGATTATCTCTGTGCGGATCAGATGACGTGAATGTTTCACCTGGTGGGATTCGGTCACTGGAGCTGATTTGATCACATCTCATCAGTCTCGACCTTGATTCAAACCCTTGTATCTGATCATCACAACAGCGCTTGATCTGATTATATTCAATTAACAATACCCCCCCCCCACACACACACACACACAGAAAACACACATTCATTCACTAAACTTGGTTTGATTGTAATTATGATGAGAGAACTCGAGGAAGGCTTAAGAAGAAATAATTCTTGCTGTGCCTGTCTGCTTTTCATTTAACGCCACGCATGTTGAGTTCCTTCTCAAAGTTGCACTTTGGAATTTTAATTCCCTTTAAACGATCTGTGGCTCTACCTTTTGACTTTGAATGCTGGCACTTCTCCAAAATGATTTGTCAGTTCACTGAAGCAAAAGACTGAGATCCACCTAGAAGAAGGCCTCTTTCTGTTTTGTTCGTGTGTGTGTGTGTGTGTGTGTGTGAGGAAGACTTACAGATGCTTTGCTAGGTCATCACACCCTCAGATCTTCTCCTCTGGTGCCTCTCCTTCTGTTAATCACCCTGACTCTCTGTGTCACCGTCACACCACCCATTAGCTCCTAATAGAGCGAGACGGTCAGGCTTGTAATGTGACCTGCTGTGGCCTGGCAGGAGGAACCCCCGGCCGCAGCACGGTCGGCACAGCGACATCACTGCTCTCAGCTTTCTCATCATCACACATGCACATGCAGTGATTTCTATACGAGAAACATTGATTCAGCACGTTCAGATCAGTCAGAACCTACAGCTTGTGTTGTGTTTGCTGTCAGTATTAGCTTTGTGAGTTTACAGTGATTTTGGCACAGCAGCCTGCAGAAGAGCTAATCACATCCAGCTAATGATCTATTATACATCAACTTGTTTACAGCAAATCTACTCTCTGACCTAACCAGGCACACACCATCTGTTTTCCTAGATGACATTGCCCCCAGACTAGTGTGTGTATGGGTGTGTGTGAAAGCCTTGCACGTTTTCCCTCTGCTCGCCCAGACTCAGCTCAGCTCCCTCCAACTGCTAATAACTCAAATAAGCAGAAAGTCACACTCTCCCTGGATGTGTGTGTGTGTGTGTGTGTGTGTGTGTGTGTGTGTGTGTGTGTGTGTGTGTGGGTGTGGAGAACAAATGCCTGTAATACCAAATCCAACTCATTTAGGTTAAATATTTAATGATTTCTGGCACATTTACAAAGCCAAAGCCACATCTGTGTCCGCTGTGTCGCACACACTGTTATTGTTCCTCCTCCTTTTTTTCCCCCTGCCTCTCACTCTCATCATCTAACTGATTGGCCTAATGAATGGAGCTCTGCGGATGGTAATGTGTCTGAATAGGCCTCTTGAATTATTAGCCCACCTACGTCTGACACGGGAGGGATGTATGGAAAGAGGGGCAGTGGTTTCACTCGCACAATTCTTCAACCCTTCAGGTTGTAGGACCGTCACAAGCCACGCAGAAGGACTCCTCACTGCGCTGCCATTTCATTACTATACCGATTCTACTCCGATTGCTTGTTTTGTTTGCCCCGCAGTTCAACCCCTCCCACCCCCAAACATTTACTCTAAAATGATGGAGAGAAAAGATAGAAATCAGAACAAGCCATGTTGGATTTTTGCCTGATCAATTACTTAAAGCTACAAACTTAAGGAAGGGTTTAAAATCAGTCTGCTCTGCTCCAACCACCCCCCCCCTCTCCCTGCAGTGCTGCAACTGACTGTGGTCTTCCTGTGAGGTGTTAAAGCCCAGCAAGACCAGTTTCTCTATTAGTTGTTTGGGGATTATGTGCTTTATCAAATCATTATTGCGTTATTAAATCTGGCATTAAAATTCCCAGCTTCTAAATTAGCAGGTAATGTACTGGATGTCTGTAGCAAGGTATAATGTCTTGGTCATATCATTACTGACAAACTGACGGATGATGATGATGATATCCATAGACAGACAGTTGTATGCGCAAGCAAACACCTTAGTGGGCACGTTTGGTGTGTGCTCTTATAAAGTAAAAACACCTTTGTAGACTGCTCATCTGTGGACACACTATAAGAAAGCTGGTATGCAGAGTCAAAGAGTAGTAAAAACTTCAGAGAAAATGGGAGCAAAAACAAAAGTGTTGCATTTATGTTTTTGTTCAGTGTATATTCAGTTTGCCAGCACACAGAACTCTTATAGCTGCCTAATGAAATAGCATTTTTAGGTCAAGGCAGGACTCTGGCATGGTTATGGATAAACACAGGAAATCATTTCTATCATGTCCACAGTGGAAAACCCTGTGCATTATTAATAGGTTGTGCTTTGCATAATTAAAAGTGCAGTTATTCCCTTTAAGCCATCCTAAACATCACTTCAAAGCTCTGCCTGCACAAAGAAATACGCGACATGAAGAAAGAATGAGGTGACGAACAGTATGCAAGCCTAATGTCAAGGGAGGGCAGATGGAGAGAGGAGGAGGAGGAGGAGGAGCAGGGAGGGCGCACACTGTGGAGTCGAGCCACAGGTGAGAGGGCGACAGCCTCGCAGCTCTGAGTTAATCACTCCTTCTATTTCTCTGTCAGATCCCGGGAGGAAGCAGGCAGGCAGGGAGGGAGGTCAGGGGGAGCAGCTGGCCTCGCCTCGGCCACAGGGAAAAGAGAGCTGATTATTAGGCTCCGGCTTCTGGGGAAGAGAGCTAGGAGGCGCGCGACTTCGTTGTGTGTCTGAAGCATGTGTTTGTGCGCGTTTATGAACATTTATGAGAAAGAGGTTATGACTTTGAGTGCGCCGGGGGAATCGCACATTCCTCTGCTGCATGTGAGAGTGTGTGTGTGTGTGTGTGTGTGTGTGTGTGTGTGTGTGTGTGTGTGTGCGCGCGCGTGTTGTGTCCACAGATGCGGAAACGGCACCAGTGTAACCACCACTGTTGTGTTTGCTCCGCGGGAATGATGAACAAGCTGGTTTGGTATTTGTGTTCCCGGTCTGAGAAATACGATGCCCGGAGCTCTCCTGTCACCCACATCCCTCTTTCACTTCGCCGCCCCCTTCCACCTCTCCCTCCTTCTTTCTTTTGGCCTCTCGGGCATGTGTGATATATGAGGAGTTTACTTTCTCCCTTTATGAGTGCGCATAAATAATAATATGAGCTGTCACTGCACAGAGCCAGCACTCCAATACCTCAGCTGGTGGCTCGCCTTGTCAGTGTGTGTGTTTGTGTGTGTGTGTGTGTGTGTGTGTGTGTGTGTGTGTGTGTGTGTGTGGACACAAACAAAGGAAAAATGATAACTCAACCCTTTCCAATTTTTGTCTGCGTGCATGAACAGTAAGCTTTAAATTCACATAGAACTTTTTTCACCTGTTCACGTTGTTGTGAATGGACGTCCTCGTGTCTCACTGTGCCACTTTTAACAGGCTGAATTTGCATCTCACCTAATTCGCTTTTTGATTTCAGCACACCCACTCGTTTTAGCATGCAACATGCAGCTGCAATGAAAAGTTAATGCAGTTGTATCACTGTCAGCATTTCAGAGATGGCTATTGATCTATTACTCTACACTGTTCTACCATTACGCTGTTTTTCTGTTTCAGAAGCAGCATGAGATCTGGGTCATTTTTTGCTTAATTTGCATGAATGTAAATGCTCAGACCGCTGCAGCAACAGACTTTAGAATCTAGCTCAGTCTGTCAGAAGCATCAAAGAGATGTTATGTTCAGCGTGGAAGTGCTCGCTGCTACTCAGAACTGCTGGCGTCTCTCCAGATAGAAAGACAGAAATATTTAGAGGGTACCACGATGGAATATCTTTAAGGAATCTCTTACTACAGGGTTAAAAAGTTCATCTGCATTGTTTGTCACTCACCTTTGTGTCATTGTGGTCGCTTCATCTAAACTTACGCACTGGCTCTGTGTCTTGCCTTAGTGTGTTTGTGCGTGCGTGCGTGCGTGCAGGCCCAGAGCCAGGTGTGTGTTCCTGAGGGGTAATCCTCCCTACATCTGGAGGAGCGCTGTATAGATTCAGGCTGGAATAGAAGCAGGATTAGCCATGCTGTCACTGGTAATACAAGCAATTTTCCACTTGTTTAAAGAACACAGGCCAAACATTCCTCTCACAGCCTCTACGGTGCCCTGGAAATACTTTGTGTGTGTGTGTGTGTGTGTAGGTGTAAGAGTATGTACAATAAATACTCCTCAACACGTGTTTGGTTTTTACACAGGCTTGTGTGCACTGGCGTGTTTTCAGTATTTATGTGCAGCATTTTTTCATATTTGCGAGAGTTACTCGTGGTAAATGATGCACTAATTAGATTTCCATGGTCAAAGGTCAAGTTGACTGTGGCCTCATGTATGACCCATTCACATCGATACCAGAGCTGAAAGATGAAATGTCATTGCATCTGGCACATCTGGGTCTCGTGCATAAAGTCTTATTAAACGTGAGCTACCACGTCGTTGGTTAGTGGAAGCATACAACTGCAATGCAGTAGTTTATTAGGAAAGATCACTAATTACAACCTGCTAGTCGGTTTAAACTGTGTTGTCATTTCTAACATGACGCTATGGGTGTCATCAGTTTCTGCTCAGCTGAGGCGAGATATGTTACTTCAACTGTGCACTGTCAACATTCATCACACTTTACAGCCGTGGAGAACCCCCCCCCCCTCGAGACATTATGTCCGCTCTTTGTTGAGCAGCATCTAAATCACACACACGGAGGATTTGTACTGTTACTGTCTCCTTGCGACACCTCAGCCGCCACATATTCAGCGAAGAGAAAAACACCACCCGGAAACATAAATGCACATTCAGGAGCCATATGGAGAGAAGTGTTGATCGCACGCTACAGTTCGAATCCTTTCAGCTACAGCGCAATCAGAAATATATACGCAAATATATACACAAGATCATCAGATAGTACAGGCGTTCGCTTTCTCTGCAGTCAGGCCAAGACACTGAGAGTGGGAGGTTTATTCTCTGTGATTCACGTTTTAGCGCTTTAAAGAAAACAGATGTCTAAAATACTCTTTGGCGGATGTGCATGTGCGCTGTATAGGCCTGTGTGTGTGTGTGTGTGTGTGTGTGAGTGATGATTGGGTTACCACACTACTGTCAGGATGCTGGGTGCTTCTTCTGAATTATGCATCTTTCATTCAAAGAAAGAATGAAGAATAGCATGAGAGGGAGAAAACAGAGTGGGGAGGGGGGGGGTGCAGTTGTAAGATAAATGACAAGTGCACAAAAGCAGAGCATCTCAGTACACGGGGACCACACACACACACACACACACACACACACACACACACACACACACACACACACACACACACACACACACACACA
>JAUMTR010000012.1:6951444-6961838 GCA_032270685.1 Microctenopoma stevenorrisi
ACACACACACACACACACACACACACACACACACACACACACACACACACACACACACACACACACACACACGTGCAGACACACATGCATAGAGCAGTGCTAGTCAGCGATGAGAGAGGAGAAGAAAAATGGGTTGATTAGTACCAGCAGATGAAATGAGGGTGTGTGTGTGTGTGTGTTATGTAAAGGCTGGAGGCTTGAGTGGTACCCACGTGTAATAGTATTTGGCTAAAGCAAGGTGGCACTGTTCATCCTCTGACTATGAAGAGTCTGTGTGTCTCCACAGTTGTTTTTGTGTGTACTCTTAAATAATGCCATTATACAGTGTGTCAATAAGCGTGATTGCATACATTATATATGCAAATATCCCCTCTCTCCCTCTCTCTCTCTCTCTCTCCCTCCCTCTCTCTCGTTCCATACAGGACGTGCTGCATTCGGCTAATTAATTCTTAGCAAGTACATCAATTATTAAAAACAGTCAACTGTTCCATCTGGGAGTTTCAACATGTAAACATCTACTGTTTACAACAGCTGGAATAATTTCATATCCTGAACATTAAACATTCACAGAAACGATGACTATTGTGTATGTGAACTTTGTTCGCGTCTGATTGGCTGTCTCTCCAGCAGCTTGTGTGAAAGCAGACGCTGTAATCAGACTGATGTGGAAGTTTGTGTGCATCAAGTGCAGCAGTTAATCAAAATAAAGGAATGTGCAGCATCCGTCACCACGTAGTGTTACTTATAGATGCTGGTCATTTGATTTATGTTCCTGCTAGGCGTGCCTTTGCTAAAAGAAATCTAAATAAATAACCATATGATCCTACATATAGAAGTTGCCCTGCCTCTGTGGCAGAGCAGTGTATCCGCCGTTAGCGGTTATGCTACAGATGTAGTGGCTGCATGCTCAGTGATGCTGCAACCATAACATGGTTCAGCCATCAGTATTGGGCACAGGTATCGCTGTGTGCGCCTGGGTGTGTTATGGAAATGAGTCAAAGGGGGTCACATTATTCAGCAGCAGTTGACACGCAGGCTCCCCAGGTCCATATCAATATCCCCCTACGGACGCCGCAAGATAAATAAGGCGATTTGTTTCCTAGAATACTAATCAGGCAGGAGAGCAAGAGAAGAACATGTGTGTTGAGTAAACACGCTGAACAGTTCAAGGTGTTGTTTTTCATCCTGGGGCACAGGGTCCAAAATTCGGCTTCATATTTTTCTGGAACTGTGTTGACAGTTTCTTATACCTCAGCTCGCTCCAAATGAAATAATACTTACTTACTTAATAATACTAAGACTCATTTTGTTGATACTTGTGTTTGATTGAGCGATGAGCGGAAGCAGCAGGGCGGCCTTCATCATCAGCGTCGCTCCCCGCCGGCGTCAGCCGTAAAGAATAAACTCCTGGAAAAGCAAATCATCATCATCATCATCACCCCTTCACACATTCAAATAAGTTGTTGTTCAAATGGAATAAATGGTTATTGAGGGCAGCTCGCCGCTGTGTCTTCGTGCGTGCTCGTCACATCGTGCTCTGAGACGTCCTCTTTGATTGATGCCGTCAGCGAGTTTGGAGGAAGAGACGGAGCCTCAGGAGGGAGGGTGATAAGGAGAGAGAGAGAGGAAAGCAGATAAAGAAGAGAAAAAGAGCTTGAGAAGCATCAATCAAGCCGCGCAATCAGATTGTTTTCCTGGTGTTCGGTCTTTTCTCTCTCTTTTCTGCATCTGCCAGCTCCTCAATTCCTCATCTTTACTTTCGCTCTTCCTTCCTAGAGCACACACACACACACGAATTCAGTAGACAGATCTCCTTGGCATGGCGTCAGCCAGGTGTCATGAGGATATTGAATCACGGGAGGTTGAGGTGAGAGAGGCAGCGTCGTGATGGATGATGCATATCATCCATCACACCTCATCCGCCTCATCTGCAGTTATTGTTTACACACACACACACACACACTCGGGCTTCTTTTTTGTTAATTGACATTCTCCACTCGTCTGTTGTTTCATCTCCATCTCTTGTTCCATTGCGGTTATTGCTTTTCATTAAGTGGTCATTTCCTTCACCAGCATCGTCTAATGAGAGCATCAGGCCGCCACGCGCCCATTTATCAAACCAGGAAGCCGCGCGGCCTCGCGCTCAACACACACGCATCCCCCCTTTGCTCTATCTGGCGTCATGTCCCTGTCTCAATTAGGATTGTTTGTCGTCCACCTACCCTCCATCCCCTGCTCGCATTGACACCACCGCATCCCCCCGTCGTCTCATTGTGGTAGCTGTGTCATTGTGTTTGACAGCTTCTCATTCTCGTGTCAGATCTCATTTCACTGCTAATTTCATAGTTGTACACCTCTCCTGGCCTTGTCATGTGTGTTAGCTCCTTTCAACCGGCCATCTGCTGATTTACCGTTCGGATCTTCTCCTTTGCTCTAAAAGAAAAAGTTATTGCTGCTGTGTTGTGTTGCAGTTTGAGGTGCGTTGCGTTTGTTGTGTTGGCAGGTGGATGTATATGTTATATATGTATATGTTTAAAGACCTTCATGATGATCAATTTTGACTCTCTGTCTCTTCCAGCTGGTGGCTGTGCTCGACAACGTCCAGCACGGAAGGACGGACAGTCCCAGAGACAACGTGTCCAATGGCTACACCAGTTCCAACCCCAGCCCGGAACCCCTGCATTACCATCCCCACCTGCAGTACCAGGAGAACAGAGGAGAGATCGAGGTCAACGAAGCTATCCTCAAAGCCAGTAGGTCACATCTACTGTCCATGTCGTCTTTAGGTTGGAAGTATACAATTCAAAATAGCTGTTCTGAGAAGTCTGAAACACTCACACAGTATCTAGAGTATGTTCAGGGAAACGCTCATCACCCCGGGGTATTAAAGCGCAGCTCAATCAACACGTTTTTTTTCTGTGGGAATGTGACAAAGTGTACTGAGGTGAGACAGCAGGAGGTGTGCGTCTGTGTAGGTGTGTGACAGTATGCGAAGGAGGGCACGTCCGAAAATACGTTGGGTGAACAGCTGTAAGCTGAGCCTACTGTATTTAAAGGGAAGAAAAGCAGATTTTCTGCTTGTTACTTGACGCTGTGTGAAAACAGCTGCAGAGTCGACACAGCGTTCTCTCTTCGTTTCACTTCCTCCACTTGGTTTGTTCTTGTTTTTCACGCGTAGCTCAGACGGCGCGCCGCTAAATGTGGGCGCACGCCGAAACAACTGTAGAGCTATGAGATTCATGTCTTGAGCCTTAAGTTGCTGCAACAGTGAAACCTGCATTTGACTGAACGGGATGAGCATGATCTCACTAAGAGCCACGTTGCTCCTTCATTCTGTCTTTATAACGTCTCTATTCTTCGTGCTTCCTTCTGTGCACCATTAAGGTGATAGATATGCACCAATTCTGCTTCTGAAACAGTAAATATATTGATAAATGGCTGCCTAAGCCATTTTATATTCTGACCAACGTGGCTGATAATCACACACAAGGATTCTGAGCAGTGTTTTTTTTATTCGACTGAACCAGAGCTGTCAGCGTGTGCCTGTTTGTACGTGGGTTGTGATGAGCGCCTCGCTGACAGTGAGACAGCTCAGACATGACGGCGAGATCTTAGAAAAGAAAACAAGCAGGAGCGAGAAGAGAGTGACAACAAATTGACTTATTAAAAAACAAGGGTAGTTGACCCTAATGGAGGAAGGCAGCTGACGTTTTCAGGAGGATGTCCAGGAGAGCGGCGCTGCATGCTCCCCCTCCACTCTCTGTTCTTTTCACGAGAGCGCGCCTGCTCGTGTTCTGTGTTTGCCTTGCATTTGCATTTATATTTTTGGTATTGAGCTGTTGCTTTTACACAGAGCAGCGTTGACGGAGTGCAGCAGCACTTTTGTTTGAGGAAACAAAGCAGAGCGTGCGCTTTCCAATACGAGTGTTAGAGTAACAAACTGCCTTCTAAATTCCTGCAGAGAAGGTGTAAGTGAAAATGACAGTTTGACAAATGTGCAGATGACGATTGCAACTTTTTCTTTTTTTTTTTTGGCAGTCAGGAAGTAGATTGAACAAGTTAGTGGGTCACGGTGCATCTCCACAGGGACACATCACAGCGCCAGTCAGTCACCAGCCTAAGGGAACCTCTGGGGAAATATCTCCCTCTCTCTGAGATACAGTTTGTTCAGGCTTTCGCTCCATTTCACTGTAAATAGTTAAGAGCGCGAGTTTTGCCTTTTTCATATTTCTGAGGAGAAAGATAAAGCGTAAGACACGAGCTAGATGTGAGCTAACAAGGGTCTGTGAAATCACTTGGCCGCTGTGGGAACCTTTTCATCAGTCGGCTCTACAGAACCAGTGTGATGCCCCCCCGCTCGCCTGCCCTTTGCCACCTCCCTCCCTCAACTCACTTTATCTGCCCCTTCTCTTTTCCAGCCAGTCGTTTCCTACCTACTCCAGTATTCAGCTTCAGCCACCTGCCACCCAGCTCACCCCAGCCCCCACCCATCACTCCACCAGACACCTCCCGCATCCCCACCCTGCCCTCCTCTTTCAGTCTCCACACGGCTTCCACTTCTAACTAGATTAGCACTGTAGCCCGTTAGCATGCCCAGGGTCCAGCCGAGCATGAATGGACTAATTCCCCACACCACACACTGGCTCTTTTCCTGCACCCACCCCCAACCTGCTGTGCAGCCCTGTTGAACCCTGACTAACTTAGCTATGACGTGCCCCTGTGACGCCGATGCCATAACAGACACAATATGACACAGGAACCCCAGGATGCAAGTTAAACAAGCCAAACTGGCAAGATTGGTTGTTAACTGGGTGTTAACATCACATCTACTGTGTGGGGTGAAAAAAAGCCATGTGATGGATACAGACGTGAGCTTTATTTTTACAGTGCAAACATTTGAAGATGCGTTAAGTAGATCCATGATGTCGTGTATCGTATGCAGTATATGCAGATGCTCTGTGTGCCCATGTGTCAGTCATAATTAATTGGGCTGACATATGTGGGATAGAAGCAGTTACTCCTCCTCAATTTCCAAATGTACTGGAGAGTACAGCCACATGGAAATGTATCTGTGAGATTCTGAAGATGCTCCTTAACCTGAATACTCACAGTAATCTGGTTGTAGTTCCAGTTTGCATGTAATCCCACGGAGTGGTGGCGGACAGGACGAGGAGTAATTCACTAATCAGTCAGGCGCCAGAGTGTTTGTGTGTCAAGTTGGGTTGCTTGTTTGAACAGCGTGATAGGACTTCACACTGCCCCGGCGGGATGATTAGACCTGCATTGATCTGCTGCTACATGGACACACACACACACACACACACACACACACTTTTAGGAAGAGAGTCCTTATCACATCATCCCATGAGCAGCCTGAGCTGTGCTGCTCTATCGATTGCCAGAGAAACAAGACCATCCAGGCCTGTAGCATGAAAACACAGACGGGCAAATATAAACACACAGAGAGGCAGAGCCCAGGCGCTCGTAGTAATAAATGTACATCTACTACACACACACACACACACACACACACACCCTTCACGCATGCTTGCACATGCAAACTCAAAGGAAAACAGAGGCACACATACTGATTGTGGAGACCTGTGTAAACTGTACTGTACCCCCCTGCAGGACTCAGAGGGGCAGATCAACACTGACCTGGCAAAGGTCTCCCCAGTTCCACAGATCTCTGAGGAAAGATGAGGGAGGAGCATAAGTCACACCTCTGTTAATAATTAATATGAGTCAGTCTGGTTTATGAGCATCTAAATGGCAGAAGGCTTGAGAGAGTTACAACTGTCACTGTCGTCAATGACCCATGACCCTTTATTGGTTTATCTATTTTGTCTACTATTTAAGTATTGTTCTATGTACCTGTTGAAGCACTTTGGTCAACTTGGGGTTGTTTTATAAGTGCTATACAAATAAACTTTGATTTGATTTGATTTGATTTGACCCTCTTTGACACTGCTTGACCCTCCAGCAGCCACTGCAGGTCATAGGTCAAACCTAGTGACCCTCGTGTTCCTTCACATGGCCGGGCCTGGCTCTTGGGCTCTTAAGTAGTGGGTGGATTGATGGAGGCAGGTTTGGATAAGCAGAGGTGGATTTATGGGGATGAGCGCAGGGTAATGGACCCTGACTGTGACCATGGAGCGGCCTTGGTCACGTCACAGTCGCATCATCGTGTGTGTGTGTTGCATCTTCAGGTAATGCATCCTATTGGGAGAGCTCCTTTTGAAAATTGGCTTTAGCCACTAAGTCATTACTTACACTTCAGGATATCAATCATTCAGGATATGTAAAAATTACATGACTCAGTGTTATGTATTCCAGCTGTTCTTAATGCACCCACTGTCCTTGCAGTTGACTTGTGGACTGTGTTGACCCAGAGAATGTCAGAAAGTAGAAACAGGGCTTTATAATGAACATATATATTCTCAAACATTTTAATACAGCGCGCCAGCAATTCACACCTTAACAAAAGACCAACTGAACAATATTGAAAAGTGTCTACAGTGTGTGACCTAGTTCAGATGCAAACAGGATTAATAGATAATCAGACAGAGAAAGCAGAAGCCACTGATGCACTTTGATGTATTTTTTTATGCCTACTGATGCCAGTTCTGAGAATATACCTTTATCTTTTTTTTAAACAGATGTTTCTGTGTACAATCAAAGCACATGAAGTCTGTTCCTAAATAGAATAAATGAGTCCACATTCAGCTCATTTTCTCAATAGCTGGAGTGAAAAATGGGCAAAAACCGGAGCCCTAATTAAAGGAAACCAGCAGTTTAAAGCCTTGTGCCATCTTTAAGTGATAGTGAGTCAGCATCGTGTCTTAACATTCACGGTCAGTAGGAAGAGAGTGTGAAACCTGGACAGATGGAGGCGGAGATTATTAATTTAAGCGATTAACCTCATCAGGTGACCGAACATGTGATTCTGTGGGTTTGAGGCAGAAAGGATGTTGGTACGTGTGTCTGTGACGGCTGGAATAATCATTTTTCATCAGCACACAGTCACACGGTGACCCTTGCCAGTTTTTTCTTTGTCCGCTTGTTGTCCTCCTCTGCTCTCTCTATTCTGAGCACATTAGAACAGGACCCTGTCACTGACCCTCCAAAGAGAAATTGATTACAGGAAAAGAGAAGACTTTAGTTTGCCTTCCCTTTCTGTGTCTGTCACCATCTCTTGGTTCACTCCTTTTCTCTCCTGTGGTTATCACACTGCCCTTTTTTCTCCCTGTCTCCTGTCTCCTTATTTTCTCCTCCAAGCTAAATTAAAAAAACGCCCCACTGTGGGTTTCCCACCCACAAATACCATCCTGCTGCTCCTTTTTTTTCGGTGGATATTAAAAGCAAGAGGCAGCACAAAGGTTCAAATTAGATTCTTTTGAATCCCTCTGTTGTGGATTGAGACCTGCCCATGTTACCTCTCCCTCCACCGTTTTGCTTTGCGGAGCAGGGAAGGGCTGTGGCGAGTGTGTTTAAGGGCGTGTGTGCAACAGCTGGCAGCTGAATCTTAAAATAAAACAAATGGATTACAGTGAGGCTCCTCCTCCTCCCACTGCCTCCCCTTTCAACTCCTCTAATGAGCCTCAAGTTTTGGGGGTTTTGTAATAACATCTATCACTCTTTCTCTTCCAGATACACCTCTGCTGGTGAGGAGTAGCAGTGACTCAGCATTGGCCCCACCCCTTAAGAATATAGCCACACCACCTCCAGATGACGAGTCTCCTGAACCGGTGAGCTTGAGGTCACAATGTAAATTGTCCATTTTAAGGGTGGTTTCTATCTTCTAGCTTCTGCTTTTTAAAGGGAAAAAGACGTGTGTGGGGAAGCATTCTCCAGTGGCCGCACTTCAAACGAGTCCTTCAGGAGCAATAGACATGAAATATGTAAAAAGAAAGTAAATAAATGAGTTACAAATGACATTTTCCGTTTGCCTCTGTGTGCCTCCTCTCACTGAAGACAAAGAGAGGCAGCCGTGAATATTCCTCTAGTGTTCCAGCACCGTGCCCCCGGCTGCACTTTGGAAGGGTCAGCTTCTTCCAATGCTCTTTTTCTAAAAAGGCTTCCATTAAGGCATTAAGACTTTGTTTGCTCTGCGTGCGTGCGTGTGTGTGTGTGTGTATGAAGGGGAACTCAGGTAGTCCCGTTGTTTTCCCCCCATCGCGTTTGACAGCGGTGACTAAGCAGAACCCAGTCAGAAGCAAGCCGTGAGTAAACGCAGTGACAGAGCCCATATTTCTCGTCCAAGGCACGTCAACATTCATCCCCTTCACGCAGCGCGACCGGGCAGCGGTGAACAGGCTCATTATAGAGGGTCTAAAATATCCTTACAGCTGTTTGCAAAAATCTACATCACTCTGCTGTCTGACGGATGACGTCCTGCCTCGGACCACCACAGCGCTTTGGCGCGTGCAGGAAAGCAAAGAGATCGTCGCAGCTCTCGGACATATTGAGTCCCGTGCTTGATGGACCTCCATAGATCAATATGCTATTGCTTCATCCTCCACTGTAACGCTCCTTTACCTTCCTCTCCTACCCCTCCTTATCTCCACACATGTCGCCCGTTTTGCCTTGGAGGGGGTATTGAAAGCTGGATAAAGTGTGATTAAGGCTGATACAGTGATAAATATGTGCCCTGCCCCTGGTGAAAGCCATTCTCTTTGCCTTTGTTTCACACGGAGTCTGTGTCACATAACTTTTCTTTCCCTCTTATCCGAATGAAACTGGCAGGTGGGTAAGCGGTGCCAAACTTGCAGTTGGTGCCTTAATTGATTCGGACTTGTCGGAAGCTAATTAACGGGAATGTTAATGTACCAGTAGAGTTTGTTTTCTCTCGCCCCTCTCACCTCCATCTCTCTCCCCTTGCTCGTCCTCATTATGTTTCTTCATCCACTCTCTCTCTCCCTTCCCTCGTTCTGCCTCCCACTTTTTCAGCTGATTTCCAGTACCTCCAGGTGCAGTGATGCAATGCGTGTTAACACCGCAGAAAGTCGGACTTTGATATGTTGCACTCTGGTGCTGGTGTAAAAGGTAACACCATAAGCAGCTAAGCTAAATTCTGCTGTGGGCACAGTGTGAATCTCATGTCAGCAACTACGTATTGTGTGTACCTGCATGTTTGTCGCTGCAGAGATTGCACTACCTTTGCGTGCATAAGGCTGAAGTGAACGTGTGCGAGCACCCAAATCCAAACATGCACTGCAGCGCCTTAGCTGTACTTAGGTTCAAACAGGTTTCACAAATTATGGGAGCGTTCGGTGCGGGTCCACAAGTCCTGACATACTGATCACGCAATGAGGAAATAACTGTCAGTTGCACTAAGCAAAACAACTACAAGATGAGACGAAGAGTGTTCACTTCTGCTGTCAAACTGCAGTTGAAATCTACGTCTTCGCGGCGTATTGATTATTGCGTTTTCAGCTAGACGGAAAAGTGCTGAAAGGAGCTGTAAGTGTAAGCCCGGAGAGTAAGCGCCGAGCAGGCTTGAGAGAGAGTCACTCGAGGTGTAACTGATAAAAGGAGTTTAAAGTGTCAGCAGGAGTGTAAGTGCTGAAAGAACTCATTGTTAGTTGAAGTGTAAGTTGATGCGTAAGCTCAGATGGGAATTAAAACGTCAGTTGAAGCGGTGGTTGGTGCACATGTAGCCTGCCTCCACTGACACCTTCATCTTTTGGGCAAAAAAACCTGACTGGTGTTGTGATTGACGAGGGAATGAAACGAGGACTACTGCTGTCCTGCCAACCGGAAGAAAGTGTATTTTCTCTCATCACACTCCCAGAAAATAAAATAAAAACTACTACAGCAACGTTATGTAGTCAGGAATATTTTTAAAAAGTGCCTGAAAATATCAGTAGAAATTAAGGATGTATGTTGGAATTATGTTAGTTAGTAAAACAGCAACAAACGCCTCTTGTTATTGTGCTGCGATACGAGCAGTGAGCGCGGCGAGCTGATTGGCTGAGCACAGCGGGGCTGCCAACGAGGAGAGTTGCTGTTTTTAATGTCTACATAAACAGGAGTGCTCTCAATCAGGGATTAGATTCACACTGGGTATAATGACGTAGTCCCTTCATTTTAAAGCATTAGAGTGTGTGTGTGTGTGTGTGTGTGTGTGTGTGTGTGTGTGTGTGTGTGTGTGTGTGTGCACATCCCCACATGCTATATCTTACATAACACATGTTCTATACTTATCATGAGGCGCACACACAAGAGTTTTTAAGTTATTGTGCCATGTGTATTGTAGTTCAGCTTCACGGTACATAGATGTACTTCAAGTGCACGCGTGCATTTGATGTTTTCCCGAAGGCTGTGTGTGTGTGTGTGTGTGTGTGTGTGTGTGTGTGTGTGTGTGTGTGTGTGTGTGTGTGTGTGTGTGTGTG
>JAUMTR010000012.1:6961938-6990732 GCA_032270685.1 Microctenopoma stevenorrisi
GTTTAAAACTCTAGTCCCCACACAAGAGGGAAACCAGTATGTGTGTGTGTGTGTGTGTGTGTGTGTGTGTGTGTGTGCGTGCGTGCGTGCGTGCGTGCGTGTGTGTGCGTGTGCCTACGTAGGAGGGAGATGCAAGTGTTGCGTATGTGTTAGCTAATGGAGTAGCGGGAAGATGCGCAGCAACAATGGAGCCTCCAGTTCATCTTTCTGCCCCCACACGTGCACATACACACACACACACACACGTGCACGCGCTCTATTGTGGGGTAATCTCCCACTGCCCAGATAAGTGGGTCACTATTTGTGAAGGCAGCGTATGTATGCATGTGTATTGATAAATACAGCCTATTTGTGTGTGCAGCTCTGCAGAGTGGAGACGTAGAGGTAATATTTGCAGGAACGTATGCGAGGGGGTTTGTGTGCGCTGTAGAGCAAATATTCACTCTGTGTGTGTGACAGTGGGTCCACTGGGAAGTTGGGTGTGGTGGTGGAAGGGTGGGGGGTTGCTAAGGAGTGGGCTGGTGGGCGGGCTGCTGTGGAGCCATTAGTGCTGGTGACACAATGAAAGTGACAAGGCAGAAGGACCTAATTGCACCCTTCTTGTCTTAAACGATTTGGGGCAATTCCTGCCTGCCTCCCCTCGTGTGTGTTTGCGGGTCCGACGCCGACGTCGTCTCTTCCTACATTTCTCTCTCTGCTTCTTGCGTTACGTCCGTTTGCCCCGTGGTTGTTGATTTTTACCAACTTAAAAATAGAGCCTTGCCCTGCACAAGGCAGGGAGGGATGAAGGGAGGGCGGAGGGGGGAGGGAGAGGTAGATGGCAACACACACACACACAGACAGAGTGTAGGAAGGACGGCGGCGAGTGGTAGAAGGCGAAGTGTCCGGCGGCCGCTCTCTCTTCGCTGTCAGCAGTAGTGATTGATGGCGGCGTTGGATTGTTAACCTAATTGGCAGCGGGCCTCCTCGGGTTTGTTTTGTGTGTGTACAGGTAGCAAACTGTTAAATGTGACTGCAGCTGTTCTAATCATGTTGACTAAATGGATCTTTTGTGTTTACGTGATGTTTCTTTTTTTTTCTCAACAGGAAACCAAGCATGGACTGAAAGGCTCTTTGGACCGACAGAGCACCGACCACCCTCTCCCCAACATGAGCCGCATTAAGTTCAAGTAAGTGTGTGGTGGTGTCCTGGTGTGGTAGCACACAGATCATAGCTGGGCACAGCTCCAGCGATGGAGACGAGGATTAACACGCAGTCTTTGTTTGACAGCCTGACACTCTGACTGGATTATATGACCTTACATTGCACGTGAGCGTGTCCTGTTATGTGGCTGTGAGTGAGATAGCGAGATTAAAAGAAAGGTGCAAAGTAGTAAGGGGGCATCTAATGTGATACTTATTTCATTCATGTCAAGCCCACTGTTGGTGTATTTCACCGTCAGTCTGCACCTTACTGTTTGTGTGCTATCACAGAGACTCCAGTGAACGTAGAGCAGGTTTAGCTATGATAAGCTGTCCTGTTGTAGGAGAAGAGATTGTAAACAAGTCATTACTGTTGTGACTCTGGATTCCTGTTTGTTTACTCCATTCAAACTACACCAAAGTAACTTTTGAGTAAAGATTTTTTAATTGAGGTTTCTGAAGCAATGCACGCAACACTACACATAATGTTTGAAACCGAGAAGGAAAAACTTTCAGAAGCAGAGATTCAGGAACAGTTTTTAGGGGGAAGTTGTGAAATATTTTATTTTCGAGAACTAAAATGATGGTTAATAAAGAGGAAACACTGGCATTAGGGAAGTTTGATAAAATGCTCATGAGCTTATTGTACGTGGGCGTGTGCAGATATGTCACCATGGCCTCCTTTTTTTTGGGGGCATGTCACTTGCAGACCTCTGGCAGGATGAGAGTTTTGTCATCATTCTCCTCAGATGTCAGTCGCGCAGTAACCATGACAACGGCTTACTCGTCCAGCACGCCCATGATAAGAGTACAGATCATTTTGCGGCGTGCTTTGCGGCCGGCTGGTTTCCCGGTTAGAGAATAGTTTTTTTAAACAGAAGTCTGCCGAGGATGGCTCGTGCTCAGGAACAGATTTGGCTGCAGCGACAGATGGTGATTTTTCGGCGTTTTACAGTACAGTGGTGTCTTGACAGCGCTGTGATACAATGGAGGCACGACTCTCACAGATAGTTTGCCATGGTAACAGATGGTTGGCGGCTGAAGACGCCACGGTGAGCGAGCGAGGGCACATTCTCCGAGTCCCGGCCGCGAGTTTGTTAGGCGCTCGGCCTCTGTTGATGTAGAGGAAGTCAACCAAGAGTGGGAGCTCCATCTGTCTCACTCCTCATTGCTCTTTTTATCCGCCCCACTGTCCCATGCCTCTCTCACTCTCTCCCCCCAAGTGGAATGACTGTGTTTGTTTGTGTCAGTGGGATGCTAAAATGGGTGAGCGTAGCTACTCTGCATATTAGCGTGCGGCACTAACAAGCTACGGCTGCTTCTGATGAGCTTGTTTTTTTTTAATATGAATATAAATGTGCTGTGTGTGTGTGTGTGTGTGTGTGTGTTATTTGTGTTCACATGTGTATGTGCACGTGCGTTTATTTGTGGGCTGTGCGCATGTTTAATTTCGATGTGTTTTGATGCATGTGTGTATCTGTGAGTTTAGAAGGATGTGACTGATGGAGTTTGTGAGCGTGGAATTGGGACGCGTGCGCGCAGACGTGTACAGTAAGCGTGTGACCCTGGCAGAGGTTAACGAGAGCACGGTGACAGTGACGGAGGAGTGTGTTTTAATGATCCCGGCTCCTCCTCTGGCTTGTGAACGTGTAGGAAGTACACACACCCCTTAAACTTCACCGCTTTTGTTCCCAGACTTGTTTTCTTTGTTTGAACTGATGCAGATGCCTCGTCTTTTTTGCATTGTCGCTTGGTGAAAAGCAGTGTGGGAGAACTCTGGAGGAAAACACAGAAATACCTTCATGTTCGTGGCCTCCACCTGAGATTGCTCTTTTTTGGATCATTCTTTATTATGTTAACGCGCACGCTGTTCAGAGGCTGAATCACATCAGCGGATGACATCGCACAGAATTGCTTTAATGAGATCTGAAAAAGCAAGAATGGGAATCGTTTTTTTCTGAAGCAGAACATTTTCTCATCTTTTCTATGGGCTGTCGCCTCCAACCTGGATCAGCGCAGCTCCATATTCTCAGCCTGTATGTCTGCCACCAGATCACTGCAGCAGCCAGTACTGAATGCTGGTGTTCAACACCCCTGAGTTAACTCGCTCCACCTCTCTGTTAACTACACTGGATGAAGATTTCACTGCTCCTTCCTTCCTCCACGACCAAAAACATCACCTCCTATCATGCAGGTTCCCTCTCTTAACAATCCAACATCACACACAGCCTCTTCCTGTTTATCTTTAGTGCTATAGTCCTTGTTTATCTGCTGTTAAAGGCCTCGGAAGAGATTATTAGAGAAGCTCATTATGTTTCATCTCTATCTGGCCCACTGTCTCTTTTATCTCCAGCTCTCTTCTTTTGTCCACAGGCTAGATTGGATGCTTGAGAAGCAGGTAGATAAAGGGTGAAGAAGACACCTGCGTCCCGCGCACACACACGGGCACGCTCACGCATACAGTGGTGTGATATTTGGCAGAACTACCTGTAAGCTAATTTGTATCCCTATCTGTGTAGCCTGGAGGAAAATGCAAATGGTTTTTGAGGAGCTTGCACATAGAAAGGTTGACAGTGTTTGTGTGGCAGCTGTATCCGATTCTCTGACTGTCTGTGCAGCTTTGCCCACCTCCTGATTTAGTATGTGTTTTGTTGGCAGTTACCTAACAAGGACAGAGGAGTTTGCAGGTGACCGAGGGCCCCTGGGCATCCACGTTGTCCCCTACTGCTCTTCTCTCAGTGGACGGTGAGTACGCGCACAAATTATTATGTAATCAATCGGACATTTATAAGGAACGTCATTGATTGTTTGACCTCCGTGAGTTCACTCTGCGATGTCTGTGCTACAAGGACCCTGGGCCTTCATATTAAAGGCATCGAGGAATACAGCCGCTCCAAGAGAGAAAATATCTTCAAGGAGGACGAGTGCATCGTCCAAATCAACGACGTATCGCTCCACGACAAGACTTTTGCACAGTAAGTATGCAGGGACAGGATGTCATTAATGCAGCTCAGTTATTTATATATAGAGAATTTCATCATGTTCTCCTTGTTCCATAGGTCACAGGAAGTATTCCGCAAGGCAATGAGTTCCTCTTTAGTGCGTGTGGAGATCCTCCCTGTAGCCAACAAACCGCGCTACGAGAAGAGTCTCATAGGTCAGCTGTTCACCGGCGACATGAAAGACTCCTCGGCTAAAGAAAAGAGTCCGGTGCTGGTCCGCAGTAACGCCGACTCCCAAACAGAACCCAAGCAAGACGCCAAGCTGAACGCCAAACTAGAAGCAAGGCAGCTAGGCTACACACAGGCCAGGACCTATGAGCTGGCTGCAGGGAACCCACCACCGGTGGAGCTCCAGTCTGGGCCCAGCTCCTTGGAGAGAATCTCTCCCACTCCTCCAGCCAGGCCAGCCAGCTCCTCCCCAACGCCCAGGAGCCCCTTGCCCAGTAAGAGTCCCGTTCTGACCAGCCTGGCCAACCTCACCAACAGGAAGGGTGGCAAGAGGTTAAAGATCGACCTGAAGAAAGGTAAATACACAGCTGAAAAAATCAGTGACTATCTTCTTGTTCTCCTCTCACTCATGGAGTAAAATAAGGGAATCCACATGCGCTCATTCATCATATCTGTCTTCCACACTTGTTTTTAATCCAACAAAGCTCACTCGGCTGGTCCACGCTGTTGCTCTCCAGCAGCAAGAGATTCCAAAACTGATCATTTGAAATCAGACATTTACCACTGACATACAAAGCTCTGACTCACTGAAAAAAATTTGACTCCACAATAAAAGAGACTCTCTCATGTCTTATCTTCTGGTGTAACCACGCAAACGTCTGGTTATTTTGCTTTTTCGACTTTAACCCAGACCGAATCCGTCTGCCTTCGCAGCCGCCTTATCGCTTATCCCTCTAAAAAAACACATCATTGCCGGGCCGCCGATGTGTTGATAGCGCGGGAATAGGGTCTTAGGACTGTGAATAGGCTCTGTTCTAGCAACCTGCAGTGTTATGAGGCATTGAAAGGATAGCTGTAATTGGACTGCAGACACACTCGCTCTACAGGTACCTGGAGAAAAGCAGGAAGATACCCAGATGAAAGGATGGAAGAAATTGGGCTCCACACTCTCCAGCTCAAAGCCCCATTCACGCTGGCTTATTGTTCGCTTCTTTCTCTTCCCAGCACCTTTTCATCCCTTCCTCCTTCTTCCATTCTTCCTTTGTTTGATTTCTTTTTTCCTCTTCGTCCCTTGTCTCCCTCTATCCGTTTTTACCTGATGCAAGATCAGAGCAGAGGATATTATGGGCTTTCTAACACCCTCTCCCTTGGCAACAGGCTCTTTCTCTGTGTGATTGACAGGCGGTGCGGTTTAGGTGCACTAATGTAGGGCAAGCAGAGGCTTAGCTTGGGACCAGATAACATCGCTCCCCACCTTTAGTATGCCATGGCGGCTTTGCTCTGCCTGCACACACAGAGCGTGGCACATTTCACTCATGGGTTGGGGCTTGTGGGGCTGTAAAAAGAGAGGAGGGGAGGAGGCTGTGGTTGTTGATGGCACAGGCTCAGAACGACACACACACACACACACGCACACACACACTTGTAAATGTACACACACAGATAAACGTAGGCTCACATGCTCAAGGAAGATCTTTGTGGAAATCACTCTGCCTCCCCACGGAGGGAAGCCAGAGGAGGGGAATAATATCACTCAGGTCCATGTTTCTCAGTCCTGCCGTCCCCCACCTTCTCTCCATCTTACCCCCCTACCTCCCTTCGCCAGCCACCGTTTGGCCCGCTCACACGTGAAATTAAAGGCAGAGTCTGCCTAATCTGGCTTGGTGAAGAGCCTTCTCCCTGTAGCTCAAAGGCTGAGCCAGGCTCCTGACCTCCAAACAAAAACAGCCACTTAAACTGTACCGTAGTTTCCTGACTGTAAGCCGCTAGTTTTTTTTTCACTTGCTGGGGGTTGATACCCCGAAAGCACACAATGACACAGGCTGCTTTGTTTCCGCAGGTACTGAGGGTCTGGGCTTCACCGTGGTAACCCGGGACTCCTCGGTCTACGGGCCAGGGCCAATCCTAGTGAAGAACATCCTGTCCCGAGGTGCGGCAGTCAAAGACGGCCGCCTGCAGCCTGGAGACCGTATCCTGGAGGTAAAACAGATTTCTGCCCCGACTAGAACACCAGTACCAGGGTCTGGAGCTCAGTGACACCCCTACTGGGTGAACGGAGTAACTGCACTTTCCCAGCACACAGTTGTGGAGCACTGCCAGTGGATAATACTTAACACTTCACTTTAATGGACTCCTCTGTGTGTGTGTGTGTGTGTGTGTGTGTGTGTGTGTGTGTGTACAGGTGAATGGAGTAGACATGACAGGCCGTAGCCAGGAGGAGCTTGTGGCCATGCTGCGCAGCACCAAGCAGGGAGAGACTGTGTCTGTGGTGGTGGCGCGGCAGGACGACATCCTCCTGCCCCAGGAAATGGTACCAGAATGCGAACACACAAAAAAGGCAGCACCCATGTCCTCAGCCAGCCCTCTGTGCCCTCTTCTCTTTGACTGTCAGTTTCCTTTGTGCTCTTTTTTTTTAACATTTCCTGCACATTGTGTCACTTTTTCTTATTTCAGTCTCTAAGGACTAAACCCTCTTTATGTTGGTGCCTGTAAACACGGCAGACGCACCCACAACACGCTCCGGCCTTCCTGTCCCACTTTGTTTTGTTGACACAGCGACGCCAGAGGAAGTCGCTCCCGCAAACCACAGCGGTCCCACAGGAAGCGCGTGAATGTGCCCAAGCACGTGGACGTGCCGCGGGTGTTAAGTGACCGTTCACCTGTAGCAGCTGATGAGGTCATAGGTCAGAGGCAGGGCTGTGAAACTGACTCTCTTTGACTGAGCCTCACAGGGGACATTTTATCAATAAACACCCGCTTTTAAACACGCATACATGCAGCCAGGTGGCCCCTTCAAAGTCACTCGCTCTCTGTAAATGATGTTTTGGCCCGTGCGCTTCTATTCTCTCCCCTCTGTCCTCTGTGGTTATTCAGATTATTCCCTTTCCGTTACTTCAAAGAGCTGTGAGAAAGACACGCAGGGCTTTGTAGTAACTGATGCATATTCACACCTTGAGTTCACAAACACACACACACACACACACACACACACACACAGGCCTAAACTCCTAGTCCTTGATTAAAAACGTGAACACAAGTGCTCTCGCTCTCTCATACACACACATCACACAAGCTTTAAACAGCCAAGTTACTGCTTCCCAAAATAGTTTGCCCTCATTAATGGCCTAGCAGTCTTGGCATAACAAGTGCACTTTGAAGAGCCTCTACAGTCTTCATCTGACGCTCGCTTGTATTTGTGCATTAGCGAGAGACTCAAAGAGAGTGAGAGAGGCTCCAATGAAAGAGATCCTTCACTCCTGTCTCTGTCAGGGCCGCTGACGTGGTTGGTGCCCCAGCTCCGGCCCAGTGCCGTCCTGCGCCTCAAAGACAGTCTGATGTCCTCACACGGTTTACAGATCAACACAGGCACTTCAGAGGTTCTGCGTCACTGTATCGACATTACATAAATACACAGACGCAGAGAAAACATTTCTCATTAAAACTCAAATGAGCACATACCGTACAGATCCAGCAGAGGATAGATGCAGCCAGACGACTGCTTTCAAACTGCAGTAAACACCATCTCCACCTTTTTTTTTCAAACGGCTCCAAAGTACAAACCGAGAAATTATACCGCCTTTACGCCTTTCTTTCGTCTTCCCGTTGCTGTTCTAATGGCTCGACTCCTTCTCCCGCTACTCTCCAGAAGTAAATTGTCGAGGAAAATGATGTGAGGAGCCGCGCGCGGCGATCTGGTTGCACAAAAGCTGTAATGATGATGGAGCCGCATTAAGTCAATGCGGCCATCTGCTTCTTCCGTCGTAGGAAAATGTTTGTCTGCTTGTCTGACTTGGAGCTCGTGAATATTTATAAGTGTTCATGTTGTCTTTAGAGGCTATAATATGTTATAAAAACTGCTTCTGTGTATCCACAGAACTTTATATATATATATAACTCTATATATTTATCAGGTAGTATTAAGACAGAGATGAATTGGAAGGTTTCCCTTCTAATACTTTTACAGAATACAAATACAATATATCAACATATTATATTAAATCAATGATTTTCCCCTCTATACCTGCCTGTGCCTGTAGGTGGTGCAGTGGTATAGAAGCCTCCTTCTGCTCTACGGTTAAATCTCTCTCCAGGTTTCTCCCGCGTGTCTCTTATCCAGCTCCAGTCCAGTATGAAAGAGACTTAAAAGAGGGAAAGTAGAGCTTAACATTAGCCTCTCCCAGTGAGCGTTAGAACCACACTAACGTTGTTCCCTACACTGGACTGTTCCAGATATCTCGTGTGTTCTGAAGCCACGGGAAGCCAGACGTTAGCACAGCTACACCAACAGCTGCCCCTGTGCTGCCCAGGCTTTAGTGTTCTGTCACAGAGCACTTTATCAGAGCAGAGATTTGCCGACGCTGCAGTTTGAACGAGGGCCATGTGGCTAAAAGACTGGTCTCTGTACTCAAGCTGCTGCCAGACTACAAGATTTATATTCTCTGCTAAGGTACTCATATAGTCTTATTTTTATCTCCCTTGTAGAATGAAAGTAGACTTTCAGAGGAGATAACCGAACTGCTGATTGATTAGTTTCACTAGAGGAGGTATTGATGTTCCCCAGAGCAGCGTGTGGTTCTGTGAAAGCACTCAGGCGCTGGGAGCCGCACTGGTCTCTTTCAGTCAGAAGAATAAAAGCCTGTGAATTAGCCTCATTATTAGGACACACTGTCTGAGTAATTAAAAAGTGATAACTTCTAATCACAGTTTCACTCCTGTCAGCGTCGCTGCGTCTCCTTTCGTTATTTCACGGGGCCTCGTTTCTTTGTGTGTGTGTGAGGGGAAAGTGTGTGTCTGCAGCTGAAGTATGGGTTTGTCAGCGACAGGATGGAGGGGTCACCCTGCACATGGTTGACCCTCAGTTGCCAGCAAACCTCTGCCAGGCCGGGTCACAGGAACAGGGGTCGTCGTGCAGAAAGGGACTGCTGCTGTCATCAGCTCGTCTCTTTTCCCTTTCTGCAAGGGGCGTCTTCCACCTGGAGGCCTCCTCCTGCTTCTTTCCTTCTGATTATCCCGGCCTCCTCCCTCAGCACATGCCAGAATTATCCCGCAATCAGTCATTATATTTCTCTTTCTCTTCATTGTGAGGTAAAGGTGTAAAGCGGCGAGGAGGCAGACATTAAGGCGATTAATTGGCAGCTCCATCGTCGCCGTCGAGCATGGCGAGATCTCATCTTAATTGAATGTCGCTCTCACTGCTAATCCCGCTGCTTTGAAACCCCTATTTAGAAATCCTCAGCGACAAAAGGCTCTGTGTGTAATCGCTGTGTACCCCCCCCCCCCCCCATCCTCACCACCCACCCCGGGGTTAGAAAAAGCTCTTTTTTGTCTCCTCATTTGGGTGTTGAGGAGGGTGGTCTCCCTCCTGGCTAAAAGCCTGTTAGAGAACCACTGCTGAGGGGGGGGGAGGGGGCCGCAGAGTGGAGCCAAAGTGTCTCAGGCCACCCCAGGGACAAATGTGCCCCCCCAGGGAACGGCATTAGCGGGATACAGCGTGTGTGCCTTCTTTTGGACCACCACTGAGGTTCGGCCGGTTGTGCGCATCAGCGCTTGTGTGAGCTCACGTTTTAGCAACGTTCTGGTATCTTGTGTTTGCAGAGCTCTCTGAGCTGCGCTGCTGTCATTCGGCCGCCCTCACCTTGTGTGTTATTGGAGCTAGATCAGACGTATTTAAAACCTCCCAAGTGTGCCTCAGACATGAAGTAGCGGGTTGTCTTTGTACTGTAATTCCTCAGGCTTCTCTGAAACGCCTTGTTGATAAAAATAAGCCCTGACTGAAAGTCTCACATTACACTGAAGAAGAAGGAGCATTAGAGTGCGACTTTGAAAGGATGCATCCTGCTTCTTTTCGGTTACTGTCCTGTGATAAAAATGAATGTGATCACCAGGCGCAAGGTGAGTATCAGCAGGGCCAGTGTTGGGTATACTTTAGCAAGCTGCTGATAAACAAAGCCTAAAGACAGTGGGAGATCAGGCTGCTGCCCTGCACCCGAACATCCACGTTTCTACCTGGATTGAGAGCTCTGTCTCACACCGTGGAGCGGAGAGTCTCCCGGCTCGAAGGCTTTGACTGCCTGTTGTTTTAATTAAGCACCCAGACGAAGCAGCAGCAGCAGCGAGCTGCGCTGTCAGAGGGAGGCCGAATTTAGGCAGGGGCAGGAGGATTAGAGTGAGGTTGAGCTCCTGCAGTGGTGATTTTTTTTTTTTTTTTTTCTGCAAAATTATACTGCAGGACATATTTGACTCCCACATCCCTCAATGTTGTGCCATGATGAGAGAGGAAATGTGGTTCAGTGGTGGGCAAGGTGCCTGATGTAAGGCTCCCGTAATCCTGGTTCGGGCGTCAGATCTTAAAAGCTGTGACAACTGCTACGACTGGAATAACTTACACAGACGACTTTTTTTTTGAGTGGCTGTTGTCTTTATATTGCGGAGCAAGAAGAGCAGCGAAACATACGTGCATGCTCACCCTCATAACCTTCATCTCTCCTCCTCAGAGGAGAGTAAAGCATAGGGGTGTAGCGGTGTTGAGACGCCTCCTCTCTGCTAGGTGACTGAACCTGGCGTTTCTTTCCTGCTCTCCATTTTACTATCCTCTAATGACAGACATTTTCCCTTTCTCTATTGTCGCCATTATGTTCCCTCCCTTCCTTCTCTCACCTCCATCTCATTTTCGGAGGAGCGCCGCCGCCACGGTCATTTTCTTCACATTTATTAGCAGTGGGTGAGCGGGGCGGGCGAGTGGGTGGGTGGCTGCGAGACCTGTAGAAAGTAGTGGGAGAAGCGGGAGACTGGGGAGAAGGGGGGAGAGATGTACAGTAAGATTGAGAGATTAGGTTAAAATGTAAAGAGGGAGGAGGAAGAGGAGCGGGTATACCTCAGGGAGGGGTTATTACTTATAAATGCTCCTCTGTGCCTCCGTCTTCCTCCCTTCTCCCCCTTCCTCTTTCCTCCCCCACTGCGCTCCAGGAGGAGGTATGAAAAGGTTATTATGTTTCCTTTAGAAATGGCTCGCTCCCCGTCTGCGCCTTTCATCTCCGAGCGGAATAACCTCTCTACAGTAGCTTTCTTCCTTTTCCCCGCTACACCTTCATCTCTCTCTCCAGTACACAGCACCTGCTCCTCTCTGCCTCCACTCCTTTCTCCTCCTGCTTTTCTTTTTCCTCCCTCCTCGCAGCTGTCTTCCACCTGACTTTAATCCTCCTCTCCTCTCCTCTCCTTTTTTTGGTGTGGGGTACAATCAGGGTGGTGTAAGAGCATTAGAAGTTAGAGCTTTAGATATGGTGCTCCTACCTGAATCATCACCAGCCACAGCAGTTATTATGTAAAGTAGGTATCATCTGTAGGTGTATGTATGAAGAGGCTTTAGTGGTAACATTTCATTTCTCAACTTACATTTTCTGTTTCAGAAAAGTGAGAAATCGAGCAGTCGAGTGTGGGAGGACGGCAGAGAGCAGCTGATGTATGAGATCCCCCTCAATGAAACGGGCTCGGCAGGCCTGGGGGTCAGCCTGAAGGGCAACAAGTCCAGGGAGACCGGAGAGGACCTGGGAATCTTCATCAAGTCCATCATCCACGGAGGGGCTGCCTATAAGGTACTTAATGGCTCATTACAGATAAACCTTTTGGAGAGCTCCTTAAAAATACATCGAAGCTCATTCAGAAAGTGTGTCTTCCTCCTGTGAGGATTATTCTGTTATGTTTTATCACCTCATTGTATTTACCCGCGCTCCTTTCCCCTTCTCTCGGCCATCTTCCTTCCTTCGCGCCGCTTCTCTCCTCTCCGTCTCATTTCCTCTCTTTCTCCAAGGCCACAACCTCTCTCACGGCTCAGTGTCTCTCGCCATTTGACTCCACTTGACCCCCAGTGGCCTCGTCACATCATCGCTGCAACATCATCTTCATCACTCGCCTCTCTCTTTAACTCATGAGTGCATCAGCAGAATAATAATAAAAAACAACATCCTGTCCTCAGTACTTTGAGCATGCCGCCACATTGTCTCAATATCTGGCGCCCCTCACGTGTCGCGAATCCTCTCAAGTCCTCGTGCAATTTCAACGCCGCTCCCAGATTTGCACAGAGACGAATGTGGCGTTGAAGATAAACGGCTGGTCTGAGATCAGGGCAGCCAGACTGCAGCTCCCACAAGTGCCCTCAGAAGTAGTTTTGCTGACAGCTGCCAGTGCGTATAGGGCTCCGACAGAACGGCCCAGTAAGATCTCCGGCTGGCTGCGAAGCGGGTTTCTAGGACACGATACCACATAAGAGGGACAAAGACGCGAAGAAAGCGTAGTCAGACAGTAGCGAGGGAGCCCGCTGAAAGGAGACGGCGGGTGAACAAGTGTGAGGGTGGGAATCGAAAAGGAAAGAACTGAGCAGCGTCAAACAATAAAGAGAAGGAAAGAGGCGGAATAAGAGGTGAAAGAGAAAACATGCAGCAGGAACACGTGTGTGTGTATGTGTGTGTTGTTGACGCATAATGAAGAGCAGCTAAGGGGCCTAGCGAGTATTTTAGTGCCAGGCCAGCACAGAGGTGGGAACACAGGCGTCCCCCAAGTCTGACTGACACGCGCACACAATCACGCAGCAGGCAAGAAAAGGGAGGAGACGAGGAAGCGTCATGGAGAGATCTAACCCACTTTCATTAAAGAGTTCTGGCTGCTTTCGGAGGCCCGGGGCCTCAATTATGTAAAAAAAACCAACAGTCCTTAGGCTCCGTCCCGGTCCTGTCATGTGATCATTTCAAAGAGCTAAAGAAAACAAATTAAATTTACATGTAGCGTGCTGCTTACATGGAGACGGAGGAATGAATATCACAGGCCGGTTTTTGGCACGAGCATCCATTTTTGATGACATCCTCAGATTTGATGCCAAAATAAATATCTCTGTGTGTTTGTGCAGAGATTTTTGCCCTCGCACACATGCTAACACACGGGGCGCAGCCTGAACGGTGCCCTCTCCGTGAGACGGGGGGTCAAAGGGCAGCACCGACCATAATGGACCAATCATGACTCCCCACACACAGTCTTCTGTGTGTGTGTGTGTGTGTGTGTGTGTGTGTGTGTCTTTATTGTTCTTCTTTTCCTCATTTGATCCTCCCTCTCCCCCCTTTTCCCTGTCTCTATGTCGCTCGTCCACTGCCTCTCTCTCTCTCTCTCACCCTCCAGGGCACTATCCTGCGTTGCCTATCTACAAGAAGCTACTATTTAAAACACTTAGAAGTGATTTAGTGCCCACAGAGGCTATTCCATTAGCTGCTCTATGTATTTATCACGGCTCTCCTGTTCTCAGTAGATTGCTAACTCCACAATTTTCTGGCCTTTCCCCCTTCTTCCATTTTCTCTCTCTTTGTCTCTCACACACACCTTCTCTAATTTCTCTTCGTTTCTGTTCTCTGCTTTTCAAATTATTATTAGTGACCATGCTTGTGACTTCTTTGTGTCATTTTCACATAAGTGATAACTTTCCAAACAAGAATGTCTTCAGAACACCTCTTATTATTTCTCGTCCCATTCTTCTCCCAGTAAAATAAACTGTATTGATTCTTCGTTTTACGTGCTTCTAACAGCTTCGCGATGTTTTCTCAACAGGACGGCCGCTTGAGTGTGAACGACCAGCTGATAGCAGTAAACGGGGAGTCGCTGCTCGGTCGCTCCAACCACGCTGCCATGGAGACGCTGAGACGCTCCATGTCGTCAGAGGGAAACGCCAGAGGCACCATCCAGCTCGTGGTACTCAGAGCGTCCAGACAGGTACAGCATCCAATAATGTCCGTATAATCCCGATTCGCCTGACTTTTAAATGATAAGTTCTATTCGGTCTATTCACAGGACTCGCCGCCGTATTGCAGTGAATAATTAAAGAGGCTCCTGCTTCTCACAATGTAATAATCCAAGGGTTTATTAATTGAATAAATATCTCCAAATGATTCTTATTTTTTCTCTCTGTTGTCTCTCAGATGAACAGTGGCAACCCTGCACCGAGCACGCCTACAAATGACTCCCCCGCCCACCAACCCAGCACCCAAACGGCCTCCAGCAATCAGGTACGAGTCGGCGACGCCTGCCTACAGCAGCAGCCGCCTCCGCCTCACCGCTCCTCCTCCCTCCTCTCTGCTCTGAGGAGGCGAGAGTCCGAGCCGCGGCCTCGCGGCCACATGCAGCACTGCACACAGAGGCCAGGGGAAACGCACACCAGATACACGTACAGGTTTGATCACAGGGATAGGTGGAGCGGCTACATGTTCAGCCTGGCGCACAGGGACACTGATTACTGTGAGGATGAAGGAGGATACACACAGAATGATGTGTTCAGACCAGGTGTGAGGCCTAACGTAAGGCTTCTCGCTCACAGCCAGACACTGAGCAGCATAAAGACGCCTGATATTAGATACACACAGACACACGCCCACAGCCGCACGCCTGTAGACCACGTCCCGCTCGATAACGCGTACACGTACGACACCGAGGGCGATGCTGACGGCCGCACATCGAGACACACGCGCAGCCGCACGCTGGACGCCATCGATGGTCGAGGCAGCCGCAGTGATCGCTATGTGGAGAACATCAGGGCAATGGCGGGGCAGATGTACGGAGACCCGCGCTCACACAGCAGGATACCCACACATGCGCAGACATATTCGTAGACGCACACTCGCATAACCTCGAGCACAACCGGGCCCTGAGCAGACACCACCACCTCCGGCTCTCTGGTGGACTCTGACAACTTGTAATTGTAAACTAACGGACTCGGGTAAGGACCATAAGTAGCATGAGTGGAAAGTGATCGTAACGCCTTCCCTTCACCTGCACCACTAACTGTAACAGCAGCTCAACTCACAAGCTGTGTGTGTGTCTTGTTATTTTTACCGCGCTAAAATTAGCTCCAGCTCTGATTATTTCTCAGCTTCTCTTCAAACCGCTGTGGTTGTCTGCAGACTGTAAAGGCTGAATTTGCTCTTCCCTGCTCTGTCTATTTGTGTAAAGTTTTGTATTAACTTTTCCTTTTAATTTCCACATCGTTCTCTTGCTTTGCTGTCTCACCTGCTTGTTTCTGCCCTGTTAAATAAAGCGAATCTGAAGCCTCCTGCATGCCTGTCTGTGTCTGTTTTTCTTTTGGGGTTCCAGCGGCTGTGTTTGCTTACTTCCTGTTTATTAAATGATTTTTTTGGGCCTAACCTTCTCCTCTCTTTCTGAATTTTGCAGTCGTTGGTCTTTTTTTTACAACGAAAACATGTGATAAATATGTCAATCTGCATTCTTCTGCTCGTTTGTGACGTTTCGCTATGAAACTCTGACCAAACTAAATTCCAACTTTGCCGTGGCAGCTTTTTAATCCCGGGCGGTTTTAACGTGCAAGAAAATATACGAATCGGTCACAAAGTCAACACAAGAAAGTAGGTCCTTCTGGCTCTTGAATGGAGGCATCAATTCCTGGATGGGCGGACTAATGGAGACGTCAGGCGGAAAGTAGCTGGTTCTTCAGTTAGTCTGTCTTTTTAGCTCATTGTTTATCCACAGCCAATTCTGTCCAAGGGTTACAAAGATGTTTCACACCAGACAGATAATGTGTGTTAGTTGGGGAAGGGGGGGGGGCGTAAAATCAACTGCTCATTGTAGCATTTTACCTCATCTGTTCGTGTGTGTGTGTGTGTGTGTGTGTGTGGATAAACCCTATCAAACCCTTTTCAGTTCCAGTTCAGTGTAAATCTGCACAGTCCTTCTCTGCTTATCCACAAACAGGCAATGTGCTGGTCCGGGATAAAACAGAAGCTCCCTAAAGCAACAATTCTCTCGCTGCCTCGCTGCAGTTACTGACCAGGAAAAACTTTATTTAGCAGATGTTACTGTTAAACAAATTGAAACGTATCTTTTAGTATGTTATTATTTGTTAAGCATCTTTCAGACAAAAAGCTGAATATGATGTTAAAGTTCAGAGATGCAGTTATCTGTGCAGCCGCTCTCCATCCCATGCCGACATGTGGTGGTTGACACAGGAGGGCGAAGCAGGGCTAAAGCTCTCTGAAGCCTATTGTATACAGCTGTAGGTTGGGGTGACCAGACCCCCCCCCCCCCCTTCATCTCCTCGTATTGTTGTGGGATTAAGATATCCAACTGTCTGCCTGGCTGCGTGCTTCAGAAGCCTCAGGCGAGGCGTCAGTTTTTGTGCACACTGATAGAGGGACGGGCTGTGATCTCAGAAGTGTCAGAATCCATATGACGCGCACATGAGAACGAACGGTGATTGACAGCCATGATGTGGTGACATATTACGATGTATGGTAGGTGCTAATGATGCCCCAGAGACTCTGTGACATTGTGAATACACCCCACTCTTTGCTTTGAAAAAGGAATCTATACGTAAACCTTTCATTTCTGTCAGTTTTTTGCCACAAAGTATTAAGACCTGTGTGTGTGTGTGTGTGTGTGTGTGAGAGAGTGACAGGCATATCTTTGACCTGTAAAGGTGTGTGTTTTTTTTCCTTCCACCTGTCCCTGTCGTCATGTGTGGGGTGGGGGGTCCTTTGAAAAGCTGGAAGCTCTCATCTTAACTGCTGTGTCGTCAATTGTGCGCGTGAGGAGAATAAGCTTTTATGTGAAACCAGTCCACAAAAGGATCGCCAAAGGCGTTTCCAAAAAAGTAGATCTGTATTCCTGCTTCTTTATTTATCCATCTCCAGATCTGTAATAAGATTATTAGAGATTTTTTTGACCATTTTGAACATATTTTCCTCCGTCCAGGCTCAAGGTTTAGGTTTTACCGTAAAAATGAGTTTTTAAAAAAGTGTTTTTCTGGTCACAGTCCTACCTGTGTTGTTGTCTAAGTCAGGATAGATGACACACTTCTTCCTCCATTACAATCAACTTGACTGTTTTGTTCATCAGCTGGCTGCACGTGTTGTCAAAGCCCTCCGAGATTAGTTCTAAATCTGCTCATTTTCCCTCAAAGCTCATCTCCCACATCACCATCTGAGCTGAAACATAATTGATGTGAGAAGTGATTATACAACAACAATTAAAAAATTACAAAATAAGAAAGAACAGACACAAACTGCATCTGCTGCTTTCTCAAGTAAACTCAATTTAGACTATTTTTTCTTTCATCGGAAGTTAATCTACCTGAAATTATTATTATTATGCTAAATAGATCCAGGATGAGTGACGTTTACTGCAGTGCTGCAGATTAGACCGTTTTGTATGCATCATTTAATTAATAGGATTCATTCATAAAGCTTAAGTCAAAGTGTGTTTTCTCTCCTCCCTCTGAAAGGTTTGGATTAACTGAGGTTTTCATTAGGCTCTTGTGTTTTCTAATGCCTCGTGTTGTGTTTGATCTCTTCATCTGCTGCCAGGAGTCTTGGGGTCAAGATCCACACCAGAGGCCTTCAGGCCCCCGCATGTCCTCCAAAGCAGAGTCCACGGTGAACGGTGCAAGTCACGCTCCGGTGGCGACCAACAACTATGCACACAGCAGCTCTGGCAGTGGTGAGCACACGCACGCACACACACACAAATCACACTGTGCACAATATTTGTCCATTTGAACTGTCAGATAGTCAACATTAGGCTAGGAGTGTTTGTGTACTCTTCGTTATCTGCGACTGAGTGTGTACACACAGTTTGTTTGTCGGCGCGCGTGTGTTTGCGTCTATACGTTTGTGTGTGTGTGTGTGTCTGCACAGCGTGACACCCAGCTAAGGCTCCTGACGCTGTTCTGTGGCGTATTTGTGTGTGTGTGTGTGTGTTTTTTTTTTAGGTCACTCCAGCTGCCTCCCTCAGCATCTTATAGCACTGCATTACACAAACCTGTCACAGCTTCTCCGAGCTCTGTCTGTCTCTCTTCACTGCATATTTATAGCGGGAGAAAGGGGAAGTCATTAACTATGTTTTTCTGAACACGATGCTCGCTTTTCATGTGCAAAAGATCTGACCTTGGAATCATTACACTGATGAAACGGCTTCTAAGTGGGCCAGATTTGCATAGAGTTTATTGTGCAGTGTGAACGCTGTTGTGTTAAAAAAGACTCTCTCTCTCTCTGCTTGCACCCCTGAGATGCTGAGACTCTGTCAGTTCTCCATCACACTTCTACACACTACAGTTACAGTAATTTTCTAATGGGGGGGGGGGTTGCAATACAAAGCATTCATGATGGGGAAATGATGCACTCCTGGTGTTTACAGTTTATGGAAATGCTGCATGGAAGTTGAAATGAGGCTTTTGTATGGAAATCCAGTTTGTGCACGTTTGTGTTTTAGTTTTGCATGTGCATAGTGGGGTTTATTTTGGGTGGGAGGTGTATTTGTGTGTGCTGTATCTAGGCTTTCTAAGCATCTGATGTTGCTAAACTCTTTTAATGACTGGATCCTCAAATGAAGAACGCTCCAGTTATCGCTGTGTCTCGAGTGTGTGTTTAAATCAATGCGTTGTCAAAACTAAATATTAAGGAGCAAACCATTACTAGACAACTATAGGACAACTTTGTGTAGTAGGCAGTAGAAGTTACATAAAACAAACCACAATAATTTAACTATGATAACTAAATTTCTCTCCTCAGCTCCGTATGCTGCTGCCACCGCCAATGGCAGCTCCGGTCACTACGGCAACAAGGATGAGAAGTCAGCAGAAAACTTCCCCCCACCTCCCTCCCCTGACACTATGAAGAAAATGAATAGAGACTTACTACAGATTCCCCCACAGCACAGGTACACCCCCTCACCTCCCCACAACACACATAATATAGAGCGCGCGGCACCATCAGTGCTCTATTAAACTGCACACTGGCGCAGAGTTATTATATTGTAATGGCACTCTTTATATGGACCTCTGTGTTATGAGATAGAGAAGAGTCATTATGCTAAATATTACAATGCACATATGCATTATTTAGAGTGTACGGTCTAATTGCAATAGCCTATTTGCATCATGCGCAAGTAATTATAGTCATAGCATTATAGAGTCAATTCTGTAGAAGTTAGAGGCTTAGAAACTGCTATGATACTTCAGCATCCAGCCAGCGTACAGTCTCAGCTGCTGTCTGGTCCTTCGTGACAACAGAATTCATACCATAACTATCATAAAGCGCTGATCAGTCGCGTCGCTGTCGTTTTGCAGCGAGCTTCCCGACAACGCCGCAGCTCTGCATCTCTACAGCCAGATGATCGATGACAAGGACAACGTACCTCGCAACAGAGCCTCCAAGAGCATGGACCTGTGTGAGTGTCCTCACATTCTTCTTTGGCGCCCACATCAGTCTATGATGGGATGTGTTTTCTGTGGTTACAACATACAAACAGATTGTTGTCTCAGACCAGCCAGACATATGTGTCTAATCATAGGCCAAGACTACACACACACACACACACACACACATACACACACGGCCTCACAGTAATCACATGCCTCTTATCAGTACTTCTGTGTTGTGATACGTCGCCTTCTGCTATTATCCCCGGCCTGAGGGGATTTGACCTCCTGAACTCATAAACCCAGGGGCTTTCCAATGGGCTGGATGAACGCATCTAGCGTGTGTGTGTGTGTGTGTGTGTGTGTGTGTGTGAGAGAGTGAGAGAGAAAGAAGGTGAGAGCGAGGAGGCTTATTTTTTGTGTTAACCCAAGCAACCACCTCCTGTTTCTTTTGGATCACGTCCCTTTTTCCTTTCTTCTCCCCTTTTATTTCTATCTTTAAGCATTTGCTCCCATATTTGTTGTTTTCTCTTTTTCCCTTCTGCACTTTCTCCCTTCACACCTGAAAGCCGACGACTCCACCTCTCCTGCTCTCCTCCGACTACCTCTCTTCCTTTTCTACCTCTCTGATTTCCAATCCCGGTTCATTAGGTTCAGTGGATTGGCTTTCTTCCTACGGCGCACGCCTCTGCCACCCAAGCTGATTGACTTTCATTATGGACAAGGGTGGTCTGAACACATGGCCACACACACACACACTCTGCTATTTCACACTGAGGAACCACTCCAATACCCACCTCTATCCGTCTTCCCTCTCTGGCTTCCATCTCCATCTCTGGTCATCTTCCATTTCAATCAGTTTTTCCCTTTTTTTTTTTTTTGTGTTATCTCTCCGGCTCTATTTATCCCTTCCCTCTCCAACCAGCGTGGGACTGAAACGAGGTAGTTAGCAAAGCTCCGCGTGTGTGTGTGGATGTGTGTTTACATGCGTTAAGACTGCAGGAGCTCCGAACCCACACAAGACCTCGGATGTTGACCCTGTCTAGACGATTTGTATTTAAAGAGCCGAGTGTGTTGTTTTTTCCTCTGGAGAGTTTCCCATACGTCAGTCTTTACGCTCACACGTATCAGAGCCTCAGCGGCACCACAAAGCAGGTTAGCTTTTATTAAACACCACCTGACAAAAATATGTGAGCTGGCTTTATTGACCTTGGATGCCTTGGCAAATAAGTCTGTTGACTCAGAGCTACCACTCGCACGCCGCGCGCCCGTGCTAAGACAAAGAAATGGAAACGCTGAAACTATCTCTGCACCAAACTTTGAATTTTCTCAGCTAAGTGGTGTGGGCTCTTTTTATAGAAACAGCATGATCAATGAATCTCTTTGGGCTGTAATTTAATCAGCTTTTGCTGTCTTTATAACTATAAAACATAAAATAAGACGGTCTAATGTAAAACTTTTTGAAGCAAGTCTCTGCCAGTCGATTTCTTTTTTCAGAAACTGAGCAATAATGAAGAGTAATGCATTTATCAGTGGAAAAAGCTACGGTTTGCTTTGGGAAAATGCTCATTTATGGATTGGTTTTAGGCTGCTACTTGGTTATAAGTGCACCGAAACAGTGGGACCTTTTAGGAGACGTGCAGCCCAGACGCTACACTTTGCCGTGTAAGTCGCAGTGAGTCAAGTTGCTCGCGTTGACCCTCGAAACCCTCGCATGCACAAACACACATGTGTGTGACAGTGCACACTGTTCACGTGAGCCTGTAATTACCATCTTCACACAATATAATGCTGCGGTTGATTTGTTTGGCACTTGCGGTTGTTTCGACACGTGCGGTTTAATAGAAAACACTTAGTCCGTCTCTCCTCCGTCTGAAATCCAACAGCAGAGAAAAGGATGCAGCCACACAAACTGCTGCGTCTTTCTTTTCCTACGCAGCGACGAAAACAAAAGTCAAAATTGGCATTGTCTTGTTTTGTCGGCGCGTTGTTAATTACTGGCTATGGCGAGCGCTAACCTTGACGAGCTAATACAGCTCTGATATGTAAAGACAGTGGCGGTAAACAATGAGGCTGTTATCAGTTAGATAAGTGGTGCTGGATTATATTGTTTCCTGTGAATCCCTCACACTCGGGCAGCACTAATAATAAAAAGATAATTACTGACTGTACGGGCATTGAATGGCTACTGGGGAGGAGGCGGAGGGGGGTTCTTCGGGAGGTCAGGGGGTCAAACGTGAATGTGATGCTGAATCCATAAAACAGATCCAACAGTTCCAGCACAGTGACTCGCTGGCCTTTTTCTCGTTTTGTCTCTCAGCCTCTCTAGATCTCCTTCCCTCTCTGAATCCTTTCTCCACACCTCGTATTCTGCACCTTTCACCTGCTCTCGCTCAACTTTCTCTCTGGATGCGATGAGTTCTCTACCTTACTTCTACATAGCAATGCATAGCAGTAAATACAGTCACAGCATGTGGTCACGTGATCCACTACTAGAATGGACTCACACATGTATATATATATATATATATATATATGCAGGTTAAAATATGGAGTTTACATTTTAATCGTCCACTGTGGCAGGACGTCTTAAACTTGGGTGCTGGCCATGAAGACTTTTATATTTTCTGCACAGAAAGGGAAGCTTTTCATTATCGGCCTGGGTCGTGTGGCCTGGAATAGCTTTTCCTAAACTTTGAAAGAATTGAATTCTTATTTTATCTGACACATGCACAGGAAAGATATTTCTCCTCCCTTTGTCTCGGCTGCTACAGATGTGTCTCTGCAGGATTTTTATGAAGCAGCCTCTTTTGATTTGAGGTTTATTCTCGTTGATTGTGTTTTTCTGGTTTTCCTGACACGTCCTATCACGCTGCATCTGCTGCCTCTTGCTCTCTTTCTCCGCTCGCCTCCAATATTCCCCCTCCGTCTCATTTTCTTTCCCCCCTCAACCATCTGCCCACTGGGAAAATTGACCTCATAAAAAATGAAAAGGATTATTTAAGAAAAATGGCAGCGTAATGAAAACCTATTATTGTATCCCATGATGCACAGCCTGTGGTGACTGCCGCTGCCCGACTACCATCCTGTTTAGTTAGATTAGGTGGAGGTGGGTGGGGTTTCCTCCTTGTTTTTGTCCTCCTCCCTTTATTATCTTTCATTGTCTCACCTCTGTTTTCATTTTCTCTCACAGTCACAATATCTCCCTTCTGGATTTCTTATATTTCCCATTCTTTTTCATTTCCTCTTTCCAGTATAACCATTTACACATCAGCACAAACAGGCCGGTGCTTTGTCTCCTGTCGTATTTGTATTGACTGTGTGGTTTTTGTGTTGTAGTGGCTGATGAGACCAACGTGGGATCGCTGGTGGGACACAGTGGTGAGTTTTATGATTAAAACGCTCCTATTTTCCTTTCCCTTCCTGTCTCACATTGACTCCTCTGTGCTTCTTACTCCTCGTTCTCTTTCGCCTCCTCCCTTCTCCCTCTGCTTGCCCGGCTGACAAACTTGAGTTGTGCAGCACTTAGTGTCTGAGCTCTCACTGCTTTATGGCCGCCCAGGTCAGCAGGCCCACAGCGTTCAATCCTCGCTCAGCTGACAGCAGCCATATTGCATTACAATGGCTTCTGCTTCGGTTATTTCTCCACACTCAGTTCCGCCTTGTTTTATTTGAGGATGGTCTGGTTAAAGGTAAAATATAACGGCGGTTGTACTGTTTTCTCTCCCTGAGTGACAAAAACTGTTCTGTAGTGCTGCAAATCTGAAGTAAAAACCCAGACTAAAGCCCCTTTTGGAAATAATTGTTATGCTAATGTGATTGCAGTTTAACATGTCAGTCTCATATCTGTACGAGCGCCCGAGTTACTTGTACAATTACGTGAGTGATGGAAGTCTGACTCAGTCAGATCAATTAGTTTTTCTGTACGACTTAACACTGCACAAGTCTGAAATGAAGCCTGTCAGATTTCCATAAAGACCACAGCAGCGCGAGGTGAAACTTGCACAGAGAGAAAGATTAAATGCACATTTAATCTCGTGTCTTATTAAGAGCAGTGTAATTAAGTTATCACCATATTAGCTGGTATGCACGAAGAATAAAATGAGTTTAGAAAAAGTTTCCCCCCTTTCTGCGAGCACAGAAGTAATGAACTCTTCGCTTTATTTTCATTTTTCATTCGGGCTGTTGTTCATTCATAAAACAAAAAAAGCTCAAGTGTGCAGGTATGTCACCTGTGTTCTGTTCCTGCCTCTGTGTCAGAAAGCACACAGCTGGAATACAAATGGCCGGAGCACTGTTGCTGACCTCAGATCCCCCGCACTCAGCATTCCCACAAGTGGCTTCACCCTCCTCCTACTCCTCCTCTTCCCCACATACACACATACAAACTCCCCCCCTCTATGATCTTCCTGGCATTTCTGATCGGAACCATAACCCTTATGATAAATAAAGTGATCAATGTCTCCACTGCTGCATTCAGCCTGTGTGTGTGTGTGTGTGCGGGTCTCCTCCCTCGCTGACATCTTGGCTAATGTGTATTGACGGGGCTTTTTCGTGTTTCTCATTTTTGCTGACGCAGTGCATTTGCCCAGCTTCCTGCGCCCGCCAACCCCCCCGCCTCCCTAAATGGCCTCAGTGTTTCTTTATGGGCTTTGACATATTTCATTAGGTGGATGGTCTTAAGAGGCCAGCCTGGCTTCTTTAATCTGGCTAAAACCCTTTTCCTCTCTGGCTAGAGCCGCTGCAGGGAGTGCTTCACTCCTCTAACTCTCCCTCCATCTTTCTCTCTGTCACTTACCCAAACTACCCCCCCTCTCTCTTCTCCAGTCTTAGGAGTTTCCATCTTCAATAGAGCTTTTAGTTCCTTTTTTTTTTAGCTTTTCACTTTTATCTTTGCTACCACTTTCAAGCTTCTTCCCCAATCGCTTCTCTTGTGATTATTCTCCATCTCCCGCTCTCTGTCGCCAGACTCATCCCCGTTTTCAGGATCCTCTCAATCCCAAACCTTCATTGCCTTCGTCTTTTCTCTCTCTCTCTCTTCTCTTCTCCTACAGCCGACTCTCTCTTTATGATCACTTTGATTCTTTCTCTCAACAGGCTGATCCTCTTTTATTCTCTCTCTCTCTCAGCTCTAGTCCTCTGTCTCTCTCTTCTGCTCCCTCCCGCCCTCCGTCCTCTGCAGCTGTATCTGTTCCAGCCTTATGCGATTATGGTGAACATGCTCCACTCTTAGTTTCCTCTACCAAGTCCGGACCAACACAGCATCTCGCAGAGACTCTGTATTTATGTGTGTGTTTGTCTGTGACACCTAGAAAATGTAATTTCCCCTTTATTCATCCCTTCATTTCTCTCCCTCACGGTCTTGCATGTCCCCTTGCAGCAGGCTGCCCTCTTGCAGCACACCTGGGAGCTCATCCAGCACCGACACAGAGTCGCGTGTGCACTGACAGCGTGCAGAGCGCTGTGCTGCAGCCCTGTATCTCACACTGCCTCACACGCACAAACCTACACCTGCAGATTATCTTTGTATGTTTCCCACTGCCTTTGTGTTTACATCTGTTACAGACTGTGTGTGTAGAGCCGCCTGGCTAACGGCTAACCCTGCAGCACAGCCACCGGTGGCGTCGCTCTGTGCGCCCATTTGTCCCCGTTGTTTCTTTTTCTGCGCAGTGAGACTTTGAAACCAGCCGGCGTCCTGCCAGCACTGAAGCCTCTGCAGTGTGTTCACACGCTTTGTTTGGGTGACACACAAGCCGCTGTCGTTTCTCCCCATTTCACTCCGCCTCCCTTCTCTAATACTTTACATCAGCGTTGTTGATTTAAGTCGAAAGGCGCCACGCTGAGCCAATTTGAAGTGAGTGATCATTCTGTGTTTGTGTGCTTATCCAATGTCTTCTTTCACTGCCCGTGGAGAAAAGGATAAAGAACTAAATGAATGTCATGATCATGTTAAAGCAGCATCTGATTACATTAACTACGTTTAAACTCCAGCTGCTCATTATTTGGTGGAGCGTCATGTTGGGGTCGACTGCATTTGATCTGATCCATTTACTGTCTGGTTTCTGTGGACGACGACTCGCTGTTCATCCCACATTGTACAGGTCGTGAGGTAGTGAAGTTCTGATTGTTGGGGTTCAGCTTTTTGATTGTGCCTCAGCTAACTGCTATATGTGCATCTGAAATTATGCTGCAGTTCTCCCTTGTTGCACAAGCACTTTTAGCCGCCGCCTCTTTACAAATGGCAAATGTCCCGCTCCACACAGTTCCCTCCAACCCTCACCCATACTCCGCCACTCCTGCCACGCTGCTGTAATTCAGTAGAGGTAAGCAGTAATTATGAAATGGCCTTTAAAGTCCCCTCCAGTTATTTAAGCTATTAATCTAGTTTGGGGATAAATACACAGAGCCCATACGTCCCCGTTCTCTCATACATCTAAATAGCTGAACACAATTAGTGCCACAGCAGAGGCTCCACCCAGCTTCATCCTCTGCCTCTGATATGTCCGTGCTGTGAACTAGTGATGAAGGGATGTTTGATGATTGGACAGGTCTTTAACGGGACTAGACTTTTGATTGGCCATAACATAAATTGGATTTCTTTTATTTGTTGTACAGTTGTTTGAAATCAGGTTGGGCACACACACACACAAAGCGCCTCCTTTAAAGCTGGCACAGGCTTCACGTCATACCTCTGACATGTCATCCTAGGTTTAACCGTTCAAGGCCTATATCCAGTACATTTAATTTAAGGCGAAGCAATGAAAATGAGGGTTCTGTCATTTTCTTTGTGAACATCAACGTTCACTGCTCATAACTCAGTTGTAATTCCTGATTTTAAGGCTCCTTTATGAATTAAATGTTTCACAGTAGCAGAGTAATATAGGGAGAGGCCACTTTAACCCTTTTAACAGTGTATATAATGCCTCTGCTGGATTAAATTCGGTAAGCTTTATGGAGATGTTTGGCCCTGAGATCAGACTTTTTCTTTTACAGGTGTGTCCAGTGTACGTGTCCCGGGTTGTTATAAAGCAGAGTGCAGGTCAGGGCCCGTTTTACCAGCGTGCAGAACAACGTCTCCAGGTTTTATTAGCCACTGCTGAGATTGGCTAGTAGATGGAAGTGTGTGTGTCTCTATAAGCACATCTGTGAGCGCTGTAGTGATTGACACGCGCGAGTGTGCGCGTGCAGCTCCGCGGTCAAGCGTGTCTGTCCTCGCTGCTCCTCGTTTAAAGGAAGATGAGGAGAAAGGAAGCTGGGTGGGTGCCGAGGTATTGTTGTTGTTGTTTAGACTGCTGTGACGTTGAACTAGAGAACGAGTTGTATCAGCGTGTCTCAGTCACTTTTTAAAAGTGCAAAGCAGCGTTGCGGAGTGGTGTTCGTCCTCACAGGGCCTGTCAGCGCAGCAGGACCCCGAGGCTACGTTCCAGGCAACTTCACTGCTGTCACTGCTCAGCACAGACATGACAGCAGGCAACATGCCGTACTTCAACATATTGCACTGAAATGTGTGAGGGTCAGGCACATGTGCAGGTAGTACAGCATGTCTGCTCCACTCAGCCGCACATGGACTACAGAGAATCACTGATATTCTACATGACATAATAAGTAAACGACCTTGACTTGAACAGCAACAGCTAGATGCATCATCAGCTACTGTATCTTTCCTCGTGCAACCTGCTCACCTGACCCAACTCTTCCCGCGCTGCCAACAGAGTGAGATAAAACGCAGCCAAAGAGATGCGAGAAGGTGACGTCACTGCCCGATCGGAGACGAGAGAGCAGTTACAGCTGTGAAGGGCACTGCCTGTCGCCCCGGCCTGTTTGGCTGTTAGGTTGTTTGTCAAATATGTGCACCAGCTTGAATCGGTGGCAATCAGGCGGACGTGATGTGAACGGATCTGCGAGAGCATCTGCCGGCACAGCGCGCGAGCAATATGTGATAAACGCCGATTTCACCCTCCACTGGATCGAGTTGGCGATGATCGCCACCTCTCCCCTGCTCATCCATCCTATTAAACCCTCATTATTCATTTACCTCCATCCTCAAGCGCCTGACATGCATGGAATGAGAACATCCAGCCCCCCTCCCACACACAGTCGCTAAAGTAAACTGTGCTGGAATTTCTCCTCCTTAAACATAAAGCAGTCAAGGACACACACCGCTATCTCACACGGGCAGTATCATGACTTTATTTTTTAATATTTTTTTTCAAGAATTCTTAATTCAAAAGTTTCAGCTCTAAGTTTATGCTATTGTGCCAACTATATTAATTGAATGGGCTGGACAATGACTTAAATGTTGGCTTATTCAAAACAAAAGCCAAATATTTTGAGCAAGTGTCAATATTTTCAAACTAAATTGACCTATTTGCTGATAAACAAAGCCGGTTTCCAAGGTGTCCTAGAAATTGTTTGCTGAGATCGCTTTAGTTCATTGTTCCCCAGAGAGCCGTGAAATTTCCATCTATAGAATACTTATGACATTTCTGTCGATAAAACTCTACCTCGTCTCATTTGAAGACTTTTATCCATTTGTTTGTTGTGTTAACTTTAAAGAGCTTATACGTGGTAAACAAGGCGACATAGTTATTCATTTTTCTATATCTATCTCTCCACTCCACCTTCTCTTTCTCTCTTCTCTCTATTCATGTTTTTCTCGATATGCCTCTCTCTCTCTGTCACTATTCCCAATCTCATTTTCTGTTTCTTATATCTCTCTCTCTCCATCTCATTCTTTTCCTCCCAAAACTCTCTCTCTCTCTCTCTTCATATATATTATTTATTTAATTAATTAATTATTTATTTATTTATTTGATTATTTATTAATTCATTTCCCTACCCCACTCCCTGTGGGTTCTTTTTGTCCCTCTCTGCCTTTCTCTCTTTTAAAATTCAATGGCAATTCTGGAACCGACATGGATATAAAATCACAAGAAGACATTTAACAACGCTTGTATCTTGCACCATATTTGTACAAATGAACATTTACTTACATAGACAACACAATAGATATCTAAATAATGAGCTAGTCTATCAGAAAAAGTCCCATTTCGAAAAACACATCAACTTACGTAAAACATACGACATATTTTTTCTTTTCATGTGACGGCAAATTGGTCAAATAAATAATAATATAAAAAAATCTGAAAGTATCTAGTTTGCTTTGGGGGGTTTCTAATAAAGATTTGAGCGTTTAAATAAACTAGCCATATTTTTGCGCTATATAGGTTGCGGGTTCGAGACTCGATGGGACCGTTTTCG
>JAUMTR010000012.1:6990832-7059086 GCA_032270685.1 Microctenopoma stevenorrisi
TAAGTTTCATACACCCCCCCCCCCCCCCCCTCACTCCACTTTGGTGCTTTGAAGCCTATGAAATGACAAAATAATAAAAAGAGAATATGTGGCATTGAGGGCCACGATGCAGGAAAGTCACCCATATAGGAAAGTTTGTGAAACCTGCCTGTGGCTTCCTTGAGGAGTGACGGGACGGTCTGGTGTTTAGACCGGCTGGTTTCTGGGTTTGTTCCTGCAGTTCCTCTTACAGGCGTGTTTGCTCTCACATCTCCTTTGTCTCATTTTTTCCATTTCCCCACAGCTCCTTCAATCTTTCTCGCTTCCTCTAGCAGCGGCCTTCACTTCTCTCCTGCTCCTCTGTCTCCCCTTTTATCCTCTCTCAGGTTGGACGCCGTACCTGAGTACAGTATAATGGCAGTTCGTTTATTTGCCCTCTTTCTTTTTTGTGCATGAGCGTGTCAGTTCCCATAGTGCTGCTCCTCACCTGTCCCTGTACCACTGTCTTTTTCTCTCCTATAAGACTATATTTTATCTTTTAGCTTTATATTTAGGGCTTTAACTTTTGAACATCATTCTTAAATGCGACAAAAGAGAAAAAGCTCAGGTTTCAGACCAGCTGATCATATGTAAAGGTAAAGATAGTATGACAGAAGTGTAATGTATATGTTAAAATGTACAAATTATCTTCAATTCTTCTTTAATAAATGCACTGTATTCATTTATTGTTTCTGAACTTTGATTTGCTGCCGAAAAGACTTTCAAGTTTTAAAAGACACAAAAGATAAAGAAGAAACATCCAATGAGGGCAAACAACTATAATCCCATAATAACAAAAAACATTTGGTCTAAGTTAGTGGGAAACTCACTGTTTGATAAATGATCCCTAAACACCTATTGTTCTCCCATGCAGGTGTTTCTACTGTGTGGGCGCTTGCTTTGCATCTGACCCTCCAATTAGTTCAGTCGCACCCTGATCGCTCTTGTTGGTTGATGAAGTTTGGTGACATCGCTGGAAGCCAGAAAAAAAAGTGTCTCCACTTCAACCTGAGCAGGAGATCTCATTAAGCAAAATAGGCGAAAGCACCTGTGTGGGTGTGCAGGGCCTGTTTTGCATGATTCATAATAAGGATAGTATCAGATCTGCTTTCCTTCTGTTCTGATTTGTATAGAAAAGCTGAAATTCCCGAAATCACCAGAGGGATGAGAGGGTAGTTTTCATTTTATTGCTATCAAGCACATAGCGAGCAAGGTGAAGTGTCAAATGAGCAACTCCAGAGATATGCTGTAAGATCACCAGGCTTCATCAGAGTTTCATAAATATCTGAGAGTGTTTTGAGTTTTCAAGCAGCGGTTCTGATTAAAACGCGTGAAAGTTAACGGCGGCTTGTAGCGCAAATGAGCAGAGTGTGGATTTCTCTGATCCATCGAACCTTCCGTAGCTCAGTTGTTGCACTCCTCCCCCTGCAATGCTTATTTAAACTTAACCTAACTAGACTTTAGAGAAATGAATACAGGTAAAACGTTGTTGCTGTGGGAGATGAGTGCAGGTGTAATGTGTGAGTAGAATTTAGCTAAGAGCTTATGATCTGCCTTTATCATCTGTTTAACATCTGTCCATTGCTCATCTGTCTCTCCCCTCTCCCTGTCTCTTATCTCCTTTGCCTCCCAGACCCTTCACCTGGTGGAGCTCTTGGCCCAACCCTGGGCCTCTGGAAGTCCAGCTCCCTGGAGAGCCTTCAGACGGCCGTGTCGGAGGCTAAGCGAAATCACGTCCACGACCAGGTGCCCTTCCATCGCCCTCGGCAGCACGTGGTGCGGGGGCGCGGGTGCAACCAGAGCTTCCGCATTGCTATCGACAAATCCTATGATGGACCTTCTGAAGACGGTAGGGCCTACAGCTTTTTTATATAGAGGTGCTGCTGCTGTCATCGAGGCAGTGATGCAACAAAACTGTCAACTTCCCTCTTTAGCGTGCGACTGTCACTGTTGCTATAATATAGGATTGTCTCCTAGTCATTGTATCCACTTTAAATGAGACACTAAACTGCCAGCGCACATCCCTTAAGCTTTACGACACACTGGCACAGGAGAGGAGCCAGAGGCCTGCCAAGGGCCAGCGCTTAGTCCAAGTACCTTAATGAAATGCTACATGATTTTATCCACTCAGCGGTTTCTGGAAGAGCAACTTTATATCTTAGAGCAGCATTTCTTATGCTCCACCTAGTGAGCCCACAGTCATCGGGGATGCTGAGCTTGTGTGTGTGTGTGTGTGATTAGAGAGCACATGACATACTACGAGTTCTTACTGCTCCATATTGCGTGGGAGTGGGAAAAAACAAAATAACAGTGTTTGACACAAATTGAAAACTGTCTAAGACTAGCTAGCTTACTGGGGTTAGCCTAGGGTTTGGGTCCTCACAGCAGTGAGACACATGCATACAGAATACCAGCCGCTGCAACCTCTGCCCTCCCACCTCCATATTTAATCACGCTCACCCCTCTGCAGACGACGACCTGTCGGAGAACAGCTCGGGTCACGAAACGCCCGCCAGCAGCTCCTCTCGGCAGGAACTGGATGCGGAGGACGGAAAGAAGGGGAAGAAGAAGAGGAACGGTCTGAAGAAAAGAGAGAAAAAGACCAAAGGGAAGAAGAAAAGTGAATCTGTGGAGGACCCGGAGAAGAAAAGTAAAAAAGTCTTTGGAATCTTAAGGTGAGTGTCACTTTTATTTTTAGATCTACTTTCAGGCACTGACGTGACTAGTTAGTCAGTGCCTAATTTCGGAGAGACTGCCATGCCACTTCTTTGATTCTGTGAATTGAAAAGGTCACCTGCCTAACAAGACAGATGTGCGGTGAAACGGAGCGGCTTTAATTACTGCTCCCGAATTCCAAGGTCTTACTCTGGAGCAGAGAACGGTGATGAAACTGTTTTTATGAACAGAAGAAGAAGAAGTTATTTACTTCTTCGGTTGTTCACGTCAAGTTTGAAAACGGTGAGGAGAATTTGGCTTTTATGTAGAAATCGATGGGAAGCGGCTTCGCCATGTCCTACTTTCCCTGGTTAAGTTTCAACAAATTACTCACTGAGCACAGCAGGATTATCGGATGTTCTATTATTGGATATGGACCCAACCTTCTCAGTAATGGAGGGTATCCATTATCTCTCAATCCAAGCAGTGTCCCCCCCCCGACACAGTACCTACCCGAAGCGCTTGTCACCCCTTTATCAACGTGTCCCTATCGTGATTGTGGTGGTCCAATCCTCCAACGGGAATCCTTATCTGTTGGCAGTGACACGGCGTGGTCAGTGTATCACCGCACTTCCAACACTTGAGATTCAATTAGGCTGCGGCGAGAGATAGCGCAGGCAGAGCGTCGGCCCACAGATGTGAGATAAGAATCCAATCGGGCGCAGTGTCAAGGGCGGTAATGGAAGAGATGTTCACACGGTGAGGCCGGCAGTGGCCAGCGCGGCAGGGATGGGAAGGGCAAGACGAAGGACACACACGGAAAAGCAGCGTTACATACGGTACTGCAGTTAACCCAGCAGTTAAATCCCCCAATCAAACAGATTTCTTCTGTTTCCGGGTGTAAATAGTTTTAAATACATCAGTTTTGCTCGACCTCTCTGGCTTCTGGGTATTTATTTTACCAGCGGTGAGAGTAATGCAAATGAACTCACTCAGAGATGCTGAACTGAGCCTTTAGAATTAGGATATACATGTTTTATTTTCAGGAACGTGAGGATATCTGAGGTCAGATTGTGAATCTACATGTCTACAGAACATGTTTGTGGTATCTAGGTATTAGATTACCTCTGTGCCCTCTCAAACTCAACCATTTCTATCTGCCTTCATAATCAGAAACGTTCCCAACCCAGCCACTGTACATCCAAACGCAGACGGGAAGTGCTCTCATACCTCAACAATGAAAGCAACTATGGGTAAAAAGCTTCCTGGTTGTTGCACCACACACTAGCCCCCCCTCCCCCTGGCCTTTATCTGGCCAACTTGATCGTTATTGAACTTGAAATATGACTTAATTAGCTGGAGTATTGTGCGGTTCAATCTAATTACAGCTCTCAAATGTTATTTTACTCCAATGGCAGCATTAGGAAAAGGGCAAATTATAAACATATGACCTCAATCTACCTCTGCGAGGAAGGCGTGCGCTACAACAGCAGCTAGCACAACCAACGTTGGCCGTAAATATTTGGCTGCGCCTCGCCAGTATTTGGAGAACAGGTTGTTTTGGCGAACGTTCACTGCAAACAGCTGCGAATAAGATGACCTCTGGAAATCACATATTTGTTCTGGCACGGCTGAATCCATACGCAATGCTCGTTACACGACGAGCATGATGTCAGAGTTTAGTACAGTTTTCATAAAACATACATGATACTTGCTGTAACAGGCAACAGGTCCTGACAGCGACACACCAAAGCTGCTACTCTTACTACAAGCTCGTGTAATTGGCCTAATCAGGGGGCTGTTATTTAAAGTCCTAATGAGATGTGAAACTGCATTCGCTGATGAAAATCACATAAGAAGTATGCCAAAACCCGTTAGACTGTGTCCCCCCCGCTCCTCTGGAGCGAGCTGGCCTCAGATGTGACTTCTCCTCTTTTTCATCACCAGGCTCTCAACGCCACCTTCACATCTTGTCTCCCCGATTGCTAAATAAGCCAAGACAAATGGCAGTGCCCTTCAGACCTTCGTCAGTAGAGGGTGGCTGCATGCATTGTCTGTATTCAGCAGGCGGCGGTGAAGTCTTCGCCTGGAACGTAGCCGCGGGGACTGCGCCGCTGAAAGAAAGGCTAACGCCGCTGCTGCCACATCCGCACGCTCGCGTAGAACAAAGACCTTAACCTGGTCAGAGGTTTCAGATGTCTTCATCTAACAGGGATATTTGCATTTCAGTGAAGCTTTAGCCAAAAAAATCTAATTTTATTTAAAGCTAAAAGCTCAGGTTTCCATGTCTCCAAACCACAGTGAAGTTTCTCAGCCTTGAGAAGTTAATTCTTGTTTTTACAGCTTCCACTTGAGCTCATGCGCCGTCTTGTTTTCGTGTGGGGATTAGACATATTCTGGTCTGATCCAACACGTCTTAAGGTCAGGTTAAGTATACAGTTCGTGACTCACTTCCTTTCAAAGTGTCATCAAGTCAGTGTCTTTTATGCGCTGCTGAATGAGGAAGCCGTTTATTTTTACGCTGTTTCTTCAGCTTACAGCGCGTCACCGATCACCGGGTGTGTCATCACTCAACTGTCCTGGCAGCCCTGCTGGACGCTGACACATCCCGTCTGCCCTCGCATCCCGTCACTCACTCACTCAGTCAGTCAGGATCAATGTTTGGCTGTCGCCGTCAGCATGCACCCCACCGAGACAGCCCTCCAACACCCCTCCACTAATTTGAAAGACACCAACGCCTGGCTTTTGATCTGCTGTTTACACATCCACGTACAACATAACGTATCATCTCCCCCACTTCTCTGTCTGCAACGCCACCGAAATCCGACGGGGAAGCAAGCCAATTAGTGCGGCCCGTTCCGCTTTCATCCTATCACGCAGCAGCAGGATGTGAACGGCAGCCACTGGTGGGCCGCACTCCACAGAACCAAAGTCTAGTTGTCACTCTCTCTTCCTCTTTAACCTTGGTGATCCTCCTCTCCTCAGTCTGGCTCGATTTGTCTTTATTCCATTCCCCCTTCTTCTATCAAGCTTTTATTTTCTTTGTGTCTTCATTCTCCTCCTTTTTTTCTCTTCATTCATCCTCCTATACTTGAGTGTTACTTTCACAGTTCATCTCCCCGCGTCCTTGAAAGGAGCTATCGATTTAACCGGGCTACATTAGACAAAATGAGCTCTGGAGTCCTGCTCGAATTCACACAAGATCATGATTTTCTGCAATTAAGCGTGCTAATGCGAGCTCTGTGAGGTCTCCGAGACCTCCTGCCACTTAAACAAGCGCAGGGTTTTTGTCTTTGTGAACTTTCTGTCGTTGTGTTCATACAGCCGTTTGTTCCGTAGTTCACTGGGGGAGATGTGAAGGCGCCGAACGAGTTTCAGGTTGTGGCTTGAACATTTAAGAACAGTCATAACACCTAAGGTGGGGGGAAGGAGGGAAGGGCCCCCTGGCTGTCGGCAGTGTTGGTAGGCGTAACAAAATCCCTCTGACATGTTTGTGTGGGCGTGTGAGCAGTGACTCTTAAGCTGTGATGGCGGTAAACTGAAGGTGCATTACCTAATCCCACCGCTGGTCGATGTACTGACGGTGGATTTCTTTGAAACCGCCGTCTCATCTGGCATTTAAAGAGCTGTTAGTGGTGCTGATACAGACTGCAGAGTATTAATGATGGTGTTCTCATTTGTAAAATATGCATAAGGCTATACATTTGGCTCACAGGACGAACCCATCTCTTGTGGATAAGCATTACAGCACTCTATTCATCTCTTTAGCTTTCCATAAATAATGCATGCCAAACCACAAACCCCTTTCTTTGCAACACTTGGCACGTACCTGCGGGTGTGAGGATTGTTATTTGAAGCCATTACGGTGCTCCAGGTTACCTGGCATCGCGTTTGCACACACTGTGTTCTCCACGACCCCCAAAATGTGCCATAACTTCGCGACACTCAGTGAATCACCTTTCATAGAGAAGGAGAAGTTGTAAACGACAGCGATTCGTTTTTTCTTCTCATAATTTATATCTGCGCACAATTTGCTCGCCGCAAGACACTTGTCGCCCTAAATATGAAAAGCTGCCTTTTTTATAATATTTATTTTATTTCACCGCTGCTGAAAATGAGTTTCCCCACAGCAGATGCAGCTTCCTGTATTCGCTATTGAGGCACAGCTCTAATTTACAACTTCAGCTATGGAGGCAAACGGGCACGGGCGCTATCACCACCGGCAGCCGCCAGAAAAACAAATTAACTTTTTTTTTTTTTTTTACTCCATTTCTAGCCTCAATTCAGCGCGATGGCCAGCATTCCTGAAATGATGTGCCAGTTTATTGGTGTTGATGCGAGCTGTCAGTCAAATATCAGAGGGATGGGGAATCGACAGTGGATATGATGAGGAAATCCTCATGCATATATATCGGCTGATAAAGGGGCAGTCACAACAAGCCCCCGCCCCTCATCCGGCTTCATTTATGTCTCTCGTGCCTTTGCTTGAAATTCCCCCTCGTCCTGGCTCACACGGAAGCCCTTTATGTTGCTTGTCTTTCATGCCGCAGCAACACCTGCCTCCCTTCTTCTCCTGCAACTGCTCCCTTCTCACTCACAGCACACTCCCTTCCTCTGTTTGACCATGAAGACGCTCCACCGGAGCAGCTGAAGATTTAATTACTTTATTCACGGGCATCTAAACAACTTGTTTACCTCTTCTTTCCAGAGTTTCTCCTGAAGTTTGGGGCCCACAAAGTCTCTACTCCTTAATTATACGCTCCCTTGTCCTTAGTCAGCCATATTATCAGTTTTTATTTAGCTTAATTTTCCACACTGATTTATATCCCCTGTTTTTTTACCATATACAAATGAAACTTCCTCTTTTTGTTTGTACTGGCAACGTCTGTGACTCATCCCACCGAGGAACACGATACCCATATTTGTGCGGTGAATTATTGCCCATAAGGTAATTATCAAATGAGACAGTGAGCTGAGACTTCCCATTTGTGTTGATCAGTTTCACGATCCATCAGCTCCTATCGAGGTTATGACATTTGGATTGACCCTGAGGGACGGACAGTTTGAAGTGCAGACACATTCGTATCAGACGGACAGCTCAGCGGCCGAGTGCCCATCGCTCACCGGCCAATTAAAGGTATTCATGCGGCCGCAGGAAACAGTCCCAGCCAATTAGCATTTGATCTTACATACTAATGCACACACATACACTCCAAGCACAGGGCGCCAGGAAGCAATTACACCTCCAATAGCGGTTATGTCCTATCCAGTCATTTACATGCCATGAGTGATGGATGAACTTCCTCTGTCATTTAAGGTCCGCACACATGTGAGCACACACACCCAGTCCTGCTGCGTCTCATGTGTCCATCCTCGCCCGTCCTCACGTATCTCTGTCGAAAACACGCGCAGAACGGGACTTCTGCTTTCCAGGAAGAGAAGGTTAAGGGTTTTTTTTTATCTGAGGATACATGGTGGACCAGAGGAGCCAGCACTCTGACCTTTTCCAGTCGGGCCAGTGGCTCCCATCCTGCAGCTGGGACAATGCTATGATAAACCAAAAGTGTTGCATTACTGACCTGTTACTGTTTAGTTGACTGTGCATGGAGAGACAACCTGTGTGCTACCTTCCCCTGTGTCTAATTGTAGGAGTGAGACGAGTAGCCCGGTGGTCTCATTAAATATTAATGACTGTCCTCAAACATATGAGATGGGGAAGAAAAGAGACAAATTGCCGGGGGCAACAGATTTTTAAAAATATGTCAGAATGCAAACAATTAAAGGGAAGCCCGTATTTCACCACGTGGCCTCTGGACAGCGCAGAGACTCTCCTCCCGTGTCTGCTCCTCCTTTCTTCTCTCCGTGCCTCACTCTCTCCCTCCATCCCCTCATCTCACTTTCATTCCTTTCTATCTGTCGCCTGACTGATGCGTCAGTACTCGTGCATGTCTGTCGGCCTTCTCTTGTCCTACATATTTGCAGGGTTATTGTCAGGCCAAGGTTGCATGGGTGCGCCTCGTGCTGTTTGCTCTGAAGCACATGAAGGAATTAGATATCAAATAGGTACCAACTCCCCTCTACATTATTAATATGCCCTAAGTGAAGCTGTTTTAACTATGATTAGCATCGGGTGGATCTTTTTAGCTGCACGCTCTCTCTCTCTCCTTCCCTTTTTTTCATCCAATCACAGCTAATATCAGCCATTAATCGAAGCTGATTTGGGCCAAATTGCTGGTGTGCAGCGCAGAGCATATGGAGAGGAAGTCGGATAAATAGATTTAATTATGCCCAGTGGGAAAAACTCAGAGCCCGCTGGCTGTTTTTATGCTGGAACCGAGGTGGGGCCAGGATTGGCTAATGTTGCTGTCAGTCAAAGCGAGCATGCAGTGGCCCAACATGACCTTCTTGCTGGGTGTCTGTCCACTTGTAGCCTGATCCTCATTTCCACCAGGAAACCACATTAATCTTAAATACGGCTTGTTGTCTATTTTTTGCTGTGAATGTTATTCTCTCTATTTGGAGCCTGAAATATTTTTCGATTGGTCTCTGCGTGAAGCAGCGCCATGTTCCCAGAACAGGAGAAGGAGGCACTGTTACATCACAGCTCTACACAGCGCTAAGCGCTCTCTCTCTCTCTCCCTGCCTTGCATTTGTTTCTCTTTCACCCTGCCTCTGTCTGTCTCCCTCTTTTCTTACTTTCCTGCAAACTCCACAGAGATATGCGTGCTCCTCTCCAAATACATACAGAGCAATCTAATTACTGCGATAACATTTCTGCTTGGCTGATTAACTGTTCTCCCTGTCCCTCTGAACGCAGCAGCATTGCTTCTATATATTCCTAAGCTCCTTATTTCTCCCCATCCGAGCTGCACTTTCACGGGAGCTTTGGCTCATCCATCCATCGCTCTTCTTTTCTATCACTTCTCCTTTCTTTCTCTCTTTCTTCTCGAGCTGTTTCTTCTTTATTCTCCAGAGTAGATGGGCTATTTAGCCAGCTCTCACTTTTTTTCTGTCCTGCTTAGTGAGCTCCCTTTTTCTTACTTATTCATTATTTTGCTCACTTTTCACTTTCAACCACTCGGCTCTTTTGCCCTCACTGATTTACTCTCATTCATTCTCCAAGGCAAATAGAACAGCCACAATTTTCCACCGGCTCGCAGCCGCTTGCCGCCTTCTTCCTCCTTCAAATATCAACCTTTTTCCAGAAAACTGTGTTCTGGTTCACACTTTTCAAGGATAAATCATCCCTATCTGCACCAGAATATGTTTCTGAATTAGCCCAACAGGGCGACAGTGGTGACACAAAGTTTATTATTAACTTCAGAACTTCTCACTACTGTGTATATATATATATGTGTGTGTGTGTGTGTGTGTGTGTGTATATATGTGTATATATATATATATATATATGTATATATATATATATATGTATATATGTGTATATATATATATATATATATATTTCTATATGTACACACATAAATATATGTATGTATGTATGTATATATATATATATATATGTTTGTTTTGTTTTGTTTTTTTGTCTTTATTTACCCTGGGTTGCCTGATTTACATTTTAAATCATTTGTTGTATTCAGTTAATCAGAGATTTTTCATTATCTTTTTAGTTGTATGAAACGCTGTGTAACCTAATCTCTATAAAAAGAGTTAATTATTGTTTTTTCTCTTACTCCTCTGCTCACTGTCTGCCTCCCGCCTGCTCAGCGTAGATGAGATGTTCTTTCTATGCAGACGTGAGCCCTTCGTGCTCAGCTGTGCAGTCGTGTTTTTCAGCACCTCACCTCAAACACTGTATGGCAAGGTGTTCACGAATTCCATCGAGTCTGCTAGTGTGTGTGCTCGCAGACAGAATGTACACATACACGCATGTCAATTAAATCGTTGTCCTCGTGTGGGAAAACCTGACTTCTTCCATATACCGTCGCACACAAACACTTTTCCAGACAATCGTTCTCACATCCCTCGTTATGCCTGGTGATAAGCAACCACCCACGGACTCCCTGCTGCACCAGATAGGAAAGCTTATTAAGACTACACACCCTCAACTCACACTGCAGCACCACCAGAGCTGTTGTCACAGTTGCTGAAAACAAAGCGTCCCTAATGCACGGAGAGGAAGCTAAGAGATGATTTCTTGAAAGGTTTATGGAGAGAAGGCCGAAATGACTGTTTAGTCTGCAGAGAGGAGATATTTCGTTTTTTGGCTCTGACACACTTTGCTAAGACAATCATGTATAATAGTTTGTAAAAGTTTGTCCAATAGAGTGAGCTCCTGCTTGTTCTGGCCCCCTCCCACCCTCCACAGAGGGCTAATTGCACAGGTCAGGTGGGTGACATCACCACACTGGCTAACTGTGATCGCAAGGAGCCTCATTAGAGCACGGCTAACTGAGCGCATGCACGTTCACCCGCTCGCTGCCTCTCTCTCGCAGTAACGAGAATGACAGTAGCTGTTGTAATTACAGTCAGTCCAGCTTCTTACCAGCCTGCTTGCTCCGCAGCGACTTTCCTGTGCATCTGTCTGCCTGTCCGTCCCAAGCAGGGTGTTGATTTTGCTTTGATTTTCTCCGAAGAAGCCAAACGAGTTGGCTTTCAAAGAAGGAAGCGAGCACATTCATAGATGCAAAGATTTTATAGTGTCTGTTCTGTGAATGGGGAAATCCTCTCATAGTTATGTTTTTAAATAGAAGGTGAGGCTTTAAATAGTGCATCAGTACCAGTATACGGATATATATTCAGGAACCTTCATTCACAGAATTTAATACAAACTAAATGGTTCTGTGTCGCTGCCGCTCCGGATCCCAGGCCCACCAAGGTGACGCCAGGAGACGGCAGGAGCAGCAGGCTAATGATGACAGTGACACACTAATAACAGTTCCCGGTAGCTCTTGTGACAGTGGGGAGTGTATTAAGTGGGACACCAGAGCAGTCTGGCTCACCCAGACCCCCTACATCCCCCTAATGAGAGTTTGATGGAGTGGTTGTGTAGGTAGATAATGCTAAGTTAATGAGATGTCCTATTCCATGAGGCTGTTTGCAGTTCCCTACAGAGTTACCGTGTGTGTACTGCCTGCGTTGATATATATTGCTGTCTACTTAAGTTTGCGTGCGGCTGCTCACACTCTTTGTAAGCAATATGTTGGTTTCTGGAATGCTTTGTCTGAGTTACTGCGTTTGTAGAGTTGTTTTCATAGGCGAGCTTCTGCGTCTCTGTGAGTTTGTGCATTTGCTTACCTCCGCTTCTGTATACAGCAAAGTTGTCGATCTCTTTTTATGTCATCCAGCTGCAGTGTAGCACTCTACCGGAAATTAACTGTCACATTTCTGAAAGAGTGACAGAGCAGAAATTGTCCTGCATAGAGACAGAATTAATAAACAAAACAAAGACCAGTGAGAGAGGGGCAAAGCATTGCACTTGGCTGACTGCAACGGGAAAAGATGGGAGTTCTGGAGTTAAAGAAGGGATAAGATAATAGGAGAGTGGGGATAATAACCTCCCTCATGGCAGGTACATGTCTCTAATTGGGAGTTCCAGCCCCATTCGGTGTCTCTCCCCCTTCTTTTTCCTTCCATCTCCTCTCAGACAATACAGTGAGAAAAAGAGGCTTTCCTAATTAATGCAGATATAATGATGGGTCCAGCTGTGGACCTCTGCCCCCTCAGAATGTTGATGAAGGTGCTCTGTGTGTGTCGAAGTATGGTGAAACTACGAGGCAGCTCAGCCAGATAAATCTGGGATTTTGGATAATCATATATTTATGTGTAAAATAATTACATGTCTATTGATGCGTACAAAGGTGAATAGAGATGATATTAATTTTCCAACAATACTGCATTCCATATGGTGGTTAATTAGTAGTCTGCTTTTGGCTCTGGCTTAATGTGGGAGTGCTTAGAAAATGTAAACAGTTCCAAAATAAAAATCTGCAAAAGAAAAAATAGATGCAGTGACAGCACCCACGCAGTCTCTGTAGCAAGTGATCTCTAGGAAGTAAGGTGCAAAAACACAACGGCAACAAGGGCTTAGCACCGCCGCCTGAAGAAAACATAAAAATAAAACAAGGATGTTGCACCTGATGGATTTAAACTTCCTGAAATGCAAAAATCAGGCTGTAACTGTGCTGTGTGACACACCGCGATCAGTTCACTCCGCGGCTTTTGACATACACTGTAGAGTCACGTTGTATAGAACGAAAGTCATGTGGTAGGTCATCCTTTCTGCGTTCTTCACAGCTAAACCTGTGCAATGTGAATATCCGCCTTGCTGTTGGCAGCAGTAACCCACATAGGTATAAGTGAAGTGAGTAAACGGAAAAAATTCAGCACTAATTGGTTTGCAGCATGGTGCCAGGTCAACTCGGCATCCCTGTCCAGGTTCTACTTCAGCTCCGATGCTCCGCGCTGCTCCTGGCCAGGCCAGCGGGTTACCATTCAGGCCACGTATCTGCCTGTAGCAGTAATGAGAAGTGCCTCGCTGTTAATGAGATAAACACAGACATTAGATTGGCTCAGCAGGAGCTCGGAGGAAAGGAGAGGACGAGAGGAAAAAAAGAAGTGGGTTGGCGGGCATGACGGAAGATGAGAGAGAGGAAGGAAGACAGAAGCAGGGTTGAGAGAGAGAGGAGATGTGAGAGGGTGGTGGGCATTGGCGAGAAAGATGATGTGTAGAGGAGATTGGAATCTGTAGAGGAAAAAGATTTGGTTAATTTCTTAAAAGTGTGAAGCAGAGCTTCATTATAACTGGAACAGAGGTGACGAGTATATTTTCATGCGAAATGAGAGGAGCTCTGCAGAATGATAATGATGATGATGATGATGATGATGGTCGTAATAGTGAAGTTAATATGAAAAGCGTAGCACGTGTAATGTAGCAGCTATTTTATTGGACAAAATATTCAAATATTCATGCTCCATATGCTGCGTGACAACTGTTCCCCCTTTGTCATTTGCGTGCACTCTCACAGATGCGCTCCCGCTGTAGCTTGTCAGTGCCTGCTGTGGCATTATAAGCATATCTATCATTAAACAGGCATTTTTTTCCAGGCACAGACACTAATGAACACACAGGAGTGAGAATGAGTTTGTACAGTAGCGGGGAAAGATGATTCAAGGTGAGTGTGTGGACAGTCTTTGTCATCAACCAGCCCTGTTGCCTGATCTCCAACAGCAAACAAGCCTCACCTTCAAAATAAAAGTGTGTGGCACCCTGTAGTATTTGCCGCTTGAGGTTTTAAGATCATTTAGATGTCAGTACACAGTAAATCCCCCTCAGCTCCTTTTTTTATTCACCCTGTTGTGTGCGTTTCTTCTTCTGTTTTCCAGGTTACGTAAGAAGAAGGAAGACAAGAATAAAGATGCAACGAAGACGTCCAAAAACAAGCTAGAGGCCTTGAGTGAAGAGGAGCTGGACAGGATGCCTGACAGCAGAGATGGGTATGAATCAAAACAGGTTTTAAGAGGGAGAGAGGTGAACAACACATGGCAGTGAGAGAACCTGAGAGGTCATGGAACTGTAATTGTAGGACGGTTAGGAACTGTGCTTGACACCTTACCTGACAAGTGAATCATCCTTATTCAGCAACATACATCCAGCTGGTCCAGCAAAATCAAGTGTGTGTGTGTGTGTTTGTGTGTGTGTGTGTGTGTGTGTGTGTGTGTAGCACAGCTATCTGTCATACTGATGTACCTGTCCTCCTCTCTGCCAGCTATGATCCACGTTACGCTGAGATCCACTCCGGCCACGCCACCCCTGATTCCCTCCCCGACGTGGAAGACGATGACAACGACCCCAACTACGCCAGCATCGACAACTTCCGCCAGCCGCCCTCGCCTCAATCGTTCGTCAGCCGCTCGCCCTCGCCAGCGGCACAGGCAGGACACAACCCGCCACAGGCGTTCCCGGAGGAGCTGGATGGGCTCTACGCCAAAGTCAACAAGAGCAGACCACCTGCTCTACAGAACCAGCAGCAGAAACAGGCCGACAGGTGAGAAAGGCCACCAGGCTTTTGTATACTTGCGAGGATCTGTGTGAATCATTTGCATCTCTGCTCCTGCGTAGATATGCAAGCGTGTGTGTGTGTGTAGGAGCACGGCATGACTGGCATGAGTGAGTCTTCTCTCACGTGTCTGCATTCCTGGCCCGTGAAGCTGGAATATGCATAAAACATAAAGCATGCCTGCCTCAGCTAACTCTTTCAAATCTCTAACAACACAAATGAAGTGATTTCTTCTTGATGAGGAAATTTTGTGCATATTGATTCAGTATGAATGGTTTAACGCACACTTGGTATCTGTCCTAGTGATGCTCAGACAGGCCTGACTTAGCAGTTAGCCTCTCATCGCCACATTATGTTTATCTATAGCTATCTGTGTGACTTAAATGAAGCTCGGGTCACATTTGATGGTCATGTAAGGGTTCTAATAATGTCTCTTGGCACTGTAGTGCATATATAGTTTTTTGAAGCCTACTTTTGTATGTGAGAGAGAAAAAAAAAGCAAATCTAGAGAGGCTTCTAATGCAAATTTATCATTTCCCTGTATGAAATAATACAGGCCACATTAAAACTTCCCTAAAGTTAAACTCTCTGACAGAAATCACTGTTGACTTGCAAATCAAAAACTAAGCCCCAGACAGCCAATCTCATCCAGAAAGAGAGAGGATACAGAGGGAGAGAGGTTGGACAAGGAAGGGAGACAGATGGGAATGGAAAGCAGTGACAGACGGAGGGAGAAAGAGAAACGAGAAAGCAAAAGGGACTTTGGAGAAAGAGGGAAGAAAGACGGCGCCAAAATGGAGAGAGAGAAAACATGGTAGATAGGTAGTGCAAATTCAAGAGGGAAGGAGTGACAGAGGAGAGGATGCAGACAAAAGAGGAGGAGGGATAATTAGCCACAGTCTAGCAGCCTGACAGATCTGTTAGACCACTTTAGCTCTCATCCACTAGTGGTGGGTACTTCATTACCAGCCCTTTCTCCCTCAGCTTCTCCTCCCTCGCTCTCCCTTTTTTATTTTTTTTAGTTGTTCCTCTTCCCTCCCCTGTTTGCTCATAATGTGTTTTGGATATTCTTTAGCATTAGCATGATGGATGCCTTCACGGGCTTGTTAACTCTGTGTTAGGCTGTCTCCAGAGACAAAGAAAGGCCGACGTAAAGATCTAATAATGAGTGGCAGGTACTGTCTCATCAGCTGTGCTGAAGCTTGGTTCATGCGTTTGCTGTCTGGTGACTGTGCTGGAAGTCTAAGTGGCCCCAGATGAAATCATACTCAGAAACATGAATGTATGCCCAAGTCTAAGGTGATGATCAACTAGGATTGTAATACTGCCAGTGTTGGATGACCTCAGGCGTGTTCACATCCCCACTCTCGCAGTAGTGCCCCACCAACTGCAGCTTGGACGGCGGCGCTCATTCACAAAGCCTGTACATCTGTTAAAACACAGCGCAGCTTGGCACGAGGTTGGAACCCCCACGCCTTTCATTCACACAGAGACACACACACACACGGCCAGAAATCCGCCCGCACTCAGCCACCCACATGTAATATTTCTGCGAGGAAGCCCAGCGTAGCCTAGCAACAATGCTGCGTGTGTGGTCCAGTCACAAACCATAGGTGTGAGCTTACTTACTGTGTGTCTGCCCATAAGTTGAGTGCACTTCTCTGGTTTTTTTAACCGCACGTTGCCGCAAAGCAGCCATTTAAGGCTGTAGCGTGAAGGTTTTCATTGTTTCCAAGGGAACAGCATATCTGTTTCTTTTATCTTTTCCATTACACTGTTTTAATGATGCTGAGGAAGAAATGTGCTCATTATACAAGTGGGAGATGCTGTGTGCTTGTGAAATCCTTAATGCTAATATAGTGTTATTCGAATGGTTTTTGAGTGTGTGTGTGTGTGTGTGTGTGTGTGTGTGTGTGTGTGTGTGTGTGTGTGTGTGTGTGTGTGTGTCTCAATGTCCATGCATGTTTGCATAGTTCTGCCATCTGAGACATGTTAGTGCCCCAACACATACACACACACACACACACACTTCCTGTCAAGGCCTTCAACAGTAGGCTCACAGCATTGTCTTCTTAATTTACTGTTGGACATTTTCATTAGGCCTTCAATGGCAGGTGTGTGCCGTGATGGGCGTCACATTTGATTAGAGCTATGCTAGAGGCTGACCTGTGGAGAAAAAAGGTTAGCTATGCTTGTCAAATTTTATTAGCCAGAAGGCGCTCTTTGTAGCCGCGGCAAGAAACGCAGAGAGGAGATGAAAGAGGAGCGAGAGAAAGAGAGGGACCAAAGAAGGAGGTGTGTTCTGAGATGCAGCATTGTGCTAAGAAAAGGAAGATGAAGGTGAGCTAAGACGAGTAAATGACACATCCGTGATCCCAGATATCTACGAGGAAAAAACACACTGAGTTCACCTGAGACGGTGACAATGTCCGCTTCTTAAATCCTTCCAGACATCTTTGGCTCATTGTTTCAGTAAACCGGTGGAATTGTTAGGTCGATTTTTGGTTTTCCTCTTCATTCCCACTTTGCCTCCTCTTCATTTCATCACATCTTCTGTTGTCGTAAAGACGTGCAAAGCAGACGTGATTTAAGAAAACCGATGTGCACTTTTCGGGCGTTGCAGACAGGAAATGTGTTTTCTTGTTCTCTGTTCTGTTTTGTGTCGTGTATTTAGTCGTCAGGCAGCATCTGGCTGAGGAAGCTGAAAGAAAAAGAATATGTTGTTCCCTTGAAAACAACTCATCATCGGTGTGGTCTGTCCGTGCCTTTAAGGTTTTATTGTCTTTTATTTGTGCTCTATGAGCAATCAAAATGTTTCCTTTTTGCATTCAGGCTACTTCCAGCTTTTCTTCTGTTCTTGGTCGCTTACATGCAGGAAACTGGATGCAGATGGAAACTAGTGTCAGAGGTAATCAGGTTTTATTTGGTGGTGGATAACTTGGTGGAAAACAATACATTGTGTGTATTTTTTACACACGCATGGACCACAATGACTTCAACTCTTCGGGGAAAGGCCGTCCACAAGGTTTAGAAGTGTGTTCCAGCAGAGCATTTGTGAGATCAGGCACTGAGGCGGTCTCCGCTCCAACTCATCCCAAAGGTGTGTTATTGAGTTGAGGCCAGCAAAGTTCCTCCACAACAAACTCTGCTCTGTGCAACTGCTTTTATTGATTTGGAGGGATGTCCCAATACCTTTGACAATATAGCTATGTTGTTTTTAAATCAGCCGGCCGCAGCAAGAAGTCGCCACACCAGCCGGAGACGGCACACACTTTTTAATTAGTCTGCCCTCACACTGGCTCACACCGTGGGATGGATGCTTTTCTCACGCCGTTTCATCTGACACACGCTTTTGTTCTCACTCCAGTCCCTCTTTTGTCGGTTTGCCTTTCTGTCTTCATGTTGCTGTTTCGCCCGGTGCTCTCTCCTTCTCTCCTCTGGTGCCTCTTCCATTTCCTGCTCCCTCTTCCTTCACTCCTCATCCTCCTCCATGGTTCCTTCTGTTAGCGCGTTCTTGGATCAGTCTACATCAATCGTTGATTGATTATGGATTAGTTGCTTATGACGTCCTGGAGCCCACTTGACACACACACACACACACACACACACACACACACACACACACACACACACACACACACACACACACATTGATATATCCCTCTCTAGCTCTCACTATTTGTAGAGCAGCCTGCTGCATTGTCAACCCATCAAACTCTCAGCAAAGCTCAAGCCCCCCCACCCCCACCCCTCCACTCCCTCTCTAACGTTTTATCCAGAATCAGCCTCTGTCGTCAGCCATTAATATGATAATATTTGGCGTTGTCAGTGATGGAGGCCGCAGCATAATGAGATAATTACAGTGTTGTTTCATTTGGAGAGCGACACGCATGCTCAATCAAAATGGCAGCCCTAATTACGGGCCCAGGGATTAGCTAATGGGCTCGGTGGAAGAGAGGTGGCATGAAAAAAATAGCAACTTGGCGCCGTGCATCCGTTCTCTGGGGTTGGTATGTTTGTGCGTGTGAGAGAGGGGCAGGTGGGTGCTAAGACTGATAAAAGCATTAAGCAATAAGTGAATGATTAATACGACAGATTAAGTGTGAATATCTTCAGACGTGGGGAAACAGCTTAGTATTGATCAGCCGTGTGTTCAAAGCACTATTAAAACAGTTAGCAAAGCAAACAGCCACAGATTTCCATCTTTATAAAAGAAAAAGGAACTGTGCTGGCAGATCACAGCAGCAGGAAAAGTTTTGGAAAGGTTTTTCCCCATGGCACTAAGTCAGGAATGAATAATGTGCCCTGAGCGCCGTCTGCAGCGAGGGGTACAAACACACACACGCACACGTAGAATGACTGCAGCACTTCGCATATCAACACACTGGCACAGACATGTGTGTGACTCAGCCTTCTGTCCCCACTGATTTGGATGGAAGACGGGCCGCGTTAAATCGGGGTACGTACACGTATACAGGCACAAACAGACTGTCACAGCGATTCCCACACAGCGAATGACGAGGATTAACAGTTTGCACACTTTGGTGCATTCCTGAGGTTGTCTTCACACACACACACACACACACACACACGGAGTCTCAGCCAGTGTTTCTAATTAAAGGCAGGGTCACGGGAGAGACTTAAATGTGTAAGCCATGTACTTCTCTAATGAACCTCCAGATCAGCTCTCCACTCTCGCTCTCCTCCTCCCTCCATCTTGGTCAATATCTGCCTTCAGGTCAGCTGTGATGAAGGCTTATTGTACTTGTGTATGGTTGCGGAGTTTCACAGCAGAGGTGGAAAGTTCGCTGTGAATATTTTATGCAGCATGCATCTCCCGAGGACAAAGTGGCAAACGAACAGCGTATCAGTGTCAATATTAGATACTTCCTTCCAATGCAGCCAGTAAACACAGATAAACGACAGCGCTGGGCTGCACGTTGGTAGCACATCCTGAAAGATTGTGCTCACTCGGGCACATAGTTTTTGCCTTCTGCTTTTTGTGTGTGCGTGTGTGCGCGCATGTAGCCATACCCTTGTTTATGTGTACCCAGATTTATACTCTCAGGTGTGTGCTGCTTATCTGGCATTAAGGTCCAGTGAGCATGATGATGTTTCTCTTTAAGTTTTGTCCTCATTCTGTCCTGAGTTCTTATCACTACCTTGGCAGTCGCTTTTCTTTTTTTTTAAACTGATGTATTCTTCATTTTCACTTTACACAGGTCTTGTTCAGTATTAGCTTGTCAGCCTATCAGTCTGTAGTTCAATCCAGGCTAGCACCCGGTGGCTCTGTGTGACTTTTAAGTGAAAGGCATCCGTCACATGTTTCTATACCACTTCTGTTACAAGAAGGTTCAGCTGAGGCACCGATGTCTTCTCAGAGGCAGTGCTTTGTGGATATTATCTGTCAGTCTCCCTGAGCTGTCGAGGGTTGTCAATGTGAAGCCAACAAATGGCGGTAGATTTTAGCAGAGGATGAAGCTGGTTCACAGCGGGGAGATTGAAATTAGACTCCCAACCTTACCCCCTTCCTCTCTGTCTCTGCAGTGACCAGCGTCTCCAGGTGCGGCGGGAGTACCCACAGGCCCGAGCAGCACCGGTCTACGAGGAGCTGGACGTGGCACGGCGGCGGTTCCTGGAGAACGACCCGCAAAGAGTAAGCATGTATGCCTGTGTAAGCGTGGCGCAGAATCACGTTCGATACCTGTTAGTTTACAGTACACGCTCTCATTACATACAGCCACACACTGGACTCCAGTTTACCAGATTGAAATGCTGAATGAAGGGAACGTGTGTGTGTGTGTGTGTGTGTGTGTGTGTGTGTGTTCTTGTCTCCAGAGCACTCCAGTGTTGCTGTGAGCTCAACCTGTTTTTCTTCCTCTTTTTCTTCATTTTGAGATGCTGTGTGCCACCGAGGCGGCGCCCGCTCTCTTCCTCATTTAGTTTATGGAGAGATCTATTAGACCGGTGACATTTCCATCCACCCTCTCTCTTAGCCCTATACCTCTCTCTCTGTCCACCACCACCTCTATTTACTTTTTTTTTTATTTTGAAAGAGCAGCAATGCTGAAATCATTCACGGTAGGTTCCTCTACTAACCAAGCTGCACTGCTAAATGTCCCTGAACCTGTATTGATCCTGCCTGCGGAATCATTTCATTTACCTCCGTACACTCCAGAACGGAGCATGGAAATCAATAGCTATTTGTCAGCCATTTTAAAATGGAAATTTTTTTTGTAAGCGCACCCAAGGATGCAGAAAATCACACTTTGATCCAAATCAGAATCACTGAATTTGGCGTCTCCTCAGAGCTAGATGCATTTTTCCTTAATGACACTCAGAGCGAAGCAGATGCTTGTGTGAAATATAGGATGGATTAACTGACAGCAATGCCGATACCCATCACCTAGCACAAACCTGCCTCCTGCTGCGCTCGCTTCCTCGCTTATTGTAGCGTCTGTTTATTGAGCAACGAAGCCCTGCGAACCAGTCTTCATTAGCACTCGCGGACACACACACCACAGTTGCTTTATCTGAGGCCCAAAGGGCTTCTTCACTCATTACACATCCCAGCACAGCACGCGTTTCTGCCTCAGTTCGGCTGCGAGTCAGTCGGCACCGAGACTCTGATGCAATTAAAGCGCAGCAAGTATGAGACACATAACCTCTGATCTGATTGTTATTTTTCACCCTGAAAAAAGACATCCCTTTTCCACAGTAAAACACAGCAGTGGGTTCCTACCCTGAAGACCTGATAATGAAACACCCCACTCACAGTCACACATATATAGTGACAACAGAAACACTAAAACAACCGGGAAGTCGTACTGGATACAAAGATACAGATAATGGAACGTTGTGTTACGATGACAACAACTGAGACCAGCGGAGAAAACTATATAAGAACAATATTTAGCAGCAGGCAAATCAAACAGTTTAGACCAGAGGTATTTGGACAGATCTATAATTTTGTTTACTCAGGCTCTGTGCCTGTGCATAGTAAATCTGAAATGAAAGGAGCTGTAGGCTAATATCATGAACCTTTCCACAATTCTGCAGAAAAGTCAATGCAGTAACACCCAGAACTACGAACCTTTCAGGACTACTGGAAAGATGGAAGAAGTGGTATACTGCCCTAGTTAACCCTATAATGCTATTCGTGTCACACTTGCTACATGAGTTTCTGAGTCATCTGTCTCGTCAAAGTGATCAGTACTGACCTTAAAAACCTGTTTTATATGATCTGATACATGTATTCTGCCCCCTGTAGGATTATCATGGCACTACAGGCAGCTCAAGTGTAGTTTTGGTTAATTCCAACATGGCTGCTCATGAATGATCTACTTGCCATTTCAGGAAAACTCATTGCTAATTTTTGAGATGTCACGGTGAGAATAACATCAAAAATCTGAGTCATTTTTAAAAAAAAGTCTTTTCTTCATTAAAAGAATGCATATTTATAAAATAACTCCTTCTTTATCTTACAATTAAACCAAGTTAAAATGTCTGTATCAAATTTGATACTGCAGGTATAAAATGTGCTTTTGATTTTTGTATTTTTATACATATAATACTTTTATACATAAAATACAAATACACACTTTTTTGATCATTTAATTAATCTGATTGCTTACTGAAATGCCATATTTAAATACATTTTGAGTATTTCCATTATAACACTTCCTTTGAAAAAAAAATCAATGCTATATTGACCTATATGTATATTTTAGATGTCATAAACACTAGAAATAGAAAATAGTAATAAATAGGCTGTTAAGCGTTTTATTTGAAAAAGAAAAAAGAGGAAAAAGTTTAAAACATGTTCTAGAATTTCAAAATGTTGTGGTAAAAACCTCATTTTTTTGTCTAAACTTAACATTGTTGTTAAGAATAAATAGTCAAAAACGTATAAAATACCGCCAATCGGGTTTGAGCCTAAGCACAAGCGACCACGGCTTGAAGATATGGTGCTCCAAGCACACTGTTGGAGGATCCATCAAAACCAAATTCAGTCCTCCAAGAAGCAGCCAGCAACAAAAACTTTCCTGTAAAAGGAAGCGAGAGGAGGATGTCCCATCACTGGCCAGAAAGCTGCCCATCGAGTTTCAACCTGAGCACAAGTGACTACGGATTGAAAATGTCAGGCTGTCTGTAACAAAGGTTTGGTGGACTACAACTGCGAAAGCCCCCAAAACTGTGGGGGAGCAACAAAACCTTTCCTGTAAAAGGAAGCGAGAGGACAATGTCCCATCACTGGCCAGAAAGCTGCCCGTCGTCTTTGAACCTAAGCACAAGCGACCACGGATTGAAGATATGGGAAATCCCAGATGCTCCAAGCACACTGTTGGAGGATCCACCACGAACGGAAAGATTTTCAATAAAAAGACCAAATTCAGTCCTCCAAGAAGCAGCCAGCAACAAAAACATTCCTGTAAAAGGCTGCTGCAACGTCCTCAGCGACGTCCTCCGGGCAGCCCCGTCCGAGGGCAGGAACAGATGGGACGGTGGCTGCAGCGACGTCCACCGAGCTGCCCCGTCCGGGGTCAGGAACAGACAGGACGGTGGCTGCAGCGACGTCCACTGAGCTGCCCCTTCCGGGGGCAGGAACAGACAGGACAGTGGCTGCAGCGACGTCCACCGAGCTGCCCCGTCCGGGGGCAGGAACAGACAGGACGGTGGCTGCAGCGACGTCCACCAAGGTGCCCCGTCCGATGGCAGGAACAGACAGGACGGCGGCTGCAGCGACGTCCACCGAGCTGCCCCGTCCGGAGGCAGGAACAGAAGGGGTGGCGGCTGCTGCTCGATGTCCTCCGAGTTGCCCCAGTAGCGGACCCAAGAGCTCTCGGAACACAGAGGGATTCAAAAAGATAGAGATAGAAATAACCGAGTTAATGAAAGATATGAAATTGTAATCTAAGAAATGAAGTAGATAGATAGTCAACAGTTGTTCAACATGAACCATATCTGCATACTGCATGCTGCTGCCTGGATGAAAGTGCACACAGTTTTGTGTGCATCCTATAAATATAAAACGCATACACAACCAAATGTGTGGAAGAAAACACAAGAATCATGATCAATATTAACTAAACAACTCAGCTTAACACATAACACAAAACAACAAATTCATCCTAGGCAGAAATGTACTTATGTACATAAATGATAGCATGAGACCTTTTATTTCTGTTGAAGTTACAAAGTGAAAAACAAGAGGTTAAATGCAGAATTTAGCATTAGCATTAGCTCTGTAACATAGTCTTACCAGAAAATTCCACAGCGAAGGAAAGGAAAAACGGGTTGAACTACCCACATCTCCAGGGCTCTGTAAAAATACGGCAGCAGTTTGGGTGGAAAAAATTAAAGAGTGGCTAAAAGCTAACAAAACATTAGCATATCTGGCATCAAGCCACAACATAAAAGCTATGTTTCAGACCTTTGCCCAGTGGGATAAAGTCGTGTAGACTGAACATATGCAGTCATTAAAATTATATAAACAAGCACAGATATTAAGCTAATGTTAGTGTAGCCTGAGTGAGGCTAGCTAAATTTACTGTAAGCTAGCTTATTAATTGTAACATGAAGAGAAAAGAAAAAGGTTTAGTTACTTATTACCCACTTTATTTTTTAAATTAGTTCAGGAAATCTTTCTGTCTTAAGTCTCCAGCAGAGCAGCAGTAGTATTTAATCACTAATTTAATTTGCTTGTACCCTAACCTTGTCAGAGGTACAATTGTGTACCTGTGATTTACAATTATGATTTTGTACCTCTGGGTACAGAGTGGACACCCTTAATGGAGTGTGTGCAAGAACAGACCGGTGTAGTTCTGGGGTATTTTACTACAATGTTGCCTTCTTGCTATTACAGATCCAAATAAACAAAACATTTGTTATTATTGTCGATAGAAAGTGATGACTGAATGTTTGCCTGTCTACTTCTGCGATATAATAGATTAGTTACAAAATTATTTCTGCTGCATTGTATTAAAAACTCATCACTTAGATGTGATAGAGGTTATGATATATTAGTAGGTCTTATCTTTTCTAGTGTCACCACATGGAGAGCATTTCCACCCTGCAGTTTAGAGAATCCTAATATCCTCTTCCCAGAACAACTGTTAGTTGAGTGGACAGGAAGTCTAATACAGTGTATTTCCTCAGCTATTTCCTCACTGTGTTAGGGTGCATATTGTCCAATTAAATTCAGACTATTATACTTGTATTTTTTTCTTGCAGTTTGTATGATGTTAAAAATATTTACGTTAAAATGTAACATCTGCATTACATAGTTCCTGATAATTAGCACACTGAATAGTAATGAATGTGTCTTTGTTTGTGTTAGCATATGGAAGTATATGTGCGTACATATTTACAATAATTAAAACTGAGGTAAGTAAGAAGTCATATACCTCAAATTCAAATTAAATTTGTTACATACTATTTATCACCCGAGTATAAAAATGAAGTTGAAGCAGAGATTAATATATGTGCAGCACGGTTTGGGACCGTTGCAGTGGTAATAACTAATCAAACATGTTTTCTCTTTTAAAAATAGCTGTTTCTTTCAACACATATTAACCTTCCTTAACATCGTTTGTGAGTTTTGTGCTAATTTGTGCTCTAGTAAGCAGTGAACTGTCTCTTTCTCTGTGTGTAACTACTTTTATATATTAAGTACAAGTTTCACACAGTTAGTTTAAATTTCTATAAATGTTGCAATATTTCAGTAAAGAGCATGTTACAATGACATTCATTATGTTATTATCTCAGAAAGATAATTCATCGTTAGCTAATCGATATTAACAAATTGTCTAATTTAACTAATGTCTTAAACACAAGACACAGTGACCAAGATTTGCTTTAAGGCTTTAGTGAAAATATTGGATATATATATATACATAGCATAGCAGAATGCATGATGAAGCTGTGTAGACAATACAGAGAACTTTGTGAATAATACAGATGAAGGAAGAAAAAGAATTTGCAGGCTAAGCATTTTTTTTTTTCTCATTTACAAAAATGTGATGGTTTTTTAGTATATGACAAATGAAAGTTGTTCAGATATCCATAGCAACTGATTAAACTATTGAACACAACCTGGACGTGGAATAAAATATAGAATATCAACTAAATGGTGTCTAGTATAATCGTCCACATGACCCAGTAAATAGTTCGTAAGTATTTTAGTGGAGAGATTCCGGATAGATTTGACAGAATAGTTCACTCTAGTCAAAATATGAAGCCAAATACTTGATTGCTTTGAACCCAGCACCACAATGAGTCCAGCAAAACGCTGCGTTTCTGCCAGCACTCCATTACTGTCTATGGTGTCATTGCTTTTACCAGTGGTTGTAGTTACGAAGATGGATCTGGGCGTCCTACACCACACAGCCAGAGGCGTCCCAGAGCTAGTCAGAGACTCCACTGGTGCACCTCTGACGGTGTGGAGTAGGTCCAGGGGTTCCATCTAAGGGAGACCCAAGTTGACCTGAGCTCAGCAGATATTGGCCCATCCACCTCTATTTATAACCTCTGGTGCCTGTATCAAACCCACGATCTCTTGTGATGTCACACGTGTGACAGATTTTACAATGATAAACTAATGTTATTTGATATTTAGTAGTCACAGCTTCTCCAAGCTCTTCACATTCAGCCACAAAGTCAAACGATTCTGTTAAATGAAACAAAATCTGCACTGCGCTGTACCGTAAATAAAATAAAGTGTTTTAAACATATGTTTTAATTTGGGTTAGCTTACAGGGTGTGTAGAGAGATGACATAGGGTGTGCCAGATGACCACCAAAAGAATAAGCAGAGACACAAATAGATTGTAAGACCACGATCGCTTTTATCCTTTTTTTGTTTATGTGTGTTACCCAGATTCTTGTACCACATTACATGAGACGTGCAGTGACACACAAAGGCATATGACACTAATTTTTAGTTCTCGCACATCTGAAGGAAGCCTCCTCAACAATGGTTTTATGTTTAAGGTCAACACAAGAGTAGAACAGAGACGAGTTAGTATCCTGGTGTGTTTTCTTTGAGACTACACTAAACCAGCTGTTGCTGCTGGACATTACTCCACACACAGTTGCCTGTTTTTTTACTCAGTGTAGAGTGTAAATGTGAGCCACTTGAGCACAGCGCTCGCTCACTCACTCCGGCCTTGTGTGATCAGCCTTTTTTTTTTTTTAAAGCCCCTGCCTCCACCAGCACCGGCGCACCACGCTGCTCTTTTATGTGCAGCCGTTTCTGTAGCCTTGAATGGTTAAAAAGGTTTTCCCAGCTATCCACGCAAGGCCAGGAGAACCATTCTGCCTCTTTAAGTGGGTTATTTGTGTCTGAAAGAGACGATGAGTGTGTGAGTGCATGTGTGTGTCTCCATTTACTCTCCTGAGTTGGAGGATGCTAGGTAACACGCTAACCTAAGCTGGCATAAACAAAAGCAGAGATAAAAAGACTTTGGTTACGATATCTATTCACGTCTCTGTCTATTCTTTCAATGGTCGTTTACCTACACGATCTAAAGGAGGAGCTGTGTGTGTGTGTGTGTGTGTGTGTGTCACTACCTTTTAGTGTGGGCATTTAAATGTGCTCTTCATAAAGGACGTGATATCCCTTCCTCATGTTTTTTCTTTTGACCCCTCTGCCCCGTGTCTCTGTCTCTCTATCCGGCTCTAATTTGACCCTTCCACCATGTTCCCTGTCTGTGTATAGGTCACACGTGTAATTATGACAATCACACTGCCTCTCTCTCTCCGTCGATAGGACCTCTGAAATGTTTTGATGGCCAATTAAACCACAGAAGTACACGAGCACTTTCTTTTTATGGACTTCTTTGAAAAGTAATGATAGTCCAAATTCAAATGAGTTTTATATTTTGATTACATTTTCCGACACAGATAACCTGCAGAAATGATCTTTCACAAGTCGCTCCCAGATGATAGGTTTGCACAGATCCACCCTAAGGTCAGTGTGTGAGACCCTCCGTGGGTGTTCAGGAAACCCAAGTGGACCTAAGCGTAGCCACAGATCATATCAGTGGAGTGGGACAATGTCCCTGTGACATAACAGTGCAGAGTGAAGTGCAGGGAAAACAGCATGTTTCATCTCCCTTTGCGAACACAGCTGCTTGATAATTGCCTGCATCACGCTGTTGGTAGCGTTGGTGTTCTTGCTCATGTAGATTGACCTTGCATGTAGTTGGACTCCTCATGAGTTCATTGTTTTCATTCATTCATTCACTGTTGGCCCATTTGCCCCCTAGTGGTTGTTCCTGCACACACCAGTGTCCACTGACCAGGATCACTTCTTCACCTCCACTGACACAGCTCATCCTCCAGCAAACGTCACATCAAACCCACGCTGTGTCTTTGTTTTTCCCGGCCCCTCGACTGCATGTCTGTGACATGTTTATTATAATGTGAATCTACTGTGTCAGTACAGGTGTGTAACTTTGTCAGCTGCAGCCGGAGAGAACCAGACCCTTATTACGCAGTGCAACAAAGACCCAGAAGAACACACACACACACACACTCAACACAAACTCATGCATCTTATCAACTCATTACCCTTTGAATCATAAACAACAGTGGCAGCTCGTGTGACACCTTAATGAACACAAAAGTCGCGGAAAACCCACACGTGCAACTACACACGCGGAGTCATAATGAAACACACACACAGACACTCGCGCAAGTCCAGATATGACTTGTCATCCGTTGCACAGCTGTTTTTTGTACTTGTCTCTAATGTTGTGTGTGCGGACATCCATCACCTTGATGATATTTTAATGTCACATCCTCAGGCTGTCTCAATCTCTCCCCCCTCTCTCACTTTTCCCTCTCCCTCCCACACGTCGACCATCACTTCATAAATAAAACCCCACATCATTAAGTAAACACGCACCAGACTGTCACGGTGATAGATGGCCTACACACACTCAGACGTGCGCGCATGCATGCGGGCGGCGGCGGTCTGCGCGGGGTGCTGTGCGCCCACAGGCAAAAGCCCCCGATGATTTCTGCTCCCACTGCCCTAATGAATACTCACATATTCATCTGTGAACATCCACTGAGCTGAAAGCTTCCTTTTGAAAAAGAGGGGAAAAACAAGTGCTTTAATGTCACTTCCGAATGTATCGATAACCACTCCGTGGTTAGATATTAGTGTTTACTGGGGACATTTGTTGGCTCCCACTGTGTCCTAGTGGCTGGCCGTCACTGCTTTCACCTGACAAGTGTCTCCTCTTAGCACACACCACCACTCTGTTTCCCTCACTGAACACATACTCGCACAGGCACAGGTGTAATGGATGCGCTGGCAGGCTGGTCCTGCTGTGTGCCTACTGTTGGGAAAGCTGCCACAGAAGTGGTGTAGCCCAGCAGAAAACTGCCTATGAAGACGAGACGCTGACCCGAGGGAGACAAATGGGGAGAGAGGAACGAGGCGGGGGGAGAATGAGAGAGGACTAGCTAACAGGGAAGGTGGGTGGCAGCAAGGCAGCCGGTCAGGAGAGAAGAAAGTGAGAGCGAGAGAGAGAACATACGAGTTTGTGAAGACGAGGACAAAAGAGCGAGAGACGGAGAATACGACAAATAAAACTTAGGGCGCTTTAGGGGGAAGACAGGAGGGATGAGAAGTAGTTTTGGCACAGGGAGGAGACAGATGGGGGGGTGGAGGAACTGACAGTCACATGGAGATATTGACAGAAAAGGCTGAAACAAACAAAGCAGGTGAAGACGAATAACAAATGATGGTCTCTGCGCTCAGACGGACACAAGCAACCAGCCGTCCTTGAGCTTGAAACTAAATCTTTTCTTAAGGAGACATTAGAAGAAGCTGAATCTCAGAATACCTTTAAAGCTACAAGTAGTGCAGTACTGGTATAGTATAGTTTCCTACAGAGCTAAACCTGCTAGTAGAAACTTCACTTTGATGGTCATGATAGTTCCAGGCACCTTTGGCTGTTAGCGTTGCATGTTCCCATCAGCCCACTCAGAGGCTTGGAGGCTAAAGTCACATTTCTCCATGTCCTCCTTTTCTCTTTAGCAATAAAATATGTGTTTAACACATTAAGTTGTGTTTCGATTCCTGCTAATTATTGCGATTTATGAAAAAGATCAATTGAAGAGACCAAGTGTGGGAGGCCAAGATGTTAGTTTGTGCATATGGAGGAAGGTAAGAGAAGGAGAGAGCAGCTGGTCTGGGGGTGTTTCTCTAAAGGAGGCTGCACTAATGTTAGTGTTAATCAGGTTAGCATATGCCCTGTGTGTGTGTAGACTTGAGGTATTACTGGTGCACCTGCACCATTTTAATGAGGCAAGAGAGGAGGATGAGTGGATAGCACACACCCATCATTCAGCGTCTTTGTTCCTCTGTCTCACTTTCCTTCTCTCCAACACACAAACTTCCTCTCGCCACATCTCAACTACCCACCAAGCAAGCTGGAATAAATCCTGAACACAAACTTCACAGACGTACCACAGACACATCACGGCGCACCGTCCACAGTCGCTCTCTCAGTCACGGTTAGAATGCTGCAGACCACAGCTCTGGACAAACTGAAGACGTTTTCAGAGTTTATTTCTCTGCAGGAGGCTCCAGCCAATTCCATGTTGGCAGCTCGCACTCAAACACACACACACACACACACGCACACACACACACACACACACACACACACACACATTTTCTTTTAGGAAAATCCCATAATTCAGTAATTACAAGTAATACCCTCCCCTGGTCCTGATTTCCTTGTGACCCCCTCTGTTAACACCCTTGCTCGTTAATCAAACTCAAAACGCACACACTGGACCTTTAGTCACACACACACACACACACACATCAGCCCTGTGATGCAGTCGAGGCCTGTGTTGATTAAAGGCTGCCCGTTAGTGCTGCACTCTCTGGACCAGGCTGGGTTCTATTCTGGCCCGTCTAATTACACAGACCCCACCACAAGTTGCTGTTTGGATTGTGCACCCCAGAATAAGCCTGAACAAGAGACTGTGACCAGCCACTGGCTGAGCAAGAGGAAAATTACGGAGGAAAAGAAAGACATTGGCTTGTTCCTGCTTACAACCCATTTAGTTCGAAATTCAGCCTTATGAGTCCAATTTTATGTTAAGTTCATTTTATTTTTGCCAGTGAGGTGAATTAATTCTACGTTTTGCAATGCAAATGTAATTGTTTCTTGTGCTAATACCTTTAAACGTCGCATTATCAGCACATAATGCTTCATGAATATTCTGAAAACTAATTGATTTGCTGTTGAAAACAAGTAAATGACCTCAAACCATTTGTGTATTGAGTGTTTTCAGAATAAAAGCATTTACTTCCACCCAGCATGACGTGCAGGACGGAGGCCTACAACACAGTTCTATGGACAGTAGGTGCTGGTGTAACATTAATACTGTTGGAGTTTCCGCTCTGACAATGAAGAACAACCTTTTAAAGGTTTGAAATGATCCACGTGTTTACAGTGTTCCAAACAGATGGTGTTTGTCTTCTCGGTAGCACTTGGGAATTTGAGCGAGGACGGTAGCGTGCAGGAGATGTTTTGATGAAATCATGAGTGTGAACCATAAAAGGTAGATGGCGGATTGAGACATCTGTGTGGACATGAAGATAGTTTTTTCCCACACTGAAAGATTCAGTTTGAGGTGTTGGCTCACACATGGACTCTGTTTGGACCTTTTTGTTCTATTCACTTGTGATAATACTGCTCTAACTCTGATGCTGCGCTTCTCAGAGCGATTGATTTTCAGATTTCCCGTGTCATTTCCTATTGTTTTCTATCAGCTGCTCTTTGCCATTAGCTTTTGTTTCTGTCTTTGACTGGTGCATACAGCAGCGTCTCCCCTTTCCTCCAGCTCTAAAACACACAGACTCCGGCACAGCCTGAACTCTTGCTCACACTCTTGGGAGACAAAGACAAGAGCGAACATCTCATCTTAACATTATGTTTCTACCAAGAATTTCCACATACACATACAGCATCTTTCTCCCGCTTTTCACTTTGCAAAGTCACAATGAGCGATTCCATCCACGGACTCCTCCTCCCCGTCCTTGTCTCTCCAACTCATCCCTGAGGCTCCACACTCTCCACTCCCGCTCTCCTCTCTTTGTTTTAAGTCACTTCATTCCAATGCTGCACAGCAACCGGGTGAGCGCTTTAAAAAAAAATCCTACCTCCTCTCCTTCCTCTCCTTCCTCTCCCTCCTCCCCATCTGGGCTGACAGAAGCCTACAGGGACTTATTTGGTGTTTGTCTTTATCCCCACAGCTTGTCTCTGGCCTACGGGCAAACTGCAGAGTGTGATCTGTCTGCAAGTTGATAGAAATCTCCCATTCGCCTCCTAACTTGAGCCCGCTCTCACTTCAAAGCATGTCACTGCTCTGTGTTTGTATTTAAGACGAGGAGGTTCAGAAGGGTCGACTGCGTGTGTGTATGTGTGTGTATGTGTGTCTATCTGCTGAGCTCACACTTTACTAGATGTTCATTTTTATTTGTGCCCCTAAGATGGAATTTCATTTTATCATGCTTCCATGGAAAACCCCTATGTGGGTGAATATGATGTAATCTTCAGTCTTTTTCATGGCCTTGTTTCTCCAGTGTGCTGCTGTAGACTAGTCCACCGTGTCTAAGAGAGTTTGATGGCCCCGTGATCAATACACATGCTCATGCACATGCCCTGACCTACGGCAAGATGAGCACATTGGACAGGTGGAGGACTAAGAAACGGAGGAGTCACATGAGTCAGCACGCTCGGCCGCTGAGACATCAAACTGAGGGATTAATCACGAAGAGAGGGGAACCCCCACGTGATGTGAAACAAATTTGGATGCTCCTTCAATCCACCGCAGATGAACTTTGGGTGAAGTGACCCTTTAAAGCCTCTGCGGCACATTCTGAGGAGGCGTCACATCAAAGCAGCTGAAGGTCAAACGGCTCAACCTCTCGACATTTTTCAGCAGGTCATCGGAGGGCACGAGGAGCTGGAATTACTCATCAAAGCCTCCGTCACTGGTGGTGGCGTCGGCCCCCGCGTCCGCAAATCTGCGACTGGAAGGACGGGACCACAAGAGACTACGCTGTTTTAGTTGATGCCGTCCAAAACACAGTGTGACTTGACAGAAGAGGAGAGCTGCACACACTCACTCAACACACACTCTGTGTTTGTGTAAAAAAAAAAAGAAATCCACTGAACAAACTTGTCTCTCTCGTGCTCACACATCCTATGACCCACCTTTTGGGGCATCATAACCTTCCACACAGACACACACACAGTCACAAGAGTATTTGGATGTTATTTCAGGGAACAGCGGGAAGGCAAACAAACCTAGGGAGGAGGCGAGGAACAGGGACACGGCTCCAATAAATAAATACCCCATGGCCACCGCCATGGCCACCCACACGTACTGATAACACACGTGGAAGCAGTTTAGGGTGTGTGTTCGCTACAGATTGGTGGAAAAGTAGACGCGTGTAGATCTCATTTAGTTCGGGAAGCACTTTTATTAACAATCTCTTAAGAAAATGATACATGTGTTTAAATAACCACCTCAAAAAGATTATTTGTCCCGTTAAAGTGTTGTCTGCTAATGACCACTCAAACAAATCAAATGCTCTCTCAGCCTGCTCCTCTGTTTGTCCAGTTGGAGCCAATGACATCAGTCCATGTATATTCCCGGAGTGTAAAACATTCATGTAAACACATTCAGTCCATTTGGACTTCATGTGAATGGTTTAAAAGTTTAATCCAGAACAAATGTATCCAGACGGATCTAGTAGGCTGCACGGAGCCAGCGAGAATGATGAAGGTACTGCCGCCCCGAGTCTGTCACGCGTTCACATGGAAAGATGAAAAACGCGAGCGACCCAACAGTATGTAAATGTAAAAAGCCACGCGAAGGTCAAGAGTTGAGGCCTAAACAAACACTAACAATGAAGACAATTACCAGCAGATTGGCCTATTACCAAAAGAGACTGCATTCCAGTCTGAGTGTGTGTAACCTTTGGTCCCTGTGTGTGTGTGTGTGTGTGTGTACCATCTGCTGCTAACGAGCTCGGAGTGAGCGGGGTCCAGGTGTGGGAGTGTTTAGTGTACACTGGAGGGTAACTGAGCCTCCTGTTTGAGATATAGACACACACACACACACACACACACCTACTGCCTCCTAATATGGCATAATCGTGTGTTCCAGCAGGGTCGACCTGACTAGTATGAAAGAGGTGCTGTGACCTCTTTCAGTTTTAGTTGGTTATTAGTTGGGAACGGTGTCAACGTGCCATTTCAGGAGAACATCAGAGCCGCAGGATAAGAGAAACGGAAGAAAAAACGGAGGAGAAGGCACCAGAAGTGAGAGAGCGCACATGTGACCTGGACACGTGCGCGCGTGTGTGTGTGTGCGTGTGTGCGTGTGTGTGTGTGTGTGCGTGCGTGCGTGAACTTCATGGGTGTTTCCCTGCATTCATAGATCACACTCTACGGCTGGAAGCAGCTGTAGTCGGAGTCTCTGCGGCTCAGAAGTTCTTCCTATGTTTTGTTTTGCATTCACCCACCCACGCACGCATCTTTAACAACTTCTCCGTCAGTTTCCTCCGCCTGTGCCAGCTCCGTTCTCTCGCTCTCCGTCTTATCTGTTCCCTGCTCCTCCCATGTGGGGGAGGAGGGGTCAGCTGACTCTCATCACAGCGATTTATTGGAAAAGGGGGGAGGATGGGTATTTGGAGCGTTCTGGCCTCATCGTGCCAGGGCGCGGGGGCGAGGTTGCCAACAGGAGGTGGGCATGGGGTTCCAGGCAGAGGCTCCGCGCTGAGGCACATTCTTAATTAGCATCCAGGATGGATGGAGGGAAGGAAGAAAAGGATGGATGGATGCACGGAGGAATAGATGGCAATGCAATACAGGAGACTAATTACGCCATTTGAAAAGAGACGGCGGAGGAAAGTGGTTTGGAAAACGCGAATCTGAGCATCTCAGCCGCAGGATGAAAGCGCTGCTCAGGCATTGTGTCAAAGCACTTGGACTCTTCATTGGAGGCGTATTGTATATATGAGCATCGCAAATTTACAGAAAAGCCAAAAGTGCTCCAAGAAATTCATTTCCTGAGCTCCGGCAATACTTTCTGATGAATGCGACAGCTGTGCTGCTAGAGTTGATTGGTGTGTGTGTGTGTGTGTGTGTGTGTGTTCCAGCGCTTATCATCTGGCACTGTCGAGGCATAGCTTTCTAATTTGGAGAAATGGAAAAGTGACTTTCTGCTCATTCACACTCGCACACACGCCAACCATTCTGTTAGAGTGTTTGTCAGCTGCAGAGCTGCGGCATTCACTATGACTCGACACAATTATACACTTTTATGAAAAAGACTGTTTGGATAAGTTTGAGCTCATTTGCTTATTGTACGGAAACACTCAAATGCACATACATGCACGTCCGCCTGTGTAACAGCTTTACCACATGGCAGTCCTAAGGAATAATCATTTCCTTATCTTCTCTGTGTGTGTGTGTGTGTGTGCATGTATTGCGGTCTGGCTTTGGGTTTCTGTCTGCTGCCATCTGCACAAGACGTTAACGTATCCGCTGATGAGACACACTGTACTTTATGATATGATGTCACCGGGGTGAGCGCGAATAGCAACGTTGTGCCGCTGCTCTCCAACCCCGAGGCTGCGAAGAAGAGGCTCTTTGCTCACTGACCGCCTCCTCAGAAGTCTCATCGCTGCATTTTCGCTTCAACCTGGATGAATTTCATATTGCTGTTTTACCAGTTGCCATGGTGAGACTGAGACACGTTTCCCGTCTTTGGTGTTTACTTGTGTTTGTACCCCACAGCAGTATTTCAGTGAATGTCATCTGGCAGTAAAGCTGACTGTCTAAATGGGGGAAATGGGGCTGAAACACATCCATATGACAGACGTCTTTAACATATGTGTGTGCGCGCGAGTTAATAAAGGCATCATCCAGAGCGGCTGCAGGCTATTATGTTAATACAATCAGCGGACAAAGATTTTCACTCATTTTATCTAAACACACATTTCCCCCTGTCCTCATCATTCTCTTCCTTTTCTTTCACACTCAAATGATGTATCATGCCTTGTTCAACACACACACACACACACGCAGAGAAAGTCTTCCACCTGAGTCCCCGCTCCTCGCTGAGACTAATGCCCCCTTCACCTCACATTATGCATCTCTTAGCATAATGTTCTCTACCCTAACGCACACGCGCTGCCATCCAAAGACGGAGCATGCACTTCCAGACATCATATTAAGCCTGCACACAAAGACGCGCGCGCCCTCTCCAACTACCACAATATTAACATACACTAATACACACACACACACACACACACACACACACACACACACACACACACACACAGGCTCAAAGCCACTTAAGTGAATAGAGCAGCGGCCGTGACCCCAGCCATAGCTCTGATGTGCTTTCACTTCCTGACTCCCATTCACAGACTCAGAGCTCCGCTACCTTCCAGAGACATGCTAATGATATGGGGTAATGCGTTGCCGCTGCGTTGACTGGCAGGATGAGGTTGAACCCGCGCGTGTGTTTGTTGCGCATGCGACGCCGCGGCAGCGCACGGTTCGTTTGACCGATGAAACGTCCATTAAGTAAACAAGCTTGTGTTTGTATGGGAAAACTCGGAGCCCACAGCCTAGATTGCACATAATTGAAACTGTATGCTCTCTCCTGCCTCCCACCGCCTCTGCCTTCAGGGATGGCTTGTTTAAACCCCCTTTGTATTGTTGTAATCTTAAACCACATCCACACATACACAGCTACGTTTTGTTCACACACTAAGTCACTGCTGTCCACACTAAAATACTTTTTTTAAAGTGGGTCTGAAAACGTTGATGCTACAGTTTTGCAGCCGTTGTTACTGATTTTAACTTGTATTTATGTTAGAAAATGAAGCTGGATGACAGATGAGTGTGGAACCACCGCAGGCCTCTGGAACATCTTCTTCACAGAGATTCAACAAGTCGCAGATGATTCCTCACTTGGTGTCTCGATGGTGGTGATGAGCGCCGTAATGTTCGCCACCATCATCCAAATAGCTGTTGTGTACCAGAGTCGTGCTCAGATGTAAACAGCATTTGCAGATTTATTTGCCTGAGCACGGACGTGGCTTTAATCTATCACTTCCTGGCGTGTGTGTGAACGAGAGACGGATCAACTCTGTTGTCAAAACCTACTCAAAATGTAATTTTTCTCATATGACTGGTGTGTTTGCACGTACTGTACACAAACGTTCACTGGAGGGGCACAGTGCTTACGCGTGTTTACGTTACCACATGTGGGGCATTCCAGGACTTCTCCTCCTCTTGGTTTTTTGTTTCCACACATTTCCATGAACGCTGAACTGTTACTGAGATGCCTTGCTCAAGGGTGTTTTGACTGCACCTCAGCCTGCGTGTCTAACGCTGCTTGTGCTGTGTCTCCGTGCAGATGGCCCCCAGAGGAGCCGAGTCCCGACCTGCGCACCGCTATGAAGAGATAAACACGCAGTACCCCCCACAACCCAGGTGAGACGTGTGTGTGTGTTTTATTCCTCAGTGCAGGAAATGAAGGGATAACTTCTCGCCACTCCCTCCCTTTGTGTCTCCCCCACTGTCTCACACAAACACACACTCACACAGCACAGACTAATCCTCTTTGGAGCTTATAATTAAATCTGGAGTGTTTGCCTTGGGAGTGTCTACTCATCCCAGGAATAGGAGTGATCAGTTCTCCAGAGAACAGGGCGCAGGCGAGAGGATCTCACACACACAATCACACACATGCACTAAAAACGAATGTGGAACCTTCATTGTGAGTTTTGATTGGAGGTGATGTGCACTTTTGACCTCCGTCGTGTGCTCCTCAGTGGTGCTACATCATACACGAATGTCGCCGTACCGGCATGTGCGCGTGTTTCTGGGTGCCGTGTGCTCGCGCGCGGAGCGAACGCCATTTATGTGACGCTCGTGGCCCGGCAGTTAAGTGGAGCGTGGAGCGGCGCGGTGCGAAGGAAGTGAGAGCAGGAGAATCGGGGGGAAGAAAAAGACGCAGAGGAAAAGAGAAAGAGAACAGTCATTTCATGGGTTATTGCCCCTCCTGATATGACAGGCACCGGGGAGCACAGACATCAGCACGGGCTCAGGAGGGACGAGTCTCACAGAGAATCAGGGAGGGAGAAAAGAGGTACGACCAGGCAGCAGAGGGACAGAGACTGACAACTGTAACTGTGGAGACAGAGAGGGGTACTGAGGGAGACACAGATGTCCACTGGCAGCTTAGTCCAAACTAAAAGACGTCATGTCGTCTACTTATCCAAACTTTCTTCATAATGAAATTGAAGCAAGTCCAGAAAATTGAAAACCTTCCCAACCATTGAGCCCGACAGGAAGCGCGGTGCCATTCTGCATGACATCGCTGAAGTGATTCGTCAACAGCCAATAGAAATGATCTGTCGACCAGCTTTTAAGCTGAAGACAGCCTCAAAAAAAATGTCAGGGTTCCGTTTTAATAAGATTAGAAAAGGAATCTCACCTAGTTGGATCCAGGAAACCATGTTTTCTGACGCAGTCATCAGAAAACGAATCAACTGACGATGAAAACGATCATTAAAGACGACATTTCCTCTGCAAACTGCACATGCATTACAGGAGGTGTTGCCTGCAATATCTGCCTTTAATAAAAGCAATGACGGCTTAAATATTCAGGCTGTTTAGATGTGAAGACAACAAATCAGGTTCAAATCCGGTTCGTTACCTCCAGAAATGTTGTTTAACTGTTGTTCATCTCTTCTTTGAAGTATTTTTAGGCTCAGCACCCACAGGAGATCATCTGTTTGAAATGCATATGGTACAGTTAACATGCTTCTGGGGACTTTCGCCTCGGCAGAGAAGTGGAGTCTAAACACTATTCAAACTCACATATTTATGTTCTTGTTTCTGATGTTTCGCTAAAGATAAATCATGACTCCTCAGTCCCTTAAAACTCCTCCGACTCTCCCCGCATAAACACAGGGGCAGGGGGACACAAATATATTCTGGGAATTTTTTTTTTCCATTGAGGTTGAAAAACAGGAGAGAAGGAGAGAGCAGACACAGCAGTGAATTGAATGCATTTTTCAAAGTGGAGCTGAACTTTGTGCAAAATCCCCCCGGGTGCCGCCATTATTGAAAGCCATTTCCTCTCAAAATGAGTGCAGCTCCACTATTGGCCTGGCTCTCATTAGCATACATTTGGCCTGCCTTTGTGTGGAGACGGCTGGGGCTGCAGCTGGAGGGGTGGGAGAGGAGGAGGCAGTTGTGGGCGCGTGTGTGTGTGTGTGCGTGCATGGATAGTACAAGAGATATAGCGTCAGAGATGGAGAGGAGAGGTAAAAGTTGGTAGCACGGGGTGAAATCATAGCAGAATGGAGGCGTTTAGGCAGACATTCACATTTTTCACCCTCAGTATGTACGTTCACACTTTAGCTTTCCTAATGACGACGCAGTGTTAAATGCATCTTTTTCAAGTAGTTCTGTCTTTTGTTTTGGTGAAGTTGAAATCATGTATCACACATCACATTCCACTTCTCTCATGGTCAGAAAAAAAAAGGAAACTTCTTTTCTAAATCGTGTTGGGAAACGTTTGTCATCACAGTCCCGCGGTCCAGATTGAGGCGTCATTATACCGAGAGCTGTCCAGCGATTGCTATTCCGACTTGTCAAATCAAGAGTTTCTTTGGACCTGCAGGAGTTGTTGCAGGGCTGATAGAAAAAGAATTGTGGACCGAAACCTAGGACCTAGCGCCAAGGGCTACTGCATGACAGCCAACAGGAGAAGCTGAAGTCTGGGAAAGAGGATTTGCAAAGAGGGCTGAAAGTGGCAGCGTTGAGAGGTTTGCCCCAGGGAGCATGATGGTGCTACTTTGGCTCTTACCTCCCTCTCCACTGGCCATTAACGGCAGGGTGCAGGTCAGCCTCCAGATAGGCTCTGTGCTCGAGGACACACACACACACACACACACACACATGCAGCCATATGGAGAATATTAACATGATTACCAATTCAAAGCAGCGGGTCACGGGCGCGGCGACCCAGCCCCAGGTTATCCAATCAGAGCACCCCCTCTCGCACTCACCAGAGGTGATTGGATTAAGGGGTCAGGTTGGCGCAGTAAAGTTGCCGGCCTGATAATTGGCTGATTAATGTGCAGCCGGTGGCCAGTGAGTCAGAGAGCACGGGGCTCCTCCAGCCAGGGGATCCGGTTTGGTGGAGCTCCTGGAATATCTGGACAGAGAGTGACGTGGTAGAGGTCTTGCTGTTTCCAAACGAGTGTCACAGGTCTGCTGTTAGTGCCAGGAAGCAGTCAGGACTCATGACGGCCTCGAGCGCTCACACACTCTCTTGTGTGCGTGTTTGCAGTCAGTCACTCCGAGGAGCCTCTCAGGTTTGAACAACAGAGGGCAAAGTCCCGATTGTCCTCAGCATGTCGAGTATCCTCTGGTATGTAGGAAAGTGTCCCTTAAGGACTCTTATCTGACCTTCCTGAACGTGCACGCACTAACGCACTTTTCCCACTTGGTTTTCTCCACCGCGTCTCAGCACAGGAACCTTTTCACCCTGGTTGTGTCCGATCATGGCTGCTGAGCCACGTCCCGACTGGACACACCTTAGCAGCACACAATAGAAAAGGAGAAACGCCTCTAAGCCCCCCTGAGTGAAAACAATCTGTTGATTAGCATCGGATGAGCGTTATAAATGATAATTCTTCACCGGCTGATTTTGTCAACTAAGCTCTCACCACACTTTGCCCAGTTGGACAGCCGCTCCCGTTTTAGCGCTGTAATACTGTTAGACCTGGTGGTTTGGAGCGCTATGAGTTCGGATAGGCTCTTTTGAGGTCAGCGGAGAAATCATATTTTCGCTGCACTCGCCCCGTCTTTATTAAAGCCCACTCCCGCTTCTCACAGCTTCATAAGTGATCAACTGTTTTCCCACCCGCTGCTGACCAGCTGTCGAATAACTCACTTTAAACTCCTCCAACTAAGTTAGAGTTATTGTCTCCATCAGTCATTTAATTTCTCAGGACCTGGAGACCTGGGTTTGTCCTTTTTCACAATGGTTTTTCTACATTACTGCTGATGGCTTTCCAAGTCCTGTGTGCGATTGATTTAAAGGTGACATGGCCCCTTGAGTTATTCTTAAATACGCAGCCCAAAAGCATTTTAAGCAGTGTGTGGATTATTTCGTTGGGTTTCCCAGGAGGTGCTGCGACCCTTCTCATATGTTGCAGGACCTTTATGAAGGAACGGCCCCTATTTGGTGCAGTTTGTCCGGCTAACTGCGTTTGTGCTGCGACATGGGAGAAAGTAATGGAATCAGCAGTAGAAAATGAAAGAGCTTTAACCAGCTCTGTCACATGCACAGCCGAGGCGCCAGCGGCTCTACCTGTTTACAAAGACTTCTCCTTTTCTGTTCTCTGAGTTTCTCTGTGATTCCATCAGTCCATTTGTCTGCCTTCCTATCCCGTCTGTTTATATCTCTCCAGCGCCTTGTCGTGTCTCACTCCCCGTCTTCCCCTTCCTCTCCCACAGTCTCTCAGGTTTGTATATGTGGAAAATAAAACCGCCGCTTTATAAATAAAACACACTTTGAGGCGTCAGCATGCCAACTGTGTGTGTGTGTGTGTGTGTGTGTGCGCTCCGTGAGAAGTGCAAGAACTGTCATGTACAGGTTTGCATGACTTGCAGTGAGCTAATACAGACGGACAGTCCGCTCTGTGCTGGAGATGCAGGAATCATTGTGAATTCAGGGGGTTCTCTTTTTTTTCCCCAGAATACACTTAGCATTCACTGACCTAACGGAAAATAAAACAAGGAATTTAATCTTCTGCATTTGGCGGAGAAGAAATTCCATCTGTTTCTGTCATTAAATGTTGATTTACTGCTTTTTTCCCCAGCACGTCTCAATTCACTCTCCCTCTTGGGGTGCCGTCCATGAAGTAAATCTCACCTTTGACCTACTCACTCATAGCTTTGGGAGGCTAAGGTATGGAGGTTATTGCACTCTCACAGTCAGTGTAAAGGTATTTTCAAAATGAGTGGCAACTGAACGCTTTACATTTCCGTCAAATGAAACTGAATGCAGTAAAAGTGATGGATGAAGGGTTATTGATAACTGCCTGAAGCATGACATCACTAAAGTGATGAACGAGTCATGAGATGTGGCTGTGAGCGCCTCTTCTTAGTTTACATACAGAATGTTTGCCCTGGTGCCTTCCATCTCTCCTCGCCTTCTCATTTCTAACCCAAAGCTCCAGTGTCGCACCACTACCTGCCACTGATCCTGGACACGTTTAGTCAGTGATTCGTGTATAGTAGCAGAGAGTGTAACCATGGGGCCGTTTAGATGGGGCACGTGCGTCTAGGTGAGAGCTATTTCCCGCTGCTCTTGTTGACATAGGCTGGTTTGATTAGCAGAGCTGCCTCTCTGGCCGGAGCTTGAACAGGCTAATGGTTTCCTCTGCTGTGGAGCCAATCAGGCCTGATCTGTGTCTGTAGCACTCAGCTAGCACAGCACCATTAACACTATGCCTCTGTGTGTGTGACTCAGAGAACCTGTAGAATTCATCATACACTAATGAATATGTCAAGCAGCTAAATATACCATATTACATCTTTTAAATAAACATTTTTTATAATAATTGATGGTCTGGCTGCACTCATCATCAGTAAACCATGGATACAGGCAGTGATATCACTGCCTTCAGCCCCACACTGAATAAGGTAAATGAAGCCATTTCATTTAGTTGCACCACTGCTACCTCTGCAAATCATGACACATTAAACGTTGTACCCAGAAACGTGTATGCATATGCATGCCTGTTTGAGCGTGGGAGTGTTTGGCAGCGAGGCTGAGCAGCTGTTTTTTTTTTTTTTTACGCAGCACGTGTCTGTTAACAACGTCGAACAGGTGAACACAACTAGCAGATGTGCTTACACGTGTGTCTGCATGTCCTCCTCATCTCTGAAATCATTGTACTTATATATTTAATGTGCCACAGTGTGTGTGTGTGTGTGTGTTTGTGTGTGTCCAGCAATTTAAGCACTTATGCGGGGTGGGGGGCATTGTAGGGACCAGGATGGTGAGTGAACCGGGTCTAATAAGGAACTGAGGGCTACTAATTTCCTTCTTCCGTTTCCTAGGGACAGGTGCACACTCCACTAGCCCCCCATGCTACCACCACACACCCCAATTCTTCACTGTCATGAGACGGAAGCTAAATGACAACACGCTCGCACAGTCCCAGATGGACGCGCTCCTTTTTCTTTCACTGCTGTGCATGTAATCATATACACTCTTAATACATATCCACATGCATATAAATATGGGTGTAATATTCAGCCTGTTATTTGCACTCACCACACACTCACTCACACTCTTTAAGAGGGTGGTTGTGAGTGTGGTGCGCGGCACTGATGTTCTCGAAGTGTGAGTCAGATGTATTACACGGTGTGTCATTACAGCTTTTCACTAGTTGGTCCCCGTGGTTCACATCACACCCTGTTTCTGCTGCTCTGTATAAACCTCAGAAGGACAGAGCTGCATCTGTCTCCTCCTAAACATTTTGCAACACAAGAACTTCTTTTCCAGATCATCTCAGCTCAATATATTTTCTGCTGAATCATAAAAGGCTTAAACTGAAAGAAGTAAAGATTTTACATTTGAATTAAAGTGCATTAGCAGGTCAATAATAATGTCATCAGATGTTTCTGTCTTTGCACTCTGCTAATTGTCTCTTCCCAGCAATGCCACACCTTCTGTCACTGCCGTCTCCACTGTAGCAAATTGTAGCTTCTCTAACCATATCACTGGGATATTATATAACACGCAGGGAAATTACAGTGTGCTCATATCTTCTTGGAATACTTCTTTTTCTTTTTTTCATATTCATTCAAACTTATTTGTTTAACCATCACTCACTAAAACACCATTTGCATACGATTTCTTTTTTCATTTAAATTTTTTTATTTTGACATTTCAAAATAAAGCGTGCATTTAACTCGTCTGACAGCTGAATGAAAACACACCTACTGTCTGCTTGTCTCTCGTTGTCATAAGCTCTTTTCAAACTAGATTAGCGGTGCTGGCGGAGCGCCTTTAATTGTCATTACTGACGGCAACCAGCATTTTAATCTGGCGGGAATCTGCCATGTTTGGCATGTTTATTGTGAGTCACAGCTCTGGAGGAAATTTCCACTCTTGTCTCAGGGAAACTGTAACTCATGTGATGCTTTCAGTGGCAGACAGATGCAGTAAACTAGTGCAGAATTTAAACTCACTGATGAGGTTACGTAAGTTAACAAGTAAACAGAGATCTCATTCTGACACTTACAATATACAAACACAGCCATGCACTCTTCCCCGGCTCGCCCTCTTCTTCACTGATGCATTCAGGTACAGTGGCTTGAGGCAGCTGCTTGACCGGACACACACAAACACACCTTCTTATATTGTTGCAGTCAGTCCCGCTGTTGACGGCATCTCAGAACTTCCCCTGTGTTTGCTTTTGTATCTTTTTACTGTACGTTACATAGAGATAAGCAACATCACGTTCTGAGGCGAAACAATGGTTTCAACCAAATTACATTCAAGAAAAGAGACTTTTCACACACCCTAAAGGAATTTAGTTGTATTTATTTGTGCCATGCCAGAGTCAAAGGTCAGCCAGACTAATGAACCATAGCACCAAATGAATTTGTCCTACTTTATTTACCCCTCTGTCAACCGATAAATTAAACAAAGTCTTGCTTTCACGCCTAAATTGTTTGTGGCAGTTCAAACTGAGTTCAGTGCATTTGCCAATTTTCTAATAAATTAACTCCAACAGATGAGTCGGTGACTGTAGGTCAAACGCACCGAGGATAAGAGGCATGAAAAAAACGAGGAAATCTGCGGAGAATGATGAGAGAAGAAGGATGGGGGGTGTCTGTTTGGGTGGCCGAGTCAGGTCGAGGCCCCAGGTGTTTCCCCTCCTCTAACCTTCTATTCCTCCGTCCCTCTTTCTCTCAGTCTCTTCACCTCCCCTGGTGGCCTTCACCATTAATCTGGATTAATGAGAGGTCTGACCTTCTCTCCGGCTCCATTGCTGAACGTTCACAGGGATGAGCGTATTGTTTTCACCCAGACTGCCTCCACTTGCCTCCACACATCTTCATTTTAAATCACTCTGTTCCCTTCCTACCTCTCAGATTCCCCCATTTTTTATTCTTGCTCATCCCCATGCTCTCAACTCCCGGCCATGCATTAGTGTGTGTGTCTGTTTGGGTGTGTGCAGCTCTGCCCTTCCTGCTCTGCTGACTGACAAGGCCTTGCTGTTCATTCCTGGGACCACCTGTGTATCCTCTCCCACCACTCTGTTTGGGTGGTCAGAAAGAAAACACACACCGCGGAGATCTGGCACACACAATATGTAGAAATCCACGTTACCCCTTATCCTCGAGGGAAGTCCGCATGTGCACAAGCACAGACACACACAACCAGGCTGTGGGCGACCTAATATGTGGTGAGTCATTCTAATTGGCTAGTCAACAGGTGCTGAGCTCGACACAAGGGACCGGACAGAGGAGACGCAGGGATACGATTGCAGAACAAGAGAGAGGCTGAGCTCAATGCCTCTGTGTAATAACTACAGTGGGAGCCATTGTGGGAAGTAAATGTCTGACTCTGTTTTGCTGCTCACTACTAACGAAAGCTTGAACATTTGTTGGTTCGGCCGGGTTAGGGTTAGGGTTAGGGTTCAACAGTAGCACAGTATCAAAAATGCATCCACTGAAATGTTTTCTGACTTCGTTATGTTCGTTTTTTTCTACTCAAAAGTTTCCAGCGCCGCTGCTGTTTGTTCCTCTGCTTCAACCTTTTAAGACCTTTTAAACATTGGACCGGATTCAACGGAAGAAGACTTACCTCATAGGTTAATTGTACAGTCCCTCCAGGGTTGTGCAGACTTTTATGGGTGTTTTTGCCTACGATGCCAGATTCCATGACAGCTTTCCTAAAAGATTGTGTTGCACAATGTTTTAAGGCATATGATGTAGAAAAAATTGAAGGCGCGTTAAAAAATAAATAGTATAATCCCTTAAAAATCAATGTTCATTCGTTGCTACCACTAAGCACGTTTATTTAAGCGTTTGCATCTTTTGGTACAGTTTCTAAAATCAGTGGTTTGGTTTCTTAGTTCATTTGAGAGGAGAAGTGTTTGATGTTGACGAGACTCCTGCGAATCCCAGATTGTAAAAATAGGAGTGGTCCTCTTCCAGCAGGGCTGGAGAGGACCTGACTTGAAGATTTGCTTACTTGCTCTAGCTTGGCTTGTGTGTCACGCTGGAAAGAGCACACGAGATGGAAAACATTTGAATGGGCCTGTGAAAGGTGAGCAGCCCTCCCCTCTCTTTTCTCGCCCCGCTCTCTCGTTCCCTCTCGTTCTCCCTCTTTCTCAGTCTTTCTCTCCTTCCGTCCCCCCGAGGCCCGCGTGTCGCCTTACCCTGGGGTTTAGCCCTTAATCACCCAGAGCTAGTGGGAGGGAACTGGAGACTTCCAGCTGGCTGCCGCGTTACTGCAGACTCCTGGGACACACACATTCCTACACACACGAGCTAAACACACACACACACACACACACACAACCTCATATATGCTTACCCAGGCATTTGTTGTTATCTTCTGGCATCTCTCCATCCACGTCTCCCTCACAACTTGATCCTGCCAAGGCCGCAGCCTCGCAACGTAAACTGAATAACAGGAGGAGGCTTACCACAAGGGAGGGCCAAATCTCTGGCACGTCCTTTACTCCAAACCAGTTCAAACCAGTAGTCAATATTGTCTTCTTCTATACTCAAGCAAACATATATAGTATGTGTCGTTGTGTGTCTTTGTGTCTCTGCAGCAGCTCCAGGTCCAATCACTTTGTGATTTCTAACAGACGACCATGTTTGTCTTTCAGAAGGGATCCGTATGATTACCCCACCCACTCCAGACCCATGCCAAGAGAAGCAGCCCCCTACACCAGTCACGATCCTCGTGTCCAGCAGTCAGGTACACAGTCCCAGCAGATAAACCCACGATACTACCACACGGCTCCGCGCTCCAGACAGCAGCACCAGGCGGCAGCAAGGCAGGACATGCCTCCGTCACCCGCGCAGGGCCGCAGGGGGCAAGCAGACCGCTACCGGCAGGCCAGCCCCGGCCGCTACGGCAGCCCTGACCGCTACAACTATGGAGACGAAAGGCAGCCTGACCCAAGACGGAAGAATCCCATGATAGGTGCAGTGTGAGAGGTAGATTCTCCTAAAATGAAGTGAACTTGAGTCAGGTCGTTGTAGAGTTTATCTGATCAGGCCATATTGATTTATCTGGGAAGTGACGTTAAATGAGGGTTTGGTCTCTCTGCAGGCCAACACCAATTTAACTAGCATGAACGACTCGTATATTTACGTGTACTTATTGTATATTGACTTACAGTGAACTACTGAACCTTATTTTAACATAGATTTTATACTGTAGAAGCTAAATTAACTGATGCAGTATATGAACTTAGTGCCATATGTTGTATGAAGTCAAATCTGTTCCAGCAAACCGAGCAGATATTTTTGCACAGTCAAATGAAAGAAAATGACGACGGATCACCTTGACCGGTCACAGAAGAGACACGGGAAGCTAATGCAGACAAACAGGAAACGGAAGTAACCCTTCAAAGTATCGTCTTGGCCGTGGTGTTTTGTCACATTGACTTCCTTTACATCCTGCTGACATACTGTGTTCCTTTGTTGGGTTTTTTTGTATTTGTCCTTGATTATTTGAGTGCGTTTGGCATTTACTGTGTATTTGTTAACTATATAAACGCATGGCAGATGTGTTATTTCTGTGGTATTTCTAATAAAATGTATAAGCCTTGATCCGCACACAGACCGTAAAAGCATGTGGTGCGACTCCTCGTACACTGTGCAGCTAACAAAGAGTTTAATTAAACATCGTAAACTGTAGTATATCATTGTTAAAAGTCACTGCACTGAAAACTATTGACTTGTCATTGGTGGTTTGATTTAAACACACTGTCAAATAGGTGCATGATTCTTTTATACAGATGTTTTGCAATAAATAATTTGAAAGTGTTTCTCTGTCCTGCACCAAATCATTTCCTCATTTAAAATATTCAGTCAAACTATGAGTCATCACTTTAAAAATTCATTACAACAATCAGCTTAATTTGTCTTTACACAATCTCCAGATACATTTGCCCTGTGAGATGACTGATAAGAGTAGCCAGAGTTCTGATAATGACTAAATCATCTTCAAGCAATTAGAAGCAGGGAAATCTCCACTAGAAAACGATTACTGCCCAATTTGCTCTCAGAAATAAAGATGGCACTGATTGGTGAAATTAAACTTGAAATGGGGGATAATTAGGGTGTTGGGAAGGCTTTTTCTATCAGTTAGTGTTTAATTAGCATCAAGGCCAACAGGGACCGGGCCTCTGCTGATCTGTCTTGTCTATGCGCTGCCGTGACGCTCCCCTGTCTGAGCTGAAATAGACCTTTTAAACTAACCGGTACAGGCAGACAAAGCGGCAGATCGTTTTATTTATACCAATTTTAAGCCAATGAACTCCCTGCCAGATAGAGTCGGGGCTCACAATGAACAGTAATAAACATAGGCTTATTATTACACATTTCTATTCATGTAGTATTTAAAACAAAAAGTACAATCACAATCACAATGCTTTTTACAAACTAGAATAGATTAAAGCTGTATAAACAAGAGAAGGAAAAAAGGCAGCTGCCTGCTGACTGTCCTGTGGTGACAAAGGGGGGGGGGTGTTCAACTAAACGAGCACATTTAAAGCTACAAGGCCAAAACATGTTTTTCCATTAGAAGCAACTTCAGCGATGTTCACCCTGGTTCGCACTGTTCTAGTTTGAGAGTTGGTGACTGTCAACCTGGTCGTCCTCCTCCTCTTCTAGTACTGCTTCACATATGCACCTAGGTGATGATGTCGCTGAGAGCAGATAGTATAGTATTCTAAAACATATGGACGCTTCTTATACTCCCCCAGACCACGCTGCCATCATTCAGATGAATCCAAACGCAAAATGTCAGTCGAGTGTCGGTGTCCTCTCTCCGTCTCACTTGGGTCAAAGCGACTTACAGCACTTAAGCTGCCTTCGTGGGCCATTTGCTGTACTTCAAAGAATAACTATGCCATAAACAGCCCGCGTCAAGTGGCTGTGGTCAGTTTGCTGCCAAAGACCATAAACAACAGCAACACAACGTTCCACTATTAATTGCATTCAGCGTCCATTAAACAACAGCTTTGACATCACTGGCAGCACTGGTTGGTTGTAACACACATCCATTCACAGATGGTGTGATCACCCTGGTCATCCAGAGGGTTGTTTGATCAATCACCAGCGGTCACGAGCGATGATACACTGGCAGATATATGTTAATGTCTCGTATCAGCTCACACGCCGCCTGCCCTTAAATGCCACGGAGCATCCGTTTGTCCTATTATTCCCCTGTTGTTGAAGTTCCTCGACGATTTCCTTCTTTGTTCCTTCTGGTTTCTGGAATTCACTTAAATTTTCCTCTTGTGTTATGAGCTTTTTTTTTCTTTTACTGCAGGAATTAATTTGACAGCTCATAAGCCCACATTTTTGTTGCAGTTCCTCAAAAAGGAGCGAATGCAGAGGCACTCTGTTCCCCAGTCGATTGTCATGAACCACGGGCTGCGGGAGAATTCCCTGGTTATGTTCTCTTAGCATTACCTATTCTGCCTGCGCCCCTGTCGAACACCTTAGCTTGTTAGCATGTGTCAATCAAAAGTCACGGTCTGGGGAGGGCAAAGTGAAGAACTGAACCAGTTATCTCTCGCGCACAGCTCCAAAAAGACAGCAGGGAGTGCTACATACACCCATGCTGCAGACTGAGCGTATGGGTGATCACCCACCGTGACCTCAACCTACTCTTGACCTCCCCGTTGTTCATCCTCTTCATTAAAGGAACATTCCACCACATTAGCCTGCTGTCCTTCTGTCCTTCACTTGCTACCATTCATTTCAATTTAGCTCCCGTTAAGGCACCGTGGTCTCAGAATCGAGAGTAGTCGGAGCGGGCCGAGTGGGGCTTCTCATTTAATTATACAGTTCATTAGAAAGCCGGCCCGTCCCCTGTGCTCGGTCTGAGGCGGGCCGTGGGAATAGCTGGTGGCTAATATGCAGTTTAAACAGCCTGAATATGGAGATTGGTCGAGTTATGGATTACCGTTACCCGTTAGCCTGCCCTTCACCCACCTCATTTTCTTTTATGTCTGCCGTGTAGCCTTTTGATACAGTATCACTCGAGTTGGAGTGTGCTCTTTCAGCCAGCATGTTTGTTTGATATTGTTCATGAGCTGTGAAATTGAATTTCCACAGTTGGACTGATATTGGAAATAATTTCATATCCTGTGCAATATTCTTGCTTGGTTTCACCTTGTGCTGTGTTTAAGACATCCATTTTTACTTAATGTCTTTTTTTTTTTCTCTCTTTTGCCGAGTTGGTGCAGCAACACTGTTCATTTAGACCGTATTTACCCTAAAAGCAATGTTGGCTTGCCGGCTGCCTCTCGTTCGCCCACACACCACAGCCAAGCCACCAACCACCATCATTTACACCAGTTGTCGCCATGGCAACGTGGCCGCCACTCCTGGCACAGCAGCCCATTTCAGAGCTGATGACATCGTTGTGGCAACAATAAAAGGTTTATACATCTCAAGATGGAGAAAAGCGGGATTCTTTTTTTCTGGATAGGGTCACTGAGCCCCAAAGCCTCATCTACTGTGCAATCTTTCATCAGAAATACAAAAGTCCTTTTATTCTTTGCACCAACTCTGCTACCAAATCATACAAAGGGAGATTGAATTCCATCTCATCACAGTCAACATTGAACATTATTAGCAGTTCCTGCTTGTGCAGCCAGTTAGCATAAAAACTACACATTACATCCCTCTGCTCTGTTTTCTTGATTTATTCAGAATGAAAAGTGTGGACGTGTTAAGTGAGTCTTTTTTAAACCCCCATCCAAGCATCGGCGTGAGACCACAGAGTGGTTTGTCGACCTGTTCCCTGTGGGCTCTTACCTGAATAGAGCAGCACTGTTCCATTCCCGGGATGAGAGGACTGTGTTGTTTATTTGCTTTCCCGTCGAGGGAGGCTCAGAGCTACTGGGCTGGACAGACCCCTGCCAACCCAGCATCCAGACCCTCCACAATCCTCCCTCGTGACCCTCTTAGCTTTCCTACAGCTCTTGCAATGAAAAACACCCAAAGGAGCTATGCACTCTGGTGCTCACCCAAGGCTAGCAGTGTGGTTCACTGGGTTGTGGTGTGTCCGACAACAGCTGAAGTCCATGACCCCTGGACCCCATTCATCAGGCTTTCAGCACCAGCCATGGCCTCTGACACACACAGAGCTTCAGCCAGGGAATGGAAGCACACAACTGGGAAATGCATCAATGTCAGAGAGATGCTGGAACCATATAAAATGAAACACTTCAACATGCATGCTGTGCAATTGTGTCTGCATGCACGGCCACACACACCAACACCACAGCGCAATATGTATGTGAAAGGCAATAACGTTTCCAGATGTACTGAAGCTGTGTGTTCATGCCGGGCTGTCTGTCATACTCACATTCACGTCCTCGTATATTAAGTTCTTATTCGAACACATACTTTTCCTGTGCTTCCACTGCTGGCGCTGTTCAGACACGCATCCGTGTGGCACCGTGCTCACACGCGTTACCAATATGTGTCGGTGGCAGAGGCTCAGCTGACCGCCTGGCAGCCACTGTGAAATTGGCGCCCTTCTCCTACAGATGCCAGGTGTTTTGCTTGGCAGCCAGGGGTGCTGGGGGTCAGCTTGTGTCAGGAGTGTTGGGTTACTGTAAACGGCAGGGAAAGGATGGGGGTAATATGTCGTTTGTCCCTGTTAGCCCAGCCACTTGGCCAAGATTAAGCACTGCGCGGCCCAAGAGGAATTAGGGACTGCTTAGTTTCCGTTAGGTCTTGAAAACAGTGTATGATGTATCGTCTTCACTATAAGTTGTAGCTCAGACTTGAAGGTAAGGTTCATTCTCCGATTAGACATATTTTCCTGACTGATGTCAACATTTGGACTTTTTGATGACTCAGACAGAGATTCACCCACAGCGAGTGCACATGGCGTTTGTCAAATACTGTGAATATAAAGCTACAGGCATCTACTGCTTAGCTTAGCTTAGCTTAGCTTAGCTTAGCTTAGAAATTTGTCTTCTGCATTTGACCCATCCCCCCTTTGGGGGACCAGTGAGCAGCCACAGGTGGCGCTCGGGGAGCTAGCGCTGGGTATTTCACTCAGGGAAACACCTGGTATGGGGGATGGGCTAAGAGTCTGGGCTGGGATTCGACCCTGCCACCTTTTGCATCTAATGCTTAATTTCATTGAGCTACCAGGCCGCTTCTTATTTTGCTCTGTCAAATGATTTGATGAAATCCACCGACTGTTTTACCCTGTAAATGAATTTACATTACGTTTCCATAAACCTAGGCTACTTGTGAGAAAAATTCTGCTGTCGATCTCATGTGCTCCGGTATATCCGGCCCTTTAGTCCCCAGTATAATCCCATAATGCAACTTAATAGCCCTTTCTTTAGAACTGTCTGCCCAGTAAATGCCATTCCATCATCTTTTAAATTCCATATGCCCACTTCGCAATGCAGGCTTTCCTTCAGGCTACAGATTGCCCTCCGATAGCAGCCAAAACAACAGAAAATGCTAATAGCACATTTATACCTGCTCTGCAAATCACACTTTGCACCACAGACTCCGTTTTCGGATAAAGTGCAGTTTAATTTGTCAAATAACACGTTCGTCCCCACAGCTACAACAAACAGGCAGGTCATTTGATTTCCGGCCTCATTTTCATTTTGCAGAGATAGTCGTTCCAGCGTGGATTAGATAAGGGTGAAGACAAAGTGGAGCCTCATTGGAAAGTCACTGTAACAGCCAACAGTGTAATCCATCCATGCATTCCTTCCAGAGAATGGCAAACAGCTCGATGAAAAAGAGCTGTGGACCCGACTCCATTAGATCTCCACTCTGTGTCTTCACTCTGTGTCTTTCAAAAACACACACACTGTAGCTGGGGGTGAAACGCACACACACACACGCACACACACTCCTTTGCCTGCCACCAGCTTCATTAGTGCTAAGAAATGTCCTGCTTGTTAAGGCGAGGCAATTAGTAGCTAATTGAGAAGCTCTCTGCAGTGAAGACGAACGTGCTTCCTCGTGCTTCTCCTTTTGCAGCTTCCCCTCATGTGCATCTACATTTTGAACAGTTGTACACGTGTATTTCACCTCTGGCTCATTTTCTCCAGGCGATTGTTCACTACAGAGCAGCAGCCTGAGGGAGATAAGGGGCAAAAACTCCAGGAGAGGTTTTGCTGCATGAGAGGTTTGACGCAAGATACTTTTCACTGCAGGAAAGAGAGTTTCTCGTGGATGAGCAAAAGCATCTGACACATTATTTTCACGCTTGTGTGTGTGTGTGTGTAATTGTTTACTTCTAATGAGTGTTTTGCACTTTGCTGAGACAATTCAGAGCTTCTTTTGCAGAGCTGTGTCATGCGCTGCAGGAAGAAAAGGCATAAGTGGGGGTTTCACTGAGTCATTTCAATGTACCTTCCCCTTCATTATATGCCTCCTCTCTAGACATAACACTGGACCTGCCACAGCTACACTCACACACAAACACAAGCCACCAACTGCCTGCCCTTCTCACTCCGCAGCTTGACTTTCCATCCCTCCTTCTCTCCGTTCCTTTCCGCCACACTCCTCCGTCTCCTCTTTCCATTGTGTCACTCCTCTACCCCCAATTCTTGGCGGTCCACAGATAAGCCCTATGATAGGGAGGAAATGAGAGTGGCACACAAACACACACAGACACACACAACACGTAAAATTAAACACATGCAATTTATATTCTGCTATTAATATATATCTTTTTATCATTTGTGAAATCTACATCGGTGCTAATCCTGACTTTGTCCTACAGGGGGCGGAATGCTTGTTGCACTGTGTTGTACTTGTGTGACCTTCTCCCTGGTTTATATACACATTCCCTGGCACAGCCTTGCACTCACAGTGTACAATCACCTTGCATGATATGCAATCTTTCCCTAACAGACAGAGATAAAAATGATGGCTATCCACAAAATAAACTGCACACAAACACACACACAGTTACACTTGTCTCCTGGTCTCCACTCACACTGTGGATTTCCCCTGTAAACATCAGACATATGCGGCCCGCTCGCTCTGACCACCCTCGGAGAGAGCGTGTTTTTGTAACGCGACTTATCTCAGCCCACCCCACTTCACACGAGAAGACTGAGCCGGGGATTCCCTGTCTGTTTTACTTCCCAGCTAGCACACACACACACACGCGTGCGTGCATGCACGCACATACACATGTTTTCGTGCAGAATAGAGTTGCCATTGTACTGGTGTGTGTGTGAGAGAGAGAGAGAGAGCACTCAACCATAGTGGAGGTTAAGGCCACACAAAGACCTGGAGCTGACTCTAGCTGATAGCTGACTCATGAAAGACACACACACACACACACAGACTCCCCGATCGGGTGAGTGCCTACGTGTGTTCATGAGAACGAGTCTATTGCTCGTCCTGAGTGGAGTCTGTGTGTAGGCCTGCAACGCTTCAACAACATGTTACGCAACGGTAACGACGGTGAGATTCTGCATCGAAAAGCAGAAACAGAAACACGGAAGAAGTATTTAAGTACAAACATACACCCCTATCTACCAGTGAGCAGTGGATTATTCCCATCTACAACATCCCTGCTTTGCAAAGTGTTTTTCCATATATAAGACAATAATCCCCGGTGGTTAAAAGTCATTACGTGTTAAGTTACATCAAGCTACAAGTAAATATTTAACAAAAATAATACATTAGTGCTTGAATTTGTGTGACTGTCCGAGCACGCTCTCAGCCTCCAGCTGTTCTCCTCCTCCTCCTCCTCCTCCTCTCTCCGATGAGATATATCGATGCTGTGTGAGGAGGTTAAGCCGTCGGTTTAGTGTCCGGGCGGCCGTGACATTCTGCCTCTCCGGCCTGTAATTGACTCGTCTGTGTGTGCATCAGTTAAACCTCGGTTCACCTGCTGTCAAGGGGTCGTGATTGACAAGCTACTCTAATGTCCCAGCTCTGCAATTTGGGGGCGCACTGCTGTTTCATCTGTTCTATTCTTCCTCGGTTGGTACTCTTTTCCCTATATTTAATTTTTTCCCTTGCACTTGACATTTCCCACACTTGTTTTGTTTTCATCTGCCTGGCGCTGTGTTTCTCAGTGTGTTTGCCTGTCAATCCGTCTCTCCCACTCTCTTTCTCCATCGCTATCTCTGTTTTCATCTTCCTCAGGTCCTACACCGGCCTTCCTCCACCTTGGATCCAAACTGTCAGTTCATGTTAGTGGAGCGTAGCCGTGTTAAAGTTCCAGCCCTCTGTTGAGACCAGCTGGGGGTCTCAGTTACTCTGGAAAGTTTGCTGCTCATGCTTCAGGCATGCCGTTGTGCCTTTGGCGTGGTTTCAGCTGTCTGCTCCTGTACATGTACACACACATGCACACACACACACACATACATGAACCATATGTTGAGCCTCCCCAGTGACTGGACCCCAGTACAGGAGCATTATCTATTTAAGGCCACTAACTCTGCAGATTAGATCAAGATTCAGCCTCATAATGGCCAGTCTGGCTCAGACCTAACGACGTATCACATCCACACACGGTAAAATGATCTCATTCACACCCAGATGTGACCGCACACAATAAAGTGTCTCGCAGTGAGGGGAATCATATATATTTTTTAACAGGTTTACAGCTGATTAATGTTTACATATTGAAAAATCTACGCTAGTCCTTTAACATGAGTGCTGGCAGGAGAGTAAAGCAGTGTGAAGGTCATTATTTGCATTATGAAACTGATTAACACCTCAACTATTAAAAAATGTATGGTTTGCAGAATATGTGCTGTGAAATATGACCTGTTGAGCTGTTATGATCATTACCATGAGGCCATAATGAGCAGCCTAAATCTGAACACACCATTTCCTCTCTGCAGCAAAAAAGCGGCGGTGAAGGAGCTGCGTCAGACGTCATGTGCGTTTTTTTGCCATACACCCACACAGAGGCTTGTGCTTATAGTATGTTTATGTTTATACTGTCGGATGACTTTGACATTTTTCCTCTTTTTATGTTTTGGCACTTTCAGTGAGAACTTTCTTTTCCATACACGTGTTTGCAGAGATTTTGCAGCTTTGGTGAGAACACAGCCTTAGATGTTGGACGTAAGCCAGGGCTAAGGTCCAAAGGAGGATCATGCACATACCTTTAATCTGGAACACAGTGTGTTCGCATACAGTCACACATGATGGTAAATGAGTGTAAATTCCACTACCCCCACGCATGCAGCACACTGCTCTCATAATGATGAAGTTGGGCCTTTTGCTATTCTGGGCCCCTGTTTGTATTTGTTTATATCATGTGAAAGCAGCTCTGTGGAGTACTTAGAGTCGGGAATGTTAGAATAATGAGGCGGGCCTGTAAATAATAAAACAAAGGATGTAGTGCATCAATTAAGAGCCATTTACCGGCTCGCATCCATCTCATCTCAGTGTGTGTTTCTATGTGACTTTGTGTGATTTCAAATATGTTTTTTTCATTTCGTTTCTTCTTTTTTTTTCTCCTGCAAACACATCTGAGCGCTCTGCACACATCCTTCTGAAAACACATTAATCAAACAGTGAAACATCACGGTTTCTTCTGATATGAAAATGAGCCGGAACAACGTTGAGGACACTGTCACTGTAATTGCTCTTTGACGGCTACGCACACACGCACGCACACATAGAATCTTTAATTGCCTCCAAAATGTTTATGTCAAGATGGCGTTGCTAAGATAATGGCTGAGGACTGCCAGGCCCACACTAATGGCAGCTCCGTATTTAGCACTTCACATCAGCGGAGAAATCGGCAGGGCACATCAGATATTTAGTGCCACGCGAAGGCTGCAGTCGTTGGGGTAATATTGTGCTGCTGGATGCTGGCCAATTCATTAAAAAACGTATCGCACCAGAAGGAAATCTAGATCACAGCGAAGCATCGAGGGCAGATTTTAATAAATAAAGTTAATGTGACATTTTCAATACATGGCTTCTCTGTTTACATGCTGGAAGTTTATTTTTCATTCTTGCTTTAGGACCGAATTGTTTGGTTCTGTGCAGCCATTGTCCCATTTTGCTGTCCTATATTTGAAACTTATATTCCAGAGTTCATTAAATCCTTTTCTGATCATTACAGAAATGAGGATGTCACTGAAAATAACAGCCCTGATCATGGCCAAGACATGTAAACACACCAAATGGGGAGTAGAAAGAAATTTAGGAGAATCTACTGTTTGAATAACAAACAGGCCTTCCATCATTTATACTTCAAAATGTGCTGAATATATTGTCTACATCAAGGGCAACTTCACCAATTCTCTGCTGACTTCCTATGGGACTAGTTTGGGATGTACACATGTACAAATCGCTTTTAACTTCCCGGTGGCTTTCCTACATTAAAATATCTCTCAGCTCAACTCTAGGCTAAAAAAAAACCATCCATCCTTTGAGATAATATAGAGACATTTTTTATGTAAGCGAGGTCACCTGACGAAGTAGAAGCACACGTGTTGGAAGCAGGTTTAATTGCTGCAACTCAATGAAGACTGCACTTTAAAGCTGCTGCGGTCGAACTTTTTTTTTATTAAAAATGAAACAACTGATATGTATGAGACCACAGACGACTACCAGCCGACTCCACAGTCCCCCCCCTCTGTTTAACTGAGCTTTTCAGCTTGTGTTTTGGTTTTGCGACCCGCTACCTTTGTTTTTGTTTCCACAAGCTCCCACTGCATTAAACAGTTTTAAAGAGTTGTTGTTAAAAAGGTAAATGTTACAAGCTAATAACTGGATTTTCTCTGCTTTTCTTATTCTTCAAAGTGGGGAGTTGACTTGCTGCGCGTCCAAGTTTCCACCATTGAGGAGAAACACCTGAATAACAACCACTTCAGTATCTGTCAGAGCCATCAGCTTACAGGTACAGTCTGTCCCTCTGTTCATTCACACACCTCTCGTTTTCTTCGCAGTTTCATGCCACACTCACACACTAGCCACATTTCCAAGTGATTTTTTTTTTTTTTTTGCACATCGTGAAGTGTCACATGATAAAACCTGTAATGAAAAGAAAAATTTTTACTAGCTTACATCGCCTCCATCCTGTTTTCAAGTTTGTCAGTGAAGAGATCTGTGATTTTAAATATACAGCAAACAGGTAAGATGAATGATGGGCTGTTCTGGCTGTGATCCCAGATTCAGTGCTCTCATAAAAGTCTCCAGGCAACATGGAATAAAATACAGCAACATGAAGAAGGGGCAGAGAGTTTGATAGTTAGATGTAAAGCTACGTTGTCACCATCACCCTTAAACATATGCCATACATCTGGTGTCCGATATTTTATATGCAACCAATAAAGCTGCTGGAAATTAATTGAACGCGTATTTTATGACGCAGTTCGGAAAGTTTGAAGAGCGTTTCACAAATGAATGAAAAGGTAGTGGCACTCTCTCACACGCGCTTGCCAAGTCCCTCTCATACGCTCTCCATCACTTGCATGTCCTCACTTTCAGGCCTGATAGAGCGGCTGCAGTGGGGATGACCTTGCTATCATTTATAGCAGCTGCCAGGGCATTGTGTGCTGTGGATCTGCTCAGTTACCCTCCCCTCCACTCCACTCACACACACACACACACAGTGAAGTGCTACAAATGGAATTCCAGTTTTAGCCTGCCTACCCAGCCTGAGCCTAATTATCACGGCACTGAGGTTGTCATAAAAAGCCTTTTGTGGCAGGCATGGAAGCAAGTCTCCTCACAAACCTCTGAGAGATTGGCATTGACCAACTTACACCGGGATTTTCTATCACAATCACAGAGCGCGGCTATAATGTGGGATGGGGGGGGGGGCTGCAGACTGCTTTGCGTTCGTCTTCTCTATATCTGGGTTGCAGAATAACAAGTGAATGATTTATGAACGCGAGCACTTTTCCACAGCGGCTGATGATCTGATGTGTAAGTGAAGTGACAACGGGCTCGGGGAGATGGTTGTGTTTACTTCAGTTTATTCAGAGCATAAACTCAAACTGGCCTCTTCTGCCTCAAAATAGTTTTTTTTGCTTTTAAAAGTAGCTGTTATTTTCCGTCACGCTAACTTACAGTACATTACGTCACGCGTAAAGCACACACGTCATCAGCATTTACCTACGTAAGTATTAATAAACTTATTTGCGCTTTTCATCTTTTCAGTATTTAGTAGAAACACTTCTATTCACATGTACTAAAGTTTTCAGTTCCAAATGTTTCTCTGAACCATTTCTTTTAGATTCTTACATCATCTGTGGGGCGGCTGTGGCTCGGGAGGTAGAGCAGTCGCCTGCCAATTGGAAGATTGGTGGTTCCATTCCCGCCTCCTTCAGTCATATGTCGAAGTTTCCTTGGGCAAGATACTGAACCCCAAGTTGCCCCCGGTGTGTCAGGTCAGCTGCATAGCAGCTCTGCCATTGGTGAATGAGAAGCAGTGTAAAGCGCTTTGAGTACCAGACTAGGTAGAAAAGCGCTATATAAGTGCAGACCATTTACCATTTATCTTTCATTGTGTCAATCATTCCTTGTGTCCTAGCATCTCATGTTGTGTTTCTTAAGGAATGTCTCGTGTGTAATATAAAAATCACTTTGAATTGTGTGGGTGGCATGTTCTAAATAAATCAACTGATCCCCTGCCTATAAATAAATGTTCATGATGCTCCGTCTATGACATATTAGTGCTTCACTCATCCTGTTCTATAGGCTGTGTGTCTGATGGCTTTGTCCTTTGGCACACACCAAAGGATGCCTTTTACTTTAAGTATAAGACTCAGGTTATTAGCATGAGCAGTGATAGCCACTGAAGTGGAACCAGTGGAAAACAAGGAGAAGAATTATAACGAGGATGTGAACCAGCAACCTTGGGCTTCATAGACAGCTGCCGACTAATCTACCAACCAGCCAAGTTTGTCAGAGAAAAACAGTGGTGCACACGCTCCTGACTGACAGGTGATCTGTGGGAAGTGCACAGCAGAAACTCATCCAAAAAAATCTAAGTGTCGAAGACTGCAACTGTTCAAAAACATTGTCTGACTAACAGATCCGACACATTCACCACTCTGAGGCTGTGTGGGATCTGGCAGCACGGCACCTATCCTGACTTTGAAACTGAAAGCACATCTACCCCGAGCAGGCCACAAGACGCTTCAGCGCTGTGGCCATTATTACCTATGAGCATGACACACAAGGCGCTGGCTTACACATCGACAAACAGGTTTGTGACCCCCGAAAACAATTAGTGGCTGTTTTCACGACCTTTAGACGGTAACCGCCCTAGAACCCGGGATTAAAAATAATGAGTTGGCTGCAGTCATTACCGGTGGAGGAGGCGTGTGGGCTGTTTATGTGTTGCTGTCAGAGCAATTGGATTCCAAATGCACTCACACCGGTCGACATTCTGTAGGTTCTCTATGTGTTGCTGTCAAAAAGTTGCACGGACACACGGTGGTGTAATGTTGGGTGCTAACTTGGCTAATGGGACTTTGACTCTCTGGCTTGAAGAAGCTTGTGATTCGGGCAAATGTTTATTCCGAGCCCTCACAGTCTCTCTCCCGCTCTGCCGCTCGTCTTTGTCTGCCCCGCTCTGTCTTCCCGTTCCAAGCTCAATCATTTCGACATGCATAGCAGCGTGAAAGTTGCGGACAGTGTTGTCAGCGCATCAGTGGAAAAGATCAACATCTCTCCCTCTGTTCCTCTCTCGCACACAAACACACTCTCTCCCCTGGTTGTGTGTTCGTAGTGTGTGCTCCATCCAAGGAGCAGGCTAGTAGTGCTTTGTTGTACCTCTCTGGTCCCCTTCCTCATTTGCCTTCAACAACGCTGATAATTCTCCAACAAGACCCCCCACCACCCCACCCCATTCAAACCCCCATCTCCACACACACACATACACACTAACAAACATTTCCAGATGCTCAGAAGTACATTCACATGTAGAAACACCCACACATACAAATACTATCGTGCATAAATACACACTCATACACTAGGTGCCAGCCATTGCCATGGCAACTCCAATCAGTAAAGCCTCCCTTTCCCCTATTACAGCAGAGATATGACAGTTTCTCTCCTTCCTTCTGCACTCCTTGCATTCTGATTGTTTCCCACCCACTGATGCAAAATATCACCGTAACTCAGAAAACTATAAACACCCAGTTCTGCATCGCAGTACTTCCCTACATAGGCTTTAGTTCAAGCTCAAGTGTTGCCCAGTCTCACTTTAATTTTCCACATCACAGTTTAACTTTGCTCTGAGCAGAGTTATTGCCATGTTTTAAACATTTGCTAGTGTTGCACTCTCTCTTAATCTTGACTTGACTTGAAGAGTCATAATCTAAAACAGGTATTAAGACACGAGCTGTGCACTGAAGCAAGGTTGATGTTCATTACAACTACTCAACCTCCCCTTTTGGCTCACCCGCGGTCACTCGCCACCCCCCACCCCCCCCCTCCCCTGACTGACTGCTGAAAGGATCATTTAGGGTCTATTCACATCAAAGACCCCCTCAGACACTTAATGGTGCCATTGTTGTTTCCCCTTCAAAAGAACCAGAGGTGAGAGGCGAGGACAGAGACAGAAAGGGAAAGCAGGATAATGTTTTATGTTTTACAAAACCCCCCACACACTTCCAGAGATAAAAGTTAACAAGTCATTTTCTATTGACTCCTCAAAACATTTTTTCTCAAAGCAGTTAGAGCGTTGAGCTAATAAGGTGACACTCCCTCTGTTTCCAGATCAGATCAACTTTTTTAAAGGAACTTTCTTCACTCAAGTGACATTACGTTCTTCGGAGATAGCCCTTGGGTTAACAGCCACTGAACCACACGACTCTCCACCATAAAACCGCACACTGTTAACTTACAGATGGCACACACACACACACACACACACAAACGGAAGCCAGTGAGACCCTGCCAAACCAACTGAGATGCTTCCAACTCACAACTCTGCAGCGAAATTAAACTCAAAAGGACCCAAAGTGAACAGTGACACATATCAGACTCCACTCTCAGGATTTAATGTGTATATTTAGCAGCTTTTCACTAATGAGGATGTTAAAAGGCAACTGTCTCACTGTGAGGTTTGAGCATAAGCAGCAATACGCCTGGAAGTTTTTAGAAATAACTCTATTTATAAGAATCATAAATGAAATTAAACTCCCGTTTTTAAAGACGCAGAAGATGCAACTAAGAGACGAGTTTCCTACAAACCTGATGAGCATGCTTTCTGAACGAGTGTTAGTGGTGGTAAATGAAAAGGCGTTCAACAGCAAGCGTTTGACCTAGACTGACAGGAAATCAAGCTCAACGTTCACATTCTTTCTATAGCCACGAAGCGAATATTAGGTCAGCCAATCAGGGAAGGCTGCCTGAGGAGACACCGTCGTTTACTAATTAACTCATAATTCTTTATGAAATAAATACTATTATTTCTAAAAGACTTCTGACTTCAGGGGAGATTCCTTTTGTGTCAATCTGTGCTCCACAGGAGGTTTATTTTAGTCGTCCTCATCAGATTAACTTATCTCCACATTCAAAGCTCTACAGGCGTGAAATACATGTAGAGTATGTAGGAGTTGATCTATATCACTATGTGTCGTATGTTTTACACTTTTTACATTAGACGTGCTCTAGTTTAACTGTGAAATCAATGCAAGTAAATGAAAAAATAACAGCGGCATCAAATCAGGAATTAAATCAGTGTATTTTTGAGTAGACACTCATAAGCATTGGTTCTCGATTTTATTCCATCAGGTCACTGAGCCCCTCTGCTTTTATGCTCTCTCTAAGTAACTACAGGGGAGGAAGAGGCGTTGTGTTATAAACATTTCTATGTCAAATTTAAAACACATAACACCAAAGTTGGCTTATCTAGGTCAGAACTAGTACATGAGTCATGTGTGGTTTGGCAGTGGCAGCAGTCACATGTTTCATTCATCATCATGGTGGTAAACCCCTGACAGTTCCTCCTCAGTGTAATTTATATGCCACAAACCCCCCGAGATCAGTCTGGCACATCACGGGTGGCTGGAAACATCCCACTCTTAATTCTCCTGTCCGGAGCTGAAACATCCTTTAGGAGAAACGAGGACCCTTGTTGATATGCAGCACAGTTGGTGTAATGTGGTTTTAACAGAGTCTGTGATCAATTCCAAATTCTGCCTGGATGTAACTCAACTACTCTACTCCACCTGTACACTACTACTACTACAGTTACTACCGTCCAGCCTCATGTAGTTTTCTATCCCCAAAATTTGACTCATCCTGATTCTGACCCGAGCTCCTGCAGTAATCGTGACATGCCCAGTGAAAATGAGGCTGCAGAACCGGTACTGAGGCTCACCTGGTTGAGACACAAGTGGGAGTTCTGTGTCTGCCTGTGTGTGTGTGTGTGTGTTCTCTGAAGGTGTAAAGCGACCTGTTCTCCCTCCCATAGAAAAGCTGTTTGTTGTATTTGTAGAATCATCCATCTTTAATTTGGTTCAGCTTGGCTTCACCTGAGGTCAGGCCATGCATGATAACAACCTGCTATCTCCTTCTTATCACTATCTAAATTACAACCAGCCAGGGCAACCTGAGGGAGCTCCGGGAGTGCATACCAAGCATACCCATGTCACCCTTCTCTGTGGCGTTTCAGCAAGGGCTGAGACTCAGCCACGCTCGACAAACAGTGACAGTTGAGGCGAGGTATTTTCATGATTGACGGTTATTGACTCGGTGATATGGTGATTTGTTTCTGCGCTGCGGCACAATTGATTAGCCATAAGGAAACTCGGGAGATGTTATTGGATTACTATTCAGAAAGATTGAGTGTCAGTCTCCATCCGATTCCATATCTCATCCATCTCTCTTTCTCTCTCTCTGTCTTTGGCTCTTCAGAATATATTAGTCATTTTCAATAATAGCAGGCTGATGTGGAGGCGTCGCCTGTCCTCCAGTTGATATTCTACATCCATGGCTAAATAATGATGGATCCTTGGGCTTGTCTTGTTCACCTGTCTTTCTTTCCTTGTGTGTCAGTGGCATGTTGCTGCTGTGCCTCTACCTTTCTTTGTGTCTATATCTGGTTTGAACCTCAAACTGCGCTTGTTTTACACCTGAATACCAGTTTCCTTGCGGCGAGGCTGTGCCATAGTTTATACTCATAGAATCAGGAGCAGCCTGTGTTCGCATGGTTAGTTACAGGAAAGTGGGATAAGCAATCTTTAGGTTATTAAAGGGGACTGAAGGTGGGATTGTGTGGTGAAAATGGGTTAAATGCCAGCTTTACATGTGCTTTTACACATGTCAAACTCTCTTTGAGTGTTTCCTTTGCCCTTCTGTCCCACCCCATCTCGTCTGAAGGAGATAAGATATGGTCCATAGTGCGTCTACTGGTGCATATCAAGGTCAATCAGTGGCAAAAGGATGCACATTAAAGCAAATGTCATTTTAAATTGCGTGGGTCTCTATGCGTGCGTGTGAGGTGACACGAGGCGTTCACTTACACGACCGACACAGATGTTACTTTTGTGGTCACAAAGCTGTAAGTCAATTAGGTTTTGCTAATGGGGCCAAGTGTGTCTACACACACACACACACACACGAGATATTGATAAGATTACCATGGTAATGTAGATGTACCAGGGTTAGACCACATTAAGGAAGCTGCCGTTCTCGTTGCTTTTTTAGATTGTCCGCCTCTGTGCCGCTTCCTGATGCTGTTAATGGGACTTTTCTTCTTTTGTGTGCCCTTCGCTCCCTTTTTCTCCATCCTCTTTGTTGCACAGCAGATGCAAAGCGAATCTCTTGTGTTGCTCTTTACATCTCTAACTTCCTCTCCCCATCTGTTTGACTCAGTCTTTATCTTTTCGCCTTCAACGGAGCAGTTACAACATGAAAAATGTTGAATATCCAAACATTTTATAGATGTTTCCTGTTTCTTTTTATCAATATAAAAACGTAAACATTTCGTGTTGGCACTTTGTCTATTTATAGAACTAATTACCAATGGATGACACAGTCCCATTAACTATGACTATGTCTTCAGTCACAGTTACAGCATGCATACGTAATGTTTACTGTAAGTGCTATCGTCGTCCGATAAAGACACAATTATTCATACTCTGCCTCACACTGTGTAGAAGACGACTAAAACGTAGCTCCTAGCCATGCAACACTTTTATCTGCCCCCAACAAAATAATTCTCTCTCTGATTAGCATGCACTTGTGTTTTCTCTCCCTGGTTTGTCAGATGCAGATCTGTCCTTCAGAGGCCAAGTGATCAAGGCCCTGCAGAGTAAACAAGGCGTGGAGAATGGCCTCTTGTCTCTTTATTATTTGCCTCCTAATGCTGCACTCATTCCTGCCACAATGGAGCAGGGTTGGAGCCTACAAACACCATGTGAAGGGGTGGTGACTCTCCCGTAAATCGCAAATAGCACACAAGGGGGGAGACACATGACGATATAAATACTTACATGCCTTTACATGTCTTTATTGCGAGAGAGCAGAGATGAGACGCAAAGAAAGCGGCACTGAAGTTTTCATGCAGTTGTGTTTTCAATATTATCTGGAAACCTCTTAACATGTCAGGTATTGTACTACTGCCTGGAAAATATGTGCCCCCCCCTCCATCCACTGGTCTCCAGACTAAAAGGCGGGGTGGGGATTTGGAGGGAACAGGGTGGCGAAGGTCACTTTGATGTGACTATAAAGACGCACAGCAGGCCAGTGGAAAAAGATGAAAGAGACAGAGCAGAAGTAAAATAGATCCTGGTGGAGAAGCAGAAGGAAGGAGGAGACGCATTCTCCCCTCTCCTCTGCAACATACAGAGGATAATGATGCTGTATCATAAACAAGAGGTGGCCGGGGAATAGAGCAGGCATCTTGCAATTAAACTGAGCAAACAACATTTTGGAACCAAGCTGACAACAGCTATGGGGTAGACACACAGCAGTGCAGCCGTCTCGCATGTGGAACAAGCGAAGCTCATATTTGAATCAAAAGCAGCAACTTATTAAGCAGATTAATAAATTACCATTCATCAGAATTTGGCAAATGCTGATCATCGACTGTGACTTGTTTACTGAGTAATTAGAAGTGTGTCTGGTGATAATGTGCGGCGCTCTAATGTGGTTTGGATGTGCCACAGTTAAGCAAATGAGAAAGCTGTCGTACATGCAGTTTGTCTGGATGTTAATCTCAGTTTTAATGATTTTTATGTATGTGGAATGTCAGACGTTTGCTTGTGTTTACGCCACGTTCCCAAAGATTGCCTGGAGCCTGGGTTTTTCTCCACCTTGGCTTGATGCAGTTGCCTGCCCCCATAAGGCTTTATTGTGTACTGCAAACATATCAGACTTCAGTTGTCACCGGATACAGAGTTTGGTACTGTTTCTTGACTCGTTGGGTGAAAAGCTGATCTTACCAACTGCAAAATCAGACTAAACACGTTAGAGTTCACAACACAACTGATGGACAAAAACCTACGGAGCCTTATTGTGAAATGTTGTTTCCTTAAATCACAACACTGCAATTCTGCACATCCTTACTTTGAGGTTTTCCTCTCTGCCTGGTGTGCGTACTGAAAGTGTTTTGATGATTGAGCCGTTTTTGGATCTGAAGGTAGCACATACACACACGGGGGGAGGAGGTGAAGGAGGAGTGGCAAGACAGCAGACAGACACCAGATGTTGCCACACAATCCAACCAGCCAGCTTGCACAGGAGAGCGAGATTAGTGCATGCAGTACAGTAGCATGCAGTGTGTGTAATTATGACATGCCCGTAGCTTGGGTGGCCCGGCAGAAATTCAGCAGTGGCATTAAAAGCAGAGCTATTGAGAGATTTGTGAGTTGTGCCCCGTGGTGAGGAGGAGAGATCCTTCACACTGGAGGGAGTGGTGCTTGAATTTTCCAAAATATCACAGGACAGGATGTGTGTGTGCGCAGATGTGCTTATAAGATAAAGATCAGATGAAACTTTAATGATCCCAGGAGGAAACTGGGTCACTGCAGCAGCGTGAAGATAAAACTATAACAAACAAAACGCTGTGAAGATGAAAGATGCAGCAGCGACATCGTTTTACTACGGCGCTTCTGCAGCCTATAGGCTCTGGCGGTGCTCTGTGCATCCGTACGTCTGTCTGTGTGGAGCCATACTTGTCGTTTTGTAATATGTTTGCCTTCCCTAAAAAATGGTTGCTAAGCTCTGAAAGTGCTAGTTGATGTGTCACTTCAATGAATACCAAATAGGAGCGTTGAGCTCCCTCCTTGACCCTCCACTCTTGATGTGCTGACAATGCCTGTAGCCCCTCCCACATACACACAAACACACACATACTTGAGATGCTGGTGGGGTCAAGCCGAGGCTATCTCTAGCTTATCTCCCCCACCATTAGATCTAAAGCTGTGTCTGTCAGTGCTGAGGAGAAGAAAGCTGAAGGTCTCGACTGGGATCACTCAGCCTCACAAAAAGACTAGTGAACGTTCGCACTGCTTCCTGCTTAAATCTGCAGCAGGCTGACTGGCGAAAAACACTGATGGGGTAGCAGAGGGGGAGAGATGCTGAGAGGTGTGTGTTTGTGTGTGACAGAGACGAGGGGGAGGAGGAGAGGGAGAGTTATCAGTCATGCTGTCAGTCACTGGGGCCAGGTTGTGATAAGAAAGGCAGTGCGGCAGCCATTGCTATCTATCTCTCCTGCTCTGTCTCTCCCTCACACACTCACACACACACACACACACACACATTTAACGGGGGAGAAAGGCCCTGTTGTGTTCCCCTCTACCACCCATGAGTGAGCACAGCGCAGGTGTGCTGAGGTGAGGAGCTTGACTGTATGGCAGCCATTTGTCGACTGTATTTTGGGGCGAGAGATGACAGAGGGAATACAGATGGTAGGAGCAGGGGGAAGAAGACATTAGAAAAAGAGGGTTCACATATTGCAGCTGCAGGTTAAGTGTCTGATTTCACTGCGGTGCTACTTAAACAGCCCCTGACACTGAGGCATGCGGTGTCCTGTGGCTTTTTTTTTACACGCGGCCTCAGAGGAGGCGGCGTGCTTTTCGAAAAGATATGAGTTTCATCATATCTCACTATGATAAACTTGCGTCTTCAGTCTCCTGCTGTAGCTTCTTTTAAAGAAACAGAAGAGGAGCAGTGTTTATCCATCCATCCATTGTCTTCCGCTTATCCGAAATCGGGTCGCGGTGGGTGCTGGAGCCTATCCCAGCTGCCTTCG
>JAUMTR010000012.1:7059137-7159913 GCA_032270685.1 Microctenopoma stevenorrisi
GCTGACCCCGGGACTCGAACCCGGGTCCTTCTAGCTGTGAGGCGACAGTGCTAACCACCACACCACCGTGACGCCCGGAGCTGTGTTTAAATATCAGTAAATACAGGAACATGTGGACTGTTGCTCTCCGCTAGCCGTGCGTTGACCCAATATTTCGGGGGTGGTGGGCTGATGGTGGGGGCAGAGATGTTGACAAATGGGAGAGAGGAGTATCAAATGACCCCTGGGGACTGGGAGGGGGGGGGGGAGAATAGAAAGTGACCCTGTATTGCTTGCAGGTTTTGTACTGTCTTTATCTCAGCGATAGGGTCATTACAGGGGTTAAGCAAAGATCACCTATTGCTCATTAAAAAGAGTTGAATCAATGCTTTCTCATCAATAAACACACAACGTACACATACTGTAACACACACAGGGAGCTCAGGAACAAATAAAATCCACAGTTGAGAGCATAGCAAACTGGTTAATGCCGACGTGGACCCCCGCCCTGAGACTCGGATTATCCAAACAGTGACGTCTGACAACCCCAGCTCCCTCGGGCTGGAAGTGGGCTTAAATATGACTGACAGGCTGTAAGAAAGCTGAACGTTGATGGCATCTACTCAACCTGGGGGTGCGGAGCAGCAGGGGATGACGGGCGACTGAGGTGACAGACAGACAGCCAGTGACACGGGGACCTGTCATACAACCTTCTGTCAAGGGCATTTTGACCTGACAGTGTTTACAAGTCTCATCAGAATTTCAGGGGAATATGTGTTGCGTTCAGTTGCTCTAAAAAAAAACAAATGGATCATGCAGAGAGTGAACATTGTGCTGCATTGCCTCAAAAAGTTCCCCGTGTGCCGTGACCTTTGGGAATTCACTTAGCTGTTCCAAACACGGATGCCAGCGAGGCTACATATTGTACCTCATTACACAGCCAGGCCGCAGCCAGTCCATTACATTACACGGTAACACAAGCCATAGGCAGGGCACATGGACGCCGGAGAGGCCTTTCTCAGCAGATTATTTTGGGCTCACTACTGTGTCATTATATGTCCTCCCGCTCTGTATTTAGGCCTGTTGATTGTAGGGCTGAGCTTGGGCAGGGCTGAGGTGGGCTCTCCCTCTATTGAGTCGAGGGCTTTGACATTGGTTTGTTCATTTGATGTGTTTTTGCGGGGAAAGCCGGCCGTGTGCCATTTGCTGCACCACCACCCCCTCCCCAGCCGAACATTCCTCCGTCTCTCACTCTCTCCGGGATTGTCTATTGCTCATCTCTCCTCCTCTCCTCTGTTCCCTTGAAAACAGCCCTAGGAGACGTTTAGCATTACAATATGTCTTATCTCCCTTATCTGTAGAAGACTTCATATCTGTGGTTTCTCCTGAAAGAGGGACGCGTCCCTATGTGTGTGTGTGTGTGTGTGTGTGAGACTGCGAGAGAAAGGGGGGAGAGCCCGGGGCGCGTGCACGTGCGCTCTCTCTCCCTCCCTATAATCAGCGACCGACGGGAGGGGGCGGAGCCGAGGCGCCGTGACTGTAACGCGATAGCTGCTCAGCTCAAAAGCTCGCTCACTCACACACGGGCTCACACACAGCTCACACACGGGCTCCACACACACCCCCCCCGTACGCGCAGGACAGACGCCGGTGTGGGAGCGGAGCGCAGACCAGAGACGCGCAGGAGAGAGGAGCGAGGAGCGGAGCCGCAGGAGCTGGCGTGACAGAGAGCGCAGCACTTTTCCCTTCCTCGTTATTCTGTGACTTTAAAAAGGAGCTTCTGATCCTCGCACTGGGGTTTTTACCGGCTTTCAGACCTCTGATTGTGGACTCAAAAGCCCGGACTGGAGAACCGACCCCGGGGCGCGCAGAGAGGGAGACGCGGGCAGTGGGAACTTGACTCATCCTGAAAAGCCTGCCCAGGCTCTCCGGAGCACAGACATCGCCCGAAGCCTCCCAGCTGCTGGCAGTATCCATCACGGAGTTTGTTCACTAGTTTCGTTGCTCCGCAGCGCTGTAGGACACACTTTAAACACTACGCGAATAAAAGTCTGAATTTCTTCTGTGACATGTCGCTGGCACGTAATTCTCTCCACTAATGGTTTAATAAACGCCGTGGGATTATTGCTGAAGTGGCTTAGTTGACTGCCGCCGGCGGTTTTTGGGTGGATTCTTTTTTTTTAGGAGCAAAAGCAGAATTGAAATCCTACAAAGTGGGAAACCTAAAAAACTTCAAAGCTCTCCGCGAGTTTCCGCATCATCCAAAATGGATTTTGTGCCATCGCTGATTGGATTTTTAGTGGCACTGTGTCACCTGGTGTTGAGAGTCAGAGGACAAGAGGGTGAGTTCTAGTCATGTCTTTGATTGTGATGATACCAGAGGAATAACGGTGTAAATCAACAGATTCCGTCTAAAGTTACACTTGAATTGAATTTGCTGGACTTATTTAATTTCAGGAGCTCGTTTTGATGTGTTTATGTGTAATCAAATGATTATGTGTGCACACACGCGCCTGGTGCCTTGAAGCTGTTAGTGACACCGGGTCCAGGTCTCTCTAATATTTTGCTCTCTCTAATGGGGAAATATGGGAGAAATGCTTATGTCCATACAGACCTGATGTGTGTTTGTTTCATCATCACGGGAGGCGTGCTGAGTATTTTTTAATTGGAGATTAATTCAGACAGACTCGTGGTTAAACATTTACACTGAAGCTCTCAAATGCTTTCACCATTTCTTATTTAAAATGTAGCATGAAACGGTTATCTGTCCCAGATAGACTCCAAAACAGAGTTTACCATCAGCTCACTGGACTGTGAATAATTAGAGTATGTGCGTGGAGCTTTTGAAATTTCAAACACATTGTTTCCTCTGAGTTACCCGTTGTTTTTCCTTGGTTTAATTATTCATCAAGGGACATGCACAGACCCCAACCTGATTAAAATGCTATTTCACATCAGTATGAAAACAGGTTTGAGGCGTAGGCTCAGCTGTAACCCTGCTATTTTACTACTTGACTAGTCTCCAAGAAGCCGTGCGTAAAAGCTACACTGTCATTGTGGGATTTGACTGTGATCATTGTCTTCATCGGCCACCACCACTCATCCTCCCCTCGTGCTCCTCGCGGCTGTGTGTGTGCAGAGTGCAGGCAGTGTCCGAGCAGCTCCGGAGCAGGCGGCGGCGCAGCGTCACTTGCGCGCGCTCCCAGCAATCAAACAGCGATACGCGGGGAGATTAGAGAGCAGAGCGGGGCGCACGGCGGCGCAGCCCCGCAGCTGGTCGGGATTCACATCCCAGCTTAAGCACGGCTAATTCTAGCTGTAAATAAAAAATATGGCACACGTTTGCGCCAAATGTATTTAGAGGCCCAATTAAATGAGGATTTAGCACCAGGACGCGCAGCGCACCGTCTGGTCACCTGCGCAGAGACGATCCAGTAATGATCCAGTGTCGCTCACTAGTGTGCAGGAGCTGAGCACGCAGAGAGGTGTCGCGGTCTGTGGGGGGGGCACATGGCCTCTCGGTCACTCAGCCTTTGAAAGTAGCAGCTCGCGCATTCTGGCTGCTTCTACGGGTGTCGGAGTGCTTATATGGAATGCGCGTTTTTTGACAGGTGGGACTGTACATCTACACACATTTACATATTCCAGATTAGCTGTGTATCATGTTCTTTGTGTAGTAATCTACACTGTTGAGCCTCCACCCCCCCTCCGCTACTTGTTCAAGCTACTTGTTCTTAGGAAGACAGTCATATGTGCCTGTCTGTATTACTGAGTGCCTGTGTACCCCTTAATCAGAGACAGATGTGGACCTTTTGGCAGCCAACCCCCACCCTTTCTCTCTCGCTTTCTCTTTCTATCTCTGTCTCTCTCCTGCCAAGACACTGCACCACATGTCCCTGCCCCCCCCCCCCCCCCAAGAGCCACATTACAAGCAGATGCCAGAGGAAAGACAGACTGAAAGAGAATAGATCTTAGACAGAAGAGGATGGTTCACAAAGTCAGAAAAGAGGAAGAGGTTGCAGAGGACTGCAGAGGAGAATGAAACGCAGATGTAGGCTTAAACAAGGTACAGAAAAGTGAGCATGGCTTCAACCAGGCCAAGGGAACAAGGAGAGGAAGAACAGTACAGGAGGGTTTGGGCGTGGATTATGCATCAAACAGAGTGAGGGGAGAGGGCAACATCAAAGCGTGCGGGGTCACGGAGTTAAAATGGCACCGAGCAGGGAGTTAACGGATCATATCAAGGGTTGCTGTCGTGTGTGGGGGGGTAAAATCCCCGCCAGTGCTCCACAGAGAGGTTTCAAATAAAACAAGTGGCCTGTTGCTGTGGCGTGTCGTTACAAAACCATCCTCTCATGAAGGGTAAAAACACTGGAGTCACTTTACTTTCCAAAGATCCTCTGGTTTTGATGATAGACGCCATCTGGGTTTTAACGGCTTGTTACAGTTCCAGAAGCGAAATAGTCTCATGAAAATGGAACGTTTTGCCGCACACACACACACACGGATTCACACCTGAGGCGTCTCAGCCAGAAACCTCTGTAAGTGCTAAACTCTCACATGATACACGGAAGACGTTTGATGCTCCGGCATCTCCTGTTGTGACCTGCTGTTTCCCCCGCCGCCAGCAGCAAGACCCTTTTTGCTCTTTGCGATCTTAATGCTGGAAGTAGAGAGAGTTGAACTCCACTTGTACTGTAATCACAACAGTCTGACTCAGTGACATGTACATTAATTACTCCTCACCACATACATTAATATTCAGGCCATTAGGCAGCTTATTTGCATGTTTATTGAGTGGGCGGCTGTGCATGCGCTCAACCTATGGCATCAACCTCCTCTGGAGTTAGATTACTATTCATCTAATCATCTCTTGTCCAAATGTTAGCTACGTTCAGACTTTTATAATTATTGCCCTTCTCTGTTTGTGATTTTTTAAAATCTCTCGTGCTCCCCGCTGCAGTCTGCCCCTTAATTCTGTGCGTTTCTCTGTGTTTTAATCTAACCCAGCCTCAGAGGTATCAGCTGCGAAAACAAGGTCACCTATTAGCATTCATAGGCGAAGACAAACTGAGCGGCCTGTTCAATACCAGTCAGGTATGAGAGTCACAGGCTCGCACAAAGCCCGGGAACAGCCTGCCGCACCTGGGGTGAAATTAAAAACAGGACCCCCATAAATAAAACAGAGCTGGGTCTTTCACTCTGCCACATTAGCCTCACAGGGGGGTCTTAACGGGCGCTTGGGGACGGCTTTGGATGGGAGCGACCATTGTCAGGAGGCACTGCATTTCCAATTTATTGTAATTCACAAGAGGAGCTAAAGAGGAGATGCTACAACAGGAAGCAGGTATAAGCCAGAATGTGTTTTCTGAGCAGTCGGTTCCACTGAAAGGCAACGTTCTGCAAGGCGGGGGCCAGAGGGTGGGAACAAATCACCAAGACACCTGCAGCAAAGCTTAATTTTTCACAGCTCTCCTTTGCTGATGCAGGCTCTGCTGCTTCTGCTCTTCAGATGAGGAAGTGTGTTTGTGCAGGTCTGATGCTGCTGCACGGAGACACCTCACCGTAGCCGGGTAGTGTTTAGGATTAGGCCCACGCTGCCCCCCCCCCTGCAGGCACCAGCAACCATCTGTTTATTTGATTGATCCATTGAACCATTGATCAGGATGGCCTGCACTGTGCATTTAGATGATTAGCAGGGGGCACTTATCCCGTTAGGGAGGGAGGAGTAGAAAGGGAGAGAAGAAAGGAAGAGAGAGAGGATTTGAGGATATAATCTGCTGTGGTGTGGATTATATCTTTAACAAAAAGCTGTTGTATGTTGCATTTCTGGGCTGATTGTCAGTTGCAGGCGTGTCCTTTGGTCATTTTTAACTGGACTAACTGTTTGCGTGAGTCACTTGTCAGTCAGACTGGGAAATGCAGACTGATTTCTTCACCTGGAGGAATGTGAGTGGTGCCAGCAGTTCTACTTCTCACCCTGCCTCAGCATAAAGGTCCTAAAGAAAAAGACACTTCCCTCTTCCTCCTGATCCTCTCTCGCTCTCTCTCTCCCTGGGTCCAGTCTAGTGTGGAATGGGTGAGATTAAAAGCAGTCTGAGAGAGACAACCCCTGACTGAATGGATGAGTGCTGCCCACTCTCCCCTCTCATTCCCTCACTCTCGGCGATAGCACTTTTTAATTAAGGTGGGGGCGGGCGATGGGTGTAGAGGAGTGAGACACTAGGAATGATGGAGGGATTTATCAGGGACTCTCCCCACACATTTGGAGCTTATCCCAGGACGTGGCGCCGTATTTCCCCGATAAGGCTAAGAGAAGCTAATAGAAATGAGAGCACAGGCGCTCACACACAGACACACACACACACACACACTACAGAATGTGAGCTAAGACATGCAGACATATGCACATTTGTGAGATAATGAAGATCCAGGCACTCACAGTGAGTGAGTGATGCAGCCACATATACATGTTTACAGTTTTCTGCTGCATCTCAAAACTCAGAATAATGAAAAACACAAAACAAATACACTCACAGTAGTGGCATTGTTCTCTTGTAATAGGGTTTTGGTTCCTACATGGTTGCAACATATGTGGCACTTGTGTGTATGTTTTCGCAGACAGATGGGCTCCTCTAGTAGAAGAGACAGTGTAATTCATGAAGCTCACTGGCAGCTCCTGAGTGCTTCCCCTGTGTTACTCATCCAGCACAAGTTCTGCTCTCGCCAAAACATTCTGCTTGACACACACACACACAGTCGTATATGCATACGTTGCAACTATCTAATTACTCACACGGCATTTAAACAATTAGGAAACAAACACACATCTGTCATTCTAATCAGGAAATATTCCCGCCATGGTTCATTAGTGCAGGTATGATGCTGCTGCTGCTGCTGCATCCACGGTCATCCGTAACATCTCCTCTTTTTTAGCAAACAAACAACCCACACGCCAGCACTGGCGCTGACTGACAGAGGTTTCCCAGTGGGGTCAGTGTCTACAGGGAGCCGCTGGATAGCAAGCATGTCTTAATGAGGCTCGTCAGGCTCTCAGCGCGCCACACACACACCGTCTCTTCACTGCCTCGCTCTTCCTCACCCTCTGTATTTCTCCTTCCTCATCTCCCTTTGTCGCCTCTCTCTCTATATATATATGTGCCTGTCTTTTATTCTCGCTCTTCCTCGCACCCGCCCCTTATGCATCAACCCATCTCACTGCCTTCACTCTCCTCTTCTAACGATAAGTCTTCCCGCCCTCTTCCACAAGCCCATATTTTATCCCTGCCCCCCCTTTTAATCCGCCCCTTTTCCTCTCCTTCCTCATCTCTTCTCTCTGCTGTCATCCTCTCTTTCCTCTCCTTTGCCAACTTCATATTTCCCCCCCCTCTCTCGCCACTCCTCCTCTTCCCTTCCTCGTCACCCCTCTTCATCCTTCTTGGAGGCCATTGAATGGGCAGCTCAGGGGAAAAAGTGTCGAGGCTGCAGGATTCTCCCCGAATGGCTTAATCTGCCGGGGCTCTCCGCGCTGATAGCCTCCTGAACACAGCTCCCTCCATAGGCTTTGCAACAATGATGGTCTGTCTGCACAGACACAGCAGATAAAGACATGCCTGTGTGTGTGTGTGTGTATGGAAAGCGGGGGTGTTCTGTCTCATGTCATTCTTGCTATCACTGCTACCTTTTTGAAGATTTCCAGTTCGCCATTGTGATTGACAGGCCCTCTGTATGTATTTGGATATGTCTGTGGACGTTCGAATGCAGAGCAGTGGATGTGTGTGTGTGTGTGTGTGTGTGTGTGTGTGTTTGTGTGTGTGGGTGGCAGGAGTTGCACATGAAGTCACCGGCAGCTGTGTGTGCCGCCCGGCGTGTGAACATGGGCGTTGCTCATCTCCAGCAACAAAGTGAGGAAGCCATCGCTGCTCTATCAAATGTCAGAGAATCTTAAGTGTGCCTTTTAAGCACAATAGGCGGTGGAAATGTCAACACTTGAAGGGTCTATTACACTTCAAGCCTTTGGTGCTGTGTTTTTTTTTCTTCTTTCTGCTTCTTTTATTGATGCTTTCACAGAAATTTGAAAGAAACAGGCAAGAATATCAACCCATTTATGTCAGGAATAGACTGAGCTCAGGGGCTGAGTGGTTAAGCCCACCATTTGGCAGTGCATTGTTAATGGTGCCATCGTGTAAGCCTCAGTTTGTTGCCTGATAGATCACTGTTTTCCTTCCTTCGCATGCTGTTTTCTTCATTTGACCAGCAAACACCGGCAACAATATTAAAAAAACATTTGTCTCTCTTCGAGCTCAATATCACAATGTTCATTAGATTTAGACATCCCTCCGGTGGATAAGCAACCACACACACACTCATGCGCTCATATACGGTGTTCGAAAGAGCTAAACAACACCCCCCCCCCCCCCCCACTGTTGTCATGGAGAACACGTTTCGTCATTCCCTCTCCGTAAAGAATAATAATACCGGCAAATCTATTGGTAGTAGAAGAGTAATAAAAGAGCATTGTGCTCAGTGCTGTGTGTGTGTGTGTGTGTGTGTACGTGCAGAATGTACATATACATGTTTCTTTTCTATGTGCATGTGAGTTTATGTGTTTGGTGTGTTTATAGGAGATAACGCAAAGCGCGAGAGCTGCCGTAGCTGTTGGGGCATACGCAGAGAATGGGGCCTTTGTTGCCACGTTAGCTTCTCATTACAGACTCGGGGTGACCCCCAGAACCCCGCTAGACAGGCCGTCTCTGTGTCACTTCCTGTCTGAGCCTTCCGTGCAACGCCATTGGTAGGCTATTGTTCCTGGGAGGCCACGATAGGATCAGGGAATGTGTCCTAATGTTTGCAGATTGGCTTGCCAGAGCAACAATTACACTTGGACAACAGTCCCAGCGGGGGATAGAGAGATAAGAACCTGGGTGTGGAAGAGGGTGAAAAAGACACACACTGTTTCTCAGCACGTGTGTGTGTGTGTGTGTTCCCAGCAAACGCAGCATGATCTTTTATTGTTTTAATAGCTTACCCAGGTGGCCCCGCTTGCATTCACAATCCACAATAGAGAAGTTTTTCCAATTTCCTCCTAACTGACGGCCTAAATTGCTTTCTTTGTTTTACTGTTCATTTGTTGCTCATCACATCTTCATACAGAGAAACGCGGCAAATGAAGGAGCACTCTCTGACTCACTGCTCCAGGGACTGCACCAGTTACACAGGATTTATATGATTTGACGTTGGCCCACCATGGAAATAAATAACAGATGATCCACAGTTATGTTTTTAAAGAAAATGCTCCGTTTTGTTTCTGTATTTTCTCTGTTTTCCTATCAAAATCACCTTTTGGTTTCTGTCTGTGTCACAGCGGAGTGCGGAGGTGTTTTCGACGCCAGCGAGGCGGGTTACATCACCTCCCCTGGATATCCAATGGAGTACCCCCCTCACCAGAACTGTCACTGGATCATCACAGCGCCAGAGCCCTCCCAGCGCATCGTCCTCAACTTCAACCCGCACTTTGAGATCGAGAGACTGGACTGCAAGTAAGACAGGGAGGGGGCGAATGGCCGAGTGGCGGATTAGAGAGATGGAGTCGTGTCGTAATAGAGAATTCTTCTGTCAGAGTAACATCATTTGAACCAATAAGACTTGTTGTGTGTATGATTTGTGCTGACTTTTTCATTAACATGCGTCAAACGCCTTTGTATCTGCAATAAGTCATTTCTGCTACCGCACATGGATTTTTACATAGTATATTATAATTCACGGCAGCGGTTTGCGCAGTAGATTTCCACATTCTGACCACAGCAGGTCAGTCGCAGAGGAAATGTTAATTGTTGCTGCAAGTTTTCTGCAAAACACAGAGCATTAAGTGGACTGTGGTTTTTCTTTTAGTGAAATCTTTGTTTGTTGAAAGAATGGGAAGCTCAGAAGCTTTCACCACCACTGTCCTCTTTCACGCTCGCACCACTACACACATTCTGTCCTGGATGCTGCCCAGCGCAGCCACAAACTTTTAAAGGCTTCTGCCGAGCAATTACTGAGTTATGCTCCTTGCTCAAGGGCATGTCAGCTGCACATAACCTCAGCAGCTCAGGGAGTAGAAGACATTGCTCCTTTTAGTTTCCACCTTACAAACAAGCAAAGCAGGTTACAATAAAAGCCGAACGGAAAAAAAGACTCACACGTCGGTAATGATTTCATGTGTTCACCCTGACGCAGGACACAAAGTACCTTGTTTCCGAAAAGATTGTTTTTCTGTTTTATGCTGCTTGGAACCAGATGATTTAAGTGTTTTCTTGTATGCTAAAGGGCAACACGTCTATTTATACACCACAATAGCAAAGTTTAGATACACTTTAGGAATAAATTTGGAGTTTTTGTGTTGAACAACGGATCTGACATTATCGGGACCATCCAGCTCTAATCCGCCTCCGTACTCAAAATGCCAGACTACGTTTGAAGATCTGTGTGTCTGGATTTGGGCACAGTGCAGGGACAGAGGGGACATGACACCTAGAAAATAATCTTGATTTAGTTTGAAGTTTGTGAGGGAGACGGAGAAAATAAACGGGAAACGGAAGGAGAAGAAGAAGAGAATGCGGCCCAGCTGCTCGTCTGGATATGACAACATTGGACAGTTTCCTTTCTCGGAAACATGCATAAACCAAATCATATAGTCATCTATTGTCTTGGACCTCAGAGGAATTCGAAAGAAGTCACAGCCTCCACTGTTTTAAAACAACTGAATTAGAGAGACTGCAAAACATTGCTCAGTATAACTGGTCTGTCAAAAACGAACACAGACTAGAGTCATCAGAGCAGTCTCCGCAATTACGGCCATTTATTCGTCCCTTTTATGTTCCAGCCCTCCCTTCCCTGCGTCAATTGAAGAACTAATAATCCAGATGGGTGTTTTTGCATTGTTCGCTGACAGAGCATTTTGTCCAGCTGAGAGAAGAATGTAACTTTTCATGAGGACATCAATGGCTGCTTTGGTGAAAGGGTTTTGTAATGCTTGTCGGTTCTATTCACACAGTTGTGTCACGTCGCAGTGGACTGGAAATGTTATTTTGATGTCTCGGCTTTGTGTCTCCAGGTCGCTTTTTTGTCCGAGGCAGAAACGCTGCATAATTATCTGCGTCGTAATATGTTTCTCGGAAACACGGCGTCGGCAGTGTTGATGCCGGTGTACCACGCTGGACTGCCCCCGCTGTAGTGGTAGGAAAGAGAGAGGAACGGCTCAGCTGTTGATAAGCAGTGTGTCGAGCAGTTTCTCACAGCCCAAGGCGTGCAGGGCAGGAGGAGGCCGAGGAAGGGAGAGTGAGAGAAAACTGAAATGCCTCCTCTTTTCTCCTCTCCTGTTGAGTTTTATTACAATATTTCTTTTTTACGCTCGCCTGAAGGGACCAAGACCTCAGTCTACCCTCTGACACACACTCCCACTCAGTCTCCCTTCATCCTGTGTGTATGAGTGTGTGTGTGTGTGTGTGAGACGGGGAGTCAGTGAGCGTGGGCGGGAAAAGGCGTTTACGTGTGAGTAACCCTGCAAGCATGTAAGCAAGTGTTGGTTTGTAAGAGTAGCCACTCCACTTCCTATTTCCCTCCACCCACCTATCCATCCAGCTTCTGTGTGATGACGCCTATTATAGAAAAGCTATTAGAGAAATTGGGGATCATGCCAAAAGTTATTTATGCATAACCTCAAACGCTAATGTGTTTGCCCTTCTGTGTTTCACGGAGGAAACATTTCCCTTTGGGGCACAGAGATAGAAGCCAAAATAAGTGGAAAAAGCCTAAGGACAGCTTGATATTGCTGCTCTCTCCGTCCTGTGTTGTGCTTTTTGCGCGGATTGATCCGAGCCCTGTAGCGCTCTTACGGGTTGCTTCCCTTTTCGACTGTATGATTAAGCACAGCGGTGTGAGTGAGCGAGCAGAGAGAAGATTTTTGCATGTTTTCACGGTGCTCGGCGAGGTTGGGGCGACGAGCGCCGGAGGGGGGTGAGCAGAGGCGGAGGGCTCACCATCTCGGTCAGGGTTGCAAATCCGCGTGACAGCTGGTATTACAGAGACGGCAGCGGTGAAAACCAGAGCTGTGTGTTACCTGAAAGACGCAGGGCGGCGTGGCCCAGACTGCTGATCATGGTCACACGTTTAACAGAAAAAAAAAAGAGGTGATGCCCATTAAATCTGTAAATGGACATATGTTTCTGTTGGATTCGCTTGAGAACCCATGCACGTACGCACATCTGCATGTGAGAGTGATCATTATCACTCTCATATAATCATTATTATTATCATCATATCCCCTCCTGGGCACTGAGAAAAGTGCTTGGTCAGCCCAGGCAAGGGATCTGAACTTTGGCTAATATCCCTGGCCAGCTGGTGAGTTTCCCTCAGTGGGTTCAAACCGTCAGTACTCGGACGATGTACCGTAGCCAAACAGCGGTTCTGCTGCAGCAATCAAATCTGCAGCCTTATGCAGGCGCTCCATGTCTAAGGGTGGCACTTTAATTCAGGATTTCATTTCAGGGGGAGTCCGGCCGCGTGCCAAATAGCTCTTACCTACAGGCTGCCAGCCAATTGATGTGAACTAAATGTAATAAAGGCTAGATGAAATATCAGGCCCATATCTCTAATGCAATCTGCCATCACCAAGCCCCAGGATGCTACCTAGTGATATACCAGGAGCTGAGGAGGGGAGAGACAGAGACGGTCCCCCTCCCTCATTTCTGTTTCTCTCCTTCTCTTCGACTTCATCTTCCCCCCTTCCTTTTCTTGATCTACCTCTTCCCTCCCTTTGTTCTTTCATTCTGCCTCTCATCTAGCTCGAGGAGGAAGCGTTTTATTTTTACACACTTGAATTATGAAACAGGCAGAATTACGTACAAGACAGCGCTGCACAAACACTCACACACACACACAAACACAGCCCATAAAACTGTAGTCATTCAGAAAGATCCATTTCTTCCACCTTTGTGGGTTTTATTTTCTCACTTTTATTTGGTTATTTGTTATTGGATGCAGCCTGGGGTGGAAAGATTTAATGATATAACTTTATAACCTCTCTCTCACACACACACACACACACACACGGAGCTGTGAATCCCCTTGGCCTGTGACATGCATCATCACAGTATTGAGAAGTGACTGCAACACAGCAACAATTCTCCTGTGTTTCCGTGTGTGTGTGTGTGTGTGTGTGTGTGTGTGTGTGTGTGTGCGCATGATATCACCCTCTTACTAATACCCAATGGGGGAGCCAAGAGGTGTGGGATCAATGTCTGTATTCCACTTGTAATGGGAAATCCATGGATGATCGGCAATGGCTGGAGAGAGCGAGCGAAGGAGATGAAGAGGAGGAGGGTGATGGTCAAGGATGAAAGCGGAGACAGATGTGTTGCCAGAGGTTATGATTAAAGAGAGCCGTTCCAATCCTGATGTGTCCACTTGGCCGATGTTCAGGACAAGATGGTGGTCATCACCGTCCAGTGGTCATGACTGTAGAAGCTATAATGACGACTTAAAGAGTGATAGAAACACGGAGCTTTCACCGCCGTGCTTTCTGCGATCTGTGTAACTGAGGTTCTCCGCACTACAGCAAAGCAGCGTGAGGGGATGAATTGTGTTTGCAAATGTATGCTGAAGGAGGCTGACGCTGATAAAATGCGTCCAGCAGGGTCAGCGGGGGCAGCGGGGTCCCGGCTCCACTTCAGACGGCAGTTACAGTCTGATCTTTCAGATCGATGCCGCGCTAGAAGGTCTGGGGCCCGAGCCCAGACTGCCTGTGGTCAGCGGTTTGGCCCTAGTCATCTGTAAGTATGACTCTGTGATGGACAGCAGGGGAGGGAGGTGAGGCGGGAGGAGACCAGGAAGCGCAGTGCTGTTTGTCTCTGGGCTAGATTGAAGATGGCAGGCCCTGTAGATCTGCAGGGATTTTGCTTGCAGCATCTAGTTAATATTTCAGAGGCACTTATGGTTTATTAGAGTCCCCTTTGAGGGTGGGAGGAGTGTGTGGTGTGTGTGTGTAGAACCGTGAGTATCTAGCTGTGTATCTACTGTACACCCTCCTCCGCCTTACTTAATTTCTGCCAGTTGTCTGCATCATCAAGATGGAGAAGAAAGAAGTGACAGTTCTTTATTGTTTACTTAGATCTGCATCTTGGTTCGCTGTGTTTCTAGTCGGGGGAAACAGGAAAAACAGCACAATGGAGCAGAAGGGGAAATAATTTCAACTGAAGGCCCCGAGAGTCTGAATACAACCAAGTTTGGTTTGGTGATACGCAGGAACAGCTGCTGTTCTTTTATTGGCCTAAACAAAAAAATAAATCAGACGAGCATGACGCACGCACAGCAAATTATGTGCTAATCTTTTGTGCGATTTTAACGCTTCCGATAATCGCTTTATGTGTTCATGTAGCCGTGCAGGCCTAAGTACATGAAACACAATATTGCAGGGTGTTTCACACCCAGTTAAATGAGAATAACTGTGAACTCAAAAAGAAGAGAGTATAAATATATTTATAACTGATCACTCGACTGAGAGGACCAAAGTGTTTATAGCAGTGAGGGTGGCAGCTAGCAGCAGGCCACAGAAGACCAGCCTTATGCGCAGGCCTACATGCAGTGCGTATATAATGCATTGTGTTTCTGTGGTGAGACGCTGATGCGCGCGGGAAATGTCCCTGGTCCCCAACAAACAGAAAAGGTGTGAAAGGCAATTAGTTTTTGGCGGAGGGCTGGAGTGATATATGAGAGCAGAGGAAGAGAGGACATGTCTGGACTGGTGCTGAATTACTGGCCCTCATGGGTTTTTAGTTTCCTTAACCCCTTCTCCCTTTGCTCCGGCTATTCTCTACGGAGGAAATAAGGGGGGGTTAAAGCTTGTGCCCCCATAATGGCTTCCTAAACACAGAGCTGGCCATGCAGACCCAGACAGACTGCCAGACAGACAGAAAGCCGGGGATAGGGGATGGGTGGTGTCAGACACTTTGGATCAAAACAACTGCTAATGGAATCTGGACCTGGATGGGGGTGTGTACGTTTATGCTTCAGTGTGTGTCTGAGAGGCGTGCGATGCTAATGTGTGTCACGGGTGCGAGTTGGCGCGAGTTGGTGCGCGCGCTCGTGCGTGTGTGTGCGCGGTGTCCTGGAATGCGTTCAAGTGTGCGCTTGAGAGAGACAGACAGCGGGCTCTCACACGTCAGGCCCTCATGCATGTATTCATCAGAGCCTGGGGAGAGGCTGAGCGAACAGGTCAATAATCACATCTGAGGAACACTCACTCGCTGACGCTAATCCATGGCAGGAGAGAGCGAGACAGAGGGAGGGGGAGAGAGAGGATAGAGCCCCACTCCAAAATCAATTAAAACCTAATTAGGCTCTCAGCTCTTTCGCGGGCCTTTTATCCTTGGTGTTGGCGATACGACACTGAGTGAGTACACGCACGCCAGCATTTGTCCATATCTGCTCGTGCCTGCGTGTACATGTCTCTCTGCGTGTGTGTCGGCAGTGTTTAAGTGTGCGTTCTCCCTAAGCATGTGTCAGTTACAGCCCTAAGCAGGCGTGCTCAGGGAGAGCTGTGGCTCGCTCAGGCTCACTGTGGGAGCTCGCCGCCGAAGCCCTTACGATCGCCTCTGTAATGCGGGATTACAAGCGAGGCACATATAAGAGAATTGGACAACACCTTCTTCGCTCGCTGTGCACTTCAGGATTACTTTAGTAAAGATTTTCTTTCAGCTCTAACTATCACATACTCCCCCACACATATTGTGTATAAATGTTGTTTGATGCAGTGATACCATTTCTCTGTTTCCATAAAGTCATACCTAAACAGATACGTTCTCACTTTTAGCACTACGGGTCAGGGTTTAAAAGCCAGTGCAGCTCTGTTCACAGACTGGCTGGTAGGTTAGTTAACATGTGGGTGTGTGTTGCTGGATGGCGACACCACTGCTGCATAATCCAGCAATGTGATCATTTTTTACTTTTACTTTTACTTGACTGTAACAATGACAATGTTGTGGTGACACGACGGGCTCATTGCAGCCTTTTCACACTCTGATCCTCACCTGTGCGTGTACCACCCTGACCCAGATGAGTGCTGCTGGGATTATCCTTCCTTCCATCAGCAGTCTTAGCTGGAATGCTCTGCATGGGAATCAATGCACTCCAGGAATGAGATAACCAAAAAAAAGAGGCTTAGTCACTACTTAATCTAGGTTTTATTCCAAGGTGGGAGTACTTAGTGCTTAGGAGCCACAGAGAAACAGCCTAATGCTGATTGGTAAATGTCATCTTGACTGAATACCTCTCACTTCAGGGAAGTAGTTAAAAAACTGTTAGCATTTGTTAGTAAGATGCTGTGTTTACAAGGGACTGAAAACCCAGACACGTCTGTGAGGCTTTTTCAGCATCAAAGAACCCATCACAGTAATTAGTGAGACAACAGAAACCCTGTTGTTTCTTGACGGCTTTGTCATATGAACTAATTGAGATGAGTGTGCATGCCTGTGCGTGCACGTCTTGTGTGTATATTGGGAGGTTGTCCTCAACGTAGCTGCGAGGCTCCTGCGGCGATGCAGTTAGTTACGCGGGGAATCGCAATATGGGGGATGAAGAGACACTTGTTAGCGCTGCAGAGATGGAGCGAGAAAGAAGCGGGGATGAGTAATACGAGACACAAATGACAAGGAAATTATTTGCAGTTGCGAAACTTGAAATACAACAGCGCGCGTGTTTAGCAGCAAACACAGATGTACACGCGCAAGTGGTGGCAGCACAACTGCATGCCTACAGAAAGAGGTGGAGAAGTCCAGATCACTTTGAGCGATTTTTAGTGTAACTTACTCAAAATAGTGCTCAGGGAATGGTGGTGACAAGTATGAGATGAAACATTTTACTAATTTCTACAAAGCTCATCAGTTTTTGGGGTGATGCAAAGAAAGTAGTAGTAAATAACTGTCTGAAACCTTTGACCGATGTCTGTAAACCCCACCCATCTGTTGTTCCAAAATTAGTAAATCAAACATCACCCACAGGCATCAAAGTGTGTGTGTATGTGTGTGTGTGTGTGTGTGTGTGTGTGGCCTCTCTGTGACTCCGTGCTCTGCAGCATGTATTTAATAGTGTTAGAGGAATGACACACGGGGCTGGGAGCTAAATCTGGATCAGTCAGGTGGGCTCTCTTGCTCTCTCTCTCTCTTTGTCTTTCTGTCTCTCTCACACACACACTCACACACACACACACGCTGATCACTGATCTGCCAGTTAAGTATTTGCTTTTATTGTTCGGGGTCAGCTGGCAAAGTCAAAGGTCACAATGAGCTCAGAACTAAAGCATGTGGAGGCACTTCACATTTATTTTTTCTAGTGCCCCTCTCCTACCCCACCTCACCACCACCTCAAGGTGGTAAGTGTCCTCACCTTTCTCCCCCAGTCCACATCGCTTCATTTTTTCATGAGCTTCTCTTTCTATTTTTACACCTCGTATTAATGACCCCATTCAGTCTTATCCTTAAGTTACAGTCACCTAAGTGTCTTCTGTTGGACACACAGCCCCCCCTTCAACTTTCGTTCCTGTAAGTCAACGATTTGCTGGCTCCAATCTGATGACTCTGAGTTTGCTGTCCCGAGCAAAACTGGGTGGTGCGAGGTGAAGGTATTGATTGCATTTGAGTGGAAACAGCACAATCAAGCAGCAAGAAGGGTGGACGATTTTTGACTGAGCTACAAATCTGCAGCACATAAACTGTATTTATCTAAATTTTAATTTAGTTTATTCTGACCTGACTCTGAAATCTAATGGTAAATAAACCCACAGTCAGTTATACCCTTCTTCAGTCACCCTCCTTCTTCTCTCCTCTGTCTTAATCCCTCTAAGATTAACATTTTCGGATAAAAGGAAATAATCTCCATCCTTTTCTCTCCTTCTTTCGGTGATCAGGTACGACTTCATAGAGATTCGCGATGGAACTTCAGACAATGCCGACGTCCTGGGTCGACACTGCAGCAACATCGCCCCGCCGCCAATCATCTCATCGGGATCTTCCCTCCAGATCAGATTTGTCTCAGATTACGCCCACCAGGGGGCAGGCTTCTCTCTGCGCTACGAGATCTTTAAAACAGGTGAGGAAAGCACGCCCATATATAACTAATGGTAATTTTTTTGTGTGTAGATGATGGAAAGATGCATAATATCGATTAAGTCAGTTGCAAGGAGGTGGTTGGGTGCATGTAGAGCAGGAGTAACAAGTTGTGGAATTCGAGACCAAAGTTTGGTTGGGTTTAGGCAAGAAGTGCTGAGGTTAGAGTTAGAGATCAAAAGTGATTTGGTTTTCAATTTTGATGCAGTGTGTGTGAAGCGACTGTTACATTTTGACCCATTACCCCGCCCACAGTCTGTCACGGACACTGACCCAGTGCTAACATTAAGTACACTGAGTCATCTATCTGGATGCAACATTGGATATTTTTTTTACAGAAGAGAGAACAAGATATATTTAGGTGGACAAAAATATGTTTCCTGTGGACATGTCATTAATATGTTGGGTGTTAGTTCACAGTAGATGAACAAAGATTAGCTTTATTCTCTGTATAGCTCTATTTTTAAACTATTCTATCACTTATCCAGGTCATGGTTTTCTCCAAAAAGGTTTTAACACTTGAATTAGAAATTTGAGTCTCAGAGAGCTCTGAGCCATATAAGGCCGTGTGTTAATACTCAGTATATTATTTGGTCATGTTAATGGACCAAAACATGTACTCATTCCCCCCCAACACTCTCACAACACTTTACATCAGAGGCAAGCGTGTACACAAAACTTAAAGTGAGACGGGAAAACAGACTAAACCACTTTTAAGCTGCCTGCCAGCATGCAAGGAATGCTTGTTTAATTGGAAGGATCTGCTTCCTCTGGGGAGATGAAGAGGGCTGGGAGTAGAAGGTGGTGGTGGGATGATGGAGAGAGCTCCAAGGCAACTTGGAGTTGGACTTAAGGTTAAAGGTTTATGGGTAGAGGCGGAGGCGAGGAGATTGATGGGGATGAGTGTGTGCCGAAATGGAATTTTCTCGAGGTCGTGGAACTGCACGCGGGGAAGTGAGCCTTGCAGGTGAGGCTGAGTGGGAAGTATATGTGGGGAGTGTGTGTATGTGTGTGTGTGCATAGATGGGGGAGAGGTGAAATGGTCAGGTGGCCTTGAGGCAGCTGAAGGATTTATGCTTAAATGGGTCATCCAGGTCTTTGTGGCATTCGCAATATTTAAGGAATAAATTCAGATTTTTACATATAATTTAGTTCAAGGAACAAAAATCTGAGATTCTGGTGTTTATGTGCTCCATGCACAACAAAATGAGCATTTTTCTTCGATTGGTAAAGTGAAGAAAAATGCATGACTACCAGCTCCTACCTTTGAAAAATATCACTGGTTTTGTGTCAAATTGATGTGACCCAGATTTGACGTTCAGCTCCATTACCAAGGCCACCAACTCCAACACTGACAATGTAATAGTGCAGATTGCATCTTTTTCACACACACACACACACACACGCAGATGGATTGAAGGCTGGTGGATGGGGGATGCGGTTGCCATGGCTTTAACGAGATCCTGGTATAAATTCAGGGGGTATAAGAGATTGTGTCACTGTGTGAGCACATGTAGGTGTCTGCTCGCAACATGTGTGGGTGGTTTCACTCAACGTGTCTGTCTGTCTGTCTGTCTATATATACAGTATGTATGTGGAGGCGGACTGATGGGTGCACGCGTGTGTGTTTTCGAGAGAGAGAGTAGGAGAGATATGAAGTTGGTAAATGACTGGGGTGAGGGAAGATGGAGCGATGGGGGAGGCAGGGGGTGAAAATGTATTCAGGGTGCGTGATTAAGGCCATGTGTTAATTACGGCGTTTCCAGCGCCTGCATGTTCTCTCATCAAAGCTGTTTGTCTTACCGTGACAGGCCTGGGTCATGGGTTCCCACTATACACAGCTTTCAACTTCAGCCGGTAACACTGGGATCCTGGCTGAGATGTGTTTATTTACCAGACTGGAAGTAATTGCTCCGCCATCATTTTCAACCTTGTTAATAGATTTTTGTTTGTACTTGGTAGTATTTAGTTACTCAGTTAAGTGTTTTTACATTTATATGACTATGAAATATGATTTGTTATACTTGCTGCTTTCAAAGACATAAAACTGTGAGGGTTTTCCTAGATTGCAATAAAAAAGATAAATATTTGGTTGTGTGTGTGTGTCTACGAGCGAGTCTGTGTTTATGGGTGCGTATGTGTTTTTAAAGGGTGCGTCCCTGCAGAGATAGAAATCTCGATTGTGTGAGCTTCCTTGCCATCTTAAACAGACAGCACAGCTTACAGCACAGGCTGACCCCACCACACTGTCAGACAGTGTGTGTCTGGTTTTGGCTCTGTGTTTGTGTGTGTGTGTGTGTGCGAGAGAGAGAGAGAGAGAGAGAGAGAGAGGCTTATTGTTTTTATATATATATATATATATATATATATATATATATAAAGGAGTACAGTGCAGTGAAAGATAATTATTTCCAGCAAGGATGAGCAGGAGTTGACCTTTGACTCCACATCCATCCTGAGATGACTTCACCCTTTTGAGCCAAGCAAGCATGCGTGATTGCCCCAAAACAACATCCTTCCACCTGCTCCCCCCCACCACCACCCCTTACACACACATGCACATACAGTATGCCTTAATCCTGCTGTACAGTCAAAGTGCACGACTCCCCTCCTCCCCCTTATTGTTGTGGCCTACTTTGCTCCTGCTCACGCATGCTTAACCCTTTATTCAGCCCTTGCTACCCCCACCCCTCTCCACATACCTCAATCATACACTTTCACTTACACAAAGTCACGTGCTGCTGACTCTGTTACCACGGCTACAGGGGGAAGACTTGCCAGTAAAGCCCCCATCTTCATAGTTGCCCAAAGCCCACCACTAATGCAGTGGGGGTGAAAACGTTACAGCCAATCCAGAGTTAAGATGAGGCCGATCGGACCCCAGGGCTTTGGGTCCCCTTCAAGATCACTAGTGACCTCTACCGTGGCATCTGTGGGGTTGCAGCAGGAGCGCAGCCTAGGGCAGGACCTCCTCCCAAGCGCCAGTCATTGCATTCGTTGTGTGTGTGTGTGTGTGTTGTATGTCTGATGCCATCATGTTGATTGGATGTCGGCGTCAGTGATGCCTGTTACTTTATGGCTGATTGCCACGTGGCGTGTGTGTGCTTCCCGAACCAACCGAGTCATCCCAACGCTAAAATTGCACTCAAGTAATTAACTGGCAAAGGTAAATTAAATTCATGAATAAATGAACTGAGTGCAAAGCATGTTAAAGACTGATTAGCAAGAAGGAAAACGCATCCCAAAATGCAATAATAATGCCTGATCAGCGGCGGGAGATTCAAGAAATTCGAAAGCTGCTCGAATATTGTGATCACAAACAGCAGGAAGCTTGTTGGCGTCTGCTTTTTTATGTTTATATTTTAAGTTAAAAAAACCCCACCATGATTGCATTCCAGTCCACACAACACAGCAGCAGAGTCAGCGGGATACATGACTTAGAAGGAGCATTCCTCGCTATATAAAGCTGCTTCAGACTGATGGAGAATGTCTCTCTGGGTCTATAAAAGCGTCGAGCCGCGGCACACCAAGAATGTTGTTTTTCTTTTCTTGGATCTTCCTCTTGTTTGCGATGTTGTTGTTTTCGTTATTGTGGGGTTTCCATACTAACCCCACTGTGCAGCCCCCCCCTCCCCTTTCTGCCACACATTCATGCATGCATACACAGATGCCTCGGGAGAGACTTCCTTCAATGAAATCATGAACTGAGCTCAAGCAGGGTTACATGAGTGATCTGCGTGTGTTTGTGTGCGAGGAGGAGATGTATGTCAGACGGAGACAGGCAGGTAGAGAGCAGTGGGTGAGGAGGTTTTGATGCACGGCAAAAGATTGAATGAACACAGGCTCTGCACATCGCAGCTGAGAAGAGAGGAAGCGAAGAAAGGGATGAGGCGGGAGGGGGAGGAGAAGGAGGAGGGAACGGAGTTGCCCTGACACAACATGTGGAGCTGCTACTACATCAGGCACTCGTGTGCGAGTGACGAGTGGTTTCTACCCAGCAACTCGCCCTCTCACCCCACAGCATTGCACGCACACACTCGCACTATGACCTCCCCCTTGTTGCCAGCAGACAGCTCTTGCCAAATGGCAGCTCACGGTGCGATGGAGGCACCAACCGGGGTCCAAGACGTGGGCCGAGGGATGACGGAGGGAGGTAGGAAGGGGGATTTGTTTTTGGCATGTTCATGTACTGTGAACTAATGAGCGTTAACGAAAAGAGAAGGTACTCGTGCATACGTAAACAGTGCACACGCAAAAATGGGAACGCTCGCGTGCACACACAGTGCTGGCACGTGGTAACGCGTCTAGTACAAACACAGAGTGGTGTGTTTGGAGGCGATGGAGTCAAGCTGCGATCAGATTGAGGTCTTCGGCAGAAGGACGGCAGACTGCTGCACTGTGACCCAGTAAGAAACAAGGCCAGTGTGTTATTGGGTCTCACACATACAGAGAGGCTGTCACACACCTTCAGCCACAAACACACACACACACACACATAGGGGACACATGCTGAGAGACAAGCGTGCCAGCAGCAAAAGATAGATGTGAGGGGCTTAAAGAAGCAACAGACAAAAAAAGATACGTTCAGGAAAAACTCACATTGACATGTGACTTATGACATGTGACATATGTTTTCACATTAAGTAAACACTATAGACAAAGCCACAAAAACACATTCAACACAAAGATGTGAGGTCAGTAGTTGTGGGGATAGGGAGATATCGCCCACAGCTTGCTGTAAATTACCGTCATATTTCAACATGCTTGTGTGTGTGTGTGTGTGTGTGTGTGTGTGTGTGTGTGTGTTTGTGTGCGCAGGCAGCATTGCTCTGAGCGTGAAAGCAGATGATCCATGGGAGGCGACATAGGAGGTTCAGTGCTGCTGCTTCAAAAATGTGGGAGAATATTTGTACATTTGCGATAACGGCTTCAGTTCCGTGCGCGACCACGTCCAAAGTGAACGAACAGCTGACAAATATGCGACACACACAGTGAAGACAAGATGCTTAAAATAACTGTCAGTGAGATAATGAAGCAAAGGTTAGTAAAAATAAAAAAGAAGAAATGAGAGAAGCACAGACAGTGTGTGTCTCCTGAGTTTTTTACCCTGTCTCTTTATGCTGATTGAGGTCAGTTCCCTGCCATTAACCAAGTGTAGACAAGAGAGAGCTCCTCCACTTTTACAGGGCTGTCTGATAATAAGGACTGGTGCCTCGGAGGAATGCTGCAGAAGGCATGCGCTGCGAACATGTCTGTGCTCCTAAACGCTGCTTCTATGAATATGTATCTGGTTATCAAACGCAGCGTGACAGTTCGCTGAGACAGTGCAGTGCAGCTGGATGCGGCCCCACTTTCCCAGGTTTGAAATCCACCACAAGCTTCTCCCCGGAGTCTCTTTAACCCGACCTCCTGCTCTGCTTTCCAGCACATTCAAGGATAGTGCAAGAACAGACTCTTTTCCTTATGCCAGATACACACTTGCCAGTTGGAAGAAGGTTTGAGTCATCGCTTGGCTTAAAAGGTCACTACAGGCATTCCTGACATGTGCCATTAAACAAAGATCAAAGATGAACATGTTTATAGACTGCATATTAAAATAGGCATGTCCGGGGAGACTGGGCAGAGGTTTATGAATGAGGCTGTGTGTGTGTGTGTGTGTGTGTGTGTGTGTGTGTGTGTGCGTGCTGCGCCGTCAGCTCTCTCTCACCCTCATTGATGTGCCGGTCCATAAACACTGGGCCGTGACTCAGGTTCCCCAGTGGGACGCGGAGCAGTGGCTGATGGGTAGATGATCTGAGCCGCACAGCTGCTGCCGCTCAAGGTGAGCCGCCCAGGGCACATAAATCTGCATGGCCAATGAGGAGGCGCCGCAAAGGGCCCACTTAGAACCATTACACAGCGTTTGTGGTGTGGTGTGAGAGTGAAAGGCACACAGAAAGAGAGGGAATGCAAAAAGGAGAGTGCTCTGCAATATTTGTTTTAAAAGTCTGCAGTAAACAGGGGTCGTTCTACGCCCCTCGTTAGCTCTGCTTAATTACTGCAGCCAGTGAAATATGAGCTCGGGGTCCGTTAACAGCACGATAAAGCCATAAAACGTTACAACCTTTGTGAAAGTACAGTTGATTTTTGTTCACACGACAAGAAGAGCCATTAGCCTGCTCGTATCGCATTATACAGCGTTAGACACGCCTACTTGAGCATTTGCTCGCGGTGTGTTTCTCCTCCATTGGTAGCCATAAACCATGTGTGTTTGTTTGTCCCACTGCCGCAGCTACTGCGTTTTCCAGCTTGCTGTCAGTGATGAACGACTCTCTGAAACACCCTCTGCAAGTCAGATGAGATATCCCCATGTGATCGATTGCTTGCGCCTGTATCTTCTCCTAATATGACTGATTGTTCATCCCTTTTCTAAACATCCTCGTATCCTTTCATCCGCTCAGGGTCGGAATTCTGCTTCCGCAATTTCACCAGCGCCTCCGGCGTGATCGAGTCGCCGGGGTTCCCGGATAAATACCCCCACAATCTGGAGTGCTCCTACATGATCATCGCCCCACCCCACATGGACATCACCCTCAACTTCCTCACCTTTGACCTTGAGAACGACCCCCTGCTGGTGGGAGAGGGTGACTGCAAGTACGACTGGCTGGACGTGTGGGACGGCTTACCACAAGGTGAGACACAAACGACGTGGACACACGCTTGGATAATCGATGTTTCCACATTCTGGGGATAATACACACACATATTATATTCACATCCACATTTAGAACACACACCAACACACGCAATCCCCCACTTTCCCACACAGAAATCTCCATACCGTACCAATTTCCTGAGCAGCAAGCGCTCCCTTTGATGTAAGCAGCCTTGCCTTAGATGCCTTTACATTACATAGAGGAAACATTATTTCACACAGGGATCTAAAAAGTGCTTCAACACCCCAGAGGAGCAGCCCTTTCCCATGCCCCTCTTTCCTCTCCATAATAACACCCTTCATCACCCCCTTCGTATATACCCTCTCCTCCCTCCTTATCACCTACCACTTCCTTCCTCCCCAAAGCAAGTGAGAGTGACGACCACGATGAATATCAGTTTGTACCCAATAGGCGGTGCTAAACATTTTGAAGGTGGCCTATCAGCTGAGATCAGGAAGTACCATGGAAAAACATTTGCAGATATTATCAAAGCCTTTGATAGTGACCGCCACAGGGTCGTGTTAGTGGTGGTGCACATGAAAACGACATGAGTAGGACTGATTTTTCACTTCCCACCTCTTCCTCGTTCTTTCCCCCTTTTTTTTAAAAAAACATGAAACTGAGAACGGAGGATTTGCTCCAATTATTCCATTTTCATTTGCTTAAAAGGGATCCAAGTGGATTTAAAATTCCAATTATAGCCCTGAATATGGGAGCTTTGATAGCTAAAAACAATTTATACCATTCAAAGTTGACAATTAGGAGGAAATTAACGTATAACCCAGTTCCAGTGAGCCGAGTCCTCGGGCATGAAATAGGGTTTGGGGAAACAAGACGGAAGGGTGACGAATTTGGTGTCTGGCGAGGGAGCTACTCTTGAGAGTATTGTAATCCTCACTGGTGTATTTGTACATGTGTGAGTGTGTGTGTCTGCAGCTGATCCCAGTGCAGCTCGCATTAAGGCAGAAATTCCGAATCCCCCTGCTGGGCCCTGGCTGAGACACACATGGCAGATGGAGGGATGGAGGGAGAGAAAAGGGACAGGAATGATGGCAGGAAGAGAGTTGGGGGGGGGGTCATGCTGCGACTCATTAGACAACACTTACTGTAGAAGCAGCCACAGAGAAACCTGTCTTTTTTAGTGGACTACAACATTGATTCATGTGTTTGTTTTTGCAGCGTCTCCTCTGATTGGCCGATACTGCGGGACAAAGATCCCCCCAGAGATCCAGTCGTCCTCGGGCCTGCTGTCTCTCTCCTTCCACACCGACATGGCCGTGGCCAAAGACGGCTTCTCGGCTCGCTACAACATGACGCGCAAAGAAGTCACTGACTGTGAGTGGGAGATAACTCTTACAGCGTGTGTGTAGGGGGGGGGTTTGTTTACCTGTTCATATTCCCCTCTCTATTTTCTCCCTTTGAGCAGTTCTCCATCATCTCTGCTGACACTCGCCTTTCGCTCTTCATTTCTCACCCCTCTTACCCTCTCAATCCTTTCAGCTTCACCTGCTTTAATGCTATTTCAGTCTCCGAGATCTCTCTCTCCCCTCTGTCTATTTTGCTTTCTCCTCAGAAGCAGATTCATACTATTATCTTTTAGAATATAAATTAACTTCACCTCAATTTCCCTCTTCTCACCTGTTGGGTCGCTTCCTGTCTCCCTAAACTCTGGATTGACTTTCCCGGCTCCATAATATGGTGCTTGGATCTTCTCTTTCAGTCCTTTTCAAATGTTTTTCTTACATCTGTCATCCATTCTGTTGAAAGTTTCCTTCCTCTTTTCCTACTTCCTTTCCTACAGCCACTGTAAAGCCACATCAACCTTCTCTGTTTCCCTCTCCCCTCCTCACATCAGCGTTCCACTGTAGCATGGCACTTGGTATGGAGTCGGGCAAGATCAGCGACGATCAGATCACGGCCTCCACGAGCTTCTACGACAGCCGCTGGTTGCCGCGGCAGGCCCGTCTCAACAACGACGACAATGCCTGGACGCCCTCAGAGGACAGCAACAAGGAGTACATACAGGTGTGTAGATCACAGATGTCTTCCTGGATGTGCTGTTAAGGTGTTTTTGTTTCCTGATCTCATGTGTCGAAATAGGAAGTCACAGAGCAGCTCTCTAATTTGATGAGGATGTTTGTGATAGAGTAATGCTACTATGGAGTAAATGATGCACTAGCCAAGCCGCCAGCATCTTGAGTACAGTGAGGACATACAGAAGGACATACACACATAAAGGAAATGGAGACCTGTGAACTGATGATAAGGAAGCGCTGCTGCACTCTCAATCTTCCCTGTCTCTGACGCACACGCGTACACTTGCATACTTAGACGCACACGTGCGTGCACAAGCGTTCGAGGAGAGTGGCGAGGAAGCCAGTGATTGATGACGGTGCTTTTCAGGATTGCACCTGAACACTGTGCCATTGATCTTTGCCTTCAGCTTTCCTCCCCTCACACACACAACCATGCGAAGAGACACACACACATAAGCATCACAGAGGCTTTCCCAGCAGCAGGCCACAGTCTGGGTCCATCTCCTGCTGTCTGTGTGGCAGTTAGACACAGCACACCTGTCTCTGTTATCTACATAAATCCGTAAATCCCTGCACTTTTCTAATCGGTTCTGTTTCCTCATTAAGAAAATACATCTTCAATAAGAGAAATGTAGTTAAATAATCCATTCTCTTCCAGGTTGATCTCCAGTTCCTAAAGGTTCTGACGGGCATCGCCACACAGGGAGCCGTTTCCAAGGAGACTCAGAAGTCCTATTTTGTCACCACATTCAAACTGGAGGTTAGCACCAACGGAGAGGACTGGATGGTGTACCGGCACGGCAAGAACCACAAGGTAAGTCTGACCTACACAAGAAAGACAGGAGACAATGTGATGAAACAGTCTCCAGCCGTTATACAGCTCATGGTTCGTTCTTCAACAACAGGGCATGTTGTGTCCACATCAATGGGCTCTACATTCCTGCAGCCGCTCCCCTCGTAGGACCGTTTATGAACCTCACTCATGATCCCTGTCATGAGGTAGAGAAAGAGGGAACAGGAGGGAGGAAGAGATAGCGATAGAGCGATAGAGGGGAGGCTGACAAACAAGAACAATGGAGTCCTTTATGTGCCCTTATCTGGGCTTGCAATTCATCATCTCTCTCACACCAGCACACACATAAACAGACACCTGGGGTTGTGAAACTCTCGGAGTCACCCCAGATGGCTGGTAGCTGAGCGAGCGAGCGCGCGTGAAACATTATTTCTCTGAAATTTCTTAGCGCGACACAGACTTGTGTATGAACGTATATATGCTGCTGTAGTGCGGTGACCTACAGTAAGCCCATCTCAGGGGATTCAAGCTCGGCCCCTTTAAATGTGGGTTAAGGTCATTGTGGATTTCAAGCAGCAAAATAGAGAGTGACAAGGCGGGTGTCAAGGCGGGAGTTAATCCACACATACTTACAGTACCCTCGCGAGGGAACTGAGCCCCCCCCGCTCTCTGTATGCCAATGATTGGTTTGGGTGGGGCCAGTGGGGGGTATTTGATGTGGAGATTATTGAGTGCAACGTGGATTTGACTTAAAAAGTCAACGTCTGTGCTATTTATTAGAACCCTCCAGATGCCCCCCACTCCATCAACATACACATCCACACAATACCACAACCCCCCCCCCCCCCCATAAATAACCTCTGGCTGCTCTCTCTGTCTGGAGAAGTGTGCGTGTGTGCGCATGTGCTTATGATGTGTGTGTGCCTGTCTGTCTGTGCTGTGTAATCTGAGTCCACTAATCTGTTTGGGCAAAAAAAAAACTGTTCAGACATGGGCGCAGACAGATGCATTAACATGGGTTTGGGAGAGATACCACTCGTTCTGTGCGTAGTCTCTTAGAAATCTATAAAAACGATCATGTCCTCATGATTTTACGATGCACAAAATTCAGAAAGACGTAAGAGCAATAAAAAAATAGCAGATTTGTCATATACAGCTCTCTCTTTTTTGAACTGTGCACTTCAACGCAACGCTCAATTCAGTTTAATATTCCTCAAAACCAAGCTCAATCCAGTAAATGCAGTCTGCAGCTTTAACTCGTAGGACCAGACATAAATACTCTCTTATCAGTGTTGAAACAAATAACGTAAATAGTTTTAAATATATCATTGTTTTTAATGATCATGAAGAAAAGATGACAGCTCGTGATTAAATCTATTTAATCTACAGGGATTTATTGTGCATTCAAGCCTGCTGATGTATTATACAGAGCCACGGCATTACAGATTACATCGGACAAATCTTTCTGTCTGTATTTGTTCTTGCACACTGATGCACAATCTGACTTCAGCCTGACGTGACGTTAAAACTACAGAAACTGAAGGGTTTACTCTACTCATCGCTATCTTCGTCAGCCCCAGTTCCCCTCTGGTTCTCGTGGGCCTCCGTTGAATCTTTCGTGACTGCTAATCCACCAGTCATGTCGTACAAACTCCCAGTTAGCCCGTCCTAAGCCCCCCAAAGAGCCCTTAAGTGGTTGAAGCTCTATTCTCGTCGGGGGGTCCTGTAATAACCTGGGATTTGAATCTTCTAATAGTCATTTAAGAGTGAGCTTGAAGTGTGTGCCTGCATGTATCCGTAGTGTCATATGCATCACATATGAATCACCCATAATAAAAGGGCTGCTTCACGATGTTTGCTACTGGGAGCGAGCACTTATTGTGTCAAGATGTGTGTCTTTATTTGCTGTGTTAACAAAGAGCGAAGGGTTTAGTGCAAGTAAAGATTATTTTTGACGGGAGGAAAACAGGAAACAGGCTTCGCGCACGTGTGATCTTCTGTTTCGCTTTTTGACACATTTTCAGTTTGACGCCCGCGTGACTTGTTAATTCTAAATCGCACTACTCACGTCGGCACCTCATTACATGATGAGACGCCAGCACACCGAGGAATTGCTCGCGCATAGATTAAAACACACAATGATTTTAACAGAGACACAAACGAACATGAAAGACTCAATGTCATCCGTCTTTGAGGAAAATCACGTCATCCCCAGTGCTAACCAACCATTGTGTTGGTGAAAAACATCAGGAGGTCGTGCTAAATCCCTCTCTCTCTCTCTCTCTCTCTCTCTCACACACACACACATACAGACACACACTTCAGTTTTCAGTATTTCATTGTACTCGTTTCTCACACTGATACAAACACTGGTACAAAGTGGGAGACTTCAACATAAGGGAGTGTAAGACCGTTTGCAAGGATGGTTGCTTCAACCTTAGCACACACACACACACACACACCCTGCTGGTCTCTGTTAGAGCCAGTAGTGAAGAGCGGCCAGCTGGAACCAGTTCCTACTGTCAACATCTTCATACCAAGAGGCGAGAAGGAGGGAGGGAAGGGAGAGAACGTCTGGAGCAAAGATGAGGAGGGGGGTAATGTCTACAAAGGACAGAGAGACAGAGGGAACAACTAGAGCAGGAAGACAGGGATGAGGAGTGTAATGGACAAAGAAAGATACTGGGACCGAGGGAACCACACATGGATGAAGAAACGGCTTGCAAACCAATAATGTCTTGCACAGAGCCTGTCACGTTTCCCCATGGTGCCATCAGCAGGAGCGAAAACACTGGCAGATGAAGAGACATGTGCCAGAAAGACAGAATCGAGAGACATATGGTAAATGAATCAAGTTGTGATGTGTACATCTGTCCATGCCTCATTTTCCAAAAGGACAAATGTTCTTTCCTCTAACGAGACGCAGTGAAATGTGTCTTTTTACTGTCGAGATCCTGGTTCGTTGCATTAAATCTTTGTTAACATTAGCACACATACACACGTCAGTCACAGTGACCTCGTTCTCTAAAGAGGCCATCAATAAATAAAATACCCACCCTGCGTCCTGCCAATGTCCACAGAAATGACCGTCCATCGCACGCTGCTGTGCGTGTATGTGGGGCTATCGAGACTACGAGCGGGGCTTCGTTATATTTTCATGACTCTGCGCACCGGGAGACACAACATGGCAACGTTAATTATTCAGCCCACCTCACACACGTGTCACGTGAGGCTGGGGGGCTCCGACACAGACGCGAGCATGAAAAAAAGCAACGCCAGTCGCTGGGCAGATTACAGAGGTGGTCCAGACGACAGACTGGAAGCTGTGTACCCCCCCCCCCCACACACACACACACACACACACACACACACACACACAGAGCTTCTACTTCTGCCATGGCCAGTGAGACAGAAACACACATTTTGCTTCATTCCAGTCAGTCAAAAAGTAACCAGGCTATCAACACGTTGGTCAATGACCAACCATCTGTTTCCTAAGGCCGTTGACTTTTAACCTTGGGAGTAATAGTTCGTGGGTCAAATGACTGACCTCTCAGGTAGCCTGACAATAGATGGCAGGAAGTGGAGGGGACAGAAGAAGCTGAGAGCAAACTGTCCTCTCATTGTCTCAGTCTGTCTTTCTTCTCTTTATTTCAAGTTATCTTCTCTCTCCTCTCGCATACTGAAGAAGAATAGAAAGAGCTTCTCAGGAGCTGATTCTTACTGTGTGTGTGTGTGTGTGTGTGTGTGTGTTTACCAGTTTTGCTGGCCAAATTCACTGCTTTTATCCAGAGAAGTAAGGCAGCTGGCAATATTCTAATGCACCAGCTAATGGCCTTTTAGTCATGGAGGCATATTGTGGATGAGGACGAGACTTTTCTGGGAAGCCGTGATGGACAAATATACAGACATGTCCAAAGTTTCCACTTTTACAACGGCCTTGTTTATGCTCTGATTATTGTTGCATGTTTCCTGATTCGGTGCTTATAGTAAATGCTACAAACGTAGGAAATTCCCCTTAATATGAGATCAGCACTTGAATGAACTATTTCCTGTGTTGGTGATGACTCTCCTCGTTGTTTTCCCCTTCCCACTCCCCACCACTCCCTGTCTCCTCTTCCACATTCCTTCGTTCATATTCTTCATTAAGTTATATCTGCTGCCCTCCGGTCGACCTCTTCTTTCTCTCTCCTCTTTGTGATTAACTGAACTGTTTCAGCTGCCCTTCCTCCCCGCAGTCATTTTCTGTTTTTCCTATCCTCTCTGTCTCCCCCCCTGCTGCTCTTTGTTTCTTACACTGAATATCAGGGAGTGGAAGTGAAGATGGGTTGGTTGCATGTGAGGCAGACCCTCTATCATACGCTCGTCTTTGTGCGAGCATGCTCCGGTGTTTACATAACCCCCATATGAGCCCACATCCACTGTTTGGCCTCTTAGGTAAACAGAACGGCCATCCACCCTCAATCCGGCCGCAGATAGAGCAGAGATAGCCCCGCTTATCTGTTCAAACACTCATGCTGCTTTGTATTAGCAGTGTCAGCTCCACTTGATTAAATCAGGCCATGCCAAAAATCAAATAAAAACCCCTCGAGTAGGATTTGGAAGTCATATCTTTTATATTCCCACTGGTTATGGAATTTCTGGAAATTATTCAGAGGCATGCGCCAGACAGGGAATTTTACAAATGGGTCACTTTACACTTTGTATGTATGACAGAGTAGTATTTTCTAACTCTAAATGACACACAACTGTTTATGAATTACAATGAAAAACCCCATCAAAGGAGGAGAGAATCAAATTTTCAGGCTATGGGAGCGTGCTTAGGTTTGATCATCCTGTGCTCGGATTAGAGTAAAAGAAAAATCGTGTCGAGACTTTTTTCTAGACATGATGCCTTTAATCTTTAATTCGGCTGCTTGTAGCAGATGTCTTTCTATCTTTCCATTGTGTGCAGCGGCTGTGATGTCAGTGTGGTTTCGCTGATATCCGTCGGTCAGCCGCGGCTCTTCTGTCAGCCAGCCCGCTCGACCACAGACAGATAGACTGGATGACACTTAACAGTCACTCAGTCAGTTAGAAGACGCTTCCTCTGCTTATCTGTACGGTGTGTGTGTGTGTCGGGGGGGTGTTCTGTGGTTTCCTGCGTCTTTGTGTGTGTGCGGTTTCAGTTTGTAGCCACCAACAAGAGGAAGAAAGGCGTGTGGCTGGGGGAGAGGAGGTGTGGAGGGATATCAACTGTACCGTCCTGTAGTCAAGGTTCAAGGATAAATGGATGTTTTGGGATGTAGGAATTCAGAGAGATGTGGTAACTTCAGACAGGGTGGAGGGAAGAGGAAGTTGCTCATAATTACATGAGACATTGTGCAAACTTTCCTACCACAAAAAGGAATAGGAGGAAGACTCGTGTCTGTCATTGAGTGTCCCCATCCTACACCCTTGTGCATAATGGGATGTTTTATGCCCAAAACAGGAAGTAACTTGACCACCCTGGTTACATTTGCCCCGTGACCCCTGCTACCTCTCCCCTGCTTAAAGGCACATGGAAGGAAGGGAGGGATTCATTCATCTTGGGCGGACACCTCAGGAAGCAAATTTCCCTCGCATCCTGCCAACCTGGGCAGCCTTCCTGCGCCTGATGGCCCATCACTGGTGGCCATGTCAGGTCATGTCTCCCACCGCTTCCTATGGCCACCAGCATGGAGGTTGGTGGATGAGTGAGCATGAAAAACACAGAGAGAGAGAAGCCCTCATCTATCGTTAGGTTTTCCCAGACTCTTAGCGCTTAACCTTTGACCCCAAAGCACATCGACAGCTGGGATTGTGACATTGGATCCATGTTTGGGTTGTCTTCTTTGTCCAAACTGCAACTGTGTACGTGTAGCCATGCGAAACCGCGCACAATGGGTGGGTGTGAAGCAAGAGGTAGTGTGAGCGGGGAAAAAGAGAGGTAGGACAGTCCAGGCGCGTAAAGTAACTTCTTCTGACAGTAACCAACCTCTGTTTGTCTTCTATTTGTCTTTGTCTTCACCAGATTTTCCATGCAAACACAGACCCAGCTGAGGTGGTTCTGAACCGGGTCCCGCAGCCTGTTTTGGCACGCTTTGTCCGCATCCGACCGCAGTCCTGGAAGAACGGCATCGCCCTGCGCTTCGAAGTCTACGGATGCCAGATTACAGGTGTGTGTGTGTGTGTGTGTGTGTGTGTGTGTGTGTCGCACGGTTATGTTACCTTTTTAGTGCTTCACATTCATCCAGCTTGTGTTTGAACAGTAGAAAAACATCAGTTCTCTGCTGCACATGTGGGTTCGGCTTCTCGTTCAAGGGCAAGTCAACAGTGATGATTAAAAGAGGAGAAAACATTAGTGCTTTCCCATTGTTTTGCAGAGAAAACAAAATATACTTTGCAAATGCACATTCACAAATCTTCCCTGAGTATTCAGGGTTCCTCCCGCACTCTCCTTGCGCCGGTTTAAACATAGAAAGCCTCAGGCTAATTAAAGGAAACTTTATTCTCTCCTTCCTTCCCGTGTCACCACCAGTGTCGCTTCTCTCTTTTGACACTATCCCTCGTCTCGTCTGCGCTCACTCTCTGTCTCCAGCTCCCCCGACGCCTCCTCTTTTCCCTCCCGCGGTTTTAGTCTTTGGATGTGTCCTCTCTGTGAAATGAGCACGGATCAAACATTCATGGCTCCCTGCACACTCTTGTATCAGAAACAGTGATTCGTTTTTAGACTCAACAGCTGCTATTGAAACAGCTATTAGTTGTTACAGTACAGGTACAGCCACACACACACGCACGCACACACACACACACACACACACACAGCCAGCCTCTAAATATAGGAGCTGACCTCAAAAGCAGACGCGCCCTGTGAAATGTACACTGACACCAGTGACATGCACACACACACACACACTTCCTGTTCCTTTTATTCATTATTTACATCCCCTGCTTTTGCAGTGACATAACAGCATGAAACTTTGATCTGTGTTCTCTTAAACCGTCGGCAAAACTAACATCTTCCCAGCTCCCTTTCTCCTGCCCTCTCTCTCTCTTTTCCTCGTTGTCAAGCTCTCTCTACCTCCCTACTTCTCACCACCCCCACTCTCTCACTCCTTCTCTTTCCATCCTCTCGTCTCCCACTGTTCGTCACTGTAGCAGTCTCATCTCTCTACATCATGCTATCCTTCTCCCAGTCTGGCGTCTTCAGCTTCAGCTCTTTTTTTTCACACTACACACTTTCCACTCTCTACTCCTCTGCCTCCCAGCTCCTCTTATTATACCTTTTTATCCCCTTAATCCTCATTTCTCACTCTCACATACTCCCTCGGCAGGTTACTTTCAACACTACCCAACCATCCGTGTCTGAATGGGTTTCATTTCCAAGTGCTTTCCCTCAGCGAGCGAACGTACAGAAAATATGTGAACAGACAAGCGGTTCTATAGAATATAAGGACACAATACAGTGAACAATGTGTCTGAAGGCACTTAAATATTAGTGTGAGAGCGCTACACAGGGATGTGTGCCCATTCAGCAGCAGATGCAACATATGCTGTTATCTCGCTAATGGCGGTCTAATTGCATATTGGACATGAAGCAGCAGTGCTGCGCTACACATCTCTTTTCCCTCCCTCCTTCCCTCGTCTCTCACGTCACCCTCTCCTTACTGTTTCCAGTCTAAACTCTTAATGCTTAGTAGCCAGTTTTCCAATCCTGCGGTGAAGCCTAACAGCTCCCAGGTGGGAATGTGTGTAACGGTGTGAGTGTATGTTAGGTCGCTGCAGAAATGTCTCCATCAACCCCCCGAGGTGAAGGTTAAAGTAATCTTCGCCCTCTCTGCTTTCCACTCCAGATGCTCCGTGTTCAGACCTACAGGGCCTGCTGTCTGGCCTGCTACCCGATGCCCAGATCTCATCCTCCTCCAGCAGGGACATGGTGTGGAGTCCTGGTGCCGCCCGTCTGGTGGCCAGTCGCTCTGGCTGGTTCCCCGCCCCTGCACAGCCGCTTGCTGGAGAGGAATGGTTACAGGTCGATTGCATTAGTAATTTTCCTGCACTAGTATAACAGTCAAAATAAAAAGAACTTAATGTTGATTAATTGTGGAGCTAATGTGGTAATGCATTTAATACGAGCTCTCATATACAGGGTTGGCATCTGTCCGGTTGTTTTGGTATATACTATTCTGGCTCTTATTTTTATTAATCACCATGTTTTCCACTGCAGGTGGACCTGGGTGTACCCAAGACAGTGCGAGGTGTGATCACCCAAGGCGCCAGGGGAGGAGACGCAGCAAGTGGGGCCACGGCAGATAACCGCGCATTTGTTAGAAAGTACAAAGTAGCGCACAGCCTGAACGGAAAAGAATGGAATTTCATCATGGACAGCAAGACCAGCCTTCCCAAGGTGGGTGAGAACAGATGGAGCAAATTACAGCACCAGTGGAATAACCTCCGCCCTATGGAAAACCCCTTGAGATTTGAATTTGTGTGCTTCGTGCAGCTTTTTGAGGGAAACACGCACTACGACACCCCAGAGCTGCGCCACTTTGACGAGACTGTGGCCCAGCTCATCAGGCTTTACCCAGAGAGATGGTCTCCGGCAGGGATCGGGATGAGGGTGGAGATACTGGGCTGTGACCTTCCAGGTAGGACGTTCTGGTGGTGATGATGCTCATTGGATCCAGTCTAGATTATTTGCCCTATGCTGGGCTCAGGTGCTTTGACAGGGAAATAAAGAAGGTGACCCTGGACGTGTGTGATTTGGATCCTTTCTGGTATTATTTCACTAACGGTGAGCTTCTGCAGCAAGTGTTGGCATCAGCAGGGAGTGGACGGGGTTGGGTTTGGAGGAATGTGTCCCCACTGAGCGACGGAGAGAGAGAGCATTAAGTTGTTCACTTTCTACCGCGGTCTGTTATCCAGATGTGAGGCAGCGCTGGAGACGTACACATTCACCGGCACTCGCCCACATATGGCCTCTGACTGATTACCACTCCCTCTGTGCAGTAACTGGGCCGTATAGTGCCGCATGCTCAGCACTTACATACATACAAGACACACACTACATTAACCGCAGAAAGAGATATACTGTGTACGTGTGCTCGTTATATTCACACACACACACACACACACACACACACACACCGCTGTAATTGATTCTTTAGTGATTTACCATGTGTGTGTGTTTCAGTCAGCCAGTCCATAGCTTTCTGTCAGTCTATAGGAAATGATTGAGATTGAAGCAGAAAAAAAAACACTAAAGCAATGAACACAAAACTAAAAGATGGAGTAAGAATTATTGATATTTAAGAATCTCAGGGATTACCACTTTTCTTGTGGAGGGGTGATTGTTATCAGGAGGGATCCTGTGGCCCAGATAAATTCACTTCCTCTTCTGCTCAAACTATTCACTTCTCTCTGTCTGTCCTTTCTGTGATTTAGACTGATGAAGTGGGTGTGCGTTTTACCAAATGTCTAGCGTAGTGTATTTTGAACATAGCAGCAGATAAGGTCTCTCTCCAATCATACACATGGCTGCAGTTTCTTCTTAACCCACCCTCAGGCCCAGTGCGTGGGCCTGTAAATGTTTTTTGTTCTTTTTTCATTTCCCTGCCTCCTCTGTTACTTATCACTCACACCTCTTTTCCACCGCTGTTGGTCCCGACTCCTTCCGTTTCCCCTGTTTCATGCTCAGCTGTCTCACTCTCTCACACCCACACACACACACACATACACACACACACACACACACAGAGAGCTGCTCCAAATATGAAAAATTTATGAGCTCAGGTAGGAAATTGTAGAGGCTGATGTGTAAAAAATGCAAAATACCATCTCTTCCTTTTCCCAAGAAGGATCATTATACTCTTAGGAGGACTGCAGGGCTCACACACACCTTTTAATGTCAATATTCAGTAGGTTCACTGAGGCTTCTTCAAGGAGCCAGTAGCAGTAGCAATAGCAGAAAGGACTGCACAGAGAATTTAACCAATCAGCAGTGTGGACAAATTAAGCATATCTAAAAAGTGCGTGTGTGTGTGTGTGTGGATGAACCTTGATCTGAGCTCTTAACACCACCTGACAGAATATAAAACGTTGGCTACTTGTCTTTCACATCATGTTCCTTTGGGTGTGTGTGTGTGTGTGTGTGTGTGTGTGTGTGTGTGTGTGTGTGTGTACCTAGGACTGCCAAGTAGAGATTTACAGAAAGGCTTTTTACATAATTGAAGTTTTTTTTCTCCTCTGACATTTTGCTGAGTCAGATACTTTGGGAGGCAGCAATATCTTCCACAGAAAGGCCTGGCCCGTGCATGTGTGTGTGTTTTAGGTGTCACTGTGTGCTGAAAAATACGCATTCACAAGCACTGATCCCTGTGTGTGTGTGTGTGTGTTTATTAGTGTGTGTCCAGCTGCATCATGTACATAAGTGTCTATCTCCATTATCTATGTCAGCAGCTCGCCTGTGTGCTCTAAGTGTCGGTGTCTCATCCTGTGCATGATTATGACTTGCATCATCACCTGCAGCAGTAGACACATTATGTAAGACAACACTGTGCTGCAGAGGGACTTCTCCTGCATTACATGCCCTCCTGCACTGCACATATTTAAGCCTGCCTGTGCATATAAGGGCATCCATATGCAGCCCTGTGGCACAGTCCTCACACGCATCAAGGACAGGGCTTGAGGCAAGGTAGGCAGGTCACATACATTCACACACTCCTCGCATAAACATGTACACACACCCGCAAACCTACGAGCCAGTCCCATTGCCCCCAACACTCCTGTCACACCCTGGAAAGGTCAGCACATTTACACTGTGACAAGGCTTGACCTTTGAAAGCATAGAGTGCTCAGGAGCTGGGTGGAATCTTAATGGGGTAGACTGTGTGTTTATACGTGTTTACTTGTACTCACACATGCAAGTGTGTATGTTTTCTCGCGCCCAGGTAATGTTTAGGCGCTCGGTATATTTTACCGCCTCGTCCCTGGACTTAACTGGAGGACTGAAAGGTTATACTGGAATAAAACAAACAAGAATAGAGAACACGAGATGGAATAAAAAGTAGATGGGGAACAAGAGGTGGTCGTGCATTTCAAACTTGAGAGGAAAAGAGATTTAGAAAGGAAGCTCGCTTTTCTAACCTCACCTTCCCAGTGAGCCGACACCGATAAGAGTCTCATTAGATAGTTAATGACTGGGATAAAGGACATGACATTAACGCTGGGTTAATGTCAGAAGCCATCACCAGCTGTGGCCGGCCCTTTCATGTCTGCCATTTCTCCAGCTGCGCCGCCGCCGTGCTCATTTCCACAGGAAGTTCCTCTAAGCAGATCAATTGTGAATCACGCAGCGTTTGTTGATGCTAAGGCCTTTCATATTCTTTAAATGATGATGGTAGACATGCAGAAAGAGGAAAGTGAACAGTAGGTGACTCTAGTAGTGCCACAAACAGTCGTTCATCGGGGAAAATCGACATGACTTTACTTCCATATGTTTGCTTCTTGTGTTCCTTCTTCAAATGATGAGCTCCGTCTCTCACACGAGACCATCGTTCCATCCAAGCCCCAGAGTTATTTGGATGGACTTAAATGAGACAAGGCTAACAAAAGGAATATGAACTACAATATGCTTAGTAATCCACATACTCATTTAAGTGATCGTTAAAGTCAAATGAGTGCAACATGTTCGAATCCAGCGAAGTGAAACGTGACAAAAAAAGAAGTCCCTGCATGAACATGTGTTGTCAATGATTCTTTTTGTTTGGTGTGTTGGTTTATACAGACAGAAATCGAGAGAAGAGCAGCAAAACACAGTTTACTCCCATGATATTTGGCATGAACCTTTGTTTTAGACCTGACCCAAACCTCTGCGTAAACTCCCACAACACACCAGGGTTCGCCCATCTGCTCCCAATAACACCGCTGCTTTCTCCCACTTCACATTCCGACTGCAGCCTGCTCAACATCTGTCTGTCTGTGCGCACATGTGATATGTTTTAGTGAGCTCACTTTTTTTTATTGCTTTGTGTGTTGTTTGTCTTTCTGCGTGATATATGTGCGCTTAAATAGATTAAGGCAGAGAGAAACGGGTGACGCACACATACATGTGATGGCTCATACATGCACTAGAGTGCGTGTGTGTGTGTGCGCGCTCTGTATCCTCCCTGACAGCCAGTGAGTGGTCCCAGAGTGGGATCATCCTGTCGAAGGTCGAGGGGAGTTTGTTGGACACATTCAGCCATCAGCCTGTATCTGTGTGCCTGCATGTCTGAGTCGGTGTGTGTCTTACACCAGGCTGCACTGTGCCTGGCTCCACATGTTCCTGACACTCTGGGTGAATCTGGCCGTTTCAAGGCAGGCCACGGGATATAAAGCTAATTTTAGACGAGGACCTCACACTTATTTAGTGACGTGCACCTTTATTGACCCTTAATTGACCACGTGCTAGATCAGAACTAGAACAAACTAGACTAATGCCTGAGGATTGTTTCATTCTAACATCTCTGACCTGAGCTGTATTGTGTTTGTTCCTGCAGAAACCTCCACACCCGCCGACACAGCCACACCAACTCTGCCAGCCGATGTTGAAACGACCACAGTCCCCGTTACAACCACAGGTGAGGCCGGACAACAAAGTGCGTCACATAAAGGCAAAGAAAAAGCTCGGTCAATAGTGTCGTTAGGAAGCTGTGAAGATGAAAGTCTCTGGAAACCCTTCTGTCCTCACTCTTACTGTGTCTTTTCTTTCCTCACTGCTCTTCACATTTACAGTAGCGACCTCTCCTCCGTCAGACAGCGCGTGTGACTTTGACCACGGCCTCTGTGGCTGGACACATGACCCCAACGCCCCTCTCTACTGGTCCCTGCACAGCCACGGTGAGTCTCCTCATCAGTCATGTGAAGAGCCCGCCTGACTCACTGCAGCTGTCTGGTTAGCACAGTGATTCACAGCTGTCTCACACAGCTTTCGTTTTTCTCTGAGCAGCAGGCAGTTGATGGACAGTGATGTGCAAAGGCAGTTCCTCTAAACAGTTTAAAGGCAGTTTAATATTTAGATATTTAGGAAGGTTTTCCAAAAACTATCCAGCTAGTAGGTGAGGCTGACAGCTTCTTTCTGTTTGTTTGCTGCAAAGCTTTTATCTATGCAGCTTCAGGGGGGGGATTCATTTTGGTGCAGAAAATTGCACAAACACAAAAGCATTAAGTTTATTTTACCAACTTCAGTGGGTCTAGACAAGACGCTGTCTTCTATAATTAAATGGAGTCATTCTGCTCGTGCACCTTCATTGAATTTAGCTGCATCATCGTCTGCCAGTCACGCTGCTCCTTTCCTAGCGAACGAGAATGAAAATGAAATGAGGGAACGGTGGGGAAAGAGACGCCGCTGCCATGTCACAAATCACATACACCAGCTCTCTGTGCGTCAGGATGTGTGACGTCTCAGCAGGAAGGGGTTAAGATACAGCAGCTCCAATTAGATGTAGAGCAGCAGATTCCAAAGTCAAGCACTCATTCCCAGGTCTCCCTTACTGCCCCTCCATTACTTCAGGCACATCCCAGTTGATGCTGTGTAGTCGTCCATCTACTTAGACACTCCTTGAAGAAATAATAATTAATTTTTCCTTCATACATAGCCATGGATCAAAAGTGCAGCTTTTGGCGTGTTATTAAAAGCTACAGAAGATGTTTCCTGCTGGGTTTAAGCCTGTTTTTTTATAGCACTGTTTATTATTTTCCCCAGGCAGAGAACAGGATTGGTTTTCAGCTAGTCTCCATGGAAGATTCAGCCTTTCTTCAGCTGGAGAGAATTAAACAAAAGGTTCAGCACGGCCCCTTTTTTTTGTCTAATTTGTGATATCACCTGGGTCATGTTCACCCAGTGAGGTTCAGCAGATATTCTCTTGAAGTGTGACCTCTTTAGGTCATAACCACCTTTGTCCAGGGGCTTCAAAGCAGCGTCTTTCATCATGGCTGGATTGGGAAGGATTGCTTAGATTAGTCAGGTTGTGGCTTTCATGTATGGAGTATCATTTCCAGCCATTTGAACACGCCACACCAGCCTTTGATTTTCCCACAGACGTGAAAGGTCAAAAATCCCATCCGACACAGGATCATTCCATCACCACTATCAAATCACTGTGTAATCCTCCATAGAATTCCTTTCTCTCATGTGACACAAACTACAATCTCTTCACCTCCTAATCTCAGTCATGAAAGAATTAGCCGCCATAAACTATCATATTATCTACACCCCCCTCCCCAAGTAGAAATGTGCTAACTAGGCAATGTAGATTGTATCCTTGTTTGCTTCTCACTGCAGGAGACCACTGTGAAATGGATTAATAATGCTCTGTTGTGCTGTGTATGTCGAGGCAGTCTCGATTATGAGCTGTCAGGCGAACAAGAGGCGCAACAATAGGGGGTTCGCTGCAAGACGCTGCGCTTCGACACTAGGCAGATGGAGGAGGCTTTGGTGCACACATTAATATGAGTGATAAAACACCTTGTGGAGTCACAAATACATTTCACTTGCACATCCTCTCTGTGTGTATATATAGGGTTAGTGCATATATATATATATATATATATATATATATATACATACTGTGCAGCAAGGGAGAGTACACATACTCATTCCAGGGCTGCAAAAGGGCCATGGGACAAACTGTCACACATTGTCTAAAGTGTCACACACAGGCGAGACTGGGCGTATGGCGGGCAGAGGGGAACTGTCAAGTCAGAAGAAGATTCGTCCCTCTTGATACCGCTTGTCTGATCTGCTGGAAAGAACGCACACACACACACACACACACACACACACAGCGAAAGGTTATCAGCCCAGTCACTAGCTTTAGCGCTGCTGCGCTTAAAACACACACTTTATCCTGCTATGAGTAAACAAGGAGAAAAAAACAAACCAGACCACAAATCAGACTTATTCTGGCTAATACACTCCCTGATTGGTGTCAGACAGCTTTCACACAAACACATACACACAATTGTTCATCATGAAGCAGGTGATTTAATCTGCTCTAGACGTTTCCCACAGGACCCACTTAAGAAATTCTTCACCAGACGCCTCGTTGAGTCCCTCTGTCGCTGATGTAGTCTCTCTTTCTCTCACGCACTCATCTACATACAGTAGACTCACCAATCACACCCTCACAATACCTAGTGTCCACGGCCAATTTCGAAGCTAAACATCCTTTGGTGTAAGCAAATGAAGTGGTCTGCATTTTGTAAATGTTTCCGTCAAGTCATTTATCCTGAGGGGAATGAAGAGGGATGGGCCCCGAGGGTCTCGGTTGGAGTTCTGGTAGCGCTCCGTGTACGAATGACGCTATCACTGGACCAATTCTTTTCGCTGTGTTTATATTTGTCATATCCCCATTGTTTGGTGTGACTATTGGGCGGTGGGGATCCCATTCCTGTTAGCAAGTGGTGATTAGTTTCTTTTCTGTTTGAGGGTCATGTTGGAAACTGTGAGAAAAACATTCTGTATATGTGTGCATATGGATACGTGTGTAAATCTGCTTTTCTGTGCAAACACTGATGATTAACGATGAAGACTGTGACTACACATGTAGTATCTTTATATGCTGCATTTGTGCCCAACAAACCCATTTCAGCAGCATCCATTTACACTGAAAATCAAAGGTCTGCAAAGTCTTTCAACGTGTCTGGTTTTTACTGCCTCAAGGGCTGAAATAAAAACCCATTCAGTAAATGACTTTATTCACTTTTCACAAACTCAACGTTAAAACAAAGCTCCACTCGTTTCCAACAATGTATTTAAATACTAAAGTGGATATTCTCCGGTGTCCGCATTTTACCCTACATTCCTGAGCTTTTCCAGTTGGGCACTGACTGAGAATGTTTCAAAGTGGTGTAATCTCCCATCTTGACATGTCTCTTTCCTCCTCCCAGAGCTCAACAGTTATCTGTACATGGACGCCAGCCTAAAGACGGAGCAGCAGCGAGCCCGGCTCGTGAGCCCCGTGGTGGCAGCTGAAACTGGGCCCCTGTGCCTCGTCTTCTCCTACCAGCTGTCTGGGGAGGCTCAGGGCCACTTGAAGGTCCTGCTGCGGGATGCTCACAACGAGGAGACCCTCATCTGGACGCTGAAAGACGATCAGGGCCCTGTGTGGAAGGAGGGTCGCACCATCCTGCCTCGCTCCCCTAAAGACTTCCAGGTACTAAGGTCTCAGCAGTGTACCAGACGTCTGACCAGTATCAGTGAGCAATATTAAAGTATGTCTGCTTGATAAAATAGGTATAAATAGGTCAGATGTCGCATCAGAAAGAGAATCGTGTCTTTAATGTCTCTATCCGATTTGTTTAGAGAGAGATATATTCACATTAGATGCATGCACAGAGCATCGGCTTTAACTTCCCTGTCACCTTAGGCCAGGTTTGACTTCAGAAGAAGCTAAAGTAAGTCACATTGTCTCTGTTGGCTGCGCGATTGTTTGGGGATCTCTGTGCATTTGTCAGAGACTTCACAAGCAGTTAATGTTCTCATAAAAAAGTAAGTCGGTGAAAGTTGGAGAGAAGGGGAGGATGATTTGATGAAGTGTTGAGTGAAACTTTGAAATCACAGGCGCCATATTAAGTTTTTATCCTCTTTCTCCTCCTCCTCCTCCTCCTGTTTGTCCCCATTCTCTACATGCCTCCACCACCCCCTTCTCCGCCTTGCCTTCATCCTGTCTCTGGCTTCCTCTTCCTCCTCTACTTTTTCCAACTGTTCCCTCCTCTTCTTCCTCTTCCTTCCCCCCTTGTTCTGGCTGTGGTAGGTTGTGATGGAGGGTTTCTTTGTGCACGGCACCAGAGGCCACATCTGGATAGACAACATCCACATGAGTTCCAGCAGCCCACTGAAGGAGTGCACACGTAAGTCACACACACACACACACACACACACACACCTACTGCACGCACCCACTCACAAACACACACACACACACACACACACATATGTCCATGCATTTGCAATGACAACTATTCAACAAACCGTTTTCAGTCAAAATCATCTGGAAGAATAATAAAAAATAAATAAACACACTCCGTATCAATCTGCTTCCTTTCATTTTAGCCTTAAGGTCCTTGAATAGTGACACACATAGTGTTAGTGATAAATACACACACACCTCCCACCCTCCCATCCCACTTTCAGACACAGCCTCTACTCCAAAGAACCCACCAAATACCGAGATGAAAGGAAGAAGGAGAGGGAGGGACAGCGTTTACTCCTCCACAAAAAAAGAAAAGAAAAGAGAAGAAGAATAGGAAAACTAGGCCATGAATGCCCCGTGGGCCCCGGCGATGCTAATCTATGTTTCATTAGATTTCTCTCCTTCTTCTTCTCTCCTCTCACTCTTTCTCTCTTGCGCTCACTCCTCCGTCATATTTGTAAACAGAGCTTTTCCCGAGCCGTCAAAGGGAATTACTAGACAGGCTGTTTCCCAAGCAAGTTTTCTGGGCGCCTGGTGTGAGTCGAGCATCAGCGCAGCCTCCTTAATCTGGCCCGAGCAGGAGCTTTGGAGAGGGTCTTAAACAGATCAGAGACCAAGCTGGGGGTTCAGAGCCAAAAAGCTGCCTTCATCGCTTCTGACTGACGTCCAGTGTGCTTTGGAGCTGGACCACAGTGACGAGGAGGCAAAGTGTTACTGAGGGAAAGTGTGTGTGTGTGTGTGTGTGTGTGTGTAAGAGTGTGTCACGGCCCAAGCTTGTGGCACTTTTGTTTTCCTGTGTTTTTGCCACTTTCTGTTCTATCAGTTTTGTGTGTGTGTGTGTGTGTGTTTGTGTGCGTGTCTTGAGAGAGTTGAGGCAGTGCAGCATTTGGAAGGCAAAGATGACTGCTGTGTTTCCTCCTTCCCCTCCTCCCTCATCTCCTTTACCACTCCCAGAGCATGCTGGGACGTTGCTTATCACCCAACGCAGTTGAGTTTCTCACAGTACGTTGGCATTCCCACCAAAAGGCGCCAGTTCCCAAGTCGGTTTCTCTCTTTCTTTCACTCTCACTCACCCCCATCCCCCCATCTCTCCCCCGCAACACACACATACAGTACACTACCTAACACACACTGAGATGAGACACACACACTGGTTCTTTGTGTTTGCATTCCAGGCAATCAAAGTGAAGGTTCTGCTCTGTGCATTTGCAGCAAACCAAAACCCCCCCATGCCCACACCAGTTTAACTGGACTTCGCAGATAAACTACTTGAAATACGTGAACTTTGCGATCACTGACACACACACAAGCACGCGTAGCCTGTTCACTCTCAGCACAGCCCATCAGAAATCCCAAACTCCCACCATGTCCTCTGTTTGAAATTGCATTCAAGCTAAGGAGCTGAGTAAATGCCATAATTCTCGTGAGCCATCTGAGGAATTAACTTAAATTTCCTCAAGAGCAGTTTGATAGTCTTGTGACATTTGTGTGACATTTGGTTGGCTTTTACCTCAGTTTTAAAGTCTATCAGTCAATCTAACAGTTCCTTCTCTCTCCTTCTGTTCCCGTCTCTATGTCTGCCCGACTCTCTCCTCTGTCCTCGCAGAACCCTTCGCAGCTTTTTCTCCCGAAAATCCAGGTGAGTTTGACTTTGGTGCGATGTCACTTACTCTCTGGTCTTGCTTCCTGTCCGTTGGTATGCAATAGCCTGGGGTTTTTTGCTTGGTGGCACTTAGTGGGCCCAACCTTAAATCAATCAGTCCAAACCAGTCTTTCACACAGAGGCTGCATCTGCTTTAACTTTGTGATTCCAGATGAATAGAACTGCTCGTAGACATCTCCAAACAAAAGTGCAAATACCAAACGAATTATGTCAAACTCTGACCAAGTTGGAAAATAGATTACTTCACTGCTGTATTGTTGTGCATTAGTTTTACCTAGTCAGTCTCAGTGGAAACAAAGGATTAGTCTCAAAAGAGAAAACACTGTGTGCAAGGCAAACTAAATCAAGCACACGTCATTGAGCCAGATATTTGAAAAGAGCTACATATTCTCATTTCTAGGCTGCCTGACGCAGCCTGAAGGGTTTTAAATAACTGTCTGCCTCATGAAAAATATTTAGAGCATCCTGGGGGACTCAATGAGATTGATGTTATTGTTTTGGCATCTCATAATGTCTTCCAATAAGATAAGAGCTTTGGCAGTTTCAGTGCGAATGTGATGTGTGTGCACTTCTTTGGCTTTTTCCACTGCTCCGTCTTCACAAACTCACACAGTCTCTAACCCTTGACAAACGCGCACAAACACACACACATTAATATCACCGCACGCATAACACACACACCAGTGTCCCCAGTGAAAAGCAATCAGATAGAGTGACTGAGCAGCAGCGAGCACGGTGTCTCTCTCCTCTTCCTAACTCCGCTCTGTCTAATGAGCGTGGGCCGTGTGAAGTAGCAAGAGCACGCACCATTTCCTTCTGTAATTATGTGACACGGTCCAAAAATCAGGATGTATTCAGTTGTGCTTCACTTTCCCTAGTTCAATGTGACATTCTTGCAGTCTTCAGCTCTCCACATGAAGTTTTAATGATATGTGGACTCTATTTGTAGTTTTTTCACTGTCTTTCATGGTTTGTTTCTGAATAGCAGACTTGGATAGTCATGTAGAGGCTTCTTGGAAGGTGTTCTGTTGGTTCTTACCAAGAATTTGAGAAGGGGGTTCAAGCCAGGGGCAGCAGTATAGAGGATCTGGGAGATAGTCCCAAAGGAGACAGAGCTTGGCTTGAGGAGGAGAGGACTGGCCAGGAGGCTGATGCATGAGAAAAAGGGAAATGAAAAACTAAGAACAGAGAACAGGATAAATTATGTACTCAAAACAAATCTGCCAACTCGAGCCAGCTAAATAACAAATCCCAATCCAATATGGGCTTAGAAAGAGCTCGGGAACATTGGATTCCCATGTGGCGTCTGACTGATTCTTGCATGGTTCTGAGACTATATCAGGGGGCTGTTTGTGACTTCCTGTGCCAGTGCAAAACAGGAAGAGGAAGCTCCTTGATTCAATGTGTGTGGGTGCTTTTATAACTAATTATTTTGGCTTTCGTTTCACACCAAGTCATTCCACTGGAGCTTAAAAATGACAATTTTATTGCATTTGATTGGATCAACCATTGGACTGATTTCAAACCAAATCTCTTGATGATCTTGGTGTGAAAATTTGTCCTCCAACTGCAACCCAAGCTACATGAAAGAAATGGATGCTTTTTATTTTATTTTATTTTCAATTTTTTAGTCCTTGGAGATTTTCTTTTTTTTGCAGCTGGCATGCTTGTGCATGCTCATACGAGATGCACGCCCGCTGTTCACAGTATGACGCCCAATAGGGATAGAAAATATTAGAACAGAATTTAATGTAAAACATAACCAAGTGCCACTCTTCTCTTTTCCCGCTGGCCAATTACTCTGTATCTCTCCACCAGGGGGAGGCGTTCCTGTGCCTCCCTTGCCCATCCACTGGTATTACATAATGGCCGCCGGAGGTGCCCTCCTTCTCCTGGCGGTGGCCATCTTGGTCAGAGCCCTCTGTTGCTGCCGACAACACCTGGCCACCAAGAAGAGCCAGCTGTCAGTGGCCTATCACAGCTCCTCGCAGTGCTTCCAGTATTCTAACTGGTCCTCCAGTATGGCCACCCCAGGGGTGGAGCCAGTCCTGACAGTGCGGTTGGACAGCCGGGACAGACATCGTACCCTCTGCTGAAAAGAAGCACTTAGCTGCGTTGTGTTTGGCAGAGCAGGACACCAACTTGTGATGTCAGGGGCAGTGTGTGTTGTGATGCTGCAAGATTGACGATCCACTCTACCAACCCCTCTCTTCTTTAGTTCACAGTTGCCAGGGTGATGATGACACGGACATTGTCCTAAACTGCCAAGGGGAAATTTGTAAAGAAACACTGTGCTCTCTGTCTCAAATGGATGTAGGTTCGGTAGCTGTTTTCAACTTTGTTCCATTAAGGAGTTTGCTGTTGACATTTCACACTATGCTGCTCCTGGTGAGAGGACTAAAGTCTGAGTTATTTATCTGAACAGTTTGTTTCAGACCATTGAGTGCCGTCTGGCTCCTCATAACCCAAACAGTCCTCCTGGAATGACCCCAGCATGGACATACACACAGCTATGTGTGGGCTGGGATGAGGAGGGGGCCAAGCCGGTTCCACTGCGAGAGCCAGCCAGAACTGCCGAACCACAGACTAAAACAAGACCCCAGAGACACGGGGAGCTCGGCAGTGCTGAGACAAAAAGGAGAAAACTAGGCTGAGAGGCATTCGGTGTCCTAGCTGTGGTAATGATCTGGCAAGCCCCAGAAAATAAAGCTCCTGGTATCGCTGTAATAACAACACAAGATAGCTGTGATATGAGTTGTACCAACAGTGAGGGAGAAGAAAATCCTTCCATTGTCCTTTTCAACAGAGCATGTGCACCTTTAAAAAACACAGGAATGCAAATCCATCATACTTAAAGTCCTGCATCACAAATGGAGATAACCAGCTGGTTTGATTAAACATCTTGTCTTCTCCTGATAAAGGCATCAGTCAGTGATGGATGCAGCCTCCTTCAGTGTTTAGTGTCTCATCTTGATTCTCTGTCGTAATAAAGCACGTTGTTCACACTCCCATTTATGCTTCATACCACCCAGTTCCCCTGTTTCTCTGTGTCTTTGCGCGACCCAGATGACAGCCATGCTGAGCCAAGCCTTGATGTGTTTTCAGTGTGAATATGTGCTTGTTGTTTTAGGGTTGTAAATAGACACAGCTGTCTGCCATCGCCGCTTCATTCTTGAGTTCTACTCCTACAGATCCCACAATGCCACTGTACCAGTTGGAGGCCATACGTGTAGTGTTTGCAGTATGTTTGCACCCTTGAGAAGGATCCAAGACATTATGAAAACTAGAGCAGAGCTTCAGCTCTTCACGGTTTTTCCTCTACTGCCGTAAGACACCAATGATAGCTATTAACAAAAACATATTTATCAAATCTGGGATCTAAAAGCCTATTTTATTGTAAAAATTTGATACTCTCACTGAGATAGACAAATTGGCACCAATCTTTTTCTCATCAGTCTGTACAGAGGCACAGAGATTTGACACAGGCTCAATTTAACACCCTTGATTGAGTGAAATTGAGGCCTTCACTCCATGGCTTAACGGGGCGTGCTTTTGTGATCTGTCACAGCCGCAAAAATCCATCACCTACCAGCCCACAGCTCAGCAGAATGCACCTCCATTTGTTGCCCCAATTTGGAAGCTGCACTTTTCTCTCCAGAGTGAAAAATGTGCTTTTTGGCACTCGCTCGCTGTGTGCTTTTAAATCAACTTGGGAAGGTGGGATTGGACACCCTACTTGGTCCATCTCAACACCATTATGCTCCAAGCCTCTAATAGTTGTAATTAGTTAATGGACAGATAACATTTATTAAGGCTGTGCTAAGCACTTTTCCCTTCCATCTACCGCACCTCTGTTGCCCAAACCACTGCCAACTTCAGTTGCCCGGGAAACAGAATTAATAACGCCATTGGCCATCAAAGACCTCCAGATCTATACTCATGTCTTGCCAAGCAGTTACTCCCACTCCTGAATGTTTGCCAAGAGCAGCAAGCGCAAACACACAAACACACACACACACACGAAAAGTGAAAAGAAAACTCATGTGAAGAACACTTGAGAGATTGGGCTCCGCTAAAGTGCTGTAGGCATTGCTAGTTTCACCACACTTGCAATCTTCCCATTCAGACGTTCGTATACATATCAATTTTCTGTTCCCATCGCCTGGCAGTGGCGCGAAGTTCGCAAAACAAAAGCGAGACCATCGCAAGCACTTCTTAAATGTTGACATTACCGTTTTTTTCTTGATCTACTTCTACCCTGCTCTTAAACTTGACAGTAACAGTGTCTATGATTTGAACGGTGATGATTATGGGTAACGTTAGTTATTTGATGATATGTTTGCATCTTTCTCCACATGGAATGAACAGTCTTATAACATTAGTATCTTACGTGATGACTGTGTGTGACACGAATGTACTATAATGATCTTTCTCTATTAATAAAATCTTATTTTTCTATCAAGACGCGACTTATGTGTGTTAATAGATGGCAGATCTTTAAATTATTGAAATATGAATTAGAGTCGTGCTGTTGTTGCTGGTGACTTTTAGCATTATAAATTCATTAAATGTGATTTAGAAACCACCAAGAGAGTTTGGGAATGAGAGACGAGTTTCCAGCTCAACCATAGTTTTTTGGTGCACATGTTCAGTAATGTAACAATAATGATGTGTAGAATTAGCCTGATGCTTAAAGGCAGTGTTTCCTGTGCTTCTGTCTGACAGGTAAAACACCTAATCAGTTCGGAGATGGACGACTTTTCAGCGGCAGAAACCCGTTGGGTGGAGGTGAGGCACAAACACGGCAAACCTTTTTAGTAATTTCCTTATGTCATTTGTCATCACTAACTTCCTTCCTGCCGCAGGTTTGCAGTTCCCCGAGTGGAACACACCACCCCCGTCATCTGAGCCTCCGGTGACCCGCGTTTCAGAGAAGGACAACTCGTGGCTGTACACCTTGGACCCCATCCTAGTTACCATCATCGTCATGAGCTCCCTGGGCGTCCTGCTCGGGGCTGTCTGCACCGGCCTCCTCCTTTACTGCCCCTGTTCCTTCGGCAGTCTGTCGTCTCGCTCCTCAACAACCCTAGAGAACTACAACTTTGAACTGTACGACGGCCTGAAGCACAAGGTCAAACTGAACCAACAGCGCTGCTGCACCGAGGCATGAGGGAGGAAGCGCGAAAAGAGGCGGAGCAGAGCGAGAGACGGCCGCTTTGTGAAAAAAACTCTCACTATTTTATTTCCTCCAGTTCACCTTAGTGTCAGTTTACTTCCTCAGCGGGGCAGATCCCTGGACACACCTGGACAACGAGAAAGCCACGTGTCAGCGTGTTTCCAGTTTGGAAAAGTGGCACCGTCCAGTGTTTGGTTGTTTTTGTGGTGAGAGAAAGACTGGGGCTACACATCCATCGCTGGGATGTTGGTCCTCAAAAAAAAAAAGAAATATCTACACATATCAATTACAGATTCCTGCTCCACCAAAAGAGAACAGTTTCTAAGCGCATCATAGATTTGTAAGAGCTCTAGTTTTGAAACTGGGTAATGTAAGCTACGCGTACTGAGTCAGAACACGTTGTGTTTGGAAGGTGGTAGGTTAGGAACGTGCTTAGAAAGCATCTTTTTTGATCACACGTGAACACGGTGGCCTAGAACTTAGCTCCTTTGTGTGGCCTGTGTTGTTTTTTTCTTTTTGTTCCATCGTAGACTCTGCTACCTATCAGTCTCACTTATCCTCTTAGTTCCTGACAGTCTGTGGTATCTTTAGACACCGATGTCCATCGAGTTTGTCTTTCCGCTCGGTCATTCTCTTTCTGTTTAATGTTTTCATTCTGGTGTATCTGCAGACAAGTAGAAAGAAAGTGTGTGGGGACATTTTATCACATTCTTTTAACCACAGAGAGAGCTATTGTTAGGTATAGTTGTCAGAGACAGTTGTTACTGGCTCCTGTCAAACAGAAGGTCATGTTTACATTGTGGTTAACGGGGGAAAGGTCAAGGATCTTTGGTCGGTGCAACCTATGGATTGCTGGTAAGAGCGGAAACTGAAACCACTGAAGAAAGAGAGAAAGAGAGAGCTCTCTCGCATGGACGGTGCTCTCTCCGTGCTTTCACAAGGACAAAAACTAAATGGGATCAAAAACAAATGCACAGCCAGGAACAGCTTTCTCAATCGACTGACTGCGTGCCCAGATACAAACAAGCCTTAAAAGCAGAGTGTTCGCCAAACGGAGCGTTGAGAGAGGAGGTATCCATGTGTATCCTCGTTTTACATGTGAGCCTCATGAGCCATGATTTAAAGGACCTACCCCAACAAACACGCACGTCACTCCATCCCCCCGCCTCAGCATACTGGCTGATTTTTGTTTTTCCTCTGTAAGCTGTCGCACAACACGGCAGACATTTTCGGGACAGTTTCGAAACCGACAAAATGTCTTGCCTTGCACGCTCTGAATATACTCAAAAGCCATGAGAAGGAGAGGGTGAGAGACCCTCCCACGCACATGAACACACACACTTCACATGTGTATACAGATGTATATACAGAGCATCACTCTCAGAAACGGTAAACACACACACACACACACACACAGAGGCCTTCAGGCCTAAGAATGAAGAAAAGCATGGCTGCTGCTGAGAGACTGACGTACACAACTGCCATGGATTCACTGCACATACGTACACACACACTCCCACACTTCATCTCATAGACCTTCACTCCTTACACACACGCTTGCTGTCCCTCTCCTCTGAGGCCCGCATCTCTGGACCCCACTGACTCTTTTTAAAGTGCCTTGGAGCCTCGGGGATCCAGCTTGCCTTTGGAGCCGGAATCAGAACCACTTATTTGACATTGAAAAGGACGGCCGCAGCGCCCCCTTCTGCCTGGGAGGACCCAACACATAGAAAGAACGGATCCCCCTCTTTGCCCTGCTTGGACTGCTGTTGTTGTTTTAAAGGGGTCTTTGTACAGAAATGCGCTTTTTATTATTGTTATTATAATTATTGTTATGATTATTTAATAAAGGATTTATACCATACTGTGGAAAGAGCTGCTAAGACTTTACATGTGGATGCAACAAAAAACTTCCCGTCCAATTACCCAAAAACTTCATCATCTGAGTCAGACTTTCACTTTGAATTGCTAAAAGAATACACACAGGGAATCACACACACACACTCGTGTTTTCTCTCCCTCTCTGTCTGTCACATACACATACATGCATAACGTTGCTACACTTGGCCTCTAATCTCTGCATGATGTCCCATTAGTCCAGACCTCTGGTGGCCCTCATTTAGGAGCTCCAACATCAAAGCTTTGAAATGCCCGGCATCTTAGCCACACACACACACACACACACACATACTGTACACATGCAATTACTGTGCTTCTCTTTTACAGCTTGCTGAGTCTCCCACACACGGTTCTGTTTATCCACATAAGCTTTCTTCACCTAAATGCAAGCCATGTTAGCAAATACAGCAGAGTTTCAGATCCAGGATTCGATATCTTTTGCCCATCAGGGTCTTGTAGATGTTTGTAGTAAGCCGACCATTGTGGCTGTGCTCAGGGGGAGTTTATGGTTGCTGTTGCAGCCATGACATGGGAGATAAATGAGAGTGCCAAAAGTTAATGTTGCATTCTTTAACTTGTGAGCTCTCCTGCCATGTGTTTTTCCTTACGCAAGCAGACTGTCATCACAGCTTATTAACGCAACACTTAACGCAAGTCGGAGTGGATGTGAAATGGAGCCTGTAGCACAGGTACCACATTATGAGCCACACAAAGCAGGAGGACACGTGTTGTCGCTCCGCATTGGCGGTGGCAGTGGCTGTTAGCATGCTCCGGTCCGTGACATAGCGGGCCAATTACCATATCTGAAAAAACACAGACAATCCCCAGTCCGCTGGAGGAGTGCGATGCCATCTGCTCACAGGTCTGATTGATCCCGGCAGAACAGTCACGACCACATCACACAAATGAACGCCGACAGGAAATTGCCAAAGGAGCCAGATTGTCATTGTTCCATACCGCCTCTTGTTTTTACAACCAAATTATTCTTAATTCTTTTTCCCTGTGAGTGTGTGTGTTACCCAAATGTTGTTTTCCTAGGTTTTTTTATCAGTCTGTAACGGCACACTGCAGGGGCCCTTTCCTTTCGCCGTCAGATCAGAGAGTTCTTTTGCCTCTGAAGCCGAGGCAGCCTTCAAAGAAAAAGCTTTGGCGCCCTGTAAGTCGATAGGCCAGATTGTGGAGGAAGCTCATTTGAGGGTTGCACTACAGGAAGTGGCTGGAACACACAGCTAATTAATCTGGGGATTATGTAATCAAGATAGAAGAGGGGGCAAAAATGCAGCATGTTAGTCAACACAGTTAAAGACAAAACTTGTTTTATATGACGGCTTAAAGACATGCTACTGTGTCCCTGCAAGGATCATTGGTTCACTTTTAGAAAGAGAGAGTGATGCAGCCGTATACTATATAAATATTGATAAGATTTAAGAAATCCTAAGTGTAAGTATTTTAAAATCTGTCTGAAGAATTAAAGAACCTGGAGACTAAACTTTACATGTCTTTCAACAAGATCCAAAGGGCTGTCACAAACTGCTGAGACTCATGCTTACATTTTCAAACGTGTTTCATGTGCGCACACACACACACACACACACACACACACTACACATACGCATCCCAGTGGTCTTCCTGGGAAGGGGGCCCAGATAATCTCGTCAAGTCTGCCAGCGGTTCAAAGCACCTATATGGGTCAGAGCAGGGTGTGTGTGTGTGTGTGTGTGTGTGTGTTTGTAGAGGATGTAAAGGGGCTCTGTGGCAACGTGCCTGCCAATGACGGCAGACCCAGTGACAACAAATGCCCAAGTCTTGCATAAACACCAGGCAGACCATCACTTTCCTTCCTCCGTGACATGATCGTCTCTCCAACCCCAGAGGACACAGCCTCTGAAAACAAATACATGGAGGAAATGATTTGAATGAGAAAACCTCTATTCACAGCTCCAAACTAGGCCAGGCTTCTTGTCATTGTGAAGCAGCAGAGAGGAAATGAACTTGATTAAAAGATACTGAGGATGGTTGGAAGTCATTTTGGACCCAGGACCAGACCCTGGTTGTAGTTTAGTGTTGGACCTCCAGACCTCGGCAGTGCTATAGCTGAGCTCACACTGGTCTCACCCAGTGGTGCATGTTTTGTGTGCCAGCTCTGGATTTGATTTCCAGAAAAGCAGCTCAGCTCTTGTTTATTCTCCTTCAGCAAAATCTGAAGAAAAGCAAAAGCGTTTTAATCGCAAGTGAACTTTTGTTTTGCGATTGCGCAACATGACCAGTGGTCCTGTGTGCTGTGCCACCTGTTCGCTCCACTTGAGGCTGGTGTACAGTCACTGTTGCCCCATATAGTCCAGGAAACCTGTTATTGGGCATGGTGGGAGGCCTCTTGTAGTGGGTCCTAACCATCTGTCTGGAGCGTTAGTGGTGCAGTTAAAGCTCTTGATGTAAGGAACCAATATATTCATTAAAATGAATCTGTGTCCTCTCTTTTTGCAGATCTATTAGCCTGATTTAAATATTTTAGTTACTGTATAAGTTCACTTTGCCCAAGGAAATATTCACATGTTCTATTAGAATATACTTTATTTGGGTATTGGGGTCAGTGTTACTACCGATTTAGATCAGAACTCACAGCACTGAGTGTGTTTTTTATCACGTCTATTCACTCATATTCAAATAAATCTTCCTAATAACATGTTCCCGTTTAGATAAGATCCACTTTGAAACACTCAGTCCACCCAGAACCAGTTGTGTCTTTAGAAGTGAGGAGGAAAGAGTGCTAATTGTGTTGGTGTTTAAAAGATGAAGGGAAATCTGATGAATCTCGATCAGATAAGTTCTGTGAAACCTTAATAAATGTGAACTCTTGAACCACAAAGGTGGGAAAAAACAACTAAAAATGTATCTGTCAATCACAGGTTAAGTAAAGGAAAGCTGTCGGTGTAGCAATCACGCTTGACAGGCTGTCAGCTCTCTTGGACAAAACATCTTAAAGCTTCTGTAATAATCTGTTCGACGCTGGCACCACGGACAATTCTTTACTCCCAATCTGTCAAATAATTTCAGCAGAGATGAGTTGCCAAGCCTGTTATTATTCGAACAAGCGTGTCAATAATAGAATGAAAAACAAAGTTGTATTTCATGAAAAGCGGTAATCAATTAAAAATGACAAAAGCGTCGCGCACTTTATAAGAATGCAGCTGGGGCAGATTTCAGAAATGAGCGAATAAACAGAGGAGCTCATCGTGATTCACTGTCGCTGTCATTAAAGTGGAAGAAAGGCAGAGAAGAAGAAACAGAAAACTGTCGGCTGTGTGAGGCTGCAACCCTGGTTAAGTTTGTTGGGTAATTGAAATGGCCTTCTCATAGCTTTCTTTCCAAATTAAGGGTTTTTCATTATGTATTCCATTGAAGCGATAATCAAATTCAATTGCACTTTGAGACCCATCTGTTCCAAAATAACTGACGAGTCTACCTTACCCCCCCCAAAAAAACAACCTCCCGAGTCTCCACGGCTCTACACACAAATCTTTTTATTGAATCAAATTAGTTCCACAAGTAGCGCATGTTTACGACGCAGCTCTGTAGAAACACCCGCCACATTTCCTCTTTGAAATCAGCTTTGAAGCTGCTGCAGTAAATCAAAAGGTAACAACACAAATGCATGGGAAAGGATTCTACTCTAAAAATGCTATGTTTGCCATAAACAAAAAAAAGGCCCTCATAAACAGAAAAGTTTAGATTATTTCTAATTTGGTATAAAAACTGGAATCTGTTGATGACCTTGAAATGTTCTTTATCTGTTTTTTTGTTTTTCCCTAAAACAAACTTCTGATCCATCTGATGTGAGCTTGAGCCCAGAGAAGAATTTAAAATTGGCTCAGACGTTGCATAGTCGAGCTTCAGTCTGCAGCAGAGATTGGTGGTTAAGTATTCTGAACAAATCAAAAATAGAGTTTTTATAATGAAGTTACATGTAATGTCTGAAATCATACACTTAACCCTATGACTCACTGTTTCTCAGAGAACCAGTTATCTTATCAATAACTGCTCATCTCCACTGACTGTTTCGTTGTTTTCCCTGTCCTCTGTTTTCATGATTTGATTGTAAGCAGCGATGAGGCAGAGGGAGATTGTGCCCGTGAGGCCAGTGTAAATGTGCAGCCTGAGGAGAAGAGGTCTTTGTGTTTGGTTAATGTGGGCTGGAGCTCTGTGCTCTGTGTATATCCTCGAATCCTCTGAGTGGGTTGCTGTTGTTGGTATGGGTTATATTTTATGCCTTGTAGGAGGCAGAAAAAGCATGTTTGTGTGTGTGTGTCTGTGTGCGCAACTGTAATGTGGTGACATCCTTCTCTCTGTGATAGCGCGACACTCCGAGTAACTGCACCCAGGAGAAAGCGGATTTACAGCCTCATTCAACTGTGCTGAGCTCCAGTTAAACATCATTCAAACCGCCAACTTAGCAATCCCTCTCTATTTTTCTCTATCTCACCACACGCACACACACACTCACACTTTTTCTCATAACAACACACACACACATTCTTGCTGAATGACGTCATGAAGATAGATTCATGGGACATTTGCAGTCGATGTTTTGGAGATTTATCTCTGCGCATTCCTCTCAGATTTCTGTGCGCTATTGTTTTTTCGCCTGAATTATTATATCACAGAGGCAGATCTCAGAATTGCATGGAGTTGAAACCACCGTGCTGGCACAGGCTTCGGCACACACACTCGGAAATATTCATGCAGTGATTTAGAGAGTCAGGGAGAACATGCAGCAAAAAGCAGAAATACACTCTATACAGATGAAACAATCATTCTGCCTATAGTAGAGCGGAAAGGGGCCTGCTCAATTTGCTTATCAGTCCCTCTCGAGCCACAGTTTAGGCCCTTGGAGACATAACAGCATCAGGCCACTGGGGCACGAGCACGGAGTCAAGTAAACACATCATATTAGAATAAGCAAGCCACACAAAAGACCTTCCTCCCATGACCGTGGCCACACACAATGACACAGCGCTGCTGTTTCCACATATACAGTGGGAAGAACAAACAAGCAGCTGAATCCACTGACAAATACTGCTGCAAATATCAAATCAATGTCCCCTCCTTATTTTTGAAACTGTTGGATTTGGCGTCATCGTGGGATTATTTGTAACAGTAATAACCCTCAGAGGACGCAACCAGGGGAGTTTGCACCACCTGCCCCCTCCTCTGAACCCGCCTGAGGGGGGGCTGAGAAACAACACAAGCAGGTGGATGGGTGGGCAGATGCAGGCTGAGTGCGTAAAACCTGCAACAACAACTGCGCGGCTGCATGCACAGTGCGTTTGTTTGCACGAACAAAGCTTGCTTGTACACTTGTTTTACATTACCAGCGTGTGCATTCACAGGTTCAGTTCCCATGTGTCCTCCCACCTGCTGGCTGATGTGTTCTTTTTTGTTGGGCGCTTGTCTCCTTCACCTGTAGTTGTTATGGAAACAAGAACGTTTGCAGGGACAGCATCAGCATAGGTGCTGTATGTTAGCCCCAGTGAGCATGGCATGCTAAATGGAACAAGTTCAGCAGGTCAAACTATAGTATCTCTCTTTCAGCACCTTGCCGAGAATGAGTGCTTCTGAACTTGTGCGCCTCTGTATCGAGCAGATTGCCTCCCAGATTTATACAGACGTTGAAATACAAAAGGGTTTGCAAATTATGCGCATATGAATTCACTTGTGCTCTGCTTTTCACCTGTATTTTCCAGCCAATTGTGCCTAAAATGTGATTTTTTTTTCCTTGCAAATGAGTCAGGGAGAATGTGAGCCTTCCTGAAGCCTTGTCTGGTGACACTGACAAAAAGTATTGCCATTAAGAAACATTATTCAGGAATATGAAACAATATATAATGTGTGTGTAGGCACAGTGTATGCGGTGCCTCTGCTACCCATCTGCCTGGTTGCATGCCAACATCTGGTGCTGGTAAATAGCCTTTGACACCAAACATGGATCACCACTGACAGTGCAATGTGTCTGAGGGCATCAGTTCTTCATTGGCAACAAGATGCATGCACAACTCCTACCCCCCACCCCCACCCCCCAACTATAAATCAATAACCCAGCACCATTTGACACCAGCAACAGTCCATGTCTTCAGATGCTCTACCTGCAAGGCCTCCTCTTCCACCTCCTCCCACTTCATCTCCCATAACCACACTACAGCCTGGAGGAGAGCGACGCTCCCTGCATACAATAAGCACATTCTCTCACACACAGACACAGACTAAATGCATGCACACAGCCATGATGGATGGCCTTCCTGCTCTCTATAATGCACAAAAGTAATATTTGTCACCTTCCAGCCCAGAGGAAAGAGATGCTCCTTTAAAAGTGACACAACCAACTACCACAGCCCCATGATGTGTGGAAGCCCCGCCTCCCAGAACTGCTTGTGCATGAACATACAGGGTGCAGAGAGCTTTGGATCATTTACATATCTCTATTTCTTACTGCTGCTCTATACTGCATCCATCATATTTACTATTGGTGTCCATTGAATGCTGAGATGCAGTTATTTTTGCACATTCTGTGTATTTTGTAATGTCACCATGTGTTCATGCAGTGCATGCATATAAATAATCATCTGTGTGCCTGCTCTTGTTGCTTGTTTAAAGAAGCTACAGTACATTCAACTTCTCCTTTCACCGTTAAAATAAAAACTGACTGAAGATTTTTGTTCACATAATTGTTTGCCAGGGCAACGAAAGAAAACAATTCGAAAAAAGTGTTGGGCTGAAGTATCAACAGGTGGCAGACATGGAGGCAGAGGGACCAATCAATCAAAGTAAAAGATATTATAAACTCAGTGTGGGCACTTCTTCCCATGAAGAAGTGAGTACCTCCCATATGAAGAACCGCCTCCGCAGGTGGGGTTTCTGGAGGCAGCGAAATACTGTCGCTTCCAATCAGACATAAGGCAAATCAATCTACTGTCTCGCATGATGGGCAAGCATCAGCAGGAGGTCACAAGCCATCGCAGAGAGGCTGGGACATAAAACAGGCCGCTACAACACGCAGAGAAGGACACTCCACCGAATGTCTTTCTGACCTGGGTAGTTGGACTTGGCAGGTGGGGGCAGGTGGGCTGGCAGGGAGTTGAATATCAAACGGCCAGCTGAGCGACATCAAGTCAGGCACTTCATTCGGAAAAAGAAACCCTGTGGCACACTTCTTCTCATCAGTGTGCCACATCTCCTAATGCACTGCCGGCCGGTGGTGGAGGACTTGAATGAAAGGGGCCCTCAGGAACCAGTACACTGAAAGGCTTTGGTGCTACTTCAATGTCCACATGCAGAAAAGAAAACCCCAGTCCAGCACAGATCAGGGTCTTCTCCTTTGTGGAAGATGCAGACTATAAGAAGCACTTTTTGTAAGAAAACCGTTTTAATTAACTTAATGTCAAACACTTACTCATTCATATGCATGTCAACTGTAATAGAAATGAGTTAATCAGAAACTCATGAAGACGTTTGGGAAAGCTTTTGAGTCTCTATGCTTGCTGAAATATCTCTGGGTTTTAGAAAAATATGAGTGTTTTGACTGTGATCTCAAAAGATCTTGAACGCAGCTTCGTCCTTGTGGTGTTTTACCCTTCAACTATATTCCTGTTACTGCACTCAAAAGGTCAAAAGATGGGAGTCTTTTTATTAGTCCATGTGGTTTTCATCTGCTCAAGACCCAAAAATGCCAAATTGCTCTTTAGTGGCTTTGATCAACAGACCCACGGTGTCCAGAAGCAGCATGTTAAAGTCACTGCTGCTCACTGTGAGGGCTGCCGGTTTGGCAGAAGTTGCATTAAAGCACCTGAAGGTCAAACAAATCATCCTCACGACATTTGCAGCAGGGCACGAGGAGCGTCATCTCCTCTACATCACTGCCGATGGTGTCGACTCCCACATCCAAAAATCTGAGACAGGAAGAAGGAGACAACAGAAGAGAAGACGTCTGTACATTCCCTTTGCTCCTGGATTCCTTGCAGGAGAAAGGTGCTACTAGCTTTCAAGTCCAGAAAGCACCCAGTTTATTCATTATGCATGTACTATAGCATCTGTTGCAGCACACCAGGCACCCTCATGTGCAGGTATTAAAACGATGAGCAACTGCCCCCAGTGGTCCAAGCAGCACATTTTACAATGCCTTCTGAGACGTGCCACTCAGGATGTACCAGCTCTGGCATGTATAATGTTTGTTTTTACACAGTGAAAAGCAGATTACAATATCAGTCGCTCACAGTGGGTGTGTGTGTGTGTGTGTGTGTGTGTGTGTGAAATATGTGTGTGTTATAGTTTTCTAGTCCGTTGGGCCTGAAGTGTGGGCTCTGTGTCTTCTACTACCTCTCTGCTGGAGTCTATCTGCAGAATCTGTGACAGATTCACCCACACACTTACGACACCAGGGCATCCGTCGGGTTTCTCTAGCCTGTATTATCTTGCACACACTCTCTTTCGATCTCTTCCTCCCCTCTCTTTTCATTCTCTACCACTTCTCACTCACATCATCGTCATTTTCAAGACCTCGCTTATTTCTTTCTTTCTCTGCCTCGCTATCTGTCTACGTAGAGGACTGTGGCGAGGGTGCAGTTCGGTAGCAGTGGCGGGAGCCCCTTTTGTGTTTGTCAAGAGCAGTTTGACACGAAATCTTATCACAGGCGCGTTTCTTTTCACAGCAGGAGAAAGTGACTTAACTACCCTTGGTAAGCTGCTGGGGTCGGACACTTCAAGCTTAAACTCAGAGATACAGTGGAAAGCTCATGAGACCAAGTGGAAAGTCTCTCCAAGTGGACAGTTAGCAGCGCTCATTTAAGAGCATCTCATTGTTTTTTATTCCCCTTGCTGAAAATCTGCTGAGTGTCCCTTAAGTCAGCACCAAATTGTAGGTAGGCCACAGTTATCAAACAGTTATACAGCGGTCGGCATGTGGGCCAGAGGAAGACTCTAGACCAGACATCCGAAACAAAAACTCGGCACACACTTTTTCCAGGAAATTCTGTACGTCACTAGAACTGTGGGGTCGGTTCTGGCAGATAAGCTTGTCTCTTCAAAAAACAGACGTGTGGCAGTAGTGAAGGTGAAGTTGTGGCTAGAATGAGGGTTTCAACTCATGATGTATGAAAGTAGTGTAGCATCATTCTTCCATATATCTAAACAACATGCCTTTATTTATCCTCACTGAATAATATAAGATTAAATATTGCGTAAGATGCTGGAAGGTGTCTTGCAGCATCCCCTATGCTCTATGTGAACAATCAGTCTGAGCACATGTCTGCTGCTCTGCCACATAGTACAAGTAATTTGGACTTTAAAGGTAACAAAGGTCATCTGCCACCGAGCTTGTGGTAGGAACCAAATTCACAAAGCCCAGTCCTTCACCGAATACTACATCCAGCAAAACTGAAAGCTTTATTGATGGCGCTTAGCACTAATGAGATTGGACACAGCATTCCTAACACCATCAGTTCAGTCTTTTCTCACTAAATCAGCGGCTTAGATTGGCACACACATCTGTCTTATCCCTTCCTGGCAGTTTCAAGGAAACAAAGAAGCGTGTTGGAGAATGGGAGAAAAGGTGGGGTTGTATAAAAGGAAAAACTACACCTAAAGGACTTATAGGGTTCCAACTGGGTCTGTATGCTGAGCTAGAGAGTCCAACAAAAGGGGAAAGAGATGAGGGTTGTGATGGGCAGGCCGTCACATCCACTCGGGGACAAAAGAGCAGGGTGACAAGCAGCCGATGGACTCAAGGTCCATTTCCACTCACACAAAAGAACCGAGGAGATGAAGCAGATTACCAGCTCTTTATGCCCATTGTGGAGGCTCTAAATGATAAGATTTACTCTTTTTTTCCATCCTAACCTGTGTGTGTGCACACAAGACATCAAAGCTCTTTTGCACTTCTCCGTTCTTGTTCTGTTTTTTTTGCGCCCTCCATGAGGATATACTTCCTCCTTTTTCTCTTTCCACCAGTAGGTACAGACACACTTATACACTTTCTTTTCTGTAGAGTCTTTTATTCATCCTTGTAGGAAGGGCAGACGTGACAGTTGGCTTTCAAGTCATTTTCCTGCTTTGTACGAAAGCCCACATTTTCAGCTTGACAGGAAAAGCTCTCAACTTAAATCCACTCACCACTGAAAGTTGATGTTCTTTTCATATTCCTCTCATTTGAATATTTCTCTTTTCAGTGGTACAGGCACACTTGGAATGTTGGTGCTATGGTGTCATTAATTAACATGCATTCACCAGCCTTAATATAGGAGTAAAATTATATCCAGTTAGAAACTAATATTAATGCAGTGTCACATAATGTGTATTTTCTAGTAATGTAATTCCTTACCACCTTTGTGTACAGTTATGGAGGTTTTACTACCTATACAACTGTTTCCTCCCATTATACCTTTGCGTTTACTGCCACCTACTGACTATCTTGTAATACTACAGGGTCTCACTGCGTGGTTTGTAATGTACTGTACATGTATCTTTAATTAAAAATAAGTTACAGATGGGCCACCACTGGAATATTATACTAATACTGATGTTACTTTATATGCATTTCTCAGGCAAATACACTTTCTACTCTCGTCTAAACAGTACTGAATTTTCTGTTGAGTGTGAATATACAAGTGTGTTTAAGAAACTTTTAAAGGTGCAAAAAAAACTTTATGATTAGCTGATTTTATAATAATACAGTCTAATTTATGATTATTTTTAGTATTCCTCAAAAGCATAATTTTTTTTATCATTTTATTTCCATTTTCAATTCCTCCTCCCTATTTCGTTAGGCTTGATTGTTGCAGCGTCATGTGTCCCTGAGTGAACTTCTCCCAGCCTCCTGCAGGGGGCGCTGGAGTCCAGTCAACCCCAACCACTGTTGTGGAAAGCGTCGATTGCCGAGTCATGGGTAGTTGCATGTTACCAGGACAGTCACCTTGTCTGCGTCAGTACACACAGTCAGTGCAATGGCAGACACTTAGTTGAGTGTCATTTCTAGTTTCAGCCGTTAGGCACGTTTAAGCTGTCGTTTGTTTTAAAGCTGCGTCTAGCCGGCTAACATAGCTATCAGCTAACTAGCTAACTTGAAGTCCTTAGCAGACTTGCTAGCTTCTCTGGAGGACAAGAGTGGTTGATTTATTAAAGCACCGGTGAAGCTGACGGCAGCCACACGAAACTAGGTAATGTTACAACTAACCCTTTTCAACTCTGCTTTCTGTCTAGACATTAATAAATACATGTCTATGTGGTTTGTGCGTGTCCTCCGTTGTGCTCGTCTGTGTTGACGTTATGTTGTTGCACAGTTTGCACAAAAAGAGTTTTTGTGGTCTGCTTTGGCAGATACGTGTACATCTTAGCTCACAGTTTGTTAGCAGCTGGCAAAGGGGTGCTGTGCTAGTTATTCATAACCAGCAACCATAGGGGTTTATACTAGCGAACCGTGACTCAGCAGAATGTCACAACCAACCTCGTGTAGGTGGGAAGAGGTGTAGTCAAGTGTGGACACAGCTCTACGGATTGCTTAAATTGTTCTAATTTATTTATTAGCTTTATTTATAACATTTAGTTGTAGCTGTGTCTCCACTAAACATATTCTTTTCTACCCTCAGCTGCAGCCATGGTGTTCATACAAAGTTACTGTGAATCCAATTCCTCCATCTCCCACACCTGGGTGGATAAGGGCATCTCCCCCTGCTTCTTTTTCACGCTGATCCCCACCATCCTGCTCACCATGTGTTTCTTCCTCGGTACCATCCACTGCATATTCTACCAGAAATATGGCACAGCAATGGAGCCCAAGTTCATCCCACGCACCCGTCTTTATGGTTTCCAGCAACTCATCTCCATCCTTCTCCTGGTTCAGTTTCTGAGTGGGACAGTGTGGCGGGCCAGCAGTGGAGGAGAGCTCCCCGGCTATGTGGTGCTGTACGGCTGCTTCTCTGCACTCAGCTGGGCCTGGGCTATAGCCCTGCTCAGGATTGAGAGGCGGAGGGCCCTTTTGATGGACCGGACAAGGGGACATAGTGTGTTGTTGCTGCTGTTTTGGGCTCTGGCTTTCTCAGCGGAGAACCTAGCGTTCGTCTCCTGGTACAGTCCTTACTGGTGGTGGGGTTTGGAGAACAATGACCAACAGGTGAGAGATTAAACATCACTCACAGTTATTTATTTATAAGTTCACCCTCAATAAACAAAGACTTGAGAATGCTTGTAACAGAAGTGTGTTTTATATTTATTTTCACACACAAAATGATCAGTATAAAATAAACCAGTATCAGTATGGAGTCCGTATGATCCATCTATTTTATAAACCAAATGTGTGCATTGCAACACAGGGTAAAGCTTTGTTATTGTTAAAGAGGGCTTTGTTGAGTCACCCCACTGAAAGCTGTCCTGCCAGTTTTTCCATCATAGTGGGACAGCAGACACCAATAGAAATGAGCACAAGCATAGTGCATATGTATTGTATTTTTGCATCGTCATCACTCTGACTTGTCAGATTTTCAGATCCTAAACACAAGACTGTTAGAAATGATCATACAACCACATCTAGACTCAGTAAAAACCTATTATTTGTCCTTTAAATTTTACTTCTTTACAAGGCAATGAAAAAATGTAGTACTCCTTATATTAACCTGACATAGTTTAGAATAACCAGGCCTCTGAGTAACATTAACACAGCCCTAGCTGAGTCGTTTTCACGCCCCCAGCTGTGTTATGAGCATTAAATTTACATCACTCCACTGTTCCATGTCATTTAACTGTGATGTGAAACCTCTTTTGAACTGTTTTCCATCGTCTGTGAACCCCTTTAGGTGCTGTTGGCCCTGTGGCTGATGCGTTACGTTGGTACCGGGCTCCTCTTCTTCATTGGTCTGAAAGCTCCTGGGCTGCCGCGGAGGCCATACGTGCAACTGATAAATGAAGATGAGCGCGACGTAGAAAACAGTGGACAGGTAGCACTCAGCCCCCAGAAGTAAAACTAGTGACTGTCTGCTAACAGTATCTCTCTTTTAAAACATGTTCTACATTCTCCTGTTATCACTATTCAAGCCTGTGTCTGGTATTTACCATATTTCTCTCTGTGTGTGTCTTAGAGCCTGCTGGGCAGGACAGATGAGAATCAGTCCACCTGGCGCGATTTCAGAAAGAAGGTCCGTCTGCTTGTTCCCTACATCTGGCCAAAAGGCAACGTCTTCCTCCAGCTGTTGGTCCTTTTCTGTTTAGGGCTTGTAGGAGTTGAGAGGGCTATTAATGTGTTTGTACCCATCTACTATAAGAATATTGGTGAGTGACATATTTTATGCTTTGCCTTATTAGGCTTCACAAGTGGAATGACCTGTTTGTGAGACATTCCTTTGTGTCTTTGCGCTTCCAGATGCACAGGCACACTTCTGACCCTTTTCTAATTTTAGTTTTATGCTTTTGTTCCTTTCTTAGTGAATGAACTGACTGATGGCAGCAGCTGGCACACACTGGCCACTACAGTGTGCATTTATGTGCTGCTTAAGTTTCTGCAGGGTGGAGGGGCAGGTACGTTTTATTTATTTGTGTTGTGGATAATAGAGAGAGAGACCTCTGTAGTGTTACAAAAACATGTATAACTTATCCGAGAGTAACAGTATACATTCATTCTCAAATGACATGCGCTTTGATGAGGTTTTTTCTGTGTTTTCACCCATATCTTTGCCTTTTCTCAGGTGCCTCAGGCTTCATCAGCAACGTGCGCTCCTTCCTGTGGATCAAGGTGCAGCAGTTCACCGACCGCGTGGTTCAGGTGCGTCTGTTCGCTCATTTGCACTCCCTCTCGTTGCGCTGGCACCTGAGCCGCAAAACGGGTGACGTGCTGAGAAGCATCGACCGCGGCACCTCCTCCATAAACAGCTTGCTCAGGTGAGATGGCACTGGATCTGACGGAGCATTATAAATTCGTTATAAATGAATTAACTGACTTTCTGAAAAGCTTCACAATATGTCTATATATTTGCTAAAACATTTTTTCTTCATTTTAGTCAGCAAAATCCTAAGAGATACTAGACTGAACTATGCGTATTTTTCCACAGCTACATTGTGTTCAGCATCTTACCAACCATTGCCGATATCGTCATTTCTATCATTTACTTCATCACTAATTTCAACGCGTGGTTTGGCCTCATTGTCTTCATCTGCATGACCCTATACCTCTGTAAGTAACATGTTGTACATAACTGTAACTGATGCTTTTGAATTTGATGCGTCATCCGTTTAGTTGAACATATCCCCACATCTAGTGTTCCTTGAAAGATCTGAGTGTCTGTTAATATTTCCCCCAGCTCTGACTGTCATCATCACTGAGTGGAGGACCAAGTACAGACGAGAAATGAATCAACTGGACAACAATTCTAAGTCCAAGGCTGTGGACTCTTTGTTAAACTTTGAGACGGTACAATAGCAATTTGTTGTCACACTCGCAGACACACAAAGATGTCAAACTTGGTTCCACTGATTTTATTTATTATTTTTCTCTTTTTAATAGGTAAAATACTACAATGCAGAGAACTATGAAGTCGGACGTTTTGAGGATGCCATCTTGAAGTATCAGGCAAGTTGGATTAGAATGGAGCAGTGAAGAGGCTACTGTTCTGCTGGTGTCCCACTGAATCTGCTTGTCACTGATAAAAATAATGCATACAGCATAAAGAGATGTATCAGTTCATTTATTAAATTCATTAGCAAGCTCATTCGAGGATGTGTCTGATGCTGCTGGTTTTAGGTGTCAGAGTGGAAGACCCAGGCATCCCTGGCCTTCCTTAACCAGACACAGAACATCATCATTGGCTCAGGCCTGCTGGCCGGCTCCCTGCTCTGTGCCTACTTTGTGACTGAGGGTAAATTCCAGGTACTCACTACATCAACGTCATCAGTGTCTCAGTCCATAATACATGCTAATGTATTGTTTGTATGTTTAAGATTATGATGAGTTTGAAAAACATCTTCCAATTCTAGGTTGGAGATTATGTTCTCTTTGGTACCTACATTATCCAGCTGTACACCCCTCTCAACTGGTTCGGATCATATTACAGGTGAGAGGATTGTGATTTGGGCACAGTAAGAATGTGAGACGTTCCTCATGCTTCTGTGGTAACTTAACTGTCTTTTGTTTTTATGGCAGGGCTATCCAGAGGTCTTTCATTGACATGGAAAGCATGTTCAAACTTTTTGAAGAAGAGGAAGAGGTACATTTTAAACTGACACACAAGCGTCGTCACTTTTACTGCTGCAGAATGAATCGCATCTTAGAATGACAATATTTCTTCTTCTGCAGGTGAAGGATGAAGTAAATGCAGGGAATCTCCAGTACAGACAGGGAAAAGTGGAATTTGAAAATGTGTACTTCAGCTACACAAGTGGGTTAGTTCACATCTGTTTTGATGGTCTGGGTAGAACTAATATTGTTTGACGTTGTGGCTTAAGTTTCAGGTAAATCATAGATAAAAATTTGAGTTTTACAAGACTCAGTATTTACAATTCTTGTTTTACAGAAAGGAGATCCTTCAGGATATTTCCTTCACTGTACTGCCAGGACAGACAGTTGCCCTGGTAAGTCTGCAGTACATTGCTCACTAGTACTGCTTGTGTTGATGCATTCTCTTAAGTATCACTACTATTTTCTATCAATTTCCCCAGGTTGGGCCATCAGGGTCTGGGAAAAGCACCATCATGCGACTACTCTTCCGTTTCTATGATGTTCAGGGAGGCTGCATTCGCATCGATGGTCAGGATATATCAAAAGTCAGTGCCCTGAAAACTAATGCACAGGTTACAGTGCTAATAATGTGTTTACAAGCATAGTCTGACCTACTTAAGTTTTATTACCTTTCCCCAGGTAAAGCAGACATCTCTACGAGGTCACATCGGTGTCGTTCCCCAGGACACTGTTCTTTTCAACGACACCATTCGCGATAACATTCGCTACGGCCGCATCTCTGCTAGTGACGAGGAGGTGGAAAACGCTGCCATAGCCGCTGATATCCACGAGAAAATCCTATCCTTTCCTGATGGTAATGTGTATACTTTATATCAAGACTCCTTGTTTAAGTGTGTTAGTTTTTATTTTTCAGAATATGAATCCTTTTAAAGTTTTTTTTAAATCACTCACCTGTGTGTGTTTGTGACAGGTTATGATACACAGGTGGGTGAAAGAGGTCTGAAACTGAGTGGAGGAGAGAAGCAGAGGGTGGCCATCGCCAGGACGATCCTCAAAGCACCACAGCTCATCCTGCTGGACGAGGTGAGATTTAAATAAACAACTGTTAATAAACAACGATTCATTTATTGAATACTCCTGTTATTAAGCTGTGACTGATTGAAGTCACTGCTGTTATTTACAGTTCTATAACGTGATGTGTGCTTGCAGGCCACATCCGCTCTAGACACACAAACAGAACGTAACATCCAGGCCTCTTTGACTAAAGTCTGTGCCAATCGTACAACAGTTGTGGTTGCTCACAGGTGAGAGACATGTGTGTGTGCAGATACTTTTTTTGTTTTCCTCTCTAGTGATAAGTCAGTTTGTTTGATTTGGTGACTTCTATGGATGCCCCTCCACAGGTTGTCCACTATAATCGGAGCTGACCAGATTCTAGTTTTAAGCAATGGCCGGATTGCAGAGCGAGGACGGTGAGTCTGTCTTATTGACCTGTTGTTCTGAAAGATATAATGATCACCGTCCTGTTGTTTACTCAGTATTTACATTCCACATCTCCAAGTGACTCACTCTTTCCAATACAGGCATGAAGAATTGCTACTCAAGGGAGGCCTGTATGCAGACATGTGGATGAAGCAACAGCAGGCCCATGACTCAGATTCCTCATCAGACACAGAAGCCAAAGATCGCAAGTCTGAGAAACTGCAGCCACCGTCAACATCTTCAGGCCACCACGGCCACTAAATGTCATTGTTTGTTTTGTTTTGAAAGAAACGAAACAAACAATGTGAATTTGCCTTTTAATTATAAAAAGTAAATATCAGCTAGACCAATTGCTTTCCAACTGAATATGCGTTGACAAGTCATAGGGAAAAAGGGAAAATGCCTGATTAAAAGACAAAAGACAGTAAAGAAGTGCAAAAATGTGTCAAAATATTCTGATGTAAAATTATTATTATTACTACATCATAAAAGTTACACATATGTATTAAATTCATTATATTTCAAATGAGTTAACATTACATACATAATAACAACTATGGACAACTGTCTTGTCAATTTCTCATTGTTTTTGGCACTTATAATTGTTTTAAAAGTGAGAGGCACTGCTGGTGCCTTCTTCATATAGTTCATCGTTTTTTGTTATATTAAATCTTGACTATTGTTTGCCATGTTTGATTGTTTGTAACTAAATATTATTTTAAGTTACAAGAAGAAAGTGAATGTAGAAAACTAATCACAGCCTCGCTACTGCATCTAGTTATACTCAGGGGGCTAATGACTTTGTTGCTGAGGGAATAGTAACATCAATCACAGTGGGTTGTTTGATATACAAGCTATCGGGGATTCTATTTGTTTTGTTATTTTTAGGTTTGTCATTATTTTTTTCCCATCTCTGCTGTTTTATTTAAAGAGATACCATTTTTAAAAAGTGTGTATGGGTGTAAAATTTGTCATCAAGGTAAGATATGTTGTGTTGATTGTCTTGTTTTTTTTTCCAAACCTGCTTTAGACTGGCTAACGTAAGTGGTATCATGTCTGTGGCAGATATTTGACTGGGTGGAACAAGTTTACTACTTACATTGTCCTTATGCTGTGTTTATAGGTTAAAGTGTAACTTGATAAAAGTATATCATCAAACTCAATAACGTATGTCGTGATATTGCCTGTTTTTATTCTTGGTTGTCATATTAGGTAAACATAGTGGCACACACAATTTTCAGACTTTTTGCCTTTGATGTTTTTTTATCTACCTCAAGTTACTTATTATTGTAAAAACAAAATCTTGCACTTGGACAATACAATTGTTTTTAAGTGTGTTTGACTCTAATAAACTTTTCGATTTAATTATGTTACGGAATATTTTTGAATAATGTACATATCTCTTGGTGTTTTATTTATCTGACCTCATAAATTAAACTATTTCATACAATTTATTGAATTAGTATGAAATATAATATATGTTTAGTTTAATTATATTTCCAACAAAAAGTAAAACATAAGTACATAATTTGGGCGACAATATTCTTACATAACTGCAGCAACAAAAACTCTAACATAACTTTCCACATCGCACCGCACTGTCTGAAAAAGGAGGCAAAACAACCAGCGGAGGTGTCGTCACTGCCTGTCAGGACAGGGCGTGTTGCTAGCTGAGCTAACTAGCCGCGCGAGGGCTAGGTCAAACTTGTTTTCTTGTCGTTCCCCAGGCTCATGCTGAATGTATAGTAAATATGGATTTTGATGCCTTATTTAACGAGAAGACATTTCAGTTTTCGGACTTCCAGGAGTTTACGGTATGTTTTTGAGCTAGGTCAACTTGAAGCTCGCTAACACTGACTAGATCCCTGTAGCTAGCTAGCTAGCTAGTTAGCTAGTGTTGGGTTTCCTGTCCCTGTTGATCGTGGCCAAATGTTACCCGACATAAGTTTGCTAATGCCAACTGCTGCTCACCAAAACTAAACAATTTGGAAATTGAAAACATTATTTATTTTAATCCGTGGTCTATTTTCAACATTGACGTTTGTTCTCTCTCTTGGTTGATCGGTGGGGCTGTAGCGTTAGCCTGAGTTAGCTGTGCGGTGCGATGGACACTGTCTGTAGAATAGATCCGTGTTTAGCATTTTGCGCTGTGTCATTGTCTTAATGGTGAGCTTTAAGTTATAGTTAGGCCTGGCTAACTATATATTGTGTTATTGTTTTCACAGTTTCTTCCTGGACACCAGAAGCTGACTGAACGAGTGAGAAAACGACTGTATTATGGCCTGGACCAAGACGTTTCTTTAGATGCCCTCTCCTGCCCTGTTACAGGTGAGTTAACTAATCAGAGCAAAGGGCTTCAAACTCTAATGTAACTCTAATATAAAAGTACTACATGTTGCCTGCCATCATGCAGTGTTAGTGGTAAACGTTCATGTTAGCATGACATTACATGTGCAGTAAAACGTATTGCATTGAAATTGCTTAAATCACATTAAAGTTCAATTTATGTATGCTTTTTTTAATCCAGATATTGCTGTCGAGATCTTCCAAAAATCTGCACCTAGCCCAATACGAAAGCTCCACAAGAAGTATGCTGCTCATGTCGCAAGGTATGTGCTATGTACCAATCTCACAGGAACTTTCTGCAGCACAGACAGTCATGCATTTAAAAGCAGTGTTATTTTTTCTTCAGGGAGGCTTGCATCTCTCCATGTGCCATGATGCTGGCTCTGGTTTACATAGAAAGGCTCCGACATAGAAATCCTGAATACCTACAAAAGATCTCCTCATCTGACCTCTTTCTGATTTCTATGGTATGTGTTTGGTTCAGCATGTGGGCAGAATGGTTTAATGCTTTTCACCTAATGCATCTGGGGCCTATACTGCTATTTTTTGCTGTTAACAAATTAAGTATTTTAAAATTGGTTTTACAAACACTGATCTGTTGCTCTAAACAGATGGTTGCCAGCAAATACTTGTATGATGAAGGGGAGGAAGAAGAGGTTTTCAACGATGAGTGGGGAGCAGCTGGGAAACTTGACGTCCAAACGGTCAATAACCTGGAGATGAACTTCTTGAACGCCATTGTAAGTTGGATTCCGCATTTGTTGTGTTTCATGCTTTTGGATCAAGTTCTTTGTCCCAACCACTATATCGTGTCCTCCAGGGGTGGAGCCTTTTCACAGAGCCAAACGACTTCTTTGACATACTAAGTCAACTGGAAACCAGGTCAGTGGTTATGTACAACTTGCACCACACAAAATGCCCATGAATTGCAAATGGGAAAAGATTATTTGTGACTCTGGTCAGTGTTTTTTCAGCATTGCACAGCGGCAGGGGATGAAACGTGGCTGGTTCACCTACACCGACCTTTGTGTATTACTGGAGCAGTCGGTGTGGAGTCAAGCCCTCACAGCCATCTACCAGCACTTTACTAAGGTGAGAAGGAGATTTGAAAGGGAACTGAGCGGATATCTGTCTGGGAGGATTCAGAGAGACTACACAGACAAAAACTTTAAACTTTTAAGAGTTAAGGATAGTTGCGTGTTAGGTTTGCTCATATGTTTTGATCCTTTTATTTTTCAGGTATCCTGTATGCTTGGCCTGGTCTATCTAACCAGTGTGGCCGGCCTTATTGCCACCAGTGCTGTGCTGCACCAGCTCAGTCTCTCAAGATACGGCCAGTCCCTGCTTACACCGCCAACTGAGTTGAGCCCTACCCACGTCCAGACCTCCAACACAATCTCAGATGCGTCTGCAGTATCCCAGCACCTCCCCTGTTGTGTTCTGGCCAACAGAAGTCTAAACCGTCAGACCAGTACACTTGGACTTGGACTTGGACAACACGAAAGAAAAGATGCCCCTTCAGCTACCTCACAATCAGCATCAATATTGTGTCTCTGCGGTTCTTTACTTGCCTCAGTGGGTCACATACATCGTGAAAGATCTGAAATGGAAACTTCCCAAGCCTGGTCTGCTGTCTCTTTCCTCTGTCCTGGCTGTCTTGCAACCCTCCCTCCTCTTCAGTGCGGACTTAGGAACACCTCATCACTTTTCACTTATGTCCCCCTTGATGATAATCATCGCCATGCGCCATATCTGACCTCCACACTTCTTGGATTCCCAGATTCAAGCCAGAACTCTCGCCTGGGGGTTTTCCCCCCTGTACAGTTGGGTCCCTGTCACCCTGGGTCTATGCTACCTGTTGACAAAGCCCACGCTCTCCTCATGTCTGGCTAGAGACCAGCAAACTCTGTCAGCCTGTAGTAATAGTCTGTAAATGAAACCAGCACTGTTTTCACCACTCATCTATTTCTTGGTCTTTATTTATTTTACCAGATCTCAAATACAGGTGCAAAGGTGAGAATAATTAGGCACATTTTGCCAAGGAAGAAGATTGAAATTGACGTACAGATGTCAACTACAGAATAACTTTTCCCAAAGAAAATCCCATAGTGATTGGTTACTGCCCTGCTGTTTGTTTTAGTGCTGAGGAAAAATCACATGAAGCTGATTGATTTTTCATTGGGTGCAACCCCTAGTTACTGTCTAAAAGTTCTACCTGTAACATGGTGATGTAGGGCCTTGTTGATGATTCAGGGGCTTATTAATTCAGAGCTCTGGTGTTAAAGCTGCTTGCTGTTTGGGAAGTTGAAGAAGGTGTGTGGATGTTAAACAGTGGTTTGTTTTTATGAAGTTGTGTGAGAAGGAAGGACTACACCAGTGTATACAAAGGTTTGGCTTAGTGTTAATGTATATTTTTTTATTAATGCATACTGAGGTTTACATCAGACACAGACTGCAACCACTGCATTTGGATGCTACATAGGTTATGTTGCTATTTTGGTTTATGTTCTGCTTTATTCACTTAAATGCAAACTCCACTAATATCATATAAATTATACACAAGCTTCTCTAATTTCTTTTAGGCAAGATATTTACCAGATTGTATGTGGTATGGTGACACGTTAGAACTGGGAATTTCCTGCAACAGAGTAATGTTTAGCCAAATCAGAGGTTTTACTTTTCTTCAGAGGGGACGAAGGTCTGGGTTCATGAGGTTTCTCAAACTTTGTTGTTGGTTAAGATTTTAACACATGTAATGTTACAGATCAACAGAATGTGTGCAGAATATGCTGTGGTTCTGAATTTGCACATGTGAAACCATTTCCCTTGCATTAAGAACATTTCACTCTATAATCGCTGCGTTGTGTAATTGTACATGTGAACATCAGAGAAAAATGTAAAGAATTGATTGTATGATATGTACACAGATACACATAGTCCCCAGAATATTTACTTTGTAATTAAACCTTTAACAAATTGCTCTGAGCATTGGAATTTGATACACTTTAAATCACAAAGTCTTTTAATTTTGTAAATTCTGTAAAAGTTTGAGCAAAGGAAAACTAATAAAGAACAATGCACTTCTTTGTCATTTTGTTGTTGACTTTCAACATCTTTAACACGTGGTGCAGAAATGTCAACAGGCAACAATACGCCTTGGACACTTGGACTCCAAAGACCTTAAGTGTTTGCAGCCTTGACCTTTCTGACATGCTCAGCAGGTAAGACTGTATATTCTATGTGAAAATTAATAATACCATGCTAGGAGTTGTGCTCCAACTCTGAAGCCATTAGAGAGCTGCACATTCACTGGACCTTAGACAGTAGGAAGCACTGAAACACACTGAGAATGTGTCTGAAACTCAGTGTTTGCATTCAAACGTTCACAAAGAAAGTGGTGACAGGTGGGTTCTACAGAGACAGGAATTAGCCGTCTCATTTTGGCAACAGCTTTAGTGTCCCTCCCCCTGAACCGGTGCCAGCGTTTTACCCCTCCCCTGCACCCCTTGGCCTGACACCACTTGAGAGTTCCTAATATAGACCTAGAACTGCTAGGTATGTACGAAAAAGTAAACTGAGCGAACGTGCTGTTTTGAAAACGTTTTCATGGACACACAGCGGAATTATGGAGCCTCGTCACAGGTAAAATCCTCTTTTGTAATCCTAAAAGCTCTCATTTAAGCCAAAGATGGGAACAGTTTGTCGCTGTCATGTAGAGAATGTTGCGCTTGCTGTGTTGTAGGTGTCATTGCCAACGAAGGAGGAAGTACAAAAGCAAGGTACAATCACATTGACGTGTACGTAAGTGTGCAGTGTCGATTTTCGTGCACACATGCAGTTTGTAGACTGTGTGTGTGTGTGTGTGTGTGTTTCCCTAGAGATAGATGCCTCAGTCTACATGAACTTCATGAAGAGTCACTGCTGCTATGATGCCATTCCAGTCAGCTGTAAACTCGTCATATTTGATACCACACTGCAAGTAAGACGGTGGCTTTTACAGCAAAACATGCAAAATCCCCATGTCTCTATATCATAAATATGTGTGTTCACTACTTATGCAGGTGAAAAAGGCCTTTTTTGCACTGGTGGCAAATGGCTTGAGGGCTGCACCTCTATGGGACAGCAAGTTACAGAGATTCGTGGGTAAGACTAAAAAGGTGTTCATGTAGTTGTCATGAATCATAATGGGAATACAAATAATTTTCTGCCACAGGTATGCTGACTATTACAGATTTCATCAACATCCTCCATCGCTATTACAAGTCCCCCATGGTGAGCATTATTGGACTCCAGTTCATTTCCCTTCTGTTTTGGGGAGTTTGACCCTGCATGATTATATTATAAGTCATAAATGTGAGGCTATTTGGGAAGCACAGACTTTTTAAGACACTTGCAGCTGTGAAACGACCATGTTTGCAATATTTGCAAAATCATATCTGACCTGTGGTTTCTGTATAAAGGTTCAGATGTATGAGCTGGAGAGCCACAAGATTGAGACATGGAGAGGTGATTCATTTCAAAGTAAATAACCAACACGGATCAATGGTATTATCTCTGCACACACGTCCTCTATAGCTTCATCTCTGCCTCTCTTTAGACGTGTACTTAGAGTATTCCAGCCGCTTCCTCATTAGTATTTCACCAGATGCCAGGTGAGTGCGGGTGCTCAGGTGACACTATATGATGTTCATGTTCCATTCAGCTGTCTAGCCTTCCAGTCAACAAATCTCTGTTGTGTCCTCTATTTCATCCTCTTCAGCCTCTTTGATGCCATCTATTCCTTGCTCAAATATAAGATCCATAGGCTGCCCATCATCGATCCGGAGTCTGGAAATGTGCTGCACATTCTGACCCATAAAAGGATCCTCAAGTTCCTGTATATATTCGTAAGCAAACTTCAACCCAGATCGATTATAGCAATTTTTTAAATGTTTATTAAACGTGTGACAACATTGTTGTTCTGCCGTGATGTTCGGGGCTTTTTCAGGGGAAGAAAGTTCCCAGGCCTGCCTTCATTCGGAGACAGATCCAGGAGCTTGGGATTGGAACTTTCAGGAACATCGCCACAGTTCAGCAGACAGCGTCACTCTACGATGCCCTCTCCATATTTGTGGAAAGACGAGTGTCTGCTCTGCCGGTGGTGAACGAACAAGGTTCGAATGACGACATTTGTAAAGAGTATACATTATGGAGCTGTGTTTATTATTGCTGACCGCATTTACAGCACTCAACAATGTGTTTTTCAGGCAAAGTGGTTGCCCTCTACTCAAGATTTGATGTGATTGTAAGTTCTATAGAGAAATTTGATGCCATGTGTTCTTTTTGTTGAACCAATTATCTTGCTGTAATCTCCACTGCATCATGCTGTCTTTGCTCCCTGGTAGAATCTGGCAGCGCAGAAGATGTACAACAATCTGGACATGACAATGCAGGAGGCCATTCGCAGGCGGTCGTGTTTTTTTGAGGGAGTGATCAAATGTTACCCTGATGAAACGCTGGAAGCTATCATAGACCGTATAGTGGAAGCTGAGGTAAGGATTCAGAGATTTTCTGGACAATCAGAAGATGAGAGAAATACAAAACGTTCTTTCTTTGTGCTTTTCCTACATATCTCAGGTCCATCGGCTGGTCCTGGTGGACAGGGCTGACGTGGTGAAAGGCATTATCTCCCTGTCTGACCTTCTTCAGGCCATGGTCTTATCCCCTGCAGGTATTGATGCCCTTTTGTCCTAACAGTAAGGACTGAGGCCATGAACCCAGGCAGCTGAGCTACGGAGCCCCTTCCCCACAGCAACAGATTACCAGCACCCAGAAGCTTTGATCCCTCGTGTGTTTCTCATCACGATAGAAATTATTCCTTCAGCTTTCAGTTCCATGCTTACATGCACGTAACCTGACCTTGAATATGAACAAAAAGACTCAAATGGATCAAAATGATGGATCACAAGAGGATGAAATATTTCCTGCCTGAACATTTTCCAGCAAACGAGGTTGGCAGCATTGATCAAATTGATCAATTTATGTTTACTTGACTTATACCTCTGTATTAAACATTTCTATTAAAACCTGTTGTTGTTTTTTTTTAATGGACATTCGGAAATATACAGTATGTGGGAAAAGGCTAAAACTGCAGGAATTGTTAATATAGAAAAGAGTTTAGGAAATAAAACAAATAGTAAACTCATTACTTATCCTGTATAAGAACATGTTTAACTGGAGGCTTTACACAACCTTGCTGCAGCAGCTTATCAGAACCACACGGTGGTAGAATTGGGCTTAAAGCCCGTCCTCTACAGAGAGTAAACAAGGAAACACGTGACCCTACCACATCTCCTTCGTGACGGGCCCTTTGATCCGTCCGCCCATCTGTGTCATCGGTCCATCAAGTTGGCAGAAATTATAAACAATACAGGCGGAAGTTGATCAATCAATCAAGGTAAAACACGTTTTGGTGGGGACCACGTATTGTAATAAACATAAAGTTAGCTTTAATGTATTTTTATTAGTCTGTAAACTAAACTAGTAAAATGAGCAACATAATTATTATTAAATGTTATGCCTTGAAATGAACACAAAGCTGTTGCGGCGTCCATGATTTGCTTTATTTTGAAGGCCACAACAGGAAGCTTTATGTCTAACGTGCGGCGAGCTTGACCATCTTTCCATATACCCCGTGCTTTCCAAAACAACATAAGAAACTGGGGGAAACATGGCGAGCGAAGAGGAGGCCAGAAGACGCCCCTCGGCTACCTCCTCTTCGGTCGGTCTGGAGGATCTATTCCCTGTCGAGACGTCGGAGCAGTCCTGTGGGGACGGAAACCAGGAGCTCATCCGCCTGCGGGAGTGTCTTCAGGGCTGGCTATCGCAGTACGAGTTGCCGCTGTTGTGGGTGCAGAGGCTGCTGGTCTGGGAGAGGCCGCTGTACAGCATCTCTGCCGCCTTGACGCTCAACACCTTATTCTGGTAAGCGTCGACTGCGTGTTTAATGGCGTGTTTCTCCTCCTAAACGGGCCGACATGCCGCGCTGAGGTGCGTTTGTCGGTAGCTGGATCACGTTAGCGAGGATAATAGCGACAGAGGGGGGATGTCAGGTTCAGTTAGCTAATCCCACGTCTTTAGCCCAATGCTAACGTATCCTGCGGAGACTTTAAACTTGAGAAATGTTGGCGTCATGCATGAAACCCTATCTGTAAAGACATTAGTGGACAAAACCCACCGCAGCAGGTATTTTGAGCTACATCCGTTAGCTTTTGTTGGGCTTAAACCAAAGAAGCACTTGTGGTGAGTGGCCCGGGCCTCGTTAACCAGCTGTCACTGACAGATTGACACTTTCTACTGCTTCATACTCAACATGAGCACAGAGGTGCCAACGTGTACTCAATAAGTCTACTTTGTTGGTAATATAGATGTTGTTTATTCTACCTGCTGAACATAAGACAATACTGTGCTGTTTATCCACAGGCTCCTGTCCTCCACGTCCCTGCGGCCTCTGTTCCTGCTGAGTGTTTCCCTGCTGGGACTGATGCTGCTGGAGAGATGGAAGCCCAAGTTGCCCGTCATTACTGGTAATGACATGTAACAGAGTTTCAAAGCCAAGTGAAGTACTGTATTCTGCTTAATCTGGTCATCAAATGCGATCTGATCATCAGCATATGTTGACACAGTATTTCATAACTGGCCAAAACAGAGCAATTATCATCTTTCATGTGTTTATTGAATACACCTATTAAACACACATGATAACACTTAACGTCAGCTGTCACTTAATGTCAACTGAATTCACGTCCCAGCAAATGTCGAAGTCTTTTAGTGTTAAACATAACCAGAGTAGTATTCTTTGACTTTTTGGCATAATGTATATTGGTTGTAACGAAGCTCTTTTACTTTTACAAACCACAAACAATGGTCAGTAAAATATCCTTTTCATCCCTTGAGGCTCCTTCGTAATCTTGAAAAACTTCTCTCTGATCTCGTGCTAATTGTGTGTTTCATCTCCGCAGTTCAACATGCAGAGGCTCTCCCTGTGGAAAGGTGTGTTAAGTTCATTTTGATATCGTGACATGTTCTAGCTACCACCCTAGATTAGTCTGCTGTGTGTAGTCTGCCTTCCTCCTCTGTCATTACAAATACATGGAATGCGTCACCCACTTAAGTACAGAGGGAAATGGGGGTTTTTGTCCTTCACAGGTGTTGATTGTGTCACCCTCTTCTCTCTGTGTGTGTTCTTGTGTGCATAAAGTGAAACAATGAGTGCAGAGCAGCGCCTGCTCAGCGTTCCTGAGCTCAGCCACCACCTGGCTGAGAGCTACCTGACCTGCTGCCTGTACCTGCAGGAAATGCTGCAGTACAAACAGCAGAACCATGGCAAGGTATAGCAGTTCGACTCGCACTATTAAAAATGCACCGCACATCGTTTACAACACAGCAGAACACAATAAATTAAGGTCAAAACAAACAACGCTCGTATGCAGATATTCTACTTTCACTTCTTCTTTCTGTACTTCTTCGAGCATAAAAGTGTTGTAGCCTCATTTCACCTTGTTGTGTTTCCAAGTTCTGTGTGATGATGTGCAGTGGCTGTTTTGTACTTGCCGTGGTTGGACATTATGTACCAGGAATCATGATTTCCTACATTATAGGTGAGTCTCTTTGTGACTAATTGATATAAAATTTTCATCTTTGAATTGTGCTTGTAGTGACATTTCTGAGTTTTCATTGTTGTTGTGTCTGTTTAGTCTTGAGCGTGCTTTTGTGGCCTCTCGTGGTCTACCATGAACTCATCCAGAGGATGTACACGGGCCTGGAGCCAATCCTGATGAAATTGGACTACAGCATGAAGGGAGATACGGAGCACCGCAAGCACGACAAGAGGAGTGAGTGCTACCGTGACAGCTTCAGGCCTAAAGATTGAGGCCTGTGTGATGTGTGCATACTTAACATTAATGCAGGACCTGAGTGTGCAAGTGTTACACGGGGAGCCTGCACAGTAATAGCCACCTGCTAAACCACCTGTTGCATAATTGTGTAAATGGGACCATGTTCACTATCAAGGAAGTGTGATTAGTTCATCTGGTTATATTTGTTTCCAGACCTCATATTTTACACAAAGGATAATTGTTGTATGTTACAGTTGTGTTGTTTGTGTGTTTTAACAGAGATAAAGAAAGAGGTACAGGAAGGCGATGAGCCGAGAGCCGAAACAGAAAGTGAGAGCGAGGAAGAGCTGTCGTGCTTTGCACCAACGGTATGTGTGCACACCCGAAACCCAACCTGTGTACAGCAGTCATAAGAGCAGTAGAGGTAGCGTAGTGAGTGCGTTTTTAATCGAGCATTATGTAAAGGTAGGTGACAAATATTTCCAGTATCACCACATTCTGCTGCTGCAGCCGTGTTTGAATGTCAGGTGTCTGTGGAATGAGTCGGCACCTACAGAGCACTGGGTTATTAACTACAGTGATTCATGCTCTTGCTGTGAACAAAATGCAGGACTATTCGCCCTGATTATATAAAGATTATGTGGTTTTATTGCTTAGGTGGATGTGAAGACCACAGCGCTGGCGATGGCCATCACAGACTCAGAGCTGTCTGATGAGGAGGCATCCATCCTGGAGAGTGGAGGCTTCTCAGTATCCAGAGCCACGACACCTCAGCTCACTGATGTCTCAGAAGGTCGCCATCACTTATTTCTCTCATTGTTAATCACAAGGCCGAGGTGCAGTGAGTTAAGTTTCATTTGTTTCTGTCTCTAATACAGATCTAGACCAGCAGAGTTTACACAGTGACCCAGAAGAGTCCTACTTGCGGGATCTCCCCGAGTTCCCCTCAGTCGAGGAGTTCCCATCCATAGAGCACAACCTGCTCCACTTTCCTCTGCGTGCTGCCAGCCAAGTAGATGGAGCCCAGGCTGGCATGCAGTCAGAGGTGGAGCCCGTGAGCCCCGCTAGCCTCCTCTTCCAGCACCTAGCCTCACCGCTCCATTTTGTGAACACGCACTTCAACGGACATGGACGATCACCAGGCGGTGAGGAAAGAATGTTGCCTGCGTTGGGCACAGGGGAGGGAGGCGGGCGACGGGGACCAGAGGAGAGGGAGGCTGCAGCGAACCAAGGTGGTAAGCGATCTTTGGAGGCCTTGAGCGAGGAAATAGTGAGCACGGCCATCTCTACCGTGGTACAGAACACTCTGTCTGCCCTGCTGCGCTCCAGCGAGGCTAGCGAGGAGCCTACCTTGGCTGAGTTCCTTCCTACTGAAACTCCACCTGGCGTTCTGGAGACCTCCACCCAACCCACCGACTCCATTGCTAACACTACAGTTACCACATTAGGGGCATCTGACGAGGACCTGGATGAGGCCATGACGACGGAGAGCGGCGCCGGCGAGGAGATGCCTGACGATACACTAGTTGCGACTGAGGAAGAGGACTTTGAGCTTCTGGACCAAAGTGAACTGGAGCAGGTGGACGAAGGGCTGGACTACACCTCTGACAGACAGATGGTGGGTGGTGCTCCAGACACACCATCTCATCAATCATAGCTTCTCTGTTGCCTCCCCCTGTCCCCACCTCCAACTGTTTTGTTTTTATTTCTCCATCAGAACTACGTTATACCCATTCTTACGTCTACATATGAAACATTTATGAAAGAATTTGTCGGTTGGTGATTGTGTGGCTAATGGTTGAAGTTGCTCTGTGAATTCTGCTTTCTTAGCCCCACATTACTGTTCAGAGCAGTTGAAATGTCTGATTACACAGCTAATAATATATGCTATAAATTATTTAATTTAACGGTCAGTTAATTTTGAACTGAGAGGAATTTTGAAAGTGAGTTTTATCCCTTGACTTGTCCAGATCGTTAGTATGTGAAGTGTTTTAATGAAGGCACCACAGACGCCCAGATTCAAAATGTAGTTACATGTTCCCAGAGTTAGACTGAAAAAACAATAGTATTACCCTCTCTTTGATCCTTCTCTCCGAGGTCTCATAGGATACAGATTTAATAGAATTCACTGGTCTTTCACCTGTTGCCTGGAAATGGAAACTTAATCTTTGACATCACTGGATGTTAATAAGTAGTAGATCTGCACCCATACACATAAGTGACTTTGATGTGACAGAAGATGTTCCTCCCTGTGATCGATGCCTCCGTTTTATTGAAACTAGCTTTCATTTCCTATATGGCAGATGTGACATCTTTGAAATCAGGCTCCACGTGAGTCAGGCTCTTCCATAACCAACTGTTTGTACGTGTATGGTCATCACTGGGATATGTATATTCACCAAGTCGGTGTGCCACCATTAGATCCATGCATGCCATTAACCACGCATGTATTGACCATGAGCAGGAAAGTAGTCTTTGCGAGTAACGTATTTAAATGACTCAACAACTGGCCACTGCTGCTGGTGTATTAAAATATTTTGACCATACCCGACTGTATGAAGAGGCCCGTTTTCCGTTTTTGTAAACCACTCGGCATCCAGATCTCAGGTGTGGGTTGTACAAATTGAATATAACGTCGCCGAATATGTGTCCATTTCCTGTTTTGTCGTAGTGCACTGCATTTGTACTAACTTTTCCTTTTTCCAGTCGATGCCTCTTGTGTATAATGTAGAAATGCTAAAAAGGAACTGCATGTAAAAAAACAAACAAAAAAAACAGCACTCCTTGTAAAACAAGATACTGCACAATTTGTGAGGGGAAAAAAGTCAATTTGAATGTTTCAGGTTAAAAGAGCCCATTTAATTGAGTTTCTTTGACATGTAGTCACCAGGAAGAATAAAAGTTGTGATGTGTCCTCATTTCTAAAAGCCTCCCCAGCTGTAAATGAAAATGTGTGGCGAGCAGTTTCAAGCGTATTAACAGACTAGTTTGTATATGGTAATAATGTGATTTATGCTTTAAAATATAGCTTCTTGGACTATATAAAAATGACTCTTACTGAACTGTTCAATTTAGAAAAGGAATATATTTTCTAATTCTAATCTCTTTTTTTCCATAAAGTGCTCAGTTTGATCTTTTACATCTAAAAATGTAACGGTTATGGATGAGTTTCACACAGCATTGAAAGAAAACTGCAACTCCACATGTGAAAGTAAGAGAATAAAAGAACAAACTGAAACAAACGCAAAATGGATTGGAATGCATTGGAATTTATCTGGATTGCTCCTTTATTGTTTTCCAACTCCTTAAACTTACATAACTTTTGGTCTGTGTCGCCTGTAATGTCTATAAACTGTTTTATTCATTCGTAACATTTTCTGATGCAAGTTCTTTTTCCTGGGAAAGAAAAACAACTGTTGGTAGCTCAGATGTATTTCTGAGGACATGACACATTTAAGTGTTAACATGCTTTAGCTACATCCCTTTTTGATCTGTAACTTGACATACCTGCCTGACTTCATTTGCACAGAGCTGAAGTTTCTCCTTCAGTTCATCTCCAACAGTCATGTCAAGTAGCAGGGACCATTTGCCAGGCGTGAAGGTGACTGGAACTGAGAGGACGGTGCCACCTGGGAGATTGTAGTAGCCTGCAAACAGCCAAACACGGTTCAGTCTAAATAGTATTTGAACTTGGGTCCCATATTACTGAAGTGCAGCTGTGCACCTGAGCAGAGTACACCCAGAGAGAAGATATCATCTGGACTGCAGTTGCCATTCAAAGCCTTCAGGACAGTGAGGATCCCATTGGCATCTGACATGGCCGCTTGTCTGAAGGTCTTTGAAGAAACGGCTGCACGCCGATGCTGTACCAAGTCTTGAAATTCTGTTTCCAGCCATTTACTAGAAGAAGTGGATATTATATCTTTTGAGCACATCCCAGTACAGGATGTTTTTTTCATCATGGCAGTCAGATGTGTTGTGAAATCAACACACGGAGTGAAGCCACAGCAGCATACAATGTGCGTGTTAGGACAATATAATGAAACTAGATAGATCACATCATTAAAGTCCCACTGAGTGTGAAGGGCTGTTGCATATTTTCGGTTACTGATGTCATTTTTGTTATAACAAACCTGTGATGCAAAAGGTTTGGAACTGATTGGGAAAAGAATGATGGTCCTTTGATTGGCCCATTATAGTTGAAAACCTTTGCCCTCTGCACGTCAGTGTAGAAACTACCGCTGATGTTCCCCCACACGATGACATCTTTCACATCTGGAACAGAAGAAGAGGGAGAAATGTTTAATTTATAATGTAAGGGGAAAAAACTATGGAAGTCTGGTCAGCACCTACCTGATGCTCTCACTTTCAGCTTATTTGCAAGTACTGCCCTCGCCTCATTCTCCAACTCAGTTGCCACAGCGACAAATTGGTGGCTGTCAATGATATGGGCGTGCTCCACAAGAAGTGTGCACCTCAAGTTGACAAATGAGCTACCGGTGACAATGACATTCGCCTCCTTCTTGGCCCTCGCATCTATCAGTTGTCCATATTCTCTGTAGCGCTCTGACACTTTCTTTACTTTGTTTATCTTTTCCTCCTCTGTGTCACTGCCATCGGAGTTCCACTCATCTAGCAGGAGGATGACATCTGCTTCAAGGAAGGCTTTATCCAAATCTGTATGAACTGTCACCTGTATGTACATGTAAACAGTATATACGGTGTGCATATATATAGAGAGAGAGACAAATATCTTTATTTTATTTATGAAAAAATATTTTATACCTGATGGAGCATCGGGAGTGCCATATGCTCCGTCTCCATCCTCAGCCACTGCAATCCTTCCTCGTCTCCCTCCACATCCAGTAGGTGGAGGCTAATTGCAGTAGCAAGAGGGAACACCTCAGTAGAGATCAGATTGGGTATCAGAGGATAGGAGACTGAGTTGAGAGCACTGAAAAGATATGGACACATTACTTTAAAGTTTCCATACAAGGGACAAAATACATCCTTATCTTTGGTATTGAGTTGGTCAGACTAACTCACCCACAGATCCATATGTGAAAGAATTTGATGAGACTGATACTGAGCTGCTCCTCCTCAATGATCGTCATCTTGGTTTCCAGATTTTCTGCTGCAATGCTCAACATCATATCTGTTGTCATGTCTGATGTGACGCCATAGAAGTCCTAATCAACCAAGTTAAATCCAATGGTGGGTTTGGACGTTTGAATGTGGTAGTGATATTCATTAAAACAATTATTTTAAACAATCAAAAACAAAATTAATCTTACCTGACAATGCTCTAGGAAGTTATCTAAGCCTCCTACGAGGAGCCCTTTGCCCCCTACGCACACCAGTTCTCTCCAAATCAAAGGGGACTCCTCGTGTTTCCAGCCATGTCTCAAGCAGGTGTCCTCCAGCCACTCCTGTGATGATCCACACAGACGTGGGTGACCGCGGGTGACACGAACAATAGGGAATTGTTTACTGTAAAATAAGAAAATGTACCTTCCACTCATCTGGGAGGATGGATATCTTTCGTATCACAAAGTCTGGCAGACGGAGATGCAAATAGTCTGCCAGGAGTTCCGCCTTGGCATAACGAGGACAGTCTGCTCTTCCTGCAAAGGTAGAAATAGTAGAAATATAATATGCCCGTTTTTATACACAGGTAAATGCCAAAAGATGAAAAAACAGTATATTTTACCTGCAAGTACAAATCTTGCCATGCTTTCCGTTAGCGTTTGCGTTGGTTGCTAGGAAACCGTGGGTGTTGCGCTCTTTTGAGTCCGTGTAACTGATCCAAAGTTATAGGTTTAAACCTGTCAAAGACAGCGGAGCAAGAAGCAGACACAAAAGGGTTATGGTCAGCAAAAATATTTAGTATTAACGCACATAACAAACTCCACTGATGTGACGTGCCTCTTTAAAACAGTAGGCGTAAGAACTTCCACACCCACAATCCTGTGCGCCCGTCAGTAACGTCACTCAGAGCCCGGACCCGGTGTAACTCTGACAGTAGTGGTGTGCGTTTGCTGCCGTGAGCCACTGCATTTCTTCGAGCAAAGTGATATTTTGTGGACTTTATTACCGGTACGTTTATTGTTGAAGCGATATTTACTAATGTCGAATTTATCCAGAGTTTGGTGGTGAGAGGGCAGCTTAATATTTGATGTTTAATTTAGCTAGGTGGCTAGCAAGATGGCTCCGACTAGTTACTGCGAAACAATAACAAAGAGCGACACAGCGGTAAAGTGACAAATATATGTGCAATAGTGTTTCGAACTACACTGCAGCTATAAATACATGTAGGGTATATTTAATTTAATTTACGAAAGTGTTTAGGCGATGTAATTTAGTGCTGGTGTATATTCTGTGTGTCAGCCAGTGTTTGGTAATGATGACACCGCTGCTGTTGCTGTCCGTTGGAGGAAGAGGAAGGAGGTGATGATGTCGATGACATGCAGTTAGCTGCCTGCCTGCCTGGCTGGCTGACGGACAGACCGACCAGATCCCGCTGTTTGTGAGGTTTCACCTCCACAACCGGAGCAGGATCTCGGCGGAAGAGACGCGAAGATGCCGCGAAGGAAACAATCCAACCCGCAGCCGGTGAAGTGTGAGTTTCCCTCCTGCTGTCTCAGTATGTGTTTGATATCCTGAGCTGCCCTGCACTTTACAAACCTTTAATCATTGCAGTACCTTTAAGACGTTGGTCTTTTTCTACTTTTATTAACCGTTTTCGTAGGTTTTTGAGGAAAGCTTTGCTCAGGAAACAGCCATGTGAAAAGTTGCTTAACTGGTCTAACATATTGGCTTTACAGGCTCGGTCCCTTCCTCATTATCTGTCAGAGGGGAAGACTGCCAGAGACATGATGTCCTTCAAGTATATTGTGTGTTATCTTATCCTGAATGTTTTGGCTCAGGACTTTCCACTTCCTCACTTCTTCCCCCCTACCTGACGAACCCCCTATGTCTTCCTTTCCTTCCTGTCTTTCCTTTCTTTCATTGCTGATCTGTTTCTCTTGTCCCTGTACTTCTTACACGCAAGGCCAGATTTTATGTGCTAAGTGTTCAACATTGTTTCTGCCCTTCTCTAAATCATCCAAACTGTTTTAAACTGTTTGTTTACATCTCCAGCTCCTGATTTCACTCTCTTAAAAAGCATTTTAACTGTGCTGAGGTGGAAGTGCTTTGCTGTCTAGCGATCATAATCATGCTTGAGTAGAAGTACAGAGCTGTTGTCAGGAAAATGTACATCAATTATAAACATAAAGAAGCCTATTATGCAGAAAACTGAACACTGCTGATACATTATTTCATATGACAGAGGCCGGTACTGATTTTTCTGTTGTAGCAGCTTCCTTGGGGGAACAAGACGAATTTGTTGTGATGTGATGTTGAGGTTGAGATTAACTCTAACTAAAAGTTTCTTGTAATTTTCTCTTTTTGTTTGTGACAAATCCGTATCGTTTTACCATTTGGGCCCCAGACACCCATTTAAATGAAACGGGTTTAAAGGGGAAATTAGTGACTCGGTTAATATGCACGTCATTAACTGGCTCTTAGCTGATCTTTCATGTAAACAGGAACGATATGATATGTTAAGGTAGATTTTCCTGGAGAATTTCTCTGCCACGCATTAATGTAATTGGGTTTATAATTGTCTTTTACACGAGTACATGTGTAGGAAAAACAGCTGCAGTCAAGGAAAGCAGTGGAGTGGAACAGGTGGCTGAAAGGAGAGATCGTTACACGGACTGGGGTTTTAATATGTGAGCTGTGCTTTTACAGTCAAAAGAGGAGAGATCTCATTGCTGATTTGTGACATGTGTTTGTGGAATCACAGTAATCTGGTTACCAACATGCCAGTAAACATACAACAAAGAAAACAATATAAATCGGCAGCGGTGTATCTAGCACGGGTGTAACAAATCAGAAACTGCCAACGTGATACAAACATCCTCAGGCTATAAAAGATCCTTGGAGTTTCCTGCAGATTAAAAGCAGCTGGAAACTAACACTGCGTCTAATCGAAGCTGTAGCACGATTCAGCTGACCCAACACATCCCTAACGTGACTTTTTTCAGGGTGTGGTGTCTTTCTTGCTAATGTATTCTCAAGTAACACAAATCATGAAATTATTGTTCTATATAAAGTTAAAGCAGTTTATGTTATAATAAAACTAAAACGATGTCAGGACTCTACCAGACAGCAAATTCAACTATGAGTGTTAGAACATGTCAAGTATCATCGGTGCTGTCCTCTTCGTTCACTCCTCTTCCCTTTCCTGATTCTCTCAGCCTCCTACTCTTCCTCCTCTGCACTTATCTCATCCTCACTGGTTTCCTTTCCCAGCCCCTGTTTTTGCTTCCATTTACATTCTCACTTCCTTTCCACCTCAGTTACTCTTGTCCATCTTGCTTTCTCGTCATTTTCTGAGTTTAAATCTTGTCACTCTGCCCCACGTCCTGTTTAACTTTTTACAGGCTTGTGCTGCAAAAATATACTTTGACCTTTCAATTTAAAAATTGTATTTCTTATCAATCAGTCTTATATAGAAATGTGTGTTTAAGACAAATCAGGTTCTTTTCTTTAGAGGTTTTACAAAAGCACGAGTTGTAAAAGTTAGTGAAATGACCTCAGTAAATTATCTTAAATCGAAATCTGATTTGTTTTCAATCGACATGAAAAACAGGAGCCTCGAACCTTCCTGTTGAGTTTCAGACGCTCCCTGTGCTCTGTGTTTTCATTTTCAGTTAAACGGGCGCCCTTTAATGTGTTTTTCTGTGTTCAGTGGAGTCCGGGGACGGGACGGTTGCATGTGAGCCGGGCTGCCTGGTTTTGGAGAGCGACTTCATGCTGAGCGGAGAGCTGGAGTTCGGAGACTCAGAGATTATGGGTCTGGATAGAGATGGCGGTCAGTTGCACACAAACACATCAGGTTGTATATCAGATGGAAAAACTATTCATATACCGGAACAGTTTGACTGTCTGATAGACCAAGGACTGTTTCCCTCATCAGACCATCAAAATAAAAGCCTGGCTTAATGGAGAATAGATAGGAAAATAAACTTGTTTCTCATGAGTTTGTCATTATTACTAAATAAAATGACACAGTGGTAACACTTCAGAGTTCAAAACAGTTTTTCTCCTTTTATTATTATTATTTATTAAAAGGAGTATAATATTGTTAAAATATTATAAAAAATGTAATGTAATTTTCTGTCGTCTTTCAGGTATGACAGTTTTCTCTCTGAGCGTGGAGGACGCCCCTTCGGCATCAACAGACTCCACATTCCCGGCGTTCCTCTCCTGTAAAGGATGTGGTCAGCTTGTGGGAGACACACCTCTCGGTGCAGGCTTGGATCTTGGTAACTATTCTTGTATTTTTTGGGTTTTTTTAGGAATGTGTGACAGGTCTGGTTTGATGTGTGTGAAGTATTTTTACCTGTCTACTACATAATCCTTTCTTCATAAAACTAAAATAAAATTAAAATATTACTACTTGGTAGTTGTTTTTTCATGTCCTATTATTTCTGTGCGTCCTTCATGGACACTTTCCTTGTAATTAACAGCTAAATACCAGATAATTTCAGAAAAGAAAAAGTGCACAACAAGAGAGAAAGAGATAAGACAGTTTGAATAATAAACACAAGCTATTTAAGAAGAGCTGAGAAAGATCTATGTATTATATATATTTCTATAGTTTACGTTGGGTTGTGAAGGAAAATGTGAAAAGTGCAGGTAAACTCCTGCGAGGTGCGTGTTACCGTGTCTGTTAGAAATTCTAATAGTGATCCACTGGAGGTGCTGTTCTTACACAGATAGTTATTCAGGCTTAGGATGCACTTGCTTTTCACTTCAAAGTCACATGTTTCCTCTAACTTCAGGATCTGCACTAAGATGTGTATGTTCTCCCCAGGTGTGGGCCTCGACCTGGGAGCGGAGCTTTATTGTCTAACCTGCGAGGAAAGCCTGCAGCGTGCAGCCTCGATCGACTCCTCTCAGGTGGAGGGGTCCGACAGATCCAGCAGTGGCTCCGACAGGAAGAAGAGAAGCTTAGGCAAGGCAGATGGACCTGGCGACATCCCTGCTAAACTCTATTCCTGCTCTCTGTGCGCCTTCACCTCACGGTACTCCAACCACTTGAAACGCCACATGAGGATCCACGACGGCCAGAAGCCGTACTGCTGTCCCGTCTGCCCATACGCCTCGGCCCAGCTTGTCAACCTGCAGCGCCACGCCCGCACGCACACCGGGGAGAAGCCTTACTGCTGCCACCAGTGCAGCTACGCCTGCAGCTCCCTGGGCAATTTGCGGAGACACCAGCGCATGCACGCGGGGGAGAGGCCGCAGAGAAGGGAGAAGGAGAAAAGACGAGGGAGGCGGAAAAAGACAAATGCTGAAACCGAAGAAGGTAGCGAGCAGTTCATCAACATTTTTAATAGGAAGACTGGAACAATTACCTCATTTATGTTAATGTCAGCATGACTGCTCTAAGACCTTCTGTAACAGGTCTATCAGACAGTCTATTCTAAAATTTAAGTACTAAATTTAAGTCTAGAAAAAAGTCCTCTGAAAAATCTCTGAGCACAAAAGAGGAAGTCGACTGAATTTAAAGAGTTTTTAAAAAATGAGGAAGCGGACCCGTTTTTCTCTGGTGTTCACTGACCTGAGAGTAACCTCCACTGAGCCGCACCAACAATTAGAAGAAAATGTTCACGTTTCACACTCTTAACACTCTTTGTTAACACAGAGTGGAACATTAAAATCAACTTTAAATCACTGACGAGTCATACGAGGGAATCACGGCGGGGCTTCATATCTAAAGCACATAAGGAGATGTAAAAGGAGGAAGTTTGAGCTGTAAGCGTTTCTCATCACTCGGTAATAAAGTTTTAGAGCTATTCTTAGAGAGGCGTTTCATGTTTTTCATGATCCAAAGAGAAAGAAGAAAAATATAAAAATGTAAACTGATTTTAACATGAAAAATCACTTTTTAAAAAGCTTTTTCTGTTCTCCCTGCAGTGTCGGACTTGACCCTGCGCGTGTCCCAGGACTCTGGTTACCTCCAAATGCTGGGGGGACTGGGCTCTCCTTCTGCCCCGCTGCCTGTCCTTCTTTTCCCACTGTGCTGCCAGGTGTGTGGTCTCACCCTGGAGGAAGATGACCTGGAGGGGGACAAGGCTGAGGGGGAGGTGGAGGGCGATGGAGGACAGGTAAGTCTCTAATTTCTGCCTTATTAATTCCTTGTCCATTAAAACATCTTTGTCAAATGAAAAGACAGTTTCCGTAGCAACAACATATACATATAAATGTAGTTACACGTCTGCTCTCTGGATCTTCCGTCAGGTGTGTCGTCGCTGCTCCCTGGACGTTCTCTCTAAAGACGAATCAGGGCATCCCTGCAGCCCTGCCGCGTCCCGTGGATCCCGGCGGGGTTCTCAGGGCACCAAGCTCTACCACTGTCCTCACTGCCCCTTCCTCTCCCACTACCCCAACCATCTGGCCCGCCACGCCCACACGCACTCTGAGGAGAAGCCCCACCGCTGCCCTCACTGCTCTTACACCTCCTCGCACCTCGACAACCTCAAGCGGCACCTGCGCGTGCACACGGGCGAGAAACCCTACCAGTGTCCATCCTGCAGCTACGCCTGTGGAAACCTGGCCAACCTGCGGCGGCACGAGCGCATCCACTCTGGTGCCAAGCCGTTCCACTGCGGCGTCTGTGGTTACTCCTGCAACCAGAGCATGAACCTAAAGAGGCACATGCTGCGGCACACAGGCGAGAAACCATATGCCTGCGGCGAGTGCGGCTACACCACGGGTCACTGGGACAACTACAAACGCCACCAGAGGAAACACGGTCACAACACGGCCAGCTGGGACAAACACGCCCCCGTCGACGGCCTGAGCTGGAGCAAAGACACTCAGGAGAGCCAGAGTCAGGGGGAGGAGCACAGTTAGAAACTGAGTGTGTGTGTGTTGTGTTTACACTGGTGAACCTCCAGCTGAGCTTGGAGCTAAACTCAGGTGCCTTTAAGAGACTGAACGACTGTAACGCTGCACTGACTTTATCTTTCTAAAGGGGCATTAAAGTATGTGTGTGTGTGTTACTGAGATGTTATTTTTCCTCCACAGATCATCTATGTTTTGTAACTGGGGTTTGTGGGTAACATCATTTAGGTGGATTTGATTAAGTCTGGGAGGTGGTTGTGGTTTTTTATTTTGGGCTTTTCGGTGCACCTATGTCACTTCCAGTGTTTTCCCAATTTGAGAAGCAGCCAGTTTGGGTTTTAGAGTCAGAACTGAGCACACTTGACAAACCAAACAGGAATGTTCAAACTCTCTCAACATGTGGTTCAGCTGTAAAATAATATGGAAAAGTCAATCACAGTAACTCTGAGCAGACAAACGAGATGCACAGGAGTCCTGCTGTTAATCTGAATTAGACCAGTAGAGCTGATGGTTTTTCATCCTGAATCATAAAGACTTTTATTCTGGGCAAAGAGACTCAAGGTTTTGTTTTGGGAGATCTGTGGATTACCTCTTACTTATGAACAATTCAGGGAACAAATCTCACTGTATTCTTTTATTAAACTATATTTCCAATAGTTTTAGTTTAGTTGTGAATTGGTTTTATTTTTATTAAAGCAGCTAAAGGTGAAGATTGTTGTTTTTATTAAAGGTGGAGAATTGTCAACAAGCTGTTTCACTGATAAATGTCTTGATGGTAGAAATTAGACAGAGATTAACATGTGCATGCTTGATGCTTCTTCATCTCCGACAGCAACTCATATTTCATGTTCATATTGGTTCTCACTTACGCCTTCATCAAAGGAGGAACCAAAAATTGTGCTCGGGCTATTTTAGAAGATGCACTGTGGCTGTCCCCAGCTTAGTCCGGGGCTGTTTTTATCCACCATCACCACATCATCGTCTGGTCTGAGGTTTTTCTCATTCTTACTCTGTGGCAGCTGTAGAAACATTATGTTGGGCTGTGAGACTTCCAGTTTCACGCCCTCTGTTGAGGAAACACCTGCTCCACACGCCCAGAGGTGGGGGGTGGATCGGGGTGGGGGGCTTGTGTGCTGCTCCCCACTCAACCATCTCATGCAAAACGTGCAGAAACAGAACAGTCCCCCACCCCCACCCCAAAAAAAGAAAAATCACCTTGACCTGCATCGACACACATGTTGGGGGGATGCTGAGACACAATGAGTGTTGAGGAGTGACAGACGAAGATGGAGCGGGGTCAGTCTGTCGTGACGGAGCTTCACACCAACTGCGCATCAGTGCAGCCTGTATGTAAAGCAGGTGGAGCCTGTGTGCGTCTGCTGTGGATTTAATTTCACAAGAAGCTGAAGAAAGCAACAGTAAAAACGTTAACCCATGGGCACGGTGAGTACAGCTCTGTTGTTCGGGTTATTTGATTTGTTTCTAGGTTTGAGGTAAGAGTTTGAGGTCAGTTTGAAAATACAAATCTCAACGAGAGGTGAACCCCTGAAACCAGGACTGACTGCTGGACTAATCTAAAAGAAAATACAGGTCACACAGAAAAGCAGAGATATGTGGAAATAAAAGAACGAGGCTGAAAATGATGGGATGCAAACAAAACGTGAGTCACATTCATAGAAATGCTTCTCATTTTGTGGCTTCCCACTGTAAATCACCTCAGTTTTTGGTGTGGTTAAAAAGCCCCACAGCTTTCAGAGCTCACCATGGAGCCTGTGACTGTGTGGAGCTTCATCGTATTAGAATAATGAATACTTCATCATTCTCATCGGTTTGCTCTAATAAATCATGGAAACGTGGACAGGTTACAGCACTAAGGTCCCCGGAGACAGACATGCAAAGACCCTCCATCATGGTTTTATGGTTTATCTCCATTTCTGTCTCTTTGTGGACAGTTGTTGAGCGTGGACATCAAAGAATCCAATTGATTCTATGTAGCTTCAATGATGATTTTAAGCTTGTTTTATCTGCCGGTTCTACGAAATATAAAAACACTGTTAACGTCAGCTCAAGGATCATTGGATCTGAATGATGGGTGGAGCAAAGGTGTGGTGCAGAAAGCAAAAGGTATTACTGGTTAGCCTGATTGTGTTCTGGTATTAATGCCCTCAGGCTGGAGACAGAAAACTAAATTGCTACTTGAGCTCTTTTTAGCTATCGGGCTGTGAGCTCGGTGCTGACTTCTCCGAGTCTGACGTCCACTGTTCTTACTCATATATTCAATCACACAATGGTCACTTCCTGCGTGTTCCTTTTACAGAAAAATTCCCACCCCAAGCTGTACCCTGGAGACATCGTGGAGTATCCCAGGAACAGATACTTCTCACATTTTGGTGTTTACTATGGAGAGAGGGATGGTGTTCCCTACGTGGCTCACCTGACATGTCGAGGTCTGTTCTCCTGTTGACTTCCTCATTTTCATATCATACCTTGGCTTCTGCACAGTTTTATTCTGAGGGGAAATGGGATGAAAATGCTGCAAGGTGGTGTTTGTGTAAATGTAGATGAGGTTGTGAATCGGCTTTTGTGCTGTAAAGACATTGTTCAAACTGTCCATGAAACTGTCCATGTTTGTCAGATTCAGACCAAAAGCTGCTGCTGTTCGGCCGTGCTCTGAGGTCAGAGGTCAAACTGGATCCACTGGATTTAGTGGGGAAAAAATACAAGGTGACACACACAAATTATATGATGAGAAATCACAAATGATGACGTGACAAAAAGCCACGAGCAGGAAGTGACTGTGTCATTGATGTTCAGGTGAGCAACATGCTGGACGACTCGCTCCCGGCCAGAGACTTCCACAGCGTGGTGAAGCAGGCCATCGACGACATGCTGGGTCGCGAGGTGACGTTTGACATCCTGTTTCACAACAGCGAGCACCAGGCAACGCTCTTCAGATACGGAGTCAAAAAGTCTGAACAGGTCAGTGCAGCGGGGCAGTTTGATTTACTGCAGGTTCAACCGTACATGAAGGGTCACATGACATTTCAGAATCAGAGTGTGTGTCTGTGCAGGTGTGTGTTGTTTGACCTCTGACGTGTTTTTGTGCTGCAGATAGAGAAAATCTATAAACACATCATGCCGGCCTGGAAGAAGCTGTTTAAGAAGAAGCAACTGTGAGAATTTCATCATGAGTCATTCTCCTCTCGGCCACCGGGGGGCGACAGCGTTCACAGCGGCCACAGTAAAGTGATCGATTGAGAAAACATCATTATAAAGTTCTGATTTTATTAAAAAAAAAAAAAATCTTAACATTAAGATATAAATGAATGAGGAAAAAGCCAGATGCTATTTTTTAAACGTTTTTTTATAAGCTCAAACATCATGCATTTAAAAATCATTTTACAGAAGAACAAATATATTTTTTTTTCTACCAGAAATGTCAGAAAAGTTTTTGACAAAGCTGTTATAGCTGTAACATTTTAAAATAAAGTTTATACAAATCTTTTTGTGCTTTAAATCTTTTTAAACCTGTTATCAAACGGTTTCTTAGGATGTTGTGCTCCACACCAGTGTTACCTGAGCACTTTAACTGTTTTCATATCCCCTTCAGTTAACAAGCCATGTTTCCATTGTTTTTATTTTGACTTTTTATTACTGTAAAAAACCGTAAAGTTAAACTGAAAAAAGGTTTGATTGGTCTTATCATTACTCCTGCAATGTTCTCATTTAACTTCTACAAGTAAATTTATTTAAACACAGCAAAAACTCACTAATTACTTTACATGTATCAACAATTCTCTACTGTTCAAAAAGAAAACGAATCCCTTAAAATCAAATAATTTTTATTACACTTTCTCATTTCTAACAAAGAATCTGTGCACTAGAAACAAACAGTCCTGGATTTTGGACTTTTAGAGACGGGGAGGTTCAAAATGAGCTGCAGGATTCACTTTTTTTTAACTAGCTTATCCCGTGTGGCCTTCTTTCCTTCTTTCCCTCCTCACTCACAGTTTGGGTCCCACAGCAACGCCTGCAGCCTTCTTGTGTGTTTCTTTAAGCCACACTAGCAGGATGTTGTTAGTCTCAGCTGGCCTGTCCACCTGAGTCCAGTGTCCACACTCCTCGATGTGTCCCCTCTTCAGGTTCGGGATCTGCAGCGTGATAACAGAAATCATATTCATTACCAATAATCTAGAATCACACTGTCGACTGCTGGTTTGTTTTTCTTACCAAGTCTTCCATTCCCTTGGTGAAAGCTGGCAGCAGGACGAAGTCTTTACCTGCTGTCACCATCAGGGCTGGCATCAGCAGCTACACACACACACACACACACACACACACACACACACACACAAAGCTTTGAGTGTTTTTACTACTGAAAATAAGTATTTGTGAGGATTCATAACAGAAATAAAGTAACTCAGAGACAGGCTCTTGGTTTAGTTCCTTCTATCAAATGATTATGCTGAATAAAACCACTTCGGTAGCGTCCTGGTAGCAGAGTTCGGGTTCGATTCCCAGCTGAGTCACCCAGCCTATCCCCCATACCAGGGGTAGCGCTAGCTCCCCGAGCGCCTCCTGTGGCTGCTCACTGCTCCCCCCAAGGGGAGATGGGTCAAATGCAGAGAACAAATTTCATAGTAACATGTAAAAATGTATCAATGACAAGAAATGGATTCTTCTTCTTCTTCTTTTTACTGCTACACAAATAAAAAAAGTTGTGCTGCAAACCTTCACGTTGGGTCGAGAACACATCCACTTCCAGTTCACTTCGCCGTTACGATACCAGTTCAGCGGCCTCCTGTAAAACAACACACCAGGAGTTGAGGATTTAAAGACAACGCGATGAACACAGGCAGAGCCACGGGTCCAACCTGAATCCATTCTCTTTGTACTGGCTGACGTAGTACTGCAGGTCGGCCTCCGTCAGCATGGAGCTCCTGGGAATCTGCTCAGGTAGACCCACAAACAAACCCCCTGTAACAACACAGACAGCACACGTCAGATAAACGGATCAGAAAGACGTCAGCCAGAGCGGCTTAGTGGGAAATGAAGCGGCCTGGTAGCAGAGTGGTTATGGCAGAGGGCTGGGAAGCAGGAGCCCCGGGTTCGATTCCCAGTCACCATGGCACCATGGTGCACCACCCAGGCACCATCCCCCATACCAGGGGTGTCCCTGAGCGGGACACCCATTGCTAGCTCACTGCTCCCCCCCATTATACACTGTATAATAAAATTTGGATTTGATTAAATGATCGAACCTCGAGCGCAGACTCCCGCGGTGCTTATACCAGTACGTTTCTTCTGAGAAGGAAACAAAACCACAGCAAATGAAACGAGGATGAATTTTCTAGCTGCGCAGACTCGCTGTCGTTCTCTGTGTCAACTCACTGCTTCACTGCTGCTGGAAAAGAAGATCTTGAACGTCCTCTCCAAGTCTTTCTCCAACTCGGCCTCTGCGACGCCCTGTCAAACACACACAGTCTTCCAGGATCCACCAACAAGAATCCACATATTATTACAGACACGTCACTGTCAGTAATATTCTGCTCATGTCTCTGCAGCGGCGTGGCTCCTTTCCTCTCCAGTCCGGTCCGGTCCAAGAGCTAACATTACTTACCGGTTTTTGGAAGTAGAGCTGGTAGTCGAATATGGGAATAGCCTTCAGTCTCTCTCCAGGATGAACAGCTGGATCAGCCGGGAACAGGGGCGTGTTCAGAGACGCTACAGCTCTGAAAAAACACACACGTCTTAGTACAGAACAGAACCTCAGGTAGGATGCAAAGGTGTCCGTGTTTGTTTGTCCTACCTGACTCTCTCGGGAAAATACTGAGCCATTGTCCACACCAGAACACCGCCCCAGTCATGACCCACCAGGGTGACCTGTGGTATGAACTAGAAAAAAGACAGAGGTTAATTGACCTGCACCCTGTCTGCTGCTGCTGATGGAGACCTGTGTGTGTGTCTGTGTGTGTGTGTGTGATGTGTTGTCACTCACCAGTTTGTCCAGAAATGTGATCAGGTCCTGAAAGAACAGGAAGAGTGTCAGAGTAACACACACAGATCTGTGAGCGATGCATTAAACAGACTTTGGCTCTCGTACCTTGCAGAGCTGCTCCTGAGAGTATTCCTCGATTTCTATGAGTGGAGATACGACATGAAACGTTTTGAAGCTAGTGACGGAGAATCTAACACACTTTCACAAGGACACACCTGGGGGCGCTGTGGAACCTCCATATCCCTTCATGTCCAGAGCCAGCACCCTAAATCCTGCTGCTGCTATGGCTGGGATCTACCACAGAAGAAGAAATAACCTTTGATGAGGCGCTGTACAGATAAAAGGCATGTGCAAAAGGAACACTTTACCTGGCACCTCCAGGAGTACCAGCTCTCTGGGAAGCCGTGACACAGCAGTACTACTGGACCGGAGCCCATCTCAACATAATGAGTCGTCACACCAGGCTGAGACAGAAAGAAAGAGACCACATCAAACCTCTGACTGTGAGATGATCAATAATCTGATGTAAACGGATGTTTACCCTGAGGGTGACGTAGGCGTGAGAGACTTCATCAGGGCGGCAGGCTAGTGGATAACTCTCCAGCTGACCAGCCTGAAATACAAGGTGGAAGAAAAACGACACGCTGGGTATGAGTTGTCCAACATCTAGTCCTTGTTTTGTCCCGTTGCTACACATAAAGAAAATACCTGAACTCCAGCAGAGTCGTCCACTTTAGTCAGAGCCTCGTCTAAGTTTTCCACCAAGATGGTTTTCATCCCTGCTCGTCCTGCTGCCCTCACACCCTCCTTATCCGCGTCCAACCACAGAGCCTGAAACAAGAGCGTCCTAATCACAAGCTCTGGCTAATGTTGGGCTTTTGTTATCAGTTATAAGCAGAAAAGCAACAAATTATCTATTGTGGCAAATAAAAAGCATCAGCGCTGTATATAAATAAACATCTAACAAAGAAAATTTCGGAAATAGCAAGGCAAGGGCTCTCAGGAAATAAAGAAAAATACAGTCAACACGGACAAGGAATTGTAATGTGTGGTTCAAACTGCTTTGTACACCAGAAGAAGCAAACGGGTTACTGATAAGAGATATTGAAGAGCTCTTTCAAGAAAGTTGAAATCATAACTCCTCAACCCTAAATAGCGGCACATTAAGTTCACATTTTGCTTTCTCCCTTTTGTTCTTTTTGCTATGATATGTACTGTCAATACATCTGACGACTAATATATTTGATAAACATCTTTCTTCATCTACTAATGAAGACTGCACTATGAATACATAGCGTGTAGTAGGCGGCCTGGTAGCTCAATGGGATAAGCATCAGACTGGTCAGTCTTCTCCTTCTTAAATTCATTAAGATATTCAAATTAATTTACAATAATTGTCCAATCAAAATAATTAATAGAGGTTTAAGAGTAGACTAGAAAACTTTATAAATAAATATAAATTACTAAACCATAGTACGGATTCAGAAAAGAGGACAAAAACACTTGCAATAATAGAAGCAATGCAGGAAATAATTAACGTATTAGATAAAGGAAATTATGCTATTGGTGTATTTA